>CM056059.1:299853347-300513347 GCA_029574335.1 Rana kukunoris
GCACCTCTAGCGGCAAGTTCTGCAATTTCGTCAAGTTCTGCAAATTGCGTCAAGTACCGCGAATTGCGCCAGTTTCGATGGTTGCCATTAGCGCTATTAACTAATTGCAACAAACACTGAGGTTAAGGTAAATTGCTGCAAGTTCCGCAAATTGCGTCAAGGTCCGATGGTTGGCATCTGCTCTATTAAACTAATTGCAACAAGCACTGTGCTTAAGGTAAACTGCGTAAAGGTCCGGAAATTGCGTCAAGTACCCCTGATTGCGTCAAGTTCCCCAAATTGCGCCAAGTCCCGCAAATTGCGCCAAGTTCTGATGGTTGGCATCGGTGCTATTAACTAATTGCAACAAGCACAGTGGTGAAGGTAAATTGCATCTAGTTCCGCAAATTGCGTCAAGTTCGCAAATTGCGCCAAGTCCCGCAAAAATTGCGTCAAAGTAACGTGAATTGCGTAACATTTTGCTGATTGTCATTTGTGCTATTTTATAATTGCAACAAGCACTGTGGTTAAGGTTAAATTGCATTCAAGTCCCACAAATTGTGTCTCAAGTTCCGCCAATTGCACCAGGTATCGCAAATTGCGCCAAGTACCGCAAATTGCATCAAGTTTTAGATGGTTGTCATTTGCGCTATAAATATAATTGCAACAAGCACTGTGGTTAAGTTTAATTGCACACATCCCGCGAAATTGCGCCAAGTTCTGCGAATTCGCGCCAAGTTCCGCGAATTGTGCCAAGTTCCGATGGTTGGCATTTGCGCTATTAACGAATTGCAACAAGCACATGGTTAAGATAAATTTGGTCTAGTTCTGCAAATTGCGTCAAATTCCGCAAATTGCGCCAAGTCCCGTGAATTGCATCAAGTATAGCGAATTGTGTCAAGTTTCGATGGTTGTCATTTGCGCTATTATATAATTTCAACAAGCACTGTGGTTAAGGTAAATTGCGACAAGTTCCGATAATTGCGGCAAGTTCTCCAAATTGCACCAAGTCCCGCGAATTGCACCAAGTTCAGCAAGCTGCGCCAAGTTCCGGTGGTCGACATCGGTGCTATTAACTAATTGCGACAAGTACCACGGTTAAGATAAATTGTGTCAAGTTCCAATGATTGCAAGTTGTGCCATTACCCAAGTGAAAATGTAATTCTGCAGAGCATCGCACATGTCTCCCAGGGCTGCAGAGCATTGCGCCTTCTCGCTGCAGAGCATCACACTTTTCCCTACAGAGCATTGTGCCTTATCTGCAGAGCATTGCACCTTTCTCTCAGGGCTGCAGAGCATCACACATTTCCCTATAGAGCATCGTGCCTTATGTGCAGAGCATCACACCTTTTGCTACAGAGCATTGTGCCTTTCACTGTGGCGTATCGCGCCTTTCTCTCCAGAGCATCGTGCCTTTCATTGCAGAGCATCATACCCTACCTGCAGAACATCGTACCTTTCTCCCAGGGCTGCAGAGCATTGCTCCTTTTTTCTTTATTTTTTTTATTTTTTATTTTATTAGATATGTTTTATGACTGAAAATAAAAAATATTCCTTTTTAAAATTTTCAGTGTTTTTTCATATTTTTTTTTTTTTTACCAAAATGTTTGAAAATGCTATAACAAAGAAACCAATTAATATAAACCTTTTTCTTACCAAAGACATGTACCAGAATACATGTTACCTAAATTTATGTAGAAAATAGATTAAAAAAAAAAGGGTTATTTTTTATAACTGAAAATAAAAATTATTATTATTATTACTATTATTATTAAAAAATAAAATAATAAAAAATTATAATAAAAACAAAATAAAAAATCCCAGTGGAGATCAACTACCACCAAAAAAATCGATATTTTTGTGGGGAAAAACTGTAAATGTCATTTGTATACAGTGTTGCATAATGATACAATTGCCAATTGAAGTAGCACAGTGCTAAATAGCAAATATGTTCTGGTCATGAAAGGGTTAAAACCATCCAAAGCTGACATGGTAAAAGAAAAAAAAGGATCCTTATCCTGGTGTGTTATCTTTGTGAAATTTGCCAATCTGAGGACTGCACATTTGGGAAGTAAAACCGTAATAAACTGGTTTGTTTTCAGAAATTTAAATCTCAACTGTCATCTTTTCTGAGCTCCTGAGATTTCTTCTTCTGACCTTTTTTTCTGTGATTTTCTCTGCGTTTTTAACCAGTGAAAGGAGGGAAAAGGATGATTCCTAAAAGCTCTGACACTAATAAGATCATGAATGTTGCAGCGATTAGAAACATCATGAGGAATGCTGTACCAGCTAGAAAGCCCATGAAAAATGTGGCAGTGGGAGTCCCACCTCTTGTGACTCCCCCTAGCTGTGACACTAGAAACAGCATGAAACGTGTTACAGCCATTAGAAACATCATGAAAAATGCCTTAACCATGTAGAATGCCTATGAAAAATGCCGCAGCACAAGTCCCTGCTCTTGTGACTCCTCCGAGCTGTGACACTAGTAACACCATGAAACGTGTTGCAGCAATAAGAAACATCTTGAGGAATGCCGCTCCATCTAGGAAGCCTATGAGGAATGCAGCAGTAGAGGTCCCACCTCTTGTGACTCCCCCGAGCCGTAACATACAAGCGGTCCCAGTTACAAGTAAGACCTCCACGCTGTGACAGCCAATCAACCTTCATCCTGCACCGTCTGCTCGGAGAAGGTGGATTCGGACAAGTAAGTTCTAATTTTTCCACCTAGAACTAGATTAGTAGCTCCACCCCACAAAACAAATTATCCCTCCCCAGTAACTAGCCAATGTGTACCAGCCACACCAAAACGGATTCAGCTACTGGTAGACTTAATGATGTCACTGTGCCTTATGGAGGGGAGGAGCCGGGAACACAAAATGAAGAAAGCTCTCCCTGTCATAGATATCAGAAGACAGTCCGTCCATGGAGCCTCGCAGCCTTCATCAATAACTACTTGTGACTCCTCCCCAATGCTAAGTTCCATCCTTTCCCAATAATGAAGAACGTTTCTTTCCTATAATAACACAAATGAATTTTTTCTCTTTTCTCTCATTCAGGTCTTTCTGGCAACTCATAGTCCAACCAAGAAGATCATGGCCATCAAGTCCGTCGTGAAGACTTCAGATCAACGTGACAGCCATTGAAACAGAGCTGAAGGTCATGCAGAAGGCGGAAGGGTGCCCATTCCTCACCCAGCTTTACATGACTTTTCAGAGCCGCCATTCTGCCTGTTTCCGCTATGGAATACGTCTCTGGAGGGGATCTGTTTGATTTCACCGAAAAGTATTCGCCTCTTCCGATTCCCCGTCATAAGGTAAGTCTCATCACCACAATGACAATAATACAATAGAAAGCAATCTTTAGAAGAAATGTCCTTTTACAATCCAGACTTTAGGGCATGGGTCTTACAAACTAACGGCCCTCCCCTCCAGTTGTTCAGGAACTACATTTCCCATCATACCTAGTCATGTCTGTGAATGTCAGTGTGTTACAATGCCTCATGGGATGTGTAGTTCTACAACACCTGGAGGGCCATAGTTTGAGGATCCCCTGCTTTAGGGGTTTAGAATTCCATTGGACTCCATTGGAAATAAATGTTATGTCTAAAGTAACACTGGGGACAAGGTAAGTAACTTTGCGGCTCGGGGATACCGCTTTTGGTACTGAAAATTCACCCCGAGCCACAATCGGGATTACCGCCAAGGGGGTGGAAAAGTTTCTGATGCCGGGAGACGGAGCAGGGTTTCTGATCGTGTGACTGTCATGATTGGCTGTCACAGTGGTCACATGATCAGAGAGCTCCCAATCGCATGTAGAAATTGGGAACTTTCCTTTAGCCACCGGTAACTGTGCCGGAGTGCATTCTCAGGACAGCTCTGGTTACATTCTGGTACCCATATATGCGGCCTCTCAGCGTTAAGACCCACCCACCTAGAGGTGACATATATGCATACCACCAGCATGAAGAGGGTTAACAACTTCTGGACCAATGATGTACCGGTACCTCGTCCTCATCACCCTGGTACTGATTTTTAGAGGTGGTGACTAACTAACCGCTGAATTTGTTTTTATATTTTAGCAGCAGGAGGAGAATTCCTCCACTCTCCGGCACCTTCCATAGCTTTCTCAGGCTCTTCCATCCTACCGGGAGACCCAGAACGACCAGCCGCCACCTCTACTGACTGGTCAGCTGAACAAAGCCGTGATCGGCTATGGTAACCCGGATGTGATGACATTGTGACCTGACATTTTTAAGAAATCAAAATCATTCAAAAACACAGATCTCAGTGTTGTGGATGCTTTTAAGGGCAGAGAGAAGAGAGACTTGGGGTCTTATAGTACCGGTCACATACATGCCTATTACTGCGACGAGCATGTTTATAGCCTGGATCCTACCAATGGGTTTCTCCCAGGAGACTCCAGAATCTGGGATCTGGTAAAACCAGAAATGGTGAGCAGGTGCCATACCCAGAACTCCAACCGTACGGTCACCTAAATAACCACAAAGGTGGGTCCGGTAATGGGATAGAGCCAGGTACCCCCCTCCCCCTACCCATGGATAATGTTTGTACTTAAATCTAATGACTGTAAAATGTATTTCCTTCAGAATCAATATTTTTTCCTCTTTTATAGATTCATTGCGGCGGAAATATTCTGCGGATTGGGACTTCCTCCACAAGCGTGGCATCGTTCATAAGAGACATCAAGAGAGAAAACATCCTACTGGACAACAAAGGCCACGTCCGCATTGCAGACTATGGATTGGCAGTAATGGATCTCCATGGCGATAAGACGGTGACGGGAGTAGCCGGAACAATTGGATACATGGCACCAGAGGTAAGTCACGCTCTTTTTACCCATCACTAGGCCTAATTTATTCAGTATATCACAATCCAATCACTATCCCTCTGATACTTGTAATATGAACATTTTAGACTGTATAAAGAACACTGCAATGTAAATCACCTGATTGGTAATCATTAGGGTCTTAAAATCTTTTTAATATTTTGTTAATATATGTCCATGGGGGGGCAGCCATTGCATAGGCCGGCTCTGCCTCCTGGTTTAGCTGTTGGGCACAGAGGTTGTTCTTTGCTATTTCTCTTGCTTAAAGTGAGCCCAGCTACAATCTCTATAATAACGGACATATGAAATAGTAAACATATAAAAATGTAAAAAAGCTACATCAAGGTTAATGTTCCAATAATTTTCTACTGGAGAGCAGATATCACTACCTGCTCTCTGTTACACTCTCGCAGAATTACAGCCCATTCATTAAATGCATGCCACTGTGTAGAGCCTGTGGTAATCCTATGAAGTTCTGTATACTTGGCATAACAAAGAGAACCCTGATTTGATTAGGGTGAGTCACATGACTAGGCTCTCGCTCAAGATCTTCTTTTTTTTTATGTTTACACCCATTCCCTGTAATAGCACTCACAGTCCCAATTCCACCGCTGTGCTTTATGAATGTCATTTTTTATTAATGTAGCGCTATTGTCACAGGAAGGACATACTGCTGCTTTGTAAATGCCTCCCTTAGAATACATGTTCAATAAATATATATTATTGTTTCTCCTATAAAAGGAATGTAAGTTTGTAGGAACTAAGTAACTGATTTCTCTTCTCTGATTGGCAGGTTATAAACGGCGACTTCTACCAGTTTGAAACCCGACTGGTTTTCCATGGGAGTTGTCATATACATCATGGCTACCGGCACCCAAGCCATTCTGTAACCGTAACACCCAGGTATACAGGAAGGCTGTGAATTATGAACATCCAGTTTGCCCCCCGGACATGGATCAACACCTGAAGAACTTCATAGATGGAGTAAGTACAAGACGTTTTCTAATTCTGAAGAGGCACAGGGAAGGTTTCTAGGCCTACTGCTGCTGCTTTAGGGGTATAATGTGGGGGGTTGCCAAGTCTTCTTCATCCCATGATGAACATCCAATGGGATATACTTCATCCTGGAGCTGAGGGCTCAGAAGATGCCACATGGGGCCAATCACTTTATGAGGTTATTAAAGCAGAACTCCTCCCCATTTACTATTGTTTTGAACATAGTGGGGAGGATTAGATCACCTGTCATCATTTTATTCTTGTCTGTGACCCTGTTGTGGACATTTGTTTCATATCCTGTCCTGGGGACACACGGAAATCCCACCAAGAAGGGACACAGAAAGCAACCACAACCTAACAGAGAGGTTCTAACCCTTTCCAACTCCATTCATCAAACTGCTTTTATCGCCCTGTGCTGATAAATTCTGTTAATGAGAAGAAAAAAAGATCTTTAAAAAAATCCAAACTCCTCCCTTATTATGTGGCTGTAATTCTACTTTAAGTGTCACTGCCAATCTAAAGAGCTCAGGGAGTTAGAAGCGATCTAATGGCGGCACATCATAAACTGTACTCATTTGTTTGTGCTGGAATATAATATGTCAGCAGACATCCAGCACCTGTACTTGGCTATATGTGTCTTCACATGCTATGATCGTCCAATGGGTGAAAGGACCGCCCAGGAGGAGACGCACTGTAGTAAAAAATATATATATATTTTCTAAAAAGTGCATAATGAACTCAAAATAACTCTTAATTTCTCTTTTATAGCTTCTATGCAAATGTGTCCGGACAAGAGGCTTGGAGTCGGCAGAGACATAAGACGGCATTCATTCATGAGGCTCATCAATTGGAAGTCTCTGGAACAAGGGAAAGGACGGCCACCTTTCTCAGTAGCCCAGGTAAGTACACAAATCTTTATAGGATGAGGATTCAAAAAGAAGATTGTTACACACTTACAGCTAATGTAGAGGATACAGACATATCCCAGCCTGCAGGAAAACCTCACAGACTAATCAGTCAATACAGTGGAACCTCGGATTAAAAGCATAATCCATTCCAGGAGAATGCTTGTAATCCAAAGTACTCGCATATCAAAGCGAGTTTCCCCATTGAGGTCAATGGAAACTAAATTAATTTGTTCCGCATTGACTTCAATGGCATGCAATGCCACATGCAGCCAGAGGTAGGGGTGTGTCCCGGAGAGCCTCGGAAATGGCAAGAAAAGGCCCGAGGACACCTTGGTTGACCTCGCAAAGACTCCGTTCCTGAGGTTTGCCGAGGTTAGCCGAGCTGTCTTTCGGGCCTTTCCGTGCATTTCCTCCTCTCAGCTCCGGTACCCCCCACCTCAGGCCAAACGTGGTACTGCACACTGATTTGGCCATGAATCATGCTCGTTTTGATCTTTTTGATCTTTTTCGATCTTTAAAAATACATCGCTCGTATTGCGAAACGCTCTTTTACTCTCGCAATCCAAGGTTTCCACTGTATTTCATTTTCTACGGGAGAAGTAAATAAGAATGAAACTTTCTATGCATCAGACACAATGGGGATGATTTACTAAAACTGGAGAGTGAAAAATGTGATGCAGCTGTGTATCAGCTTGTAACTTTTTGCTTGTTCAATAAAGGTTTGACAAAAAAAAAAATGCCAGCTGATTGGTTACCATGCAGAGCTGCACCAGGTTTTGCACTCTGCTGTTTTAGTAAATAAGCCCCATTGGTGCACAGCTGGGAGTGACAGTTGAAGTGAGAATGTGCAATGGTTCATAATACAATCTCTGGGCTGTCTAGGACATTTGGCTTCGACCATCATGGTGTGGTGGAAGGCATGGGACCAGACATGTAGTTTGCTTCTAGATTTGTATCCTATCTGCTCCTCCACTGCATGGAAAGAGGAAGAAGGTTCCAAGTCGTATTAAAGAAGTTGGTCAATGTTAAAGCCCAATTAAAAAATAAAAATAAATGCACAGTAGGCAACCACCACCCCCACCCCACCCTGCACTCTAATGTTTTACTGCTCTAGGGGCAGAGAAAGAGGAACCTCGCCCTAACCTCTCTGCATCACCATGTACAATACAGGCCTATCAGTCCTACATTGTAATGTGAGGGGTGAGCATGTGACCGTGGCTGGGAAAGCTTTAGAGAGGGTCCTGTGAGGGACCGGTTGCATGCAGATGAAGGCTGTCCAAAGCAAGGAATAAATTATTACACCTTATTCCTCTACCCCTAGGCAAAAAAATCCCCCCCCAGACACACACACACACAAATACTGCAAATTATAATTTATATACGTGTTTCTGGAATTCGACTTTAAGCAATATCCCATATATATCCAATATCTATGAATATAGAATCTCATATTTGTCTTTTCATTTTGCAGCCCTTGGACATGGACATGGAAACAACCTGTCAACTTCCTCCATCAGCGATCGATGTAAAAGGCATTGGAAATTCCAGGAAGAAAAATACACATTCCTGGATTCTTAAACATCGACAGGCTGTGAGGAGGCCTGTCTTGCTGTCAACCTGTACTGTCATGCCTGTCAACATGTAGTGTGTAGTGTGTGTGTGTGTTGTGTATGTTGTGTGTAGTGTGTGTAGTTTGTAGTGTGTAGTATTTAGTGTTTAGTTGACAGTGCCTGCCAGCAGGGTGCCAGCCAGCAAGCCACCCACAGCAGGGTTCCAGCAAGCTACCCATAAGCAGGGTGCCAGCCAGTAAGCCCAACCACAGCAGGGTGCCAGACAGCAAGCCCACCCACATCAGAGTGCCAGCCAGAAAGCCACCCACATCAGGGTGCCAGCCAGCAGACCCACCCACAGCAGGGGGTCAGCCAGCCACAGCAGGGAGCCAGCCAGCAAGCCCACCCACAGCAGGGTGCCAGCCAGAAAGCCACCCACATCAGGGTGCCAGCCAGAAAGCCCACAAACAGCAGGGTGCCAGCCAGCAAGCCCACCCACTTCAGGGTGCCAGCCAGCAAGCCCACCCACTTCAGGGTGCCAGCCAGCAAGCCACCTGGGGGGGGGACAGGTGTGCAGGGGGAACAGATATGTCTATGTGTGGAGGGGCGAAACATATGTGCAGGGGGTACAGAGGGGGAACAGATGTGCAGGGGGTACAGATATGTGTGTGTGTGGGGGGGGGGGGTTTGAGGAGAACAGAGGTGCGGAGGGGGGCTGCAGAGGGGAACAGATGTGTAGGGGGTACAGAAAGGAACTGAACTGTGTGTGGGGGGGTTTGAGGAGAACAGAGGTGTGGAGGAGGGGCGCAGAGGGCAACAGGCATTCAGGGTGATACAGTGATGGGGTGATCTGAGGTGAGAAGGTGAAAGAATTGTGGAGATATGAGACTTAAAAATACAAGAACTGGGGTGATTTTATCTGATGTACAAAGATTTAAAAAAAAGGAGCCACCCACAGCAGGGTGACAACCAGAAAGCCCACCCACATCAGGATGCCAGCCAGCAAGCCCACCCACATCAGGGTGCCAGTCAGCAAGCCCACGCACAGCATGGTGCCAGCCAGCAAGCCAGCCACAGCAGTGTACTAGCCACTAAGCCACCAGCTGCAGGGTGCCAGCCATGAAGCCCACCCACATCAGGGTGCCAGCCAGAAAGGCCACCCACAGAAGGGTGCCAGTCAGCAAGCCCACCTGCAGCAGGGTGCCAGCCAGCAAGCCCACATAAAAAAACTGAACTGTACAAAAGGAGCCACCCACAGCAGAGTGCCAGCCAGCAAGCCCACCCTCAGCAGGTATTCATTATTTATTTAGTTATATTTAATTATATTTATTTTCATTGCTTAGAGCGCCCTCATTAATATACATTGTATATTTTTTTTACCCCCACCCACAGCAGGGTGACAACCAGCAAGCCCACCCACATCAGGGTGCCAGCCAGCAAGCCCACGCACAGCATGGTGCCAGTGAGCAAGCCAGCCACAGCAGGGTACTAGCCAGTAAGCCACCAGCATCAGGGTGCCAGCCATGAAGCCCACCCACATCAGGGTGCCAGCCAGCAAGGCCATCCACAGAAGGGTGCCAGCCAGCAAGCCCACCTGCAGCAGGGTGCCAGCCAGCAAGCCCACATAAAAAAACTGAATTGTACAAAAGGAGCCACTGACAGCAGAGTGCCAGCCAGCAAGCCCACCCACAGCAGGGGGTCAGCCAGCCACAGCAGGGTGCCAGCCAGCAAGCCCACCCACAGCAGGGTGCCAGCCAGAAAGCCACCCACATCAGGGTGCCAGCCAGAAAGCCCACAAACAGCAGGGTGCCAGCCAGCAAGCCCACCCACTTCAGGGTGCCAGCCAGCAAGCCCACCCACTTCAGGGTGCCAGCCAGCAAGCCCACCCACTTCAGGGTGCCAGCCAGCAAGCCCACCCACATCAGGGTGCCAGCCAGCAAGCCACCTGGGGGGGGGACAGGTGTGCAGGGGGAACAGATATGTCTATGTGTGGAGGGAGCGAAACATATGTGCAGGGGGTACAGAGGGGGAACAGATATGTGTGTGGGGGGGTTTGAGAAAAACAGAGGTGCGGAGGGGGGCTGCAGAGGGGAACAGATGTGTAGGGGGTACAGAGAGGAACTGAACTGTGTGTGGGGGGTTTGAGGAGAACAGAGGTGCGGAGGGGGGGGGGCGCAGAGGGCAACAGGCATATAGGGTGATACAGTGATGGGGTGATCTGAGGTGAGAAGGTGAAAGAATTGTGGAGATATGAGACTTAAAAATACAAGAACTGGGGTGATTTGATCCGATGTACAAAGATAAAAAAAAAAGGAGCCATCCACAGCAGGGTGACAACCAGAAAGCCCACCCACATCAGGGTGCCAGCCAGCAAGCCAACGCACAGCATGGTGCCAGCCAGCAAGCCAGCCACAGCAGGGTACTAGCCACTAAGCCACCAGCTGCAGGGTGCCAGCCATGAAGCCCACCCACATCAGGGTGCCAGCCAGAAAGGCCACCCACAGAAGGGTGCCAGCCAGCAAGCCCACCTGCAGCAGGGTGACAGCCAGCAAGCCCACATAAAAAAAAAATAACTGTACAAAAGGAGCCACCCACAGCAGAGTGCCAGCCAGCAAGCCCACCCTCAGCAGGTATTCATTATTTGTTTAGTTATATTTAATTATATTTATTTTCATTGCTTAGAGCGCCCTCATTAATATACATTGTATATATTTTTTTTACCCCCACCCACAGCAGGGTGACAACCAGCAAGCCCACCCACATCAGAATGCCAGCCATGAAGCCCACCCACATCAGGGTGCCAGCCAGCAAGGCCATCCACAGAAGGGTGCCAGCCAGCAAGCCCACCTGCAGCAGGGTGCTAGCCAGTAAGCCCACTTAAAAAAACTGAACTGTACAAAAGGAGCCACCCACAGCAGAGTGCCAGCCAGCAACCCACCCTCAGCAGGTATTAATTATTTATTTAGTTATATTTAATAATATTTATTTTCATAGCTTAGAGCTCCCTCGTTAATATACATTGTATATATTTTTTTTTAAAGCCCACCCACAGCAGAGTGCCTTCCAGCAAGCCCACCCACATCAGGGTGCCAGCCAGCAAGCCCACCCACATCAGGGTGCCAGCCAGAAAGCCCACCCACATCAGGGTGCCAGCCAGAAAGCCCATCAACATCAGGGTGCCAACCAGCAAGCCCATGCACAGCATGGTGCCAGCCCACCCACATCAGGGTGCCAGCCAGCAAACCCACCCACAGCAGAGTGCCAACCAGCAAGCCCACCCACCACCCACATCAGGGTGCCAGCCAGCAAGACCACCCACAGAAGGGTGCCAGAAAGCAAACCCACCTGCAGCATTGTGCCAGCCAGCAAGCCCACATACAAAAGAAACTGCACTGTACAAAAGAGCCACCCACATCAGGGTGCCAGCCAGCAAGCCCACCCACACCAGGGTGCCAGCAAGCCCACCCACAGCAGGGTGCCAGCCAGAAAGCCCACATACAGCATAGTGCCAGCCAGCAAGCCCATATCCAAAAAAATGTTTAAAAAAAAACATGTATTGTGATTTATTGTAATGAAAATAAAATAATTTGAAAAAAAAAAAAAAAACTGCACTGTACAGAGGAGCCTTGACGAGGCAGTGCAGCTTCCACATACATTTGCAAATGTGTGCAATGTGACTGCCTGCAGGGGGATGCACAGAGCGCCTGTACCCCACACACAGGGTATGGATTCATACGCCTTGTGTGAACGAAGCCTTAGGACCGCACTTTCAGAGCAGCCTAGGAAAAGTAGTGCAGCTTCCCCATTTGCATATGTGTGCAACTAAGACCTCTGTTTTTAATGTCAAGTGTTAGATTGTGCCCTTTTGATTTATTTGCAGACTAGCTGGTAAGTGTGCTGGGAAATCTTCTGTTTTTGTGATGTGCAAAGCCCTTCCATGTGCACCTTACTTCAAAAGCAAGTTATATACTCCTGTAGTTGTCCTGCTTTGTACATTGTTTTCACCTCAGTGTATTCTATGCATTAAGGCAAAAAATACCGGCCCCCCCATTTTACTTACCTGACCCCTCGAAAGTCCCGCGCTCGCCCCCAACATCCTCTTCGGCGCTCAGCCTGGTCATTGATTGGTTACAGTAGATGAAAGCAGTGCAGCTATTGGCTCACGCTGCTGTCAATCACATCCAATGATGCAGCGCACTGGGGGCGAGGCCGAGTGATGCAATGAGCCGCTATGGCCACCGGCTGTATCACAGGAGCGCATCCGGAAGAACTTAACACCATGCGAGCACACTCGCATGAAGGTGTTGAGTCCTTGCGGGGGGGAGCCGAGAAAGCCGCCGAGGGACCCCAGAAGACCAAGTTCGGGACCACCCTGTGCAAAACGAGCTGCACAGTGGAGGTAAGTATAACATGTTTGTTATTTTAAAAATAAAAAACTCTTTAGTGATTCTTTAACCACTTCCATACCGGGCCTATTCTGGCACTTCTCACCTTCATGTAAAAATCATCATTTTTTTGATAGAAATTTACTCAGAATCCCCAATCATTATATATGTTTTTTTTTTTTGCAGACACCCTAGGGAATAAAATGGCGGTTATTGCAACTTTTTGTCTCACATTTTTTCAAACGTTTCATGAATTAAAAAATAACAAAACAGTAAAGTTAGCCCAATTTGTTTGTAAAATGTGAAATATGAGGCTACGCCTAGTAAATAGATACCTAACATGTCACGCTTTAAAATTGCGAACATTCATGGAATGGCGCCAAAATTCCTTAATTAAAAAATCTTCATAGGCGACGCTATAAATGTATTTACAGGTTACCAGTTTAGGGTTACAGAGGAGATCTAGTGCTAGAATTGTTGCACACGCTCTAACGCATGCAACGATACCTCACATGTGTAGTTTGAATGGCTTTTACATATGTGGGCGGGACTAAATGCAAGATACTGGGGAGAGGGGCGTTTTCATTTTTTTATTATTATTATTTTACTTCATTTTTTTATTTTTACACATATTTTTTATATTTGTTTTTTTGATCACTTTTATTCCTATTACAAGGAATGTAAACATCCCTTGTAATAGGAATCTATTGTGACAGGTCCTCTCTATGGAGAGATGCAGTGTCAATAAGACCCCACATCTCTCCTCCAGGCTGGAAAGCATGAGATCGAGAAAAAAAATTCACTGATCTCATGCTTACTAGCTGCGATCGCGGCTTTGTTTACATCCGGGAACTCGGGCCTCCGACGGTCATAGAGATGACTGGTGACCATCTGGTCACTGAAAATCTCTATAATCGTCATCCGGTGCTGGCCGATACTTTCTCCGGGCCCCCGATGGCACGGGAGAGCCGGAGAAGCACTGGATGTCGGTGGGAGGGGGGGACATCGCCTCCCGTCACCTATAAGAACGATCAAGCATCGATCATTCTTATCGTGCACAGATTCGCCGGCTGCAAAGAATGATATCTGAATGATGCTTGTAGCTGCAGGCATCATTCAGATATCCCCCGAAGGTCAGCAACATCATATGATGGCGTGCGGTAAGGAAGTGGTTAAATAAAAACTACATTTATAAAACCAAAAGTGGGGTAGTTGTCTGGTTTTGTATACTGTTTTTAAATAAAGATTTAATGAAACCTACAATTTATTAAAAAAATGGGGTAGTTGTCCTGTTTTGTATACTGTTTTTTTACACAAAACTTTTATAAAAACTGCAATTATAAAAAAAAACAGGGAGAAGCTGTCTTGTATTGTGTACTGTTTTTGGATGAAACTTTAATACAAACTACAGTTATATATAAAAAAAAACTTGGGTAGTTGTCATTCTTGTAAAGACTGTCTTAATGCATTGTATCGATATTATACATATACAATTTTTCTGTTGTCAATAAATATCAAACATATGACCAGAAAAAATTCCCAGAGCACTATGGGTTACCTAAAGAGGCAGGCAGCACAGCAGACAAAGCCTGAATTTGGGAAGATTTGTGTGATTGAATCCTCAGAGGGGAGCGGTAGAAAGAACACGAGACACGGCTGTAAATGTAGGCCTGCTAAAGGGGATGTTTCAATGCACTGCATAGCAGGCCTCTGTTGTAGAAGCCCTTTCCTCAGAGGATGGACACCAAGCAAAAAGAAGAAGGTCATTACTAGACATGTGCAATTTTTTTCGTTACGAATACGTTTTCTGTTATTATTCGTTATTTTAGTTGATTCATTAACCTACGAATAAACAAACGGTTTAGCGCAAATAATAACGAATAACGATATTTCCAAAATTAACGAATATAGAAAACTACGAAGATACGAAACTACTAAATGTAAAAGAACAACACAATGAAAGAAAAAAGAAACGAAAACATAGAAATAATGAAAATACCGAACACAAAAAAAAAAATCATAATTACGAAAAATAAACGAAAATGCAAACTTACTAATATTCGAAGAACTAAAAGAAAACAACCGAAATGCCGAACAAAGAATAAAAAACGAAAAGCAAAACTAATGGAAAATAAATTACGAATCTTCAGAAAACGGAAATGAAATAACGTAAATTCACTTTCATTAGTACTGTGACCAATAGCCACTCAGCGCTGTCCCTTCCCCTGAAGAGGTTTGTTCCTTCCCCCAATGAGCTTCTTTCTTATTACCTAGTGGCTCTTTGACCTTGTGTCTTTATCTGTGTTAGACTGCAGTGCATTCCATCCAGAGTCCAGGGTGTGTTTGGGTAGGTTGCACCGGTTTTGTGGATCTGTCAAGTCAATCGCAGTAAATTACGATGTTTTACAAAATTACGACGAGTAGTGTGTCGAATAAACGTAAAATTTATTTTAACAGAATTACGAATGCAAAAAAAATCTACAAAAGAACGCTGTTACAATCAAATGAAATTAGACACGAAAATACGAATGATCATAAAGCAACGAAGATTTATTTCTTACGAAAATACAAATGCGGCATGATGGAAAATATAATGTAAATACGAAAATCAAAACAACGAAAAATAAACCAACGTAAAAACGAATGAACGAATAAATTCATTGTAAAAATACGAACGAGGCAGAATACAACATTTAACGAAAATACTAATCTCGAATCAACGAAAAATAAACTAACATAAAAAAACGGAAACGGAAAAAAAAAGTGTTACGAAAATACTAAAGAGTACGAATACCATAACTAACGTCTTACGAAATTACGACTCGTTATGAATCACGATAAACGAACAGAAACGAAACAGAAATAAACGAAAATTTTTGTTGTGCACATGTCTAGTCATTACCCTTTACTCTGTAGGCCATTCCACTCCTGAAAGCTCAGGAGGAGTTGGTAATACCAAGAGGAGTGTGAAGGAAAAAGGAGGATACTAAGGTTGAATAATAAAGAACGAAAGCCAACGGAAACTGCCATGAAAATCAGAATAGATGGGGATGATTGGTGACCCTCAATGAAGTGCTCGTGAAGTGATAACTGTGCAAGAAAAAAAGATGGGAGGCTGAAACAAAGAGGAATAGGCCAAGAAATAGACTGACTAACCAAGGAAATAAATAAATGAATATCTCAATTTCCTCTGAAATATGCAAATAAGAAGAAGGATCATTCCTGCACATCCAACCAAACCCATAGGCAGTGATGGTAACAACAGCCTCAGCTCAGCTTCCATCCAGGCCTTGCCCGCTCTGACATGTTTCGCCCTGTCCACTGGCCTTGGAAGACCTCCATGACAAAGCCCTGTGGGCAGACGAAACGAGTTGGAGGCATGGCTTGGATGGAGTCTGGGCTGAGGCTGCTCTGACTATCACTACCTATAAATTTTGTTGGATGTGCGGCAACTAAAATGATCCTTCTACTTGTTTGCATTCACTGAGCTGAGACAAGCCCCTTGATTGCCTGCACTCCCCATTGACTGTTCTCCAACTGATTTGTCCCTCTTTGCTCCTCATTTGTCCCTCATTTTAGTCCGATCTATATAGAATAAAATACTCAATTTAATTTTCAAAAAGTGTTTCCCAGTGCTAAACCTTTCATCCAATTTCTAAGCGGCTGTATCTGTAAATTTCAAAAGCCAATATAAAAGAATAGTAGTGGTAAAAAAAAAAAAAAAATCATTTGTAGGTTTAATCAATAATCTTCTTTGGAAAATGTTTATTTATTAAGGTATGGGGGGGGGGGGGGGGGGGGGTCCTTCATACTTTTGCTAATAGGTGTCCTTCATTCCCATCTCAGATAGTTGGGAGGGATGGAAAAGGGTAAAAATAAAACAATCCTAAAATCCTGAATACACACACCAAATAAAGAACATCAAGTAAAGCATTCAAGTGATATACAGTATATAGTCCATACAAGTGCATAAGCAGAAAACATCCCTGCAAACTTTTTTGGAACCTGTGTCCAAAAAGTAAATAGAATAAAAATCTAGGCTGGCAAAACAGCAAATGATGAACTTGTGTCTTTTTTCAACCTCACCTACTACCGGTATGTAACTTTGTAACTAAAATAACTCGTCATTACTATTTCCTGTGGTCTCCCTGCAGCTTATTGTTTCTTCGATTACTGACTTGTAATGCCTTGTTCTGCACTGTCTCCATGTGGAGGCGGCCATCTTGGTAGAGGCAGGGGTCTGCTTCCTTACGCTAGAACCTCCAGCAAGGAGAACAGTGAGAAGAACTCTAGTGACATCACTAAATCTCGCTCCAAACCTCCAGAGACTAGCAGTGGGATGCAGCAATGCCTTAGATCTCACGCTGCACATAACAGCTATGAGGAATTAGGCACAGGAGTGCCTAGGCACACTCACATACCAGGAAGGGTCTTTCAGAAGGAATTGGAGACAAAGGATACATTTTAGGGCAGAGTTTAGGCACAATTGACATTTATATTAGTTTCCTATGCAGCACTACCACTGAAGGAGCTGCTGGTTTGTTTTGGGTGGCACGCTACCTCTGTATCTCCGCCGTCTAGGGTACTTGATGAGAGTTGCAGTAAATGGAATGTCTTTTCTGTGCCTTTATCACCCAGCCGGGTAAAAACAATTAAAAAGTAGAAAGGTGAAGGGATAGCAAATAGGAGAAAGCAGATCCAAGTTCAACTGAATACAGGAACCAGTTCTGCTTCCAACGACACTTTACTTCGCCACTCCAGTCGGAGTGGGTATAGCAAACCTGGACAGGCCTCTCTCACCAGCCTGGCAGCCAGAGTGTCACTTAGGAGTAAGTCTCTGCCACAGACCCTCCTAAAAGATTGGAGACAATTATGGTCTGGAATCCTGTCAGTAGATTCAGCACCCTGATCTGCTTCAGGTAGTTTTGACAGGCGACCAACATCCTGCCTCCTGTGGTCTCCCGACGAATGGACAGGCCTCTCCTGGAACACCAGCCTCTTGCTTGGTATCCTTCGGACAGACTCCTCACCGGTCAGCTTCCTCCAATTGGATGGACAGCTTGAGACCCCCTCCAAATTGGGAACCCAGTCGACTACTGGGACCTCACAGTGGATCAATAGAACCAGGAACACTGCTACCCACACACATCCTGGCCAGGAGGGCCATATGCGGGGGTGTTGTGGAGTGGCTACCCCAATGGTGGGCGCCACTCGAGGAAGAACCTCATGGTAATGCGCCTGCCCCCTAAATACCCCTCCCCAGCATGCACAGCAGGGAAGCCAACTCCTGACTGGCTGCTAAGGAGTAATACTCAGAACACTTAACCACACTGCTGCTACCTGCCGTCCACGGGAGTCCCCGGACAACAGCACAGTCCACAGCACAGCCAAGCTAGAGCACAGACCCAAATGTAACCAATCAAACGAATTCAGAGCCAACTAATTTTCTGAATTCTCCCCTTAAATTTAACATAGCACTGGCTCTGAAAACAGCCCGGCGCTACACCTATAACAGCAAATCCTCAGTTTTTCAGTTTGGGTCCCCTATAAAATCTCTTTGTATTCCTTCACCTTCACCCCTGTGATACCCGCCACTCACTAGGGAGACATAAACTCCATAGCAATAGCAGCTCCAGCGTGCCGGTTATTTCATCTGTACGGTGCTGTTTGGGTCACATCAATTGGACTCCAATTCTCTCAATTATACAAAGAGGGAAAAACGAATAACCACCATCCTCTTGTTCCCACATAATAAAAGTATAATAAAAGGGTAATTCTGTCAAATTTGTATTAAATTCATAATAAAAATGAATAAAACACCCACATATGCTATACCTAGTTCAATAACACATCACAATCAGAAATTCAAATGGATTGAAGGAACTGACTCTGCAGCACCCATGTATAAACTCCTCTCTTTGCCTTCATGTAATACCCGTCAGCAGCACTTGCATAGCTCCCTGATTTTGGAACAAAGTCCCTCTGTCCCTCTTTCTTCCTCATTTGTCCCTCATTTAGCTCTGATCTATGCAGTTATATATAACATGTACATAGGTGTGCGCAGCCTATTGCATTAGGGTGTGCACCCCGCAGCTCAAACACCCACGCCTTTCTCTGCAGCCTCAGCTGCACTGGACAGTAAATTAATGGGAAGTGCTCTGTGCTGAGCGGCTTCCTGTTCATGCAAAAACTGAAACATCGTAAACAGTTTACTATGCTTCCATTATGAATGAACACAGTGAGTGAATGTGTGTTCGCTGTGTTCATTTAGAAAAGAAGGGACCGGTAAATTACATATTTACTAGCCCCTTCCCCCACTCTCCATTCTGAAACATCCCCCCAGCAGCCAGGGGGAGAGAAAAGGGGGGAAGCCAGCAACACTGCGGGGGGTACAACAAGGGGGAAGCCCAGATAATAGGGGGAATCAGCACCACACACCGTGATAAGGGTGTGCCCAGACACACCTGGCACAGCCCCTGTGCACACCTATGAACATGTACCTTTTTATCAAACGTGTTTGCCAGTGCTAAACCTTTCATCCAATTTCAAAATTGCTGCATTTGTAAATTTCAGAAGCCAAAATAGAGGAATAGTACAGGGGAAAAAAAAGCACTTGTGGGTTTAACTAATATTTGTTGGGATAATTCTCCTTTAACCACTTAAGACCCGGACCAATATGCTGGCAAATGACCCAAGGGGTTTTTGCGATTCGGCACTGCGTCGCTTTAACAGATTTTAACACAATTGCGCGGTCGTGCGACGTGGCTCCCAAACAAAATTTGCGTCCTTTTTTTCCCACAAATAGAGCTTTCTTTTGGTGGTATTTGATCACCTCTGCGGTTTTTATTTTTTGCGCTATAAACAAAAATAGAGCGACAATTTTAAAAGAAATGCAATATTTTTTACTTTTTGCTATAATAAATATCCCCCAAAAATATATAAAAAAAAAATTTTTTTTCCTCAGTTTAGGCCGATACGTATTCTTCTACATATTTTTGGTAAAAAAAAATCGCAATAAGCGTTTATCGGTTGGTTTTCGCAAAATTTATAGCGTTTACAAAATAAGGGATAGTTTTATTGCATTTTTATAAATTTTTTTTTTTTTACTACTAATAGCGGCGATCAGCGATTTTTTTCGTGACTGCGACAATATGGCGGACACTTCGGACAATTTTGACACATTTTTGGGACAATTGTCATTTTCACAGCAAAAAATGCATTTAAATTGCATTGTTTACTGTGGAAATGACAGTTGCAGTTTGGGAGTTAACCACAGGTGGCGCTGTAGGGGATGTGTGACCTAATGTGTTGTTTACAACTGTAGGGGGGTGTGGCTGTAGGTGTGACGTCATCGATCGCGTCCCCCTATTACAGGGATGACGCGATCGATGCTCCGGCCACAGAGAAGCACGGGGAAGCCGTGTGTACACACGGCTCTCCCCGTTCTTCCGCTCCAGGGACGGATCGCCGCACTGCAGCGGCGATCGGGTCCGCGAATCCCGCGGTCCCGGTCCTGGAGCTTCGGACCGGGTCGCGGGCGCGCGCCCGCGGGCGCGCGCCCGCGACCAACGGCTGGGTACTAAAACTAACGTATATATACGTTGATGTGCCCAGCCGTGCCATTCTGCCGACGTAAATGTGCAGTAGGCGGTCCTTAAGTGGTTAAAGGGGCATGACAGGGGGCGTGTCCTATGCCTAAATACTTTTGCAAACAGTTGTCCCTCGTTTCCATCTCAATAAGTTGGGAGGTATGAGCACTTCTTGTATAAAGACATTTACTTTAAAGCCCAAATTTAAAAATGATCCCTGGCAGCGGGGTTGCATCCACACGAGAGTTTATTGTTCAATTGGTCTAAAAGGAAGAATTTTTACTTACCTGATCCTCCCATCCAGTGGATGGCACTCCCCCCATACTCCAGCAGTTGTCTACCCTTCTTGTCTACTCTGACAGCTAAGGCCGTCACCGGTAGGCAGTACAGTCAGCCCTCCTGTACTGGACCCGGGCCCCATCAGTTCAAAAGGGGGGCCTGGGCGCCTGCTGAGTAGGAGGGCCGACTGCACTGTCTTATTGCAGACACCTCTTCTGCCTCCCCCTGCAGCACTGCCAGCTTCTTCTCCTCTTTGCCCCGTCCGGTTGCTTTTGGTGAAAGGCTCTAAATATATTGAAGCTAAAGAAAACCAGACAACTTAAATAATGTAAATTAGGTGACATACTATCTGGCTTCACCCCCCCCCCCCCCCCCCCCATGGGCGCTGCCCCTCTTCCACACAAATTAAAATGCGGGGCGCCGGACGCATGGATTTCAATGTGTTTTTTTTTTGAAGCAAATAATTAGAGCTTAATGCCGTGTACACACGATCGAGTCTTTCCGATGGGAAAACCGAGGACCGGCGGGAAAACTGATGGTGTGTACGTGGCATGAGGCTTAAAAAAAGGATGGGCTTGTGGAGCAGAGCACAGCAGTCACATGACCATAAACCTGCCTCGCCTTCCAGCGGTTCAAACTAGGGTGACCAGGTGTCCCGGATTGCCCGGGACAGTCCCGCATTTTGCAGGTCTGTCCCGGGCACCTTTATTCCAGGACAATACAGTGTCCCGGAATGAAACTGACACAGTCACCCCCCAAGCCTAACTAATGCCCCCAAAAAAGGGCACCACATCACCACTTAACTCACTGACAGTACTTGTCCTGTCCAGAAATGCATGGAGTAGCACAGTCCCCGCCCCCTACTTGTGATTGGCGTAATCATAAATCCCGCCTCTTGTGTCCAATCACCGTGCTGTGATTCGTTATAGCACATTCCTATTTTTTGGGAAGGGGGGTGTCCCTGAATGGTAGTTTAGAAAAGTTGTCACCCTAATTCAAACCCTTTAAAGAACCGCTGGGAGTTGGCACCAAGGGGTTAAACAACAAAAGTGCATCAAAAACTGATGAGTGTTAAACCCGTAATCATCTATTGAGTACATCTGGCATCATATCTCATTCTATACAGTTTAGAAAAAAACAAATTGAATTTTACAAAGTTTCTTACCTGGAGGCCCAGCCAGTAGCAGCAGCACTTCCTGTTGCAGGATGACAACCCTAAGCCACAATTTATATGACCGTTGTCACCCTGCCATGCAAGCTACTTCAGTCATGTATACATGATAGACAGCCCAATGGCCAAATGACAGAGTGCATACAACAGGCCGACAACACTGCTGCTAATTGCAAAGCAGTGGCTTAGCATTGTAAGTCCCCATCAGGAAGTGCTGTTACTGGCAGGATCTCCAGGTAAGAAACTTGGCAAAAGATTCACACAATAGGATTTGCTTCAAGTGGCCAAAACCCATCAATTTAACGGATTCCCAACAGTTACATTCAAAGGGTTTCAATAATGCTAACTGACACAGTTGCTTGTGCTCTCAACTGAACTGTCAAGCCATCAAATGACTGGTGCCATAACTGATCACATGTGCAGCATCATGGCAACTGCAGATCAAACAGAGGCTAAGATGGCAGCTCCCCTGGCTGTAAAGGAGAGAAGGGTTTAGTTCCACTTTAAGAAAACTGTATAGAGAGAGACTTGATGGCAGACATAATAAATATAAATTTGGGGATTACATTCACATTCAAGGAACTAGGATCACCATCAGGCCGCCACTGCTAACCTCTCCTCCTGGAAAAGGGAGCTGCCTGGCTGTCATGCTGATCCTCTGGCTCTGAGCCTTTCTCTTGCACTGACCCAGAACAAGTACACAGATGAGGAGATCTGCTTTCATTGGCTCCATGCTTGTTCTGGGTCACAGCCAGGTAATCAGCATTTTCAGAAGCTGGTGAGCAATGCCAAGCTGTGTATTTCTCTCATATTAAGTTTTAACCTGTGAGGATGGAAATATTGGCTCCGTCATTGATGGCTTTTTAAAGGTACAGACGCTGTCATTGTGATCTGAGAGAAGATGTCCCTCCCCCACACTGTCTCTGCTGTCCAGACTTACTGTACACAAAGGTGAGCCATTCTTCTGTATCTCCGGGATCCCATCTTTATAGAGACCAGCTATGGCGGCCTATAAGTCTAATTCAGGGAGAGAGGTCAAGGTTTCCATGGAGACCATCTATGGCACTCTATGGGCCAGATTCAGGATGACGAGTGGTTCTTTTGGTTGGCGTAATGTTTCTCATTTACGTTACGCCGCCGCAACTTCTAGCGCAAGTGCTGTATTAACAAAGCACTTGCTCCTAAAGTTGCGACGGCGTAGCGTAAATGGGCCGGCATAATTCAAATTTAGCAGGTAGGGGGCGTGTAGTATTTAAAATAGGCGCGATCCCGCGACAAACGTACTGCGCATGTGCCGGCCGTCAATGTATCCCAGTGCGCATGCTCCAAATTATGACGGTGTTTGGGACGTGAACGTCAATGATGTCAATCCCCATTCACGGACGAGTTACGCAAACAACGTAAAACTTTTTCAATTCGACGCGGTCACGACGTCCATACTTAACATAGGATGCGCCTGCTTTTTGTTGCTTTATCTTTACGCCGGGAAAACCCTTACGTAAACATCGTAAAGTGACTGCGTCGGGCCTGCGTACGTTCGTGACTTGCCGTATCTCGCTGATTTACATATTCTCGGCATAAATCAGCGAGAACGCCCCCGGCGGCCATTTTAAAACTGCCTTTAAGATCCGACGGTGTAATACAATTACGCCTGTCGGATCTTTGCAGCAAACCGGCGTATCTTGATTTCTGCATACAGAAAACAGATAAGCCGGCGCAAAGTGTGAGTTATGCCGGCATATCACTGATACGCCGGCGTAACTCTACCTGAATCTGGACCTATGTGTCCAATCCAAGGAGAGTAGTCAGGGTTTCCATAGAGACACGCTATGGTGGCTTGAGAATCCAACCCAGGGAGAGTGAGCAGTGTTTCCATGGATACCAGCTATAGCGGCCTGTGAGGATAATCCAAGGACAGGTTTCTATAGAGACCAGCCATGGCAGATTGTGAGCCCAAGCCAGGGAGGGTGGGCAGTATTTCCATGGAGGCCAGCTACGGCAACCTGTGAGTCCAACACAAGGATAGTGGTGTGGACAATGCTGTATCTTGGCCTGAGCCAACAAGGCCCATGCCTAGGGCAGCACTTTGCAGGGGGGCAGCATGAAAAGAGTCCCCGTCGGCTTTTTTTAAAGAAAAAAAAATGAAACAATAAGTAGTCACAGATTTACACAGGATAAGGACTTTTAATACACCCAGGACAGACAAGGGAAAACAGCGAACACCGGGGTCTGTGGTGCTGCTGAGCCTGGACATCATTCCATACCAAAGCTCCTTATAGGCAGCGGTGTATACAATGGCTGTCAGGGCAATCTGCGGGTCCCCCTTTCTCTAGCCTTTTGATCACAGCACCAGTGATTTTTTTTTTTTCTTTAATGGGGTTCTCGACACATACTGTCAAATTTGTTTGGTACATTTAAATACATCAAAAGGTAAAAAAAATAAAAATATCTTTAATCTTTACCATTTTACTGAGTAATCTGAGAGTTACTAAAATAACTAAAATTGATGGACATGTACTGTGTCATATGTACGGTAACTAATAAATAAAATCCTTTCTTGCAAAAAAATTGTGATAGTGTACACCATAATCAAATATTATTGAAAAAAAAATATTGCAACCTAAATAAATCTAAAATAAATGTAATAAATAAAATAATATTTTTTTACAATGTCTCTTTGTTATATATTATCTGAAAAAAATGTAGCTATTCTATAGAAATATGTGAAAGATGTGTATTTTTTTTAATGACCTGTAGATGGCAGCAGATTGCCAAAAGTTTAATAAACCAGAAGAAAAACTTTTGAAGTTGTTGCAAAAAAGTATTAATTTATTCTCTAATTTACAAGGAGAAGTTTGTCTTTATAAAATCTGACTAGCGCCTAGAAAATAGTAATAATTTGGGTATTCTGTCAAAGCTTCTTTAGTGATATTATCATCAGTGCCTTATTCATACTGCAGCAATTTTGTTCAAATCAATACAAGATAATTTCTCCGTCCATGTGACTTTTTTGTGAGTTGGGTACAATCTCTGAGGCATGCATACAGACCGCAGGGACACCTTAAACCAGGAGTCTCAAACTAGCGGCCCTCCAGCTGTTGCGGAACTACAAGTCCCATGTGGCATTGCAAGGCTACAGTTACAAGCATGACTCCCACAGGCAGAGAAATTATGGGTCTTGTAGTTCTGCAACAGCTGGCGGGCCGGCAGTTTTAGACCCCTGCCTTAAGCTACAGTATCTCTCAAAAGTGAGTACACCCCTCACATTTTTGTAAATATTTTATTCTATCTTTTCATGTGACAACACTGAAGAAGTGACACTTTGCTACAATGTAAAGTAGTGCTGTCCCCTCAAAATAACTCAACACACAGCCATAAATGTCTAAAACGCTGGCAACAAAAGTGAGTACACCCCTTAGGCCGCGTACACACGATCGAACATGTCTGATGAAACTGGTCCGCAGACCAGTTTCATCGGACATGTTCGATGGTGTGTACGGCCCATCAGACCGTTGTCCGTCGGACAAAAGTTTTAAAATTTGCTTTAAAACCTGTCCGATGGAAACCTGTCCGTCAGACAGGTTCGATGGTTAGTACACAAAAGTATTGGACCAAAAACCAGCGCATGCTCAGAATCAAGTCGACGCATGCTTGGAAGCATTGAACTTCGTTTTTTCATCACGCCGTTGTGTTCTACGTCATCGCGTTCTGGTCTGATCGGATTTTGGTCCGATGGTGTGTACGCACATCAGACAAGTTCAGAGTTGGCTCGCCTCTAGGCTGCGGCGCTCGGCGCCTAATTCAGTGCAGTACACTCGGCTCGGCTCTAGGCTGCGGCGCTCGGCGCCTAATTAAAAAAACGAACACCGCTGCAATGGCGTATATCGCGCACCTACGATTTTCCCCTGATCTTAAGGCCTCGTACACACGAGTAAATAGATTTGTTCAAAACGGTCTGTCCGACCGATTTGAACAAATCTGTCTGCTGGCATTTTAGTTTGCTCGCGTGTACACACGAACAAACCAAAATCCCCGCCAGCAGACAGCGCGCTGACGTGTCGGTGACGTGGCGGTGACGTTGACGCCACCACGTCACCGCACCAGGAAGTAAAACACTTCCGCGCATGCGTCGAAACCATTCGGCGCACGTGCGAGAAGACATGTCTGCTGGTTAGCGTACTAACCAGCAGACATGTCGGGCGGACGGGTTCCCAGCCGACAGATTTCAAAGCATGCCGTCTGTTTGCCCGTACAGTCTAGCAGACCGTTTCCAGCAGACAGATTTGATCGTGTGTACGAGGCCTAAGGGAAAAAAAGTGCGCGGTATACCCCGATAAATACGGTATTTGGTTCAGATGGTGTCAAGTGTGTGTGGCAGAAACCAGGTGAGAAGTACAAAGACCAGTGTGTCTTATCTACAGTCAAGCATGATGGTGGAAGTGTCTGGGGCTGTATGAGTGCTGCCGGCATTGGGGAGTTACAGTTCATTAAGGGAACCATGAATGCCAACAGGTACTGTGACATACTGAAGCAGAGCATGATCCCCTCCATTCAGAGACTGGGCCGCAGGGCAGTATTCCAACATAACAACCCCAAACACACCTCTAAGATGACCACTGCCTTGCTAAAGAATCTGAGGGTAATGGACTGGCCAAGCATGTCTCCAGACCTAAACCCTATTGAGCATCTTTTTTTAAATGGGCCTTGCCGAAACGTGCATTAACCACAGGGTGACTGCAAACTGTGGATGCAGTGATTTTATTGTACCAACGTCCCGATACTATGGAAATGGAGATTAATCTAAGCTAATGAAATGGACTTTTGACGGTACAGGTAATCAATGTAAAAATCTTTATTCATAAAAAAGTTTTTTACATATAGAACAATCTATATACAAAGACTTGTAAAACAGTATAGTATCAACATATATCACCAGTAAATATTAACCACTTAACCCCCGGACCATATTGCTGCCCAATGACCAGAGCACCTTTTGCGATTCGGCACTGTGCCGCTTTAACTGACAATTGCGCGGTCGTGTGACGAGGCTCCCAAACAAAATTGGCGTCCTTTTTTTCCCACAAATAGAGCTTTCTTTTGGTGGTATTTGATCATCTCTGCGGTTTTTATTTTTTGCGCTATAAACAAAAATAGAGCGACTATTTTGAAAAAAATTCAATATTTTTAACTTTTTCTGTAATAAATATCCCCCAAAAATATATAAAAAAACATTTTTTCCTCAGTTTAGGCCGATACGTATTCTTCTACATATTTTTCGTTAAAAAAAAATCGCAATTAGCGTTTATTGATTGGTTTACGCAAAAGTTATAGCGTTTACAAAATAGGGGGTAGTTTTATAGGATTTTTATTATTATTATTTTTTTTTACTAGTAATGACGGCGATCAGCGTTTTTTTTCAGTACTGCGACCTTATGGTGGACACTTCGGACACTTTTGACACATTTTTGGGACCATTGGCATTTTTTAAGCGATCAATGCTATAAAAATGCATTGGATTGCTATAAAAATGCCATTGGCAGTGAAGGGGGTTAACACTAGGGGGCGGGGAAGGGGTTAAGCAGTTAAGATAGTATTTCAAATAATGATACAAGTATACTCATGGTATGAGGACACCTAGACATCAAAGGGTACATATAAATTAGATGTTCTTGAAACTGGGTTTAATATGTGAAGTAGTAGATCTTGCTTTTACTCGACATGTTTCGTGCACTATACTCTTCATCAGGAGCATAAAAGTAGACCAGTAGAAAGTCACGCCAGAGACCAGCCTGACTGCCACCAATTAGGCTGTATATATATATATATATATATATATATATATATAAAGCTTTCACCCAACCAGCCCGCTGGGCATTGGGTTTTCGTTGTATATAGTAGTAAAGGACTGGACTATAACACAGACTGCCGGTAGACAGTGGCGAAAAGACGACAGGGACACCCTCCAATGAAGTATGCTCTCAACGTAGCTTTACTGAGGCTCACAGACTAGACTGAAACAGATCTAGATGTAGTAGGAGAGATAGCCACCTCTGCCTGTTAGCACATCCAGGAAGAAAATAGCCCTTCACAGATATGTAATTATCATTAAATGTGTGTAGCCACCAGCAAGGAGAGAGTCAGTCCTGCGTCAAGGAGGGAGCCGTACTGCGTCAGCGCACTCCGCACTACTGATTTTTTTTAGTAAAGAAAAAATATGTCCCCGGATTTAACTTTAAAAATCTGGTCACCTTAGTTTATATGTCTACTAGACATATTCAATGATAAGCTTCTTTGACAGACAGAGAATAATACAACTTTTATATGTAATGGGTGATGCATTATTAGTGTGTAAATATATATAAAAAATAATAGTAGAAATTTTCTGTAAAACTTCTACTGCAAATCTTTTCCAATTTCAGCCTGGGAGTAAAACTGAAAACGTCCCGATGAATATCACATGGGGGAAAAATCTTACAGGTGTGCTATTGTTCTGAAACCAAGAATGAATCCACAAATAGTCTTGGGACAATAGTTAGGCAGGAATTGAGCAATATGTATGAAAGACGTCCATCATAAGGAAGTAACACACAAAAGGCATAAAAGCATTCCACAAAGATCATGGACTATATTTATGTAAATTTTTACGGACGTTAAATCAGATCAGGTGTTGAACGTCAGCATATTACCATCTGTCATGTTACAAAAATGAACACAAGGGGGTGCCAGCTAAGTACAGCATTTATGTGTTTATTATGATTAACCACTTAAGGTCCTTGACCTTTTTCAGATTTGGTGTTTACAAGGCTAAAACAGTTTTTTTTTGCTTGAAAATGACTTAAAACCCCCAAACATTATATATATATTTTTTCTAACACCCTAGAGAATAAAATGGCGGTCATTGCAATACTTTTTGTCACACCGCATTTGCGCAGCAGTCTTACAAGCGCACTTTTTTTGGAAACAATTCACTTTTTTGAATTAAAAAATAAGACAACAATAAATTTGGGCCAATTTTTTTATATATTATGAAAGATAATGTAACGCCGAGTAAAATGATACCCAACATGTCACGCTTACAAATTGCGCCCGCTCGTGGCATGGCGTCAAACTTTTACCCTTAACAATCTCGATAGGCGACGTTTAAAAAATTCTATAGGTTGCATCTTTTGAGCTACAGAGGAGGTCTAGGGCTAGAATTATTGCTCTCACTCTAACGATCGCGGTGATACCTCACTTGTGTGGTTTGAGCACCGTTTTCATATGCGGGCGCTACTCACGTATGTGTTCACTTCTGCGCGCAAGCTCGTCGGGACGGGGCGCTTTAAAAATAAATAAATGTTGTTTTCCTTTTTATTTTAATTTATTTTAGAATTTTTTTACACTGAAAAAAATAATAAAATTGATCACTTTTATTCCTATTACAAGGAATGTAAACATCCCTTGTAATAGACAAAAGCATGACAGGTCCTCTTAAATATGAGAGCTGGGGTCAAAAAAAACAAATTGGTCATTTAAAAAAATGACAACAAAAAAATGTGCCTTTAAGACGCATGGGCGGGACTGACGTTTTGACGTCACTTCCGCCCTGCTATGCTATGGGGACGGTGGGGGCCATCTTGCCCTCACTCGCATCCCCACCCAGCAGGCAGCAGGACATTAGAGGGTTTACATTACTTTAATTGCAAGGATTGCACATTGCAGCTACACAGGCGACCACGTGGCATGGCTTTGGAGACCTGTCAATAATAGTTTTTGCATGTGTTGGAGTTTGATCACAGACATTTACAGCATATTATCCTATGGGCATTAAACTGGCACGCGGGCCGCAATTGTCCGGACTTTGGAGATGGCTGAGCTATACCATAAAAGTGATCATTTGAAAAAATGACAGGTGGTATTTAAAGTTAATATACCAAACAAAATGAACCAAAGGTAAAAGAGATATATATATCTCTTTTGTAGCCCCCAACGAATCCCTGAGCATCGTGCATTCAGAGGCTGCATTCATGTAAATGGTGAGGCTGCATTCATGTAAATGGTGAGGCTGCATTCATGACAATAGTGAGGCTGCATTCAGAGACTGCATTCATGGCACTTGTGAGGCTGCATTCATGGCAATGGTGAGGCTGTATTCATGGCAATGGTGAGACTGTATTCATGGCAATGGTGAGGCTGCATTCATGTAAATGGTGAGGCTGCATTCATGACAATAGTGAGGCTGCATTCAGAGACTGCATTCATGGCACTTGTGAGGCTGCATTCATGGCAATGGTGAAGCTGTATTCATGGCAATGGTGAGGCTGTATTCATGGCAATGGTGAGGCTGCATTCATGGAAATAGTGAAGCTGCATTCAGAGGCTGCAGATGGGCACTGATTAGGCTGCATTGATGGGCAATGACCCTTTGCTTCACAATTCTTTATTTAAAAAATAAAAAAATACTGAAACGTCCCTCTAAGGCCGCGTACACACGAACAGTCTATTCGATGAGAACGGTTAACCGATAAAGCTGACTGATGGTCTGATGTGCCTACACAACATCGGTTAATTAACCGATCGTGTCAGAACGCGGTGATGTAAAACACAACAACGTGCTGAAAAAAATGAAGTTCAATGCTTCCAAGCATGCGTCGACTTGATTCTGAGCATGCATGGATTTTTAACCGATGGTCGTGCGTACTAACGATCGGTTTTGACCTATCGGTTAGGTGTCCATCGGTTAAATTTTAAAGCAAATTCTCTTTTTTTTGACCGAAGGATAACTGACAGATGGGGCCCGCACTCAGTCCGTTTTCATCGGTTTTGACCTATCGTGTGTACGCGGCCTTACAGTTGAGGTGCGTGTTATACGCCGTTAAATACGGTATATCCAAATAACACGCCCAAGCACATCTTTAGAATCTTGACCACACACAGCCAAAAAGGCATGAGAATTCTTGTTGGGCAGTGTATTAGTTAATTTGCATTTAATTTTAATGGTTCAAAGAATGTCAGGCAAAATGGTCGGCCCTCACCCATGTTCACTTCATCAAATCTGGCCCTCTTTTAAAAAAAAGTTTGGACACCCCTGGTATAGCACAACGTTTTTGTGTACAAATTTATATACAGTATCTTAAATCGGCTTTCTTTTGGGCACAATTGTGTGCTAATGCGCAAAATATAGCCATTGTTTTTTTTTATTGTACTCAAAGCTTGTTCTGCCACTTCTTGTTTATGGAATTATTTTATAGTTTACTGATTCCTGGTACTCTATTCTTTATATATTGTTAGGGTGAATATTACCGCGCTTACCATAAACGGGGGGAGGGGGGAGGGAGAGGGGAGTGGGTGGGTACAGCTGCTGCAATGATTGGTGTATCAACCAAGGCAGATAAAAATGGGGGGGGGGGGTGTAGTGCTGCGCTGTAAGGGAGAAAGTGGGGATGGGATAAAATGAAGACGAAGTGTGGCAAAAAACTAGATATGTGGAAAAAAGAAAAAAGGTAGGAATAACCTAACTATTATACATAGTAATGTCAGAAAATGACAGTGGTGTATATAAGAAATATATATTGAACGTGCTAAATGTAGCCTAAGCCGGCTACCAAACCAATGACAGTGCAAAATAACATAAAAAGTGTAACTTCCTTATAACAATCTGGTGCACAAAGTGCCAGAAATCGCACACAACAGTGTTATTCAGGGTGAATGTCCATACAACAGGTAACAATGGGTCAATGCAATGTATAAATGCAATATGGATATAAAGTTCAAAAAAGATTGCTGATGTAAAAGCCAAAATGCCGTGATGACCAGTTGCAGATGCTATTTCCAAAATAAGTAAAGATGTCCCCTTACCTTACTGCTGTAAGGTAACAGCAGAAAACAAAGCCCAGGAGCACTTTTCAGGTTGAGTCCACTTGTGGTGTCATCCAAATAGGTAAATGTGGTGAGAATGGATCCTTCCTGGTAATCACCTCCAAACGATAATAGTCGCTCACATCCAGGAAAACAAAAAAATGCCCATAGTGTAGTACCATTAAAACAGGGGGGTTTTATTAAAACAAAAACTGGGTACTCACAAGGTTGAAATAAAAAACAGGCATAAAAACACAGGGCGTCCGCCAACGTCACCTCTGGTACCTCATTCGCGTATTCGTCACTCCACGTGACTTCCTCAGGAGTAGACTTCCTGAGGAAGTCACGTGGAGTGACGAATACGCGTATGAGGTACCAGAGGTGACGCTGGCGGACGCCCTGTGTTTTTATGCCTGTTTTTTATTTCAACCTTGTGAGTACCCAGTTTTTGTTTTAATAAAACCCCCCTGTTTTAATGGTACTACACTATGGGCATTTTTTTGTTTTCCTGGATGTGAGCGACTATTATCGTTTGGAGGTGATTACCAGGAAGGACCCATTCTCACCACATTTACCTATTTGGATGACACCACAAGTGGACTCAACCTGAAAAGTGCTCCTGGGCTTTGTTTTCTGCTGTTACCTTACAGCAGTAAGGTAAGGGGACATCTTTACTTATTTTGGAAATAGCATCTGCAACTGGTCATCACGGCATTTTGGCTTTTACATCAGCAATCTTTTTTGAACTTTATTTCCATATTGCATTTATACATTGCATTGACTCATTGTTACCTGTTGTATGGACATTCACCCTGAATAACACTGTTGTGTGCTATTTCTGGCACTTTGTGCACCAGATTGTTATAAGGAAGTTACACTTTTTATGTTATTTTGCACTGTCATTGGTTTGGTAGCCGGCTTAGGCTACATTTAGCACGTTCAATATATATTTCTTATATACACCACTGTCATTTTCTGACATTACTATGTATAATAGTTAGGTTATTCCTACCTTTTTTCTTTTTTCCACATATCTAGTTTTTTGCCACACTTCCTCTTCATTTTATCCCATCCCCACTTTCTCCCTTACAGCGCAGCACTACACCCCCCCCCCCCCCCATTTCTATTCTTTATATAGTCACTGCATATACTTCAGGGTGGGTTTGTTACACGCTGTGCGCTTTACTTCCTGCACACATTCCTCCTAAGTTTTTCCATTGCGCCATGTCTTTTGTCTCACACAGTGATTCTCCCCACCCACACATTTTTGACATTTACAATTTCCCTGTAGTTATCTAATGCTGTCTGTTCTGTCTATCACTCTCTTGTCAAATCTTGTAGTAAAATCTGTGTTTGTCGCAAAAGTATCTATTGTGTTATTTCTGTGGTATGTGGTTTTTCACTTTGTTTTGTCCTTTATTTATTTTTTCTTTGGGTTCTGTTTGACTTCAGTGTAGGGTCATCGTCTAATTTATTTCAGTAATTAAATTTAAAAAGAAAATCTCATATATTATATAGATCCGTTATACACAGAGTGATATATTTCAAGCATTTCCTTATTTTAAGTTTGATGCTTGTGGCCTACAGCTAGTGAAAACCCAAAATTATGTATCTCAGAAAATTTGAATATTGTGAAAAAGTTCAATATTACTCACTGTGTCACACTGTAATTAGCTAATTAACGCAAAACACCTGCGAAAGTTTTTTGAGCCTTTAAATTATCTCTCGGTCTGCTTCAGTAGGTTACACAATCATGGGGAACATTGCCGACTTGACAGTTGTCCAGAAGACAGTCATTGACACCCTCCACAAGGAGGGTAAGTCATGACAGGTAATTGCTAAAGAAGCTGGCTGTTCACAGAGTGTTGTATCCAAGCATATTATTGGAAAGTTGAAAAGTTAAGTGGAAGGAAAAGGTGTGATTGAACAAGGTGCACAAGCAACAGGGCTAGAGAGAGGACTGATTTACAGTACACTCATCCCCACTTTCTCCCTTACAGCGCAACACTACACCCCCCCCCCCATTTCTATTCTTTATATAGTCACTGGATATACTTCAGGGTGGGTTTGTTACACGCTGTGCGCTTTACTTCCTGTACACATTCCTCCTAAGTTTTTCCATTGCGCCATGTCTTTTGTCTCACACAGTGATTCTCCCCACCCACACATTTTTGACATTTACAATTTCCCTGTAGTTATCTAATGCTGTCGGTTCTGTCTATCACTCTCTTGTCAAATCTTGTAGTAAAATCTGTGTTTGTCGCAAAAGTATCTATTGTGTTATTTCTGTGGTATGTGGTTTTTCACTTTGTTTTGTCCTTTATTTATTTTTTCTTTGGGTTCTGTTTGACTTCAGTGTAGGGTCATCGTCTAATTTATTTCAGTAATTAAATTTAAAAAGTAAATCTCATATATTATATAGATCCGTTATACACAGAGTGATATATTTCAAGCATTTCCTTATTTTAAGTTTGATGCTTGTGGCCTACAGCTAGTGAAAACCCAAAATTATGTATCTCAGAAAATTTGAATATTGTGAAAAAGTTCAATATTACTCACTGTGTCACACTGTAATTAGCTAATTAACGCAAAACACCTGCAAAAGTTTCTTGAGCCTTTAAATTATCTCTCGGTCTGCTTCAGTAGGTTACACAATCATGGGGAAGATTGCCGACTTGACAGTTGTCCAGAAGACAGTCATTGACACCCTCCACAAGGAGGGTAAGTCATGACAGGTAATTGCTAAAGAAGCTGGCTGTTCACAGAGTGTTGTATCCAAGCATATTATTGGAAAGTTGAAAAGTTAAGTGGAAGGAAAAGGTGTGATTGAACAAGGTGCACAAGCAACAAGGCTAGAGAGAGGACTGATTTACAGTACACTCAGGAATAGTAAGTCCTCATTTGGGACCTGTAATTCAGAGTCTCAGAGAGACTTTGGATGGGAAAAAGCAACCAATTCCTAGGATTAGTCCACAGCTATGAGACAGTAAGTGCTGAAGGGTGACTGAGGATCTGTTTTGTTGAGCTCCTGCAGCTTTTCCTGAGCAGATGGAAACCCTAAACCCAAGCGTAGGACTGAGATACTGGCAGTGAACTATTTTGTTGTATTTATTAAATCAGGGCTTGTGTTAAACCATGGATTGTTTTCTTTTATTTTTTGCTAAAGTACTGCATTTATTGGCGTATAAGGCCGCGTACACACGATCGATCATGTCCGATGAAACTGGTCCACAGACCAGTTTCAGCGGACATGTTCGATCGTGTGTACGACCTATCGGACCGTTTTCCAGCGGACAAAAGTTTCAAAACATGCTTTGAAACCTGTCCGCTGGAAACCTGTCCGTCGGACAGGTTAGATGGTTAGTACACAAAATCATCGGACCAAAACCCTGCGCATGCTCAGAATCAAGTCGACGCATGCTTGGAAGCATTGAATTTCCTTTTTTTCATCACGTCGTTGTGTTCTACGTCACAGCGTTCTGGTCCGAGGGGATTTTGGTCCGATGGTGTGTACGCACATCAGACCACTTCAGCGTGGTCCGATGAAAATGGTCCGTCGGACATGTTTCATCGGACATGTCTGATCGTGTGTACGTGGCCTAACACTCACTTTTTTACCCTGAAAATAGAGGGTAAACTGTGCCTCCGGGTTATACGCAGGGGGCTGTGGAAAGTTTTTTTTCTGAAACGTCCCTCTTAAAGTAAGGGTGCGTGTTATACGCCAATAAATACGGTAATCTATTTGTGTTTACTTGTTTTGCGAGACAAATAAAGACTATTTCCTTTTACAAGTGGCTGGTGATCTCAGGCTCTCCAGGTTATTTTATACAGGTGCACCTCAAAAAAATAAGAATTTTTATCAAAAAATATAATTTATTTCAGTAATTCAATTCAAAAGGCGAAACTTGTGTATTATATAAATTCATTACACACAGAGCGATATATTTCAAGCATTTCTTTCTTTTAATTTTGATGATTAGGGCTTATAGCTAGTGAAAACCCCACATTCAGTATCTCAGAAAGTTAGAAAATTACATTAGAGCAATAGAAAAAATGATTTTTAATACAGAAATGTTGGCTTACTGAAAAGTATGACCATGTACTACTGTATGCACTCAGAGCTTTTTTCCTCAGAAAATAGGTGCAGGAACTCAACCACGACCCGTTCAGATTTCACAAGCAGTAGAAGGGTCTTAAAGGGGCATTAAATACCAGAATTGCAATACATACAGTGTGCAGAGTTCAGGGGGTTACAAAGCAGTCACTTGTAAACACAGAAAGCAGACTTCTGTGTTCACAAGTGATTGTGGTGAGCGGGCACCAAAGGGTCTGAGCCAAAGGTGGTGGAACTGAGTTCCACCAAGTTCCCCCAGAAAAAAAGCCCTGTATGCACTCAATACTTGGTCGGGCTCCTTTTGCTTGAATTACTGCATTAATGCAGCGTGGCATGGAGGCAATCAGCGTGTGGCACTGCTGAGGTGTTATGGAAGCATAGGTTGCTTTGATAGCGGCCTTGAGCTTGTCTACATTGTTGGGCTTGGCGTCTCTCATCTTTCTGATAGTACCCCACAGATTCTCTATGGGGTTTAGGTCAAGCGAATTTGCTGGCCAATCAAACATAGTGATGCTTTGATTATTAAACCAGGTCATGGTACTTTTGGCACCTGGTCAGCAGAGGGAAGCATGAAGTGCTCTATGGTAGAGGGCTGCGCTGACTTTGGACTTGATAAAACACAGCGGACCAACACCAACAGGTGACACGGCTCCCCAAATCATTATTGGCTGTGGAAACATCACACTGCCCCTAATGCAACTTGGATTCTTTGCCTCTCCACTCTTCATTCAGACTTTGGGACCTTGATTTCCAAATTAAATGCAAAATTTGACTTTTTCTCCTTAGCTCAGGTAAGACACTTCTGACGTTGTCTCTGGTTCAGGAGTGGCTTGACACAAGGAATGCAACAGTTGTAGCCCATGTCCTGGATGTGTCTGTGCATAGGGGCTAAGCACCAGTGTTGCTCATCTTTCTTTAAAAAAGTAATTAGTTACAGTTACAAATTACTTCTCCAAAAAAGTAATTGCGTTAGTGACTCAGTTACTACATTGAAAAAGTAATTAGTTACTCAGCAAAGTAACTGACTTTTTTTTTAATATTCTACAATGCTTTGTTGAGAAGCAGATGACGGGCGCTTGCCAGGGAGCAGTGAGTTAATACTCCAAGACGAAAGAATGCCAGATCCTTGAGAGAAGAAAAGCGGAAACAAATGGTGATCTTGTGTATATCCCAGCCTACCGTAGGTGCATCCGTCCCACCATGTATGTGCAGCTAATAGGACTTAAAAACCTTATCCATCTGCTACATATTACATCCAAATTATAAGCTGGATTAAAATGTCTGTTTATAACATACATTCTCTTGACGTTTACAGAGTCTGTAATTTAAAATCTTATATTAGGCTTTATTAGAATTTTCTATAGTTTATTGTTTATTATTTTATTTATCTTATATAAGCTTTATTAGATGCAAGGGATCTGGAATGGGGATGTCAGATTTTTCTTTGTTGTCTGATGAAGAGATGAAATCACTGACCAAAAATAACCTGCTGATCATTGATCTGTATAGGTGTCCTGCACTTAGCATGTTGACCACTAGATGTCGCTGTGTACACTGTGTTGTATAGGGAACGTTTGTTCTGTGGAACATTTTGTTCCGGCCATGTGTTCCCTGGATCATTGATCAGGTTGCGCACACAGTGTGTGTGATCGATGTGAGTTGTTCTCCAGTGATAGGTTAGTGTGAGGCTGGTGGGGCTCATTGTATCCAGGGCTCCTTGCGATTGGGAGTTTTCAGACCGCTGTGACAGGCCATCACAGCGGTCACATGATTCTAAAGCGGAGTTCCACCCATATTTATGTACACATCGCCGGCAGAAGCAATTACTCTGCTGCCATCTAGTGGCGGTAGATGTAATTGCGGTAATGCCGCCCAAGTAATGGGAACTGCGTTACCGAGAGGGGAAGAGTAATCAGGTAGATTACTCATTACCCTCAAAAGGGGCTGCGTTAGGTAACTGCGTTTATTGTAACTCCGTTACTAACAACACTGCTAAGCACTGACACCAGCCATAGTCCACTCCTTGTGAATCTCCCCCAGAATATTGAATGGCCTTTGTTTCACAATCCTCTCAAGGCTGTGTTATAGGCTGGCCATTGATGGATCAAAATTCAGCTGGTTCAGCAGAGACAAATTTTGGTCCATCCTGTTCAAGAGGTGCCGACCTGGTGATCAACTCCTATCTAACGGGACTGTTGGAAAATTTGTCCTGCTGTCAGAATACAATGACATAATGGGGAGGATTCCCTAACCCACCTCAAGTGTGTGAGAATCAGTTATGGACAGCCTTGCAATATCTTATTTGCCTCTAAGATAAGGATGGGCTTTAGATAATAGCGACAATGTGACATGATGACATGAAAGCAGCTGAAAATAATGAAACAGTATCTCTTCCTTGTACATGCGCATTATGATACCCAAATAGCGATTACAACAGCAAACACAACTGTTACAATGATTAGGTAGGTGATAAGTATAAAGCGGTCTATGACAAGTGCTGCAGCATGCCATTCTGACTTATACTCTTGCTTGATCCTAGATTCCGTCAAGTCTTCGTGGATCTTTAGGATTTCATTTAACAGCTCCCTCAGTAGGTTCACTTCATGACTATCTTCAGTGGATATTTGGGTTGTGTTTCTCCTCTCAGCATTTACCATTTCTTTATTAGAATCTGTGAAGAATCGGATAACAAACGTGGATATAAATGATCTAGTGCAGAACTGGAAAACTTGCAGTATCCAACTCACTACCAGCAGAGCTTCCAAATGGCCTTCATTAGGAACCAAATCCCAGATCTGATGTGTATTATTTAACCACTTAAGGACCTTGGGTGTTTTTCAGATTTGGTGTTTACAAGACTAAAACTGTTTGTTTTTTTTGCTAGAAAATTTCTTAAAAACCCCCAAACATTATTTTTTTTCTAACACCCTAGAGAATAAAATGGCGGTCATTGCAATACTTTTTGTCACACCGTATTTGCGGAGCGGTCTAACAAGCGCACTTTTATTGGAAAAAATTCACTTTTTTCAATTAAAAAATAAGACAACAATAAATTTGGCCCATTTTTTTTATAGATTGTGAAAGATAATGTTACGCCGAGTAAAATGATACCCAACATGGCATCAAACTTTTCAAAATCTTAAAAATCTCGATAGGCGATGTTTAAAAAATTCTATAGGGTGCATCTTTTGAGCTACAGAGGAGGACTAGGGCTAGAATTGTTGCTCTCGCTCTAACCTCACTTGTGTGGCTTGAACACCGTTTTCATATGCGGAAGCTACTCACATATGCGTTCGCTTCTGCGCGCAAGCTCGTCGGGACCGGGCTCTTTAAAAAATATTTTTTTTTGTTTTCTTATTTATTTTTATTTTTTTTATTATTTTTTACACTGAAAAAGATAAATAAAAAAACTGATCACTTTTATTCCTATTACAAGGAATGTAAACATCCCTTGTAATAGAATAAAGCATGACAGGTCCTCTTAAATATGAGATCTGGGTTCAAAAAGACCTCACATCTCATATTTAGACTTAAATGCAAAAAAAAAAAAAAATGGAAATGTTGTCATTTGAAAAAATGACAACAAAAAAATGTGCCTTTAAAACGCATGGGCGGAACTGACGTTTTGACGTCACTTCCGCCCTGCTATGCTATTAGGATGGGTGGGGGCCATCTTGCCCTCACTCGCATCCCCACACAGCAGGCAGAAAGACCCGATCGCCTCCGCCGCTACCGATGGCTCCGGTAAGCGGCGGAGGGTGCGGGAGAGAAATACAGAGAGGACACTGTATTGTCCCGGAATGAAGGTGCCCGGGACACCTGGGCACCCTACTGTTCACATGTAGCCAACACTACTTACGGGTTTTTGAATCCAATTCTGGTTCACTTATGCTTATTCCGAGTTTGCTTAAGGACCTAAAGCAAAGAAGCGTTGCCAAGTATTTCAAGATCCAGGTCTTTACCCAAGATGGGACAACAGTCTGAGATCTGGACAGCATCATCATGTAGGAAATTGTGACACATCCAATTATACTGAGTATCATGACAGTCATAGAGACAAGGCAGAATATACCTGTAATTACAAGATGAAAACATGGTGAAGAGGTCCTTCTAAAAGAAACAGATGGTTCAAGTACAACTGTTGGAAAATATGGAAACTGCCCAGGGGCGGACTGACAACTCATGGGGCCCCCGGGCAATATAAGATTATGGGGCCCCTGGGCTTACAGATGGCCACCACACCAGGAGGCAGTGCAGAGGCGGGGGAGCTAAAAACTCGGGATTTTCACATGAAAACATATCAGGGACAGATGTACAAAAAACATAGATTTTTACATACTGTCCCTGGTTTTACTGAGCCTGGCAACCCTGATGGGGCCCCCTGGTGGCATGGGGCCCTCTGGCAGCGCCCGAGTGACTCAATGGTCAGTCCGCCCCTGAAACTGCCTTTTTTAAATAGGAGTGGGTCATAGAGCTGTCATCCTGATTCTAGTTTCACTACCCAGTAATGAACTGGACGAAACATACAGGGTGGGAGTTCAGGCTTTTTAAACTTCAGCTGCATGCCTCAGGTCTCTGACCCACTGGGTAGTAATTGTGGCAACAAAAAAAAGGCTGCTCAAGGTAAAAGTCTCAAATCTCTGGTGTTATGGCCAAATCCCATCTGCGTTGACAGGCACATTTTCATCACCTCCTTAGCATGCCAAAGCTACCCCGCTGACTCTGGAGCTTTCCTTTAAGCCAGTAAAGCAGTCCATAATAGTGATAGGCCAAAGGTATATGTGGGTTCAGGAGGTATCAACAAGCTTCTACACTACCTGGAATTGTTAGAACCTTGCATTTACAAATGGCCTTGTATTTTGGCCATAAAAGCAGGGTGTTAGAGGCTGCTGTGGGTAACTGAAAGTACCCCTAGATAACTGCACTTAAAGCGGTGCTCCAGCCATAATTATTATTTATTTATCTTTTGCAATTTTAAAATCATTACACTTAATATTCTTACAAACTATATCCTAAATCCTAAACTATAACACCACTGTGCCTATTGCCACCTCACTGTGCCCATTGCAGCCTCCCTGTGCCCGAGTCAGTGTACCTGAATTTTTTACAGGCTGCGGGTGTCCATTCATTGTTTAAAAGTCGTGGTCTCCTCCTGGTCCCGTTCCATGATAGGCGTTTCCCAGCAGCCTATCAGGGACGTCTTCTCATCCTCAGACTCGGTTTACCAGCAGACACTGTGTTCAGTGTTCCGCCTATCACGGACGTTCAATTGTTCGAGGATGAAAAGACGTCCCCTTTAACAGCAAGGCTATTGAAAGCTTCACAGCCGTTTGTGACGGTAAGCACCACCCTCTGTAATTCTGGGACATTGCACCTAGGCGCCAGGAATCAATTAAATTGCATGAAGTGATTTTGTGAGCGATTAAGGAGAAAGGAGCTGGTCTGCTTCTGTCTAGCCATGGATCCGCAACTAGATTAAAGTCCAGCCAATGTGTGGTGAATGAAAATGTTCTAATGCAGCAAAAAAGGAGGAAAAAAAGGATACCTGGGCGGTTTTTAGGGACATAAACACTTGCAATACTGAGTTCTTGGTCTGCAAGAATGAAATATCTGCTTTCAGATTCCCTAAAAACATAGCTCCAAGGAAAGGGAGCTCTGAATGAAAATGGTTACCCCTTTACACCTGGAAGGGTACAGCCATTTAAAGGCATTATGCAAGAACTTCATATGGTTGGATGAAGCAAAGTGGGCTTCCTGCAAAAAAGATAATTGTAGCTCCTAATCTCTTAGGCCCCTTTTACATGGGGCGGATCAGTAATGATCCGCCCCGTGAACCTCCGCTTGCTCAGCGGGGATCGCTCTGTTGATCCCCGCTGAGACGGCGGATGACAGGGCGGTCCCCGCACACTGCGCAGGGACCGCCCTGTCTTTTCTCCGCTCTCCCCTATGGGGGAGATCGGATGAACACGGACCGTATGTCCGTGTTCATGCGATCCGATCCGCCAGATGGAAGGAAAAATAGGTTTTTCCTCCGTCACACTTTGGTGGATCAGAGCGGGTCAGATGTCATCAGGCATGTCACCGCTGACATCCGTGGCTCTATAGAGGAGCACGGAGCACCCGTTCAGGTCCACCTAAAAAACTAGCTGAACGGTCCTTCAGTGTGAAAGAGCCCTTAAGCCACGCACACATGACCGTTTTTCATGGCGTGAAAAATGATTTTTTTTTAAATGGTCATTAACAACGATTGTGTGTAGGCTCCAGAGCTTTTTTCATGACGTGAAAAATGGGCATTAAAAATTTTTTCATGTTGTTTTTCAGGTTGTGAAAAACGGTCGTGTGCACGCGGCATAATAGTGTAATTTTTTTGGAGTAATAACCATCTAAGAATAATACAGTAAAACCTTGGTTTGAGAGTAACTTGGTTTAAGAGCATTTTGCAAGACGAGCAACATTTTTTTATAAATCTTGCCTTGATATACAAGCGATGTCTTAATATTAGTAGCGTCATGTCACAAATGAGTATAAAAGAGAAGAGAGGCACCTCTTAAGCCTCATACACACCATTCGAATATCTGATGGGATCTAATCCGATGGATTTTTTCGTCGGATATCCAATGAAGCTGACTTTCACCAGTCTTGCCTACACACCATCGGTCAAAAATCCGATTGTGTCCAAACGCGGTGACGTAAAACAAGCCGAAAAAAATGAAGTTCAATGCTTCCAAGCATGCGTCGACTTGATTTTGACCATGCGTGGATTTGTGACCGATGGAGTTCCATACAGGCGATCGTATTTTTCTATAGTTTTTTTCTCCATAGGTAAAACTTAAAACATGTTCCATTTTTTTCCACCGATGGGAAAACAAACCGATGGGGCCCACACATGATCGGTTTGTCCGATGAAAACAGTCCATCGGTCTGTTTTCATCGGACAAACCGATCGTGTGCACAGGGCTTAAGTGTAGCAATATGGTTACATTTAATGAAGGTACAACATTTAGCAACATATTGCTACACTTAGAAGCACCTCTCTTCTCTTTTACACTCTGTAGTTTCTGCTGGATTTAGCTTCTAATCCCCTTGTGGAGGCTTCCATTTGTGGATGGACATTTTAGGGTTACACAACTTATCACATTGCTATGATCTTTTTATATGGACTATAAACTGAAGGACCTATGAATAAATGGTTGTGGAACGAATCATCTGAGTTTCCATAATTTCTTATGGAAAAATTTGCTTTGATATACAAGTGCTTTGGATTACAAGCATGCTTCTGAAATGAACTATGCTCGCAGTCCAAGGTTTTACTGTACAAGGTAGCTTACCAGATAGGAGCAGGGCTGTCTTAATGGGGGGCCCCTGCACTTTCTCCAAAGCAGCTGGTCCTTGAGCCCACACTGCCCTAAAATTGGGGGCCCCATGATGGCACTGAGAGTCATAAATGCAAAGGGGAGGCAGTCTGCCTCCTACCTACTTAATGTCTGGTTACCTGCACTGACATCATTGTAGGGGCCCCAAAGCATTACTTTGCCCAGGGGCCCATGATGCTATTAAGACGGCCCTGGATAGGAGCGTACTATTAAGAAAAAAGCATATACAGTATCAAATAGTTTGATTCTAATTATATGGATAGGAAGGTCAAATTTAAAACAACTTACCTAATATTGGAGCAGTGCTAGATTTTGGCAGCATGTCATTTAGGATTAAAAGGAGCACAGCAAATCCAAGTAAAAGGGTTATTTTAAAGCCAAGCCTTTCTCCAGACTCAATATGAATAAACATACTGACAATATCCAAGAAAACCATGAAGCATGCTGGGAGGACAAGGGTAATGATCTGAACCACAGGTACTCTTTTCAATGTTATCTAAAAAAAGAAAAAGACAACTCAAGCCAGCTGATAAGAGCAGTTCTGCTGGTAAACATTGGTAATCTGATCAGATCTGGAGGTATAGGGAGAGATTTGTCGAGATTACATAATCCAGTAATGGTGTAGGGGTTGGAGGCATATCACACCCACTTAAATATTGAATGCCAAAGACATTGCTGTAGTAGGGTGACTACATTTCCAAACTACCATTCAGGGACACCTTCCGTTCCCAAAAATCAGCTTGTGCTGTAACGAATCACAGCACAGTGATTGGACACAAGAGGCGGGATTTATGATTTCTCCTATCACAAGGAGAGGGCGGGATTGTGCTCCTTCAGTCATTCCCGGCCAGGACAAGTACTGTCAGTGAGTAAAGCGGTGATCTGGCGGCCTTTTTTGGGGGCATCAGATTGGCCTGGGGGGTGGCTGTGTAAGTTTCATTCCGGGACACTGTATTGTGCCCGGGACAGACCTGCAAAATGCGGGACTGTCCTGGGCAATCTGGAACACGTGGTCACCCTAGGCCAGTGATGGCGAACCTTGGCACCCCAGATGTTTTGGAACTACATTTCCCATGATGCTCAACTACACTGCAGAGTGCATGAGCATCATGGGAAATGTAGTTCCAAAACATCTGGGGTGCCAAGGTTCGCCATCACTGCCCTAGGCTGTAGGCTTTAGAACTGAAACAGAGGAAAGGTAGGAGGCAAATTCTAATGGAGGAGTGTACTACATCTTCTCTTGCAGGAAACCTTCTTACAGGGTCACTTTAAGCAGGAATTAATATCACAACTACCTACCTTAGTGCCTCTCAACTGAGACATCAATTTCTCAGTGTTTTTGTAAAGGACCCTAACCCACTTATTCACCTTGCGATCTTGCCCTTACTGCCGCTACCTCCATCATAGCCAGCAACTTGGTGCTTGCATGTATGGGGGAGCATAATGTGACCTGTTCCCATCACTGTCACGTGACCAGAGGAGTGATGTCAATACACCCCTTTGTATCCAACAGGGGCAAGAGCGGCAAGGGAGTGCTGGCAAATGATGTTTAAAATGAAAGCAGTAGATTGAACAATTAAAATACATTAACATGCTAAAGCTTTTGTAAAAATTTTAGTAAATTGGTTTAGATCTTCGTTACAAACGACCGTTTTTAATGGTCTAGAAAAAAACTACGTTTTTTATTTTGTGTTAGAAAAAGTTTGGTGAGAGCCGTTTCGCATCTTCGTGCTTTTCAGTCTGTTACAGCGTGGTGAATGTGCTATCTCCATTACAAACGCTACTTTTACCAGAACGAGCGCTACCGTCTCATAACTTTCTTCTGAGCATGCGCCTTTTTTTTCACGTCGTTTAAAGCCCACGCACGACCATTTTTTACGACGTTAAAAATGACGCAAAAATTTAGAGCATGTTCTAAGTTTTTAATGGCCAGTTGGTGATTGCAGCACTCCAGGTCAGCGGGACTGGGGAAGGGGGATAAGGAAGAGGGTCCAAAGTAAGTTCATCTAACCACTTTAAGGACATTCCAGTGAAATCCTTTCACATTGCATAATGTAACCCTAAAATGTGAAAAACTTCAAAAGGGGTAAATACTTATGCAGAGCGCTGTAAGTGCATGAACAAAAAAAAAAAAATTGTTTCTCACCTCATAAAAGACTGTGCTGAAATTAGCGCCATTAACATAAATTAAATTTGACTTCACTGTGATGTCTAGTAGTATCCAGTCCCCTTTGTTGACAAAAACATCTTTTGAGCTTTTGTACACTTCACTTGAATTGAATTTTGGAGACATGACAATATCTTTGTCTGTGGAATAGGAAAAGTAAAAGGTGAAATTAGACGACAAGTCATCACTATTTTATTTTAATTATATAACACTGGCATATTTTGCGATGCTATATAGTGGGGTATGGCAAGTTTTAAAGTGGTTATAACCCTAAAAAAAAAGAGAAGAAGATCCCTGTTCCTTTAACCACTTAAGGACTGCCTCCTGCAGATATACGTCGGCAGATTGGCACGGCTGGGCACAGGCACGTACCTGTACGTCCCATTTAAGTGCTCACCCGTAGGTCGCGGGTGCGCGCCTGCGACCCGGTCCGAAGCATCGTGACCGCAGACCCGATCGCCGCCGGTGTCCCACGATCGGTCACAGGAGCTGAAGAACGGGGAGAGGTGTGTGTAAACACACCTTCCCCGTTCTTCACAGTGGCAGCTTCATTGATCATGTGTTCCCTGATATAGGGAAAGACGATCAATGACGTCACACATTCAGCCCCGCCCCCTACAGTTAGAAAAAAATTGCCGATCGCCGCCATTAGTAGTAAAAAATAAATTATTAATAAAAATGCCATAAAAATATCCCCTATTTTGTAAATGCTATACATTTTGCCCAAACCAATCGTTATTTTTCCAAAAATATGTAGAACAATATGTATCGGCCTAAACTGAGGAAAAAAATATGTTTTTTGGGGGTATATATTATAGCAAAAAGTAAAAAATATAGATTTTTTTTCAAAATTGTTGCTCTATTTTTGTTTATAGCGCAAAAAATAAAAACCGCAGAGGTGATCAAATACCACCAAAAGAAAACTCTATTTGTGGGAAAAAAAGGACGCCAATTTTGTTTGGGAACCACTTCGCACGACCGCGCAATTGTCAGTTAAAGCGACACAGTGCTGAATCGCAAAAACTGGCCAGATCCTTTCACTGCATAAAGGTCCAGGTCTTAAGTGGTTAAAGTATGTTAAACGGCATAGTGAATGTGTGCAGTATAATTTTTTTCTTCTCTAAGCTGTAAAAAACCTGGTTGATCCTGCCTGTTCCCATGTCCCCCGGTGTGTCTTGATGGGTACTGATGAGAAGGCACTCATATGTAGAATTGATGGGCACTGATAGGCGGCACTGATGGGCACCAATAGGTGGCACTGATGGGCACTGACAGGTGGCACTGATGAACACTGACAGGCAGCACTGATAGGCAGGACTGATTGGCACTGACAAGTGGCATTTATGGACACTAATATATGGCACTGATGGGCAGCACTGATTGGGCAGGTACTGTGATGGAGTGAAATAAAATGTCTATGTTATCATTCTCTTTTAACCACTCAAATATTGCTTTCCTTTCTTTTATTATTTTATTTCTTTTCTTTCTTGTTGCGATGTGTATGTGTATATATATATATATATATATGTATACGCATGTATGTGTGTGTATATATATATATATATGTGTGTATGTGTGTGTGTGTGTGTGTGTGTGTATTTCAGTATTCATGTGACAAAACAGTGGTATTTTTCTTGACCAAGTTATATATGGATGAAAGCCATATGTTCTTTTCAATCCTCTCCTTTCTACTCCCCACTCCTTTACCCCCTCCTTTCTGCCCCTCGCACTGTGTAAAGAAAATGACTGCTGAAAGACTGGAATGCTTGCCTCGTGGTCAAGAAACAGATGTAACAAGAGAACATCATATGTGGATGAGCCAATCAGATGCACCCATATTTGATGATGTTTGCTTATGTCACTTTGGCTTTAAAAGCTGTAATTTGAATAAAGGCTTTCTTTCTGTTGGAGTTGATGATGGAGACTGAAGTGTGAGATTTCTTCAGCATGCAAGCGGATGACAAGCTCCTCTCTGCTCACTGAGCGGGGGAGGGGCTTGTCAGGTGCCGCTGTCTTCTATGGAGCGATCTGATGAAAACGGACATTATGTCCGCTTTCATCAGATCTTACCCGATCCGATCCGCCATGGACGGATGGGGACGTGCCCCCATACGTCTGTTTTTAGCAGATCGGGTCGGATGTCAGTGGACACGTCTCCGCTGACATCCAACGCTCCATAGGGATGCATTGAGCGGCCGTTCAGGTCCGCCGTCAAAACTGACAGGCGGGCCTGAACAGTCCGTTCATGTAAAAGGGGCCTATTACAGTACTGACAGTAGTTAATGCTGGGCACTGATTGGCAGGGGGTGCACTGATAGGTGACACTGATAAGCGGCACGAATGGGCACTGATAGGCGGCACGGATGGACACAGATAGGCGGCATGTATGGGCATAGATAGGCGGCATGGATGGGCACGAATAGGCGGCATGGATGGGCACGGATAGGCGACACGGATGGGCACTAATAGGCGGCATGGATGGGCACTGATAGGTGACAGGGATGGGCATGGATGGGCACTAATAGGTACTAATAGGTGACACGGATGGGCATGGATGGGCACTGATAGTTGGCACAGATGTATTGTAATATATTGTACTGATGGATGGCAATCGGTGCCAAACAATAATGCCTGCCAATCAGTGATGCCCATTGTCGTCACTGATTGGCATCCATTGTGGGAACTGATTGGCATCCATTGTGGGCACTGATCTGCATCCCTGGTGGTCTAGGGTGGCATACCTGGTGGTGGACATCCCTGGGGGTCTGGTGTCATCCCTGGTGGTCTAGTGCGGGCATCCTTAGGGGGCTGCACTGATAACTGATCAGCACAGACTCCCCTGTCAGAGGAGAAGTCAATTGTCTCTCCTCTACTGGCGTCTCACAGACGTGAGTGAGGAAAAGTCGATCACCGGCTTTTCTTGTTTACAATGTGATCAGCCGTGATTGGACACGGCTGATCACGTGGTAAAGAGTCTCCGTCAGAGACCCTTTACCTAGATCGGTGTTGCGGGGTGTCAGACCGACACCCCGCAACAACAATCGCCGTGATGCGTGCCACGGGGGCGCGCAGCAGGTCAATATCCTGAAGATTTCATATGACGTTGATTCAGGTTATTGAAACCACTTTGTCGCCGTCATTTTGTAAAAGGGCGGGCGGCAAATGGTTAAGGGGCATTGCCCGTCCCTGTGATTGAAAGTGACACTAAATGATATGCTTAATTTTTTTTCCAAAAACAATCTATACACTTCCACCATTTAATGACCCTGTAACCTAATTTTTAAACCATAGATTAGAGTCACTTTAACATTTTACTGTCTATAAAAATTTAATCTGTGTGTAACATACAATATAAACATACCTGTATGAATATATGGACCAAAGGTGATATTACACTTCTGCGAGTCAAAAGGAAAGCGGTAAATGTTTAATTTACAGGCACTGAGAATCGGCAATGGCTTTTCACTGGTAATTTTTCCGTCGTGTGTTATATTAATGTATTCATCAGCAGAATCATCATATTGTATCCTGAAGAACAGAAATGTTAGTTTATTTTTCTGTCAGCTTTAGTAACATATTTTTTAAATGTAAAAGTTATATAGCGGTGTACTATGCACATAAAAATGTAATTCATTCTAAACACACATTATGGGCCAGATTCTCAAAAGAATTACGCCGATGTATCTAAAGATACACCGGCGTAATTCGAATTTCCCGCCGGCGTATCATTGTTTTCTATCCAGAAAACATAATACGCCGGATTTACGCTAAGATCCGACTGGCGTAAGTCACTTACACCGTTGGATCTTAAATGTAATGTTACGCCGGCTGCTAGGTGGCGTTTACGTCGATTTCTCATTTGACTATGCAAATGATCATGATACACCGATTTCTGAACGTTTTTTGCACCGCTTCGTCGTCGTTTAAGTCGTTTCCGTAAGCGTAAACTTACCCCTGCTATATGAGGGGTACGTTTACGAAGGTCCATCGTATGCCATGTTAAGTATGGCCTCGGGACAGCGTCGTCTTTTTCCGTCGTTTACGTCGTTTTCCTAAGTCGTTCGCAAATAGGGCTTTGCGTAAATGACGCTCACGTCGGCTTCATTGACGTTTTCTGATGTGAGTTGGAGCACGCGCACTGGGCTATTTTTAGGGCCGGTGCATGCGCAGTTCGATCGACGTGGGGACGCGCTTCATTTAAATACAAGCCGCCACCTTTGAACTAGCCGGCCTTACGCCGGACCATTTACACTACGCCGCCGCAAATTACGGAGCAAGTGCTTTGAGAATACGGCACTTCCCCTAGTAAGTTGCGGCGGCGTAGTGTAAATGGCATACGCTACGCTGCCGCGGATTCTACGTGAATCTGGCCCACTGTATTCATATGTATTACATAGTGTTTGAGTTATAGACTAGTATGTTATTGAAAGTGCTATCAGTGTCTAATGCCGCGTACACACGATCACTTTTTGTGATGAAAAAAAACGTTGTTTTATCTCACGAAACAAAACAACGTTTTTCAAACTTCATTTAAAAAAATGACGTTGCCTACACACCATCGTTTTCTGAAAATGCTCTTGCAAAGCGCGGTTACGTACACCACGTTCGACGGCACTCTGTTCCATTGAAGCTCCCGTCTCATAACTTGCTTCTTAGCATGCGCGTTTTAAACGTCGTTTTGCCCACACACGATCATTTTTTATGACACAAAAAACGACATTCTGAAAAACAACATAAAAAATTGAAGCATGTTCAAATTTTTTTTTGCTCGTTTTTCAGAAGACATAAAACGACGTTTTGCCCACATATGATCGTTTTAAATGACGTTTTTTAAAACGTCGTTTTGTTTCATCACAAAAAACGACCGCGTGTACGCGGCATTAGGCCGGATTCACACTTGTGCGATGCGAATTTCAGCTTTCTTATCTCTGCAGAGAGATAAGACAACTGTTCAGCAGATCCATTGCGTTTTTAGCTGCAGATTAGCTGCGAATTTGGAGAGCTGGGAGAGGGGAGGGGGAAGTGTATTGAGCTGAATGAGACAAATCCTGAAGAGAATTGAACACATCTGCGAATCAGCTGCGTACCCATAGAAGATAATGGGCCTGAATTCGCACCTGAGCCGCACCACAAGACCTAAAATACGCACACGGCAATGTGCAGTGCGAATGCATCGCACATATGTGAACCAGCTTCATTAAAAACAATGTATTTAGAAATGTTCTGCGTATTGGATGCGGTTTAAGCCTCACTCAATTCGCATAGGTGTGAACCCGGCCTAATGCCGCGTACACACGATCATTTTTTGTGATGAAAAAAACGAAGTTTTCTGTGAAGTAAAAAACTACGTTTTTGAAACGTCACTTTCAAAGACGATGTTGCATACACACCATCGTTTTTTCACAAAAAGCGAGGTTACGTTCACCACTCTTTTCCATTGAAGCTCGCTTCATAACTAGCTTCTGGGCATGCGCGGGTTGAAAAACGTCGTTTTAAACGACGTTTTTGCTACACACGGTGACTTTTTGTGAAACAAAAAACGACGTTTTGAAAAACGACACAAAAAATTCAAGCATGTTGGAATTTTTTTTTGGTCGTTTTTTTGAAGACAGAAAACAACGTTTTGCCCACACACGATCAATTTAAATGACGTTTTAAAAAACGACATTTTTTTTCATCGCAAAAAACGACTGTGTGTACGCGGCATAAAGGTAAAACAGGACATACAAAAAAAAAAAACTGATGGGTTTTTATATAGTAAAAAAAAAGTTTTGTCATTATTGAAATAAGGACATGCACTTGAACTGAAATTATCTGCAGATCTAATCTAAAATAGCAGATTTTCTCAACCAGGGTTTTTGTGGAGCCTTTTGAAGGAATTTGGGGGCCCCAAGCAAAATGGGGGCCCCCAAGCGCCCCCCCTCACGCAAAGCCTAAGTTAGCGCTACTCCCCCCCCTCCCTATGTTTTTCTAATCTCACCTCCACATCTTCCCTGTAAGCTGCCGCTGTAGCGTGGCCGAGCTCCTCTTTCTCCTGTCAGTCTGGTGTTCTATCATTATGGGTCCCCAGCCCCCTATCAGATAGTGCCTGGGTCGGGCCGGGTACCGTGCGGTACTGGAGATTCAGTTTCCTGTGTTCCCGGCTGGACTGAAAGGAAGTGAGCACTCAGTGTGCACTTCCTGTCAGTCCGGTCGGGAACAGGAAACAAAATCTCCTGTACTGCGCGACGACACTCCAGGATAAGGTGACCAGATTTTTAAAATTAAATCCGGGGACATATTTTTTTTACTAGTAATGGCGGCAATCAGTGACTCTCTGCCTGTCACTGCCCGCCTCATAGCCTGTCAAGTCTTACTCTCCGTGCCCCCGGCTACTACTGGGTGGGGTGTGGAGGAAGATCACTCCGCCAGGGAAGGCAAGGAGATAAGCAGGCAGGCGGCTGGCCGGGACTTGAGCCAAGGCAGAAGACCATGTGAGCGGAGCTGAATGGGCATACAGCCGAAACTGAAGAAATATTCCCTCCACTCCGTCCAGCACATGATCATCAGAAAGGGGCACAGATAATGGAAAAATATACATGCCTCTAAGCTGTGTAATTCTGATTTTTTTTTCATTCTGCACTGATTGTCTTTGAAAGTGCCCCAGCTCCTGTTCAAATCCAATCTGGGGACAAAACCAGGGACAGACTTGGTCCGGGGACAGTGTCCTCAATCTGGGGACTGTCCCCTGAAACCGGAGATGTCTGGTCACCCTACTCCAGGAGAAAGGAAGAGGAGCTTGGCCATGCTACAGCCTAGGAAGTGGAATTTGGGGGCCTCAGGCCAGCTCGGGCCCCAAGCAATTGTTTGTTTTGCCTGTCCTGTAGCGACGGGCCTGCGTACACACAACCGTTTTTCATGACGAGAAAACTGTAATTTTTTAGATTGGTCGTGAAAACCAGGCTTCTCGGCTCTTCATTGGATAGATTAATAGCAGCGCAGCCATTGGTTTGCGCTGCTGTCAATCAACTCGAATGACGAGGGGGGCGGGGCCGAGTCCTGTAGTTAGCAGCTATGGATGCCTAATAAAGGACTCGGGAGCGCACCCGCAAGGTAACCAGCTTGGGAAAGCGCTTCCAAGTGGGGTTAGCTGATGCGGGGAGCAGCCAAGACAGCCACTGAGGGACCCCACTCTGTGCAAAACGAGCTGCACAGTGGAGGTAAGTATGACATGTTTGTTATTTTTTATTTTTATTTTTTTTGAACCTTTAATAGCACTTCAATTTGTCATCTTTCTATATAATATGGATAGGGTGTGAACAGATAAACTCAGAGGAGGGAAGGTTGCTCCAACCTGCACATTTTATAGTCTATGATCATCTGTGTTCAGTCTGTATTTTTCTTATCCTAAAACTTAAACTGAAACTTCAGATTTCATATCTATGAATTTAGGACTTACATTTCATATACATAGAAGTCTGGTTTCCAGAGGTCGGCTCCTGTTATCAATATATTTTGTATTGAACAATTTTTGGCTGGATCCCATCCTACAAATTCATTGTTCCATTCCTGTAAAAAATAAAAAATACATTTGTAAGCTATAACAAACTATAATAACACAATTTATTGTTAATAGATTTATAAGTGGGTGGATAGATAGGTAAATAGATCGATAGATAGAAGATAGAAGATAGATAGCTGCTAGACCCCAAGCAGTGTGTTAGATAAATATCAGAGTCCTTGGGCGACACAGAACACTGTACAGTATATCCATATGTAAAATTAATTACCACTTTATAGGACTACAACAGCCTGCATTCAATTAAAATTCAAAAGGGGAAAGATACGATGTGTTGTATGTTTATACAAAGTATATGATATACTTTGCTATATATAGTGGTATGCCACTCAGCTAATAATATTTGTATTTTTCTTATTTTACAGAGATTTTATTAGTAGTATGTTTAATAATAAGGGATGTTTTTATTAATGTAATTTTCCACTTGTTAATATTGTTTCGATATAGGTCATTGTAGTCGCATAAAGTAACCATTCATTTTTACATATAGATAAATCCCATGTCACCCAAGGACTCCGACCTCTAGCTGACATATTGCTTAACCCCTTCCATACTGGCCATTGTCACCCCCTTCCTGCCCAGACCAATTTTTAGTTTTCAGTGCTGTTGCACTTTAAATGACAATTGCGCGGTCATGCAACACTGTACCCAAATTAAATCGTTATGTTTTTTCCCCCCACACAAATAGAGCTTTCTTTTAGTGGTATTTGATCATCTCTGCGGTTTTTATTTTTTGCGCTATAAACAAAAGAAAAGCGACAATTTAAAAAAAAACACAATATTTTTTAGTTTTATTTAATACATATCACAATTTTTTTTTTTTTTACTTTTTTTTTTCCGATACGTATTCTTGTACGTATTTTTGGTTAAAAAACACGCAATAATCGTATATTGATTGGTTTGCGCAAAAGTTATAGCGTCTACAAAATAGGTGATAGATTTATGGCATTTTTTTTTTTTTTTTTTTACTAGTAATGGATTGGCGGCGATCTGCGTTTTTTTTTTTTGTGACCATGACATTGCGGCGAACATATCGGACACTTTTGACACGTTTTTGGAACCATTCACATTTACACAGCGATTAGTGCTATAAAACTGCACTGATTGCTGTGTAAATGTGACTGGCAGGGAAGGGGTTAACACTAGGGGGCGCTGAAGGGGCTAAAATGTTTCCTAAAGTGTGTTCTAACTGTAGGGGGAGGGGGACTCGCAGGGGGAGGAGACCGATGTGTGTTCCTCAATACTGGGAACACACATCAGTCTCCTCACCGCAGACAGGAGGTGGATCTGTGTGTTTACCGTCGGGCACGCGCACGGGATCGTGAGTTGTTCCGCGGGTGCGTGAGCGCGCCGCCGGCTGCGCGCGCGCGCCCTAGAACGCTGTGAAGACAGGACGTCCTGTGATGGCCTGTCTCATCGGCGAGGGGTTGTTTAAGATGTAAATCCCCTATGGCCCGGTATTGAAGGGGTTAAAGCGGAGTTCCACCCAAAAATGGAACTTCCGTTTTTGGAACCCTCCGGTGTCACATTTAGCACCTTTCAGCGGGGAGGGGGTGCAGATAGCTGTCTTAGGCCGCATACACACGATCAAACATGTCTGCTCAAACTGGTCCGCAGACCAGTTTCAGCGGACATGTTCGATCGTGTGTACGGCCTATCGGACCGTTTTCCAGCGGACCAAAGTTTCAAAACATGCTTTGAAACCTGTCCACCTGGAAACCTGTCCGTCGGACAGGTTCCATGGTTAGTACACGAAATCATCGGACCAAAATCCTGCGCATGCTCAGAATCAAGTCGACGCATGCATGGAAGCATTGAATTTCGTTTTTTATCACGCCGTTGTGTTCTACGTCACCGCATTCTGGTCCGAGGGGATTTTGGTCAGATGGTGTGTACGCACATCAGACCACTTCAGCGTGGTCCGATGAAAACGGTCCGTCGGACATGTTTCATCGGACATGTCTGATCGTGTGTACGCGGCCTAAGACAGGTATTTGCACCCCCTTCCGGGAATACACGCCCCTACCTGCACCCCCCGCTGTTCTCTGGGAAACACACTGTTCCCAGGAGAGAGCGGGGACCAGTGACGGCGGCGCACCACGCTACTCGAACATGCACAGTAGGGAACCAGGCAGTGAAGCCGCAACGCTTATCTTCCCAATTCCCTCACCGAGGCTGTCGGTGGGTGCAGCCGAGGAACGAGCGATTGCTCGGCCTAGGCTGCCGACATCACTGGCGCGCTGGACAGGTAAGTGTCCATATTTTTTTTTTTGTATAATCAGTATTTATTAAAGGAATAACAAATGAAAAAAAGGGGGGGAAAGTGTAAGACATGTAGAACGTAGGGCCGACATGGCCAATAAAGTATCGCATGCCAAAAGGCCTCGCAGGGCCGCCAAACCATTAAAGGCAGACATCAAAGATATCACACTGTGTGCATACATATAATGAGAGAAACATAACGTTAACAATGAAGGTAGTTGGACCCACAGGGGTCTCCACAGCGGCCGACGCTCAAAGGGGCACCAACAGTCGCGCCGACCACCGGGACACCAGGGTAGTCAAGTGGGCGGCAGCCCGAGAGAGCACGAAGGTAAGACATCAACCTAACAAGGCACTGGAGGAGGACAAAATTAAAATAGCTGCTGAGCAGCCCAGGCCCAGTTACACGGCAGGTAAGGAGGCGGAGCAGACAAGGGTCCATCCGACACAGGCCCAGACCTGCAACACACAATCAGGGCAAGTGTCCATATTTTAAAAGTTAGCAGCTGGTATTTGTAGCTGCTGGCTTTTAAAAAAAAAAAATTGGCGGAACCTCCGCTTTAAGATCTAGCATACAAAAGTTTTGTTTACAGATTTTTAATAGTCAAATTTCCCACCACGACATTGATTTTCATGAGACACAAAAGCTCAGATTAAAAACACACAGTATTAACCATAAATACCTGATTGTAATGATAACATAATGATAATGATATGTAATGTTATGATATGCAATGATGTGATATGTAATGATATGATATGTAAATATATGTAATGATATGATATGTAATGATATGATATGATATGATATGTAATGATATGATATCACAGGCGTATCTAGTGAAAATAGCACCTATGGCAAGCACTAAAACTGCGCCCCTGTCAAAACATTGGAAACCCATCTTTCTGTTAACCTTAACAAAAAAAAAACAGCTAACAAAACTAGTGATATTTGTCATCCCTTGTCATACCTTGGGTAGTGACATATCCTCTTTATGGAGAAACCTGGGGTTTATTAGACCCCTGATCCCTCCTCTGACCTCCAAGGCCAGGTAAATGCAGAACCAATACTGGAAGTGATGAAATCTTCAGCCTCAGTTTTCACAGAGGAGAGGGAGAAACTGATGTTCCTCCTTCTTCTTTGTGTGCTGCCAATCGGACCAGATGGAATGGAAGAGCCTGGGAGAACAGGGGAGGGCTGTGGCTGAACGCAGCAGTGATGGCGCTGCCATTGTCCATTAGCAAAGGTGCTCAAAAGGAGACCCCGTCTATGTTCGGTAGGAGGGAAGAAGAGACACTCAGACCCTGGTAAGTGCCTTGCTGCCCAGCCACTCAACAGCGCCCCCTTCATATGGTGCTCATGGCACTTGCCATGGCTGCCATACCCTAGATACGCCACTGTATGATATGTAATGATATGATATGTAATGATATGGAATGATAATGATTGTATAATAACTAGATTTAATTACCGTACCATTTATTTATTTATTTTTGTTTTAGCTTCTGCAGAAGGATAGGAATTCTCTATTTTGTTGCATTAACAAACTTTTGAATAAAGTAGAAAACCTATACAAAAATCTAGATATATATCGGATATCTGAGAAAAAAATGCAGTAATTTATCACCGTATATACAGTATATATGCAATGACAGCTGTTACATGTAAAATGTTTGCAAAAATGAATATGACTTACCATGCTGAACCAGATCAATGTAGATAAATACTGCAAACTTGTGTCCTGAAAAATGATAATTCGAAGATTTTTTTTTATATTTGATCACAAAAGAATTTATTTAGCCAAGATTCACCAATTTTTCCAAAACCTTTTTAAGCATGGGAATATTTTAGGTGAAAGTTGTGTACATCTTGGGCAAAAAGATTGATACATAGACCCAAATGTTTTATTGAACTTTAGGGTATTTTTATTAGGTGGACATGTACTGTAGTTGCTTTTATTTCCTGTTATCAAAAGTTTTTATTGAAAGACAAGCAAAAATATACAATATGAGATCACCAGTCACAGCTGTAGTTGGGATGGATTGAATCAGAGTGTCTGTACGGCCATAATGACAATTTGAGTAACGTACTGTACACAATAATTCAATATGATTTTATTAGGCAATAATAGGACAAAGTATTTAATTTCTTAAACATTATAAAGACATAGGGCCGGATTCACGTACCTCGGCGCATCTTTCTTCCGGCGTAGCTTATCTTCTTTACGCTACGCCGGTGCAACGTTGAGAGGCAAGCATGGTATTCACAAAGCAAATGCTCTCAACGTTGCACCGGCGTGAACGTAACCTACGCCCAGCCCTATTCACGTAGTACTACGTAAACAACGTAAAATACGACGGCTGTTCCCTGGTCTATACCTTTGCATGAGTTGCGCCTCCTACATGAAGAATAACTTTACGCCGGATGTAACCCTTACGCAAATCGCTTAAAACATGCACTGGGCGCAAGTACGTTTGTGAATCGGCGTATCTCCATCATTTGCATATTTAACATGGGTACGTCAAATGCGGCTGAAGCCTATTTTTCCGATGTATCTAGCTTGGGGAATTGGCGCAGAGATACGACGGCACACATTTGGACTTACGATGGCGTATATCAAGATACGTCGGCGTAAGTCCTACGTGAATCCAGGCCATACTTTTTTGGGCTTTTCTGGACTCGACTTCTTGCCCTATGGGGGCCTGCGTTTCCCTGAACGATCCCTGTGGGGACAGAGGAGCTACTTACTGAGCTGGTCACGTCATAATCCCCTGATGAAGCCAAGGGTTTGGCGAAACTAGTCGGGAGGACCTGACCATTTATTTGTATATTTGAAAAATTGCTCCCATGTTCATCATGTATTGCTAATATGATTGAATAGACTTTTAATAATCTCTTATAATTTAATAAAATTATTTATTTTTGTACTCCACGTGTATGTGGAACTTGGTTTCTCTCTGTGGCACCGCGATAATCCCACCACCTCCTATTCTCTCTGTGTAATACAGGTATTTGCCCCACTTCCAGGCATAGATACCCAATCCACCCCTGGGTATCTACGCCACTACCTTCGCCCCCCCTCCCCTGCTGTCTTCTGGGAGACACGCAGGTACCAGAAGACAGCAGAGTCCAGTGGGATAGCGCAGCGCGAGTCGCGCATGTGCAGTAGGAAACCAGGAAGTGAAGCAGCAAGGCTTCACTTCCTGATTCCCTTACCGAAGATGGTGGCTACAGCACACGAGAGCCGAGAGATAGATCAGCTAAGTCAGCAGCGCCAGTATTTGTATAAAAAAAAAAATTGGGCGGATCTCCGCTTTAATTTAAAAACATTGTGGCAAGCTCGTAATTAATTTATTCATCCTGCAATTCAGTGACTGCCTGCTCATGTCGGATGTATGGGCAGACCATGTATTGAGAGTCTGCAGGATCCTGACAATCTACTGGTGAAATGCGTTGCAGGCTCCAGTATAAAAAAAACACATGCGCTGAGCCTGAAGGGTCCCTTAAAGGGTAAGTTCACCTTTACAGAACTCCAATCACCCGTTCTGACACATCATACAGCCACCTCACAAGGTCCAGGGCTTAGAAATCCCCTCTGCTTAATCTCCAAAACGTACCTCATCAGGAGGTGCGTTTAGGCACATTCTAATTGGTCGGTGCCGTCACATTAGCGGCGCGGACCAATCACAACCCGCAAAGCCCATCCTGCCACTGCAGGCGAATAGAATGCTGTGGGAATTTCAAATCCCCTGACTGGTAAAGCTGCAATGCGATGTATCAGAACGGACGATTGCCGCTCTCCAGGTTAGTGGAAGGGGGAAGGGGTCCAATGTAAGTCCACCTTATAGATTTTCTGTAAAGGTGAACTTACACTTTAATCAAGTTCACTTTACATTTAAAGACCTCCACTGACACATATACTTACCTTCCTGCATAACAATATATTTTCAGGTATTTAAATTTCTGATATACTTTTTTTTTTAAATATGGCAGTACATTTTTCTTTATTATGTTATATTTGTTTGTCAGCATGACTGATATATATATATATATATATATATATATATATATATATATATATATAACACTATACTGTATAATAAAGATAGTAATGGGTAGAAAATACAAGACAATAACCCATAATCAGTTATGCATACTTACCAGTGAAACAACACTGTACAGGGTTATATCAATAACTACATTGGTTACAGTATGACTGTCTTTTACTGGCCGAACGCCTGCATTTGTGAAATTTAGATTGTTCACCAGGTCACTAAAACTACATGGAAACCCACCACGACAAACACCTAGGAGAAAGGAAATCATATATACTGTCACTTTTATCCAACAAGTAGATTTAAAAAAAAAAAAGAAAAAAAATGCTTTTTGCTTTAATGCAATGTATACTCAACTTAATGGAAAAAATGTAAAGATGAACCAACACCAGACAACACCCCTCCCCCCAATCTATTCTGCATAATACATCATGGGAGCACAGGATCCGTTTGGCTCGCACCAGAACAGGCAAAAAAATTGTGCAAACACGCGAATAGTTAAAGTCTATGGGACACGAACATGGAAAAACAAAAGTGCTAATTTTAAAGGCTTATATGCAAGTTATTGTCATAAAAAGTGTTTTGGGACCCGCGTCCTGCCCCAGGGGACATATATCAATGCAAAAAATATTTATAAAAACTGCAGTTTTTTCGGGAGCAGTGATTTTAATAATGCTTAAAGCGAAACAATAAAAATGAAATATTCCTTTAAATATCGTGCCTGTGTGGCGTTCTTAGTCTGTCTGTAAAGTAGCACATCTTTCCCATGTTTTTAACAGTACCACAGCAAAATGACATTTCTAAAAGAAAAAATGTACCGTATTTATCGTGGTATTGCGCGCATTTGCGTATAGCGCGCACCCCCAACCTAGAAGGAAAATTTCAGAAAAAAAAAAAAATACTTACGGTTTGAATGCCCCTCGTCAGTGTCTTGCCCGGTGTCCATCGGCGGCTTTCCCGCGCTGTGTTTGAACGACGCACAGTACACTCGGGCACGCAAGGCCACACTCGGCTTCATTCATAAAAAGGCTAGGAGGCGGCACCCAGCGTGACTGCAAGGGGAGCCGAGCCTGGCCGAATGTACCTGAGTGTACTGCGTTCACTATATGTCGGCGGCGGCTTTAAACACAGCGTGGATCGGCGTATATCGCGCACTCACGATTTCCCCTGATTCTAAGGGGAAAAAAGTGCGCAGTTATACGCTGATAAATACGGTAATTTAAAACTGTTTGCGGCGGTAATAAAAATCTTTAAAAAAAACACATGGGTTCCACCCCAGTCCATTACCAGGCCCTTTAGGTCTAGTATAAATATTAAGGGGAACCCTGCACCAAAGTTTAAAAAAATTTGTTGCGTGGGGTTCCCCCCAAAATACACACCAGACCTTATCTGAGCACGCAACCTGGCAGGCTGCAGGAAAGGGGGGGGGACGAGAGAGTGCCTCCATTTCAGAACCATACCTGTCCACAGGTATCCCACAAACACGCTATCCCCATGTTGATGGGGACAAGGGCCTCTTCCCTATCCCTATAACCCTTGCGCGGTGGTTGTGGGGGCCTGTAGGTGGGGGCTTATGAGAATCTGCAAGCCGGAAAAGTCAGATGGAATTCCGACCGTGTGTATGAGGCTTAACCTGCCTATTTAATCTAGCTCAAACTATCTCCATCCACACAATATACACGGCTACTATATAACCGTGTGAAGCGTGGACTTGGTCCCCCTGAGCCATGATTGGCCAAAAGCACCATGCCTTTGGCCATTTATGGCTCTCTTAGTAGAACGTGCTGTGTTTGACCAAAGAATGCAGGTTAGGTGCATGCTTTGGCCAATCATCATACAGCAAAGCACTGCGATCTCGCAGTGCATTATAGGGGTTTCTGCAGCACTCAAATTTCCTGCGAACGCCCCATATGTTCGGTTTGCTTTTAGAACAAACAAACACTCGATGTTCAACTACGAACTCGAACTCGAACTCGAACCGTGGGCTCATCCCTACTGATGACCAATGTAAGGAACACACAACTTTGAACACCATTGCAAGGAAGCACTTATCTGTTTACCATCAATGTAATAAGGGGTACTTTTCCAGTGACCACTAAAATAGGGGGGCACTAAACTATCCATTAATAAAAGGGGGCCCTATACTGACCGTCAGTGCAAAGGCACACTTTTCTACTGACCATTAACCACTTCCGGTCCGCGCTATTGACATAATACGTCAGCAGCGCGGACCTGATGCGCCGGGGTCACGTCTTTGGACGTGATTTGCTTGTAATTCCCCACGCGCGCCACAGGGTGGCGCGTGGCGGGGAAAAACAGTCCCGACGCATCACCGAGGATTCGATGCGTGTACCCGGCGGCCGCGATGTCCGTCAGGTACACGCGATCGTCGGTGACAGAGCAGGGACGTGGAGCTCTGTGTGTAAACACAGAGCTCCATGTCCTGTCAGGGAGAGGTGACAGATGCTGTTTCCCTTGTACATAGAGAGACAGCATCGATCACCTCCCCCAGTCACCCCTCTCCCCCCACACAGTTAGAACACACCCAGGCAATACATTTAACCCCTTCCTCACCCCCCTAGTGTTAACCCCTTCAATGCCAGTCACATTTATACAGTAATTAGTGCATATTTATAGCACTGGTCGCTGTATAAATGTGAATGGCGCCAAAATTGTGTCAAAAGTGTCCGATGTGTCCGCCGCAATATCGCAGTCAAAATAAAAATCGCAGATCGCCGCCATTACTAGTAAAAAAAAAATATTAAAAAAAAATCATAATTCTGTCCCCTATTTTGTAGGTGCTATAACTTTTGCGCAAAGCAGTCACTTATTGTGATTTTTTTTTTTTTTTTTTTACAAAAATACGTAGAAGAATACGTATCGGCCTTAACTGAGAAAATTTTTTTTTATTTTATTTTTTTTAAATTGGGATATTTATTATAGCAACAAGTAAAAAATATATATATATTTTTAAATTGTCGCTCTTTTTTTGTTTATAACGCAAAAAATAAAAACCGCACGGGCGATCAAATACCACCAAAAGAAAGGACGCCAATTTTGTTTGGGTGCCACGTCGCACGACCACGCAATTGTCAGTTAAAGCGACGCAGTGCGCAAGCTGAAATTTCGCCTGGGCATGAAGGGGGTTTATGTGCCCAGTAAGCAAGTGGTTAAAGCGGTTATAAACCGCAAAAAATATATTTTTTTTCTTTTAGACCTGCAAGGGAAAAGCCATAATGAGCTAATATGCACCGCATATTAGCTCATTATGAAATTCTTACCTCGGAACGAGGGGTAGGGAACTTACCTGGTGCACGCCGAGCGAGATCTCATCTTGACTCGGCGTGTCTTCCGGGTATCGCCGCTCCAGCGCTGTGATTGGCTGGAGCGGCGATGACGTCACTCGCGCGCACGCGCGCGGGAGATTTAAATCCGGCCAGGGTCCGGCGGATGCCGGTCCTTTCGCCGTGGATTCCCCCTGTGCATACGCCCAGCTGCAAGCATTGCGAGGGGAATATCTCCTAAACCGTACAGGTTTAGGAGATATTTTTTATACCTACATGTAAGCCTTATTATAGGCTTACCTGTAGGTAAAAGTTAAAAAAAAAGTGGTTTACAACCACTTTAATGTAAAAAAAAGTCTGCATTTCTTTTCTAAATTGAAAGGAGAAGGATTTTTAAAAGACATCCATTCTGGGAGTGAAGTGGCTTCACGTAGCACTTATGCCGACGTATCTCAAGATACGCCGTCGTAAATACAAATGTGTGCCGTCGTATCTATGCGTCGATTCCCAAAGCTAGATACGTCGAAAAATAAGGCTTCAGCTGCCCAACGCAACTTGCCTAAGTGGGCGCATAGTTACGCTGGACGCATCTGGTGTTCCCATGTTAAATATGCAAATGAGTAAGATACGCCGATTCACGCGCATGTTTTAAGCGATTTGCGTAAGGGTTACGTCCGGCGTAAAGTTATTCCTCATATAGGAGGCGCAACCCATGCAAAGGTATGGACCAGGGAACGAACGCCGTAGATTTTTGTGCGTAGGTTACGTTCACGTCGTAGCCAGTGTTTTGACGTATCTTAGGCATTTATTTTGACGTGATTGTAAGCATGCGCACTGGGATGCGTCCAAGATACGACGCATGCGCCGTTCGCTTTTAGTACTTGTTTGAAGCTCAGCCCATCATTTGCATGGGGTCACGCTTCATTTAAATGTTACACGCCCATTTCCAGCCCACTTCCACCTACTTTGACTTACGTCGGCTTACGTCGATGACTATACGCTGGAGCTCTCAGGTAATTTTGGGCGGGCTAACTGGTCTGAGGGGAGCATTACCAGATGAACTCTTGGTTCTCCTCCTGGTAGCTGGTAAAGCCTGCGCAAAATAGGGCTATAAAAGAGGGTCCCCGTGGCTTGGAGCTGTGGTGTTCTCGCCCCCCCCTCCCCCTTATTTATTTATGTCACGGATGTGGTTATGTGGTAGGGTCACCTTTGTCATTATACAGAGGGGGACAAGTTATTGATAACGTTGAGGATAATAAATAAAATAAAAGTATTAATTATTGTATAATAAATAATAATAAAAAAAAAGGCATATGATGCTCATGCTAATTTCATGTTTAACCACTTCCCTACGACCGTACGACTATATGCGGCCGCAGGGTGGTTCTAAATCTCCGGGCCGCCGTGTTTTCACGGCAGCCCCTTTCTTTGTTCCCAGCGCGCGCTCCAGAGCGCGCAGCGGGGAACTTGTGTACTGGCTGTGTCCCTTGGACACATCCAATCACAGATCGCCGCGAACGGCCAATCAGAGTGGCCATTTGCGATGCGATCTGTGCGGCGAATGAGAGATGATCTCATATGTAAACATATGAGATCATCTCTCATTACCGACTCTCACAACGACAGCATCCTGTCAGGGAGAGAGGAGACCGATCTGTGTTCCTTGTACATAGGGACACAGATCGGTCACCCCCCAGTCACCCCCCTCCCCCCACAGTTAGAACACAATGCAGGATACACATTAACCCCTTCCTCACCCCCTAGTGTTAACCCCTTCCCTGCCAGTCACATTTATACAGTAATTAGTGCATATTTATAGCACTGATTGCAGTATAAATGTGAATGGTGCCAAAAATGTGTCAAAAGTGTCCGATGTGTCCGCCATGATGTCGCGGTCGTGCGACGTGGCTTCCAAACAAAATTGGCGTCCTTTTTTCCCCAAAAATAGAGCTTTCTTTTGGTGGTATTTGGTCACCTCTGCGGTTTTTATTGTTTTGCGCTATAAACAAAAAAGGACGACAATTTTGAAAATCGCAGATCGCCGCCATTACTAGTAAAAAAAAAAATAATAAAAAATAATAATTCTGTCTTTTATTTTGTAGGCGCTATAACTTTTGCGCAAACCAGTCGCTTATTGCGATTTTTTTTTTTTTATACCAAAAATATGTAGAAGAATACGTATCGGCCTAAACTGAATTTTTATTTTTTTAAATTGGGCTATTTTTTTATAGCAACAAGTAAAAAATATTGTATTTTTTTTAAAAATTGTCGTCCTTTTTTGTTTATAGCGCAAAAAATAAAAACCGCAGAGGTGACCAAATACCACCAAAAGAAAGCTCTATTTGTGGGGAAAAAAGGACGCCAATTTTGTTTGGAAGCGCAATTGTCAGTTAAAGCTATGCAGTGCCGCAAGCTGAAATTTCACCTGGTCAGGAAGGGGGTATACATGCCCAGTAAGGAAGTGGTTAAGTGAATATAGAGTTGGAGTTGGGTAATTTGGCATTTGCAGCCTGAACCGTAGTGGTTAGGTTTGCTAAAGTTTATTTATATATATTTAATTTTATCTTAAATTATTGTTGTTTACCCACTAGTTATTTATTTATTTATTTATATTTATCTATTTATTTTAACCAATAATAAACATCCACGGGCATTAATATCCAATAAAGTTGTCTGTTGTCTTTTTTATATTTATTAAGATTTTTTTTTTTTTTTATTATTTATCTTACCATCTACTTTCCCATAAATATTTGATCTTAAAGAAAACACACATTTATTTAATAGTGCAATTTGCAAAGTGCATTAAATATTTCAACCAACAAAAACTCATCCCAATTTATTTTTCAGTGATGACTTTTGTAAACTAAAATTTGATTAGAAGGTGTGGATCCATTCACATTGAACACTGTCACTGCTCTTTGTAGTGCCTTACCCAGCTGGTTACATGTATGTTCACCAAAGTTATTGCTTTTATTAAGTTAAATCAATACTACCAGTTTTCATATAACATGGCAGAAAACATTTCACTCTTCACATCAGTTCCTGGCTACCTGGCTAAGTATTTTGAAGTAAAATACCTTCTGGGGGGGTCACCTTAATGGTTGCATGTTTCTGTGTTTTCTAGAAATTATAAATGTAATAAATATGTAAAGAAAACTTACCCAACAAGGTGAATGATAATAATAGAGAGACGCAGCGCTGCGACATTGTCTTCCTAGACAGCTGACTTTGTGGGTGGGACTTTTGTACGTGTACGGTGATATAAAACTTGATAAACTTGTTTGAAAAGCCAGAGTTTTCTTGAAATGCAGTAATGACTATTTGGGTAAAAATTATTATTTTAAAGAATAAGGAAAGGTTACAATAAATAAGATAAATATTTCTATTTTCGAACCAAAGAAATTATAGTAACTGCAAATTGGCATAAATAACAGAGCAAACTATGCAAATCTTTTTAGAAGCCAGTTTATCACAGGAACAATGAATTGAAGTATAACAAAAATATATTTTCTAAAGCCTTTTTCACACGGAGCAGTCCGTTTTTCGGTCCGCTCCGTGTGTGTCCGTCGGCTCAGCAGAGGGTCCCGCTCAGCTGTCGGCGGACAGGGCGGTCCCCGCACACTGTGCAGGGACCGCCCTGTCTCTCCTCCGCTATCCCCTATGGGGAATCGGATGGAAACGGACCGTCTGTCCGTTTGCATCCGATCCGATCCACAGGTTTTCTTCCGTCCACAAAATGGATCCAGACGGACGCGGATCGTAGGCGGACGTTAGCGGATGCATCATCCGCTAACGGATCCGCTCCCATAGGGACACATTACAAGTCCGTAAACGGACTTGTAATTAGCGGACCGTTCGTCCGCTCATGTGAAAGGGGCCTAACTGTTTTGGATAGATTGGAGAAAGATTACCTGGTTTTTAAATTTGTTTTCATGCGTCAACTTGATTCTGAGCATGCATGGATTTTTGACCGATGGATTTCCCCATAGACGTTTTTTAACCATAAGAAAAATGTAAAACATGTTCTATTTTTTTTTCACCGATGGATAAGGAGATATTCCCCTGGCAATGCGCCGCTGGTTGCAGCGGCGCATGCGCAGGGGGAATCCACGTTGAAAGGACCGGCAGCCGCCGGACCTTGCCGAATTGAAATCTCCCACGCGCACGCGCGGGAGTGACGTCATCGCCGCTCCAGCCAATCACAGCGCTGGAGCAGCGATACCCGGAAGACACGCCGGAGCAAGATGACATCTCGCTCGGCGTGGACCAGCTAAGTGTTCTTCACCTCGTTTAGAGGTAAGTATTTCATAATCAGCTAGTATGCGGCGCAGGTTTAAAAAAAAAATGTATATGCAGTTTAAAACCGCTTTAAGTTGGAATGTTTGTGTGCATTTTCAATCCCTTCTAAATAGGTGGCGCTGTAACACAGAATGATCTGTTAGGGATACCGGACACTTCTGAACACCAGGGACCAGATTCAGAAAGAATTGTCTACGTTTCGGCGGGCGTAGCGTATCTCATATACACTACGCCGCCGTAACTTAGAGAAGCAGGTTCCGTATTCAGAAAGAACTTGCGCCCTAAGTTACGGCGGCGTAGTGTAAATGGACCGGCGTAAGCCCGTGTAATTCAAAGTATGCTTGTAGTGGGCGTGTTGTATTACAATGAGCTGTGGCTCCAATGCAAATGAGTGTCCGAACGAACGGCGCATGCGCCGTCCATGGGCCTATCCCAGTGCGCATGCTCCAAAATCACGTCGGCTAGAGATACCTCGAATACTGCCTACGACGTGAACATAACTCACGCACAGCCCTATTAGCATACGACTTACGCAAACGATGTAAGCGATGTACAATTCAACGCTGTTCCAACGTCCATACTTAACATTGCCTGCGCCTCATATAGCAGGGGTAACTTTACGCCGGTCGAACGCCTAACGTAAACGACGTATATCAATACGCCGGGCGCAACTACGTTTGTGAATCGGCGTATCTAGCTCATTTACATATTTTTAATGGGAACGCTGAATGCGTCCAGCGTAACTATGCGCCCACGATACGCCGGCATAGGCAAGTTACATTGGACGGCTGAAGCCATGTTTTTCGGCGTATCTAGCTTTCTGAATCGGCGTAAAGATGCGACGGCGCACATTTGAAATTACGGTGGCGTATCAGGAGATACGCCGATGTACATTCTTTCTGAATCTGGCCCTAGTTCTTTATGGCTTTTGATGCTTTATAACACAATCTATTCAAACTACATTTTCATCTACGAGTACGTTTCTACTGGGTAAAACATGTTAGAGGCAGGTTCTCCCATGGGTAGGCGACTAAGCTGAAGCCATATTTCAGTATATGCCACGGCAGTGTGCAGAAAGGCACTAAATTCTTATAGTCCTCCTCAACATGTTTGACAAGCCAGAATTCAACCTGACCACCACCTACAAACATTGTGGCCAGTCAGCTGGGATAACAGATTGGGGTCTTCGAGTAGTATCAACTATATTTGGTTTGAAGCCACGCTGCATAATTATTGCACTGAAAATTGAATTACAGTAGTGTAAACCTACCCTAAAAGTTAGCAGTGTATGCACAGATAAACTTTACTGCAACGTTTCATGACAGCCTCCCAACCTGATTTGATGAGGTGGAGATTGTGATGTCACAACCCCTAAACTCCCCCTTATCTAAGAAGAGAATGTGATGTATTTATTAAAAAATGTAAGACATTCTCAGGGGCGGACTGACAACTCATGGGGCCCCCGGGCAATAGAAGATTATGGGGCCCCCAGGCTTACAGATGGCCACCAAGCCAGGTGGCAGTACAGAGGCGGGGCAGCTAAAATCTCGGGATTTTCACATCAAAAGCTTGTAGGTTTTGGACATATCAGGGACAGATGTAAAAAAAACACAGATTTTTACATACTGTCCCTGGTTTTAACCACTTCTGACCGGCCCCACGTCCAAAGACGTCATTTTTTTGAAGATGGATATCTCGGTAACGGCAGCAGCTGCTGCCACAACCGAGATATCCATCTCTTCGTGGGGCGGTCCTGTTAACGATAACGGCGGTCATCCCCCCCCTCCCGCCGCTCTCCCGCGCCCTCCGCCGCTTACCGTAGCCGTCGGTAGTGGCGGAGGCGATCGGGTCCTGTTGCTGGCTGTCCGGGGATGCGACTGAGGGAAAAAATGTCCCTCAGCCGTCCCCATACCTCTGCTGGGCGGAAGTGACGTCAAAACGTCATTTCCGCCCAGCCTCTTAAAGAGACATTTAATTTGTTTACATTTTGACTTTTTTTTTTTTTTTTTTCTTTTTTTTTTTTTGCATTTAAGCCTGAATATGAGATCTGAGGTCTTTTTGACCCCAGATCTCATATATAAGAGGACCTGTCATGCTTTTTTCTATTACAAGGGATGTTTACATTCCTTGTAATAGGAATAAAAGTGACAATTTTTTTTTTTTTCAGTGTTAAACATTATAAAATAAATAGAAATAAAAACGAAAACCAAAAAAATTTTTTTTTAAAGTGCCCCGTCCCGACGAGCTCGCGCGCAGAAGCAAACGCATACGCGAGTAGCGCCCGCATATGAAAATGGTGTTCAAACCACACAAGTGAGGTATCGCCGCGATCGTTAGAGCGAGAGCAATAATTCTAGCCCTAGACCTCCTCTGCATCTCAAAAAATGCAACCTGTAGAATTTTTTAAACGTCGCCTATCGAGATTTTTAAGGGTAAAAGTTTGACGCCATGCCACCAGCGGGTGCAATTTTTAAGCGTGACATGTTGGGTATCATTTTACTCGGCGTAACATTATCTTTTACAATATATACAAAATTGGGCCAAATTTATTGTTGTCTTATTTTTTAATTCAAGAAAGTGAATTTTTTCCAAAAAAAGTGCGCTTGTAAGACCGCTGCGCAAATACGGTGTGAGAAAAAGTATTGCAATGACCGCCATTTTATTCTCTAGGGTGTTAGAAAAAAAATATATATAATGTTTGGGGGTTTTAAAAAAATTTCTAGCAAAAAAAACTGTTTTAGTCTCGTAAGCACCGAACCATTTTAAATTAGATTTTGTTTATGTAGCACTACCCCCGAAGGAGCTGCTGAGTATTTTTGGGTGGCATGTTACCTCTATCTTCTTGCTGTCCAGGGTGAAAAGAGAGTCCGATGAATTTCAATGTCCACACAAGCACTTCTTTTTCCAAGAGTTATTTGCAGAAAAGAAGTAAAAAGGGGTGGAAGAGTAGGTAGGTTCAGGTGCATAATCACAAATAGGAAACACTCCTGCTTCCAGCAAACAGTTCTCATCACCACTCTAGCCAGACTGTGTATTGCATCACCCGGATAGGTGCCTCTCACTGGCCTAGCAGCTGGGATGGTGCACAGAATAAAGTACAGTCTCTGCCACAGACTTTCCTTTATGAGGAGACACTTTTGGTCGGGAATCCCCTGCCACAGGATTCAACACCCGGATGTCTCCAGGTTAACTCTTGTAGAACTTAGATCTGACAGGCGACCACCGTCGAGCCTCTTAGTTTATGGTGCATCTTTTGATGAAGTTTCCAGGCCTTCTCCCAAGATACCATCCTCTTGCATGGCCCTCTTCAGGATAGGTCCTCCCCTGGCTTCCTTCATCAAGTTGCTTCCTCCCGCAGGACGGACATCACAGGATCACCCTTTCAGCAACCAGGCCCCAGACTGACTAATGGGCCTACCAGGCGAGGCCGCAACCCCGGCCCAACGTGGTCCCGGAGTCAGGATTCAGGACTGGGACCTCAGGCCAGGCGGGCCACAAGGTGCAAACAAATGACCAATGGCGTCTGTCCCTTAAGTACCCCTCCCCAGCATGCAAAGCAGGGCGACCACTCCCACTGATTCACTGCCGAGGGGGACACCCAATGCAGCTTGACCTTGCTGCTGCCACCCTTGGACTGGAGTGGTAATGGCATCCCCCAGACAAACAATGGTGGAAACTCCCAGTCTCAGCACAGCCATGACTGGAACAGAGGCTACATTTGACATTAATCACATTAGTCTGAGCCCAGATAACAGCTCAGACCCCACTAAATTTAAAGCAGTGCATGTTCAACAGGAGCAGACTGCTACATATAAAGAGAGTTTTTGTAGGTTAACAACATGGAAACAGATCGCCATGCAGACCCAGAGACAGGAAGTAAAATAAGTGACCTAACCAACAATAAAGGAAATAAAATTACAAAGTACACAATACTTGGACCAGAGCTAAAGATGCACCTCCATTAGCCTGTGGGCTAGGTGCAGCATTTTGCCATAGGCAGTGAACACACAGGGCCAGATTCTCAAAGGAATTACGCCGGTGTATCTACACATACACCGGCGTAATTCGAAAATCCCTCCGGCGTATCATTGTTTTGTATTCTCAAAACAAGATACGGCGGAATTAGGCTAAGATCCGACTGGCGTAAGGCACTTACACCGTCGGATCCTAAATGCAATAATACGCGGGCCGCTAGGTGGCGTTTACGTCGATTTCAGCGTTGAATATTCAAATGAGCCGATACGCCGATTCCCGAACGTTTTGCGCCGCTTCGCCGTAGTTTACGTTGTTTACGTAAGCGTAAGGTTAGACCTGCTATAGGGTGCTTTAACTTTGCGTAGGTCCAGCGTACGCCATGTTAAGTATGGCCGTCAGGACATCGTCGGGTTTTTACGTTGTTTACGTTATTTACATAACTCGTCGCGAATAGGGCTGTGCTTTAATTACGTTCACGTCGCAACCAATGTATTTGCGGCGTACTACGGAGCATGCGCAGTGGCCTACGTTTAAGGCCGGTGCATGAGCAGTTCGTTCGGCACAGGGGCACGTTTAATTTAAATAAAAGCCGCCCCCTTTGAATTAAGCGGGGATACGCTGGGCCATTTACACTACGCCTCCGCAAATTACTGAGCAAGTGCTTGGAGAATACGGCACTTGCTCCAGTAAGTTGCGGCGGTGTAGTGTAAATGACATACACTACGCTACGCCGCCAGATACACGGATCTACGAGAATCTGGCCCACAGAGTCCAAGTTTGGCAATAACAATATATTGTAGGAAAGTTCAGCAAGACAAACAGGCTTAGCGGGGACACAGCCATCCAGAGCCACTTACAACTGTGACTGCAATGGAACAGCGATTTGAATAATGGAAGAAGCTGACAGCATTTGCCTTAAGGAGTAGAATACGGCCTAGCCGGTACACACCCACAAGGGAAGGCTTCCTGGAAGAGGTAGACGTAGTCTCTGTACTGTCCCTACTCCTTCGGAACTTTTCCCTGTCGCTAAACATTGTCCCTGTCAGACAGGGGACCTATCCCTATGCTAGCTACTCACATAAAGCGTGCCAAGGCTGGGAGCCGGTGTTCTAAATAGACTGTCGACCCAAGATGGCCATAAAAGTCACAATCAAACAGCGGCCCCTTTGTGGCCCGGAAATCATAGAGGAACCAAATGACATAGTTAGAGTTAGTCTGGTTGAAAAAAAGATAAAATGTCATCCAGTTCTTTTATGTTCCCCTCATATCTCTTCCCTATATGATATCTCTCACTCCCTATCATTAAGCACCACTTGCAGTGGAGAATAAAGACTGCACCTGCCTACAAGCCATACACATAGTTACCAACAGTACTAGATTTGCTGAGTTCTTCACAATTTTCAGAAAGGTTTCCCTCCAGTAGTGGCCCATTCATTAGGGGTGCAGGACTGCTGCCCCCGTAATAATTGCGCCTAGCTCCTAATCTACATGCAGGGTGCCGGACGCATGGATTTCATTTGTTTTCTTTATTTTTGAGGTTCTAATTCGCTTAAAAAAAGGGTGGACTCAGGGCGTAGAGCACTTACCTATTTTACCATTATCTCAGATTCACCATCATACTGGCCAGAGTAGACCCTACCCCTGTGCCCACCCACTTTGTCCTTGAGGTTGGGCACACACTGTGCCCGGGCTGTGGGCACTGCTGGGCTTAGGATGCCCTTAGATGAGAATTTGGGTGAGGGTCACTCCAGCTGAAGAGTCTGCGCCTCCTCTGCACCGTATTCTGCTTACCTCACATCAGATCACAGGTAAGTTAAAGAAACAATATTCATGACAGTGCCGGAGGGGGACACATCTGCACTGGGGAAGGTCGACATTTCTACTAGTGAGTGATCTGTATTGGGGAAAGGGGGTTCTACTAATGAGGGCTCTGTACTAAGGGGAGAGGGGGCTCTCTACCACTGAGGGGTTTGTACTGGGGGAGGGAAGGGGGGGGTTCTACTCCTCTTGATGGCACAATCTGACCAATCCCCGACATACCATTAGAGGTATATCTGTAGGCCAGTTTCTAATGATCCTGATGTGTATGAAAGAGAACCACATGCTCTCTATGCCCATTTTCTAAAGAGGGGGTATCCCAGATATATTCTAGAGCAGTGTCCATTGCCAACTCCAAAAACATTCACCAAATCACGTGGTTTTTCAGCTCTTTTCCACTGCCCTTTGGGCAACTTCTGCTATTGTTGTCTGATGTTTACCATTTGTTCAGAGCATGCGTGTTTGTACTTTAGTCCAATGGACTTGTGTACACACGATAGGATGATCCTCCATCTGACATTTGTTCCCGGAAAGTTTGAGAGCATGCACAGCAAACATTTGTCCGTTGAAAAAACGAAAAACAATTGTCCAATGGAGCATACAGATAGTCGGATTGTCTGATGAAACATGTCCGTCGGACTGTTGTTGTCAAAAAGTCTGATCATGTGTGTGGGCCTTAAGAAAGCAAAAGGAGGGGGAATTCCATCCAGGTAGGAAAGTTGTTATAGATCTTATTATATAATTATTTAGACTGATTAATAAACACCAGCTTTCAATTTGGGGTACAGCTTCAATTTTCTCTACAATGTTTGCATGTTGAGCAGAGGACGGACTACTTGGGGAGCCAGCACCTGTAGTTGGGTGTGCACAGGCATGGAAACTGCAGCAGAACATTTTAATTATTTGATTGCATATACAATCAACCTTTGGACCAACTTAAGTCCAATCTTATTTATATATGTAAAAATACAGCTAAATACACCATTTGAAATACAAGTTTGGATGGTACATGCAGCCAAGCAGGGCTTTTTTTCTGGGGGAACTTGGTGGAACTCAGTTCCACCACCTTTGGCTCAGACCCTTTGGTGCCCGCTCACCACAATCACTTGTGAACACAGAAGTCTGGTTTCTGTGTTTACAAGTGACTGCTTTGTAACCCCCTGAACTCTGCACTCTGTATGTAATGCAATTCTGGTATTTAATGCCCCTTTAAGACCCTTCTACTGTTTGTGAAATCTGAACGGGTCGTGGTTGAGTTCCTGCACCTATTTTCTGAGAAAAAAAGCTCTGCAGCCAAGTGATCATTACCTTTCCAGAATCAGTTAATTATATGCCAACCGCAGGCAATATTTTGTCAGTTTGAAAAAATGGAAAGAAGGGTTAGAAGCTTGTCTTATGCTAGTTAAAATTAAAAAAAGCGATGAAGGTAAATGTATTACTAATATTAACCCCTTTCAGGCCACAATCTGTAGATTAACATTCCTCTGTATGATGCATGGCTGCTACCTCTTAAGACCCATACATACGATCAGACTTTTTGACAACAATTGTCTGACAGACCTGTATTAGCTGACTGTGTGTACGCTCCATCTGACAAATGTTTGCTGTGAGAACAGACAAACTTTCCAGGAACAAATGTCCTACGTCGGCTAATCTGATCGTGTGTACACAAGTCCATCGGACTTAAGTCCAAAGTACAAACACGCATCCTCAAAACCAATGCTAAAGATCACACAACAATACCAGAAGTTTCCCTAAGGGTGGTGGTAAAGAGCTGAAAAACCACTTAATTTGGTAAAAGTTGGTTGAAAAACACCTGCCATGTGTATGCATACCAAGTTCACAGCAAACACCCATTCAGAGCCAAATCCACGGAAAAGTCTGTTGGAAGTCCGATCGTGTGTATGTGGCTTAAGACCCAGTTGTCATTGGCAGCTCCAGTCCCCACTGATGACTACTAACCAACCAGAAGTGTTCTCAGCATAGTGACCACATCAATAAGCTTTCAACTTGCAGATGCCACTGCAACTTAAATGTGGCAGCATGCCTTGGCCAGCCACCTACCTGCTTATCTCCTTGCCTTCCCTGGCGGAGTGATCTTCCTCCGCTCCCCACCTAGTAGTAGCCAGGGCTCAGAGCGTAGGACTTGACAGGCTGTGAGGCAGGCAGCGGTGACAAGGGGCAGAGAGTCGCTGATTGCCGCCTTTACTAGTAAAAAAATATGTCCCCGGATTTTATTTGAAAAGTCTGGACACCTTATCATAGGTGTGCAGTTAGTTTTGCACTCCTGTGACTCATTTTCAGCAGACAGTGAGCTGAAGCTCACTGACGTCATGAAGCCGGTCCAGGCTTGGGAAAGAATGTGACAGCGACCATATGGTTGAAGCCTGAGCCAGCCACTCCTGCCCCGTGTACAGCCCAGTGCTTCAATGAGAGCCGTGGGGGGGGGGGGCAATTGAGCAGAGAGCCTGTCTGACAGTCACCAGCTCTCTGCTCAGAGAACTTTGAGAACCAGGTGTTAGAACTGGATTGGGACAGATGCATCATCCGACTGATGGGGTCAAGGGGGTCACACAGATCTGAAGTCCTTCAACATTTTACTTCAGTTAATTATAGTATAGAGGATGTTTTTCCAATCTTTTGAAGCATAAAAATACAAAGACTTTCCTAAGCCCTGTCTCTGCAAAGTACCAACACTAACTGAGCGAACATGGAAGAAATGTAAGTGGGTGGACCCGCTAGGACATTGGTTCTCAACCTGGGGGCTGGGACCCCTTCAGGGGTCGAATAACTATTTGCCAGGGGTCACAAAATCCTGGACTGTTCCTGGAGCTGCAGCCGCCCACTTGGCCACTTCACAGCCGCCCATTCAGTCCACACCATGGCTAGGGGGCAGAGACTAGAGGTCAGCTGACTGGTGAGGAATGTGAAGTGGGAGGGGCTGGAGGAGACCCTATCTCCTGATTTTGGCATAGGTGTCACTGCTACGAGACACCACATAGCTGGGGACACAGTTAAGTGACCTTGATTACCTTGATCAAGAGCACCTAAGTTGACTGATCAGAACTCCCCCCCTTACCCCAGCACTACTACTCTTCCCACCCCCACCCCCCACCAAGCAGTAAGAGAAGGAAAAAAAGGAGAATACATGGAAGGGAGAGGAAAAGAGGGGGGGGAGTAAGAAAAAGAGAAAGAATAAGAACTACAGAGATGTACGAGGGGGAAAAAACAAGAAATTAGGATAGAGAGGCATAAAAGGGAAAGTAAAGGGGAACAAAGAAAGAGTGGTACATCCTAAAATGTACCATAAGGGGTTTTAATATGGTACGGGTTGAAGGGACTCAGGGAGAGCTAAATGTCCGTGGGTTAGGTGTGCTAATTACTTGTCTTTCATTAGGTGCTGACAACCCACGCTACAAATATTTTACTGTTGGGGGTCCCCACAACTTGAGAAATTTTATCAAAGGGTCACGACACTAGAGAGGTTGAGAACCACTGCTCTAGGATCAAACTAACTAGCACTAAACAGAGAGGGACGACAGAGGAACCAAAAATCACATTAGTAGAGATAGATAACAGCATACTACAGAAAGATAACAACGTCATGCTGTTCAAAACAGAAAAAAATACATAATAATTAGGCAGAACAATCATTAAAATGAAAAACATTTGCAATCTTGGTATGAACAAATATAGCCTAGGGTCATAAAAATATTAATAATAACTAAGAATTCTTCCGTGATGAGCTGTGCATATAGATTTTCCATTAGGGATATCCATTAGGCAAGGTTTAAGATATGTGATATGTTCGCTCCCCATATTTCTTTGTTGGTGGACTCAGTGGCGTAACTAGGGTATGGCAGCCATGGCAAGTGCCATGGGTGCCATATAAAGGGGCACTGTTGAGTGGTTGGGCAGCAAGGCACTTACCAGGGTCTGGGGGTCTCTTCTTCCCTCCTCCCGAGCATAGGCAGGATCTCATTTTCAGCACCTTTGCTAATGGACAATGGCAGCGCTATTCCTGCTGCGTTCAGCCACAGCCCTGTTCTCCCAGGCTCTCCCATTCCATCTGGTTGGATTAGCAGCGCACAAAGAAGGAGGAACATCAGTTTCTCCCTCTCCTCTGTGAAAACTGAGGCCTTAAGTGATGAAGATTTCATCACTTCCAGTATTGGTTCTGCATTTACCTAGCCTTGAAGGGCAGAGGAGGGATCAGGGGTCTAATAAACCCCAGATTTCTCCATAAAGAGGATAGGTCACTAGCCAAGGTATCACAAGGGATAATAAATATCACTAGTTTTGTTAGCTGTTTTTTTTGTCAAGGTTATCTGAAAGATGAGTTTCAAATGTTTCGATAGGGGCACAGTTTCAGTGCTTGCCATAGGCGCTATTTTCACTAGATACGCCTCTGGGTGGACTAACCTGTAGGTCAGGCCTCTTATATTGTGTTGGATTTTAATTCCCACTCAGTGAAGTGTCAAAGTGCCATAGTGGAAAAAAAAAAAAGAGGGGGGGGGGGGGATTTCCTCCGGCTCTTATTGAGCCTGTGGGAAAAAGATATTTAGAGCTAGGGGTTTAGGACAACCCTAGCATTGTAAGTGCAAAGGTGATCAATACATAAAATTATTTCCCCTATAGGGAAATCTAACTAGCGGGGCTGAGCATTTCTGCCCAGACAATCCCCCGTTTATGCGGATCGTCATCCACTTATTAGTGTGTCAAATCCCTAAAGTGCTTGTGCCCGGTGTACAAATATAAAGGGAGAAAAAAAAAAACACCCATATACCTCCTCCCCTCGCCTCTCTACTGACCCAGGATGTTAGTAAAGGTTACTGTCTTCCTAAACTCTCTCCAGCCTCCCCAGATCTCTTCAAATCTGGGCCTGCATTCATTTTGGATAGACAATAATTCCTCCATGTCTCCCATCTTGCCCACCTCCCTGATCCATTCCCCCACTGATGGTGCTTTTTCTTCCTTACAGTTTTTAGGTATTACTACCTTTGCTCCATTCAGGAGATAAGGGACCAGGGATGCTCTATATTTTTTCCTTGGAGTCATTGTGCAGTGGAAAAGGCATTCCCAGGGGTCACATTTCACCCCAGTCCCACTTATCTTTTTTATCAGGCCTAGAACCTCTTTCCAAAATATCTGTATCAAAGGGCACTGCCACCAAATGTGGGCATGGGCACCCTCAAATCCACATCCTCACCAGCAGAGAGGTGACGTCTCTCTGGCTATTCTATGCAATCTCATTGGGACAAAGTACCATCTACTCAAAAGTTTATAAATCATTTCTCTTATTTTAGTGTCTATAGAGGAGGAGTGAACGTACTTCCCAAGCCCTTACCGATTTCAATAGTCCTACTTTTGGAGACCGTATTCTGTATATGTTGGTTATCCCCTGTTTACCCGAGGCCCTCCGGTCTATGAGCTTCTCCCATGGGTCCAGCTCATCCTCCGGTCGTAGGGGCTTCGGTAAGGATTGAACAAAGTGCTGGACTTTGCTTCTTCCCTCTCTTCCTCTCTCTTTAAACCCCCGGGACCCTCTCTCCCGCCTTCCCCATAGATTTTGCCGATATGTAGGCCTAGACCTTTCTGAGGAGAGATATAAATCTGGCTTAAATTTAAGTCTAGATAGGAAGATAGCATCATTGGGCCAGATTCAGGTAGATGGGCGCATCATTATGGTGGAGTAACGTTTCTCATTTACGTTACTCCGCCGAAACTTTAGGAGCAAGTACTGTTATTCACATAGCACTTGCTCCTAAAGTTGCGGCGGCGTAGCGAAAATTAGCCGGCGTTATTCAAATTGGGTGGGTAGGGGGCGTGTATTATGTTAACTATGCGTGATCCCGCGGCGAACGTACTGCGCATGCGTCGACTGTCAGTGCGCATGCTCCAAATTCTGTCAGGGAACGTCAATGACGTCAATCCCCATTCACGGACGTTTTACGGAAACAACGTGAACATTTTTAAATTTGACGCGATGACGACGGCCATACTTAACATAGGATACTCCACTAGGGGGCTTGTTTTTCTTTACGCCGCGTATCTCTTACGGAAACGTCAGAAAGTCACTGCGTCGGGCCCGAATACGATCGTGAATTGCCGATTCTCGCTGATTAACATATTCTCGGCGTTAATCAGCGGGAACGCCCCGAGCGCCATTTTTAAAATTGCAGTTCCGATACGACGGCGAAATACAATTACGCCGCTCGTATAGGAACTCCAACCTGGCGTTTCTTGTTTTCTGCTTACTGAAAACAGAAACGCCGGCTCAAAGTGAGAGTTAGGCTGGAGTATCACTGATGACGTCAATCCCCATTCACGGACGTTTTACGGAAACAACGTGAACATTTTTAAATTCGACGCGATGACGACGGCCATACTTAACATAGGATATTCCACTAGGGGGCTTGTTTTTCTTTACGCCGCATATCTCTTACGGAAACGTCAGAAAGTCACTGCGTCGGGCCCGAATACGGTCGTGAATTGCCGATTCTCGCTGATTAACATATTCTCGGCGTTAATCAGCGGGAACGCCCCGAGCGCCATTTTTAAAATTGCAGTTCCGATCCGACGGCGAAATACAATTACGCCGCTCGTATAGGAACTCCAACCTGGCGTTTCTTGTTTTCTGCTTACTGAAAACAGAAACGCTGGCTCAAAGTGAGAGTTAGACTGGAGTATCAGTGATACTCCAGCCTAACTCTACCTGAATCTGGCCCATAGAGTTGATCTTGAGTCCGGGACACAAAGTATCTCCTATAATAAAAATGTTAAATCAAGATGAATAGGTTGAGATTGGGTGGGGGTGGGAATTGCATAGGTTTATAGTTTATTCTTCTTATATACGTATGGGAAATGTAATATTTTTGTAATGATGACTAAATGAAAACCAAATAAAGAGATTTGAAAAAAAATATATAATAATAACTAAGAAGAGTAAAATACGTGCAGTGCTTAATAAAAACAGTAAAAGTAAGTGAATAGAGCCAATAATGATGTTGAAGATGTGGATAATTATAAAAAGGAAACATATGAACGCAATATAATTTGGAATAAATAGAGGAAATATAAGTATAGAATATTGAGGATTACAAATCTTTAACATATTCAACAGTGGAGAAATTTGGTGGATTTTTATAACTTCACTGGTTTTTGATTGCGCACCATGCGAGCGCTGTTGCAGAAAAAGGTAAATATGAATACCCAGAGCCATTCCGGAATCCAATAAGATAACAGCAACTGTGGAAAAAAATAAAACAAATTAACAATTTACTACTAGCTCACCTCCTCCTTAGCAATGCAAGCTTATCTATTTTGTATTTTGCACGCACATCTGATGGACAGTCTGAAACTCTTTTACAGTTGAACCTCAGATTACGAGCATAATCCGTTCCAGGAGAATGCTCGTAATCCAAAGCACTCGCATATCAAAGCAAGTTTTTCCATTGGAGTCAATGGAAACGAAAATAATTTGTTCCACATTTACATCGATGGGACGCAATACCGAATGAGGCCAGGGGTGGGGGGAGGCACCAGAGAGCGCCATAAACGTTCGAAAAGGCCCAAGGACACTTTGGCTTGTTTCCTGCGCCCCCGTACCTCGGGCCAAATGAGGTACTGCAGGCCAATGTTTGGCTTTTCTCGTTTCCTGCGCCCCCGTACCTCAGGCCAAATAAGGTACTGCAGGCCTATTTTCGGCTCTGCTCAGCTTCTGTGCCCCGGTACCTCAGGCCAAATGAGGTACTGCAAGCCTATTTAGCTTGAATTCTGCTTGTCTTGCGAGTCAACACTCGCAAACCGAGTCAGAATTTAAGAAAAAAGTTGCTCGCAAATCAAAATGCTCTCAAACCAAGTTACTCCTAAACCGAGGTTCCACTGTATACTTAAAGAGTAACTCCACTTTTGTTGTGAAAAAACATTTTCCTCTGGGTGATCTATGCATATTTCAGGGATTTCAACAAACTTTGTTGCAGATTTCTACCATTTGATTATTCTGAAAAAAATCGATGTGTGTTTGTCTGTGTCCATGTTAATAGTGAATTTAATTTGTCATTCACAATAAATGACACCACAATTCAGATAGAACAGCTACTGTACATTGCCATGTTTTGCAGAAATACATGTTTTAGTGTGCATTGCAGCAGAGGTCTTGTGAGATTTTTTTAATAATAGTCTTATGGCCTGATGTGGCTAGAGTCATACTGTTAAAGACTAGAGGTCCTGATTTTTAAATTGAATGTAAGTTTGACTCGAACATCGGGTGTTTGTTTGTTCGCAGAGGAACCGAACATATGGGGCGTTTGCGGCAAAAATCGAACACCGTGGAGTGCCCCATAATGCACTGCGAGGTCGCAATGCATTGACGGCTGCCGATTGGTCAAAGCATGCACCTGAACTGCATTCTTTGGCCAATCACAAGGAGGCAGGGTGCCTTTGGCCAATCATGGCCCGGGGGCTAAGTCCATGCCCCATATTATATAAGGCTGCTTACACAGGGGCCATATGTAGTGATACGTGGAGGAGATTGAAAGAACTTGAGCTAGATTAGGCAGTGTATTATACAGTGTAGTCAGTGTAGACAATAGACAGTGTAGACAGTGCAGGGGTCAAAACGTCACTTCCGCCCATAGCTCTTAACCACTTGCTGACTGCCGCACACAGATGTACGTCGACACAATGGCACGGGCAGGCACATTGGCTTACCTGTACTTTCCTTTAAATTTGCCAGCCGGGTGCCTTGTGAGCGTGCTTGCGGGTCCTGGGAACTTGATGTTCCCGGGCAGCCCACGATCGTGGTCGGCAAAGGCAGAACAGGGGGGTGCCTTTGTAAAAAAGGAATTCCCCTATTCTGCCTATTGGCACTGTCACTGATGGATGTTCCCTGTGATCGGGAACGGTCATCAGTGACGTGTCACGTGTAGCCACACTGTAAGAATCACTCCCAAGTACTGACTTAACCCCTGCAGTGCCACCTTGTGGTTCACCCCTTCACTGCCAGTGTAATTTTTAAAGTAAACAGTGCATTTTTATAGCACTGATCGCTGTAAAATGATAATGGTCCCAAAAATATGTTAAAAGTGTTCAATGTGTCCGCCATAAAGTCGCAGTCACAATTAAAATCGCTGATCTCCGCCATTATTAGTAAAAAAATATATATTAATAAAAATGCCATAAAACTACCCCCTATTTTGTAGCTAATATAACTTTTGAGCAAACTGATCAATAAACGCTTATTGATTAAAACCGCAGAGGTGATCAAATACCACCAAAAGAAAGCTCTATTTGTGAGGAAAAAAGGATGTCAATTTTGTTTGGGAGCCACGTCGCACGACTGTGCAATTGTCACTTAAAGCGATGCAGTGCCGAATGTGGCCTGGTCTTTTTCAAATGACCAAAAAATAATAATTATTGCATTTTAGTGTAAATATGAGATCATGGGCGTCTGTTCCATAGGTAAAGGGGGGGCAATTGACCCCCCCTGGAAAATCGAGAAGCTGTTGAAGAGTTTTGCGGCCACGGGCTGTCTGAGTGGTCCCGGGTTGGATATCACACAGGCACAGCGAGCAGAGTGAAGCTGCCTCCCCTCTGTTGTTTATGTGTACACAGAGGGAGGGAACTTGCTGTGCCTGTGCCGCGCTGATGGCTGATCTGATGTACTGAATGAGATGGAGAGGGGGGTTTGTGCTGAATGGGGGGTCCATCTGTGCTGAAGGCGGTCTGTACTGAAGGGGGGTATGTGCTGAAGGGGGGTATGTGCTTAAAGGGGGTCCATCTGTGCTGAAGGGGGGTCTGTGCTGAATGGAGGGGTCTGTGCAGAATGGGGGGGTCTATGCTGAAGGTGGTCCACCTGTGCTGAATGGGGGGGTCTGTGTTGAAGGGGGGTCTGTGCTGAAGGGGGGTCCATCTGTGCTGAAGGGGGTTCTGTACATTCTCTAGGCTATATTTATATGGGCAAGTGAAGCTGAATTACCTCAAGAGCTATTTCACACTGCCAGCTGGCCACGTTGTTGGTAAAGCGGCGCTTTACCATCATTTTAGCTGTGCTATTCGGGCGCTAGCGGGGCGCTTTTAACCCCCGCTAGCGTTTGAAGAAAGGGTTAAATGTGACTATGTATCGCCGCTGCTGAAGCGCCCCTCCCTGAAAAAAAATTCAGCGGACGCTCATGTATGAGATCTGAGGTCTTTTTGACCCCAGATATCATATTTAAGAGGTTCTGTCAAGCTTTTTTTCTATTACAAGGGATGTTTACATTACTTGTAATAGGAATAAAAGTGACACAATATTTTTTTTAAAAGAACAGTGTAAAAATTTAAAATAAAAGGGAAAATAAGATCCCGCCGAGTTTGTGTGCAGAAGTGAACGCATACATGAGTAGCGCCCGCATATGAAAATAATTCTAGCCCTAGACCTTCTCTGTAACTCAAAACATGCAACCTGTAGAATTTTTTAAACATTGCCTATGGAGATTTTTGAGGGTAAAAGTTTGTCCATTCCACGAGCGGGCACAATTTTGAAGCGTGAAATGTTGGGTATCAATTTACTTGGCGTAACATCATCTTTCACAATATATAACTTTACTATTGTCTTATTTTTTTATTTAAAAAAGTGCGCTTCTAAGACCGCTGCGCAAATACGGTGTGACAAAAAGTATTGCAACAACTGCCATTTTATTCTCTAGGGTGTTAGAAAAAAAATTATATATAATGTTTGGGGGTTCTAAGTCATTTTTTTAACTAGTAGAATTGCCAAAAATTGTCTATTGTGTTTTTTGTTTTTTTAAACTTTTTTGGTGACAATTTTCATCCAGATTCCGATAAGCCCCCCCACCCGCAGTCCCCGATAACCAATGGCCAGGGTTGTCGGGACAAGACTCTTGTACCCATCAACATGGGCATGTGGCCTGGTATTCTTTCCTCCAGGCTGCTTGCTCAGGTAATGGTCTGGTATAGATTTTGGGGGGAATCCAATGGCAATTTTTTTGCTGAGGCGTTCCCCACGACAATTTTTTTTCTTGATTTGTCATCTATATTGCCAGAAGTTGGCAATACATTACAGCCGCAAGAACGTTTTAATTACATTTTTCCTTTAGAAATAAAAAAAATTCTGTGGCACTGTTCTACGCATTGCAAATATGTGCCACTTTACATGCAGACTAAGGGGACCCCCCAGACACGATTTTTAAAGGAATATTTCATTTCTTTTTGTTTCACTTTAAGCATTATTAACCACTTAAGGACCGCCTACTGCACATTTACATCGGCAGAATGGCACGGCTGGGCACATCAACGTATATATACGTTGATTTTAGTACCCAGCCGTGGGTCACGGGCGCGCGCCCGCAGGCGCGCGCCCGCGACCCGGTCCGAAGCTCCAGGACCGGGACCGCGGGATTCGCAGACCTGATCGCCGCTGCAGTGCGGCGATCCGTCCCTGGAGCGGAAGAACGGGGAGAGCCGTGTGTACACACGGCTTCCCCGTGCTTCTCTGTGGCCGTAGCATCGATCGCGTCATCCCTGTAATAGGGGGACGCGATCGATGACATCACACCTACAGCCACACCCCCCTACAGTTGTAAACACAACACATAGGCACACATCCCCTACAACGCCACCTGTGGTTAACTCCCAAACTGCAACTGTCATTTCCACAGTAAACAATGCAAATTTAAATGCATTTTTTGCTGTGAAAATGACAATTGTCCCAAAAATGTGTCAAAATTGTCCGAAGTGTCCGCCATAATGTCGCAGTGATGAAAAAAATCGCTGATCGCCGCTATTAGTAGTAAAAAAAAATGTTTTTATAAAAATGCAATAAAACTATCCCTTATTTTGTAAATGCTATACATTTTGCTATACATTTTGCGAAAACCAACCGATAAACGCTTATTGCGATTTCTTTTACCAAAAATATGTAGAAGAATACGTATCGGCCTAAACTGAGGAAAAAAAATGTTTTTTATATATTTTTGGGGGATATTTATTATCAGAGCTTTTTTTCTCCAAAAATAGGTGCAGGAACTCAACCTCGACCCCATTCAAATTTCACAAACAGTAGAAGGGTCTTAAAGGGGCATTAAATACCAGGATTGCATTACATACGGAGTGCAGAGTTCAGGGGGTTACACATAGAGTGCAGAGCTGTCACTTGTAAAAATATAAACCAGACTTCTGTGTTTACAAGCAATTGTGGTGAGCAGGCACCAAAGGGTCTGAGCCAAAGGTGGTGGAACTGAGTTCCCCCAAGTTCCCCCAGAAAAAAAGCCCTGTTTATTATAGCAAAAAGTAAAAAATATTGCATTTTTTTTTTTAAATTGTCGCTCTATTTTTGTTTATAGCGCAAAAAATAAAAACCGCAGAGGTGATCAAATACCACCAAAAGAAAGCTCTATTTGTGGGGAAAAAAGGACGCCAATTTTGTTTGGGAGCCACGTCGCACGACCGCGCAATTGTCAGTTAAAGCGACGCAGTGCCGAATCACAAAAAGTGCTCTGGTCTTTGGACAGCAATATGGTCCGGGGCTAAAGTGGTTAAGGGTCTATAGTAGGGATGAGCTTTATGTTTGGGTCAGTATGTTCAGTATTTCCGGAGTTAAAGTGGCGTTCCAGTTGATTTTGTGTTTATTAAAAGTCAGCAGCTACAAAAAGTGTAGCTGCTGACTTTTAATAAACATACACTTACCTGGTCCACGGTCCAGCGATGCGGCTGCCCTTACCCTCGGTTCTCTCCCTCGCCTCTCCCTGGCACCAGCATCACAAGCGTGGGCAGTGCACCTGGCTGTGACAGCTTCTGGTTTCCCCAATGGCTGGGCAATCTTCTAAGACCTGTGACGTGTCCCAGAAGATTTCAGGGAGGGAGGGGGAGAAGCAGGGGCGTTGCTAGGTGGCAAAAAGACCAGGGGCTTCAGCCGGAGGCTAGCACCGGAGGGGGGGGGGGGGGGGGCGGCGGTTGCGGCACGGTTTTGGAACCCGGGATGGTCATGGCGTGGGTTTTTTAGGATTGGCGGGGGGGGGGGGGAGCTCACTTGCTGGTTGCTGCCTGGCTTACCATTGCCCATCAATTTTGAACACTAAACTCACCTACCTGACACAGTGACCATTACACTGACTACCTGACATACATACACCTACCTGACATACATACACTGACTACCTGACATACATACACCTACCTGACATACATACACTGACTACCTGACATACATACACCTTCCTGACATACACTGACATACATACACCTACCTGACATACATACACTGACTACCTGACATACATACACCTACCTGACATACACTGACATACATACACCTACCTGACATACATACACTGACTACCTGACATACATACACCTACCTGACATACACTGACATACATACACCTACCTGACATACATACACTGACTACCTGACATATATACACCTACCTGACATACACTGACATACATACACCTACCTGACATACATACACTACCTACCTGACATACATACACCTACCTGACATACATACACCTACCTGACATACTGTACATACACTGACTACCTGACCTACATACACCTAACTGACATACACTGACCTCACCTACCTGACCTACATACACTCATCTACCTGACATACATACATACAACTACCTGACTTTGCATTTTGCATTTACATTTACTTTTCTGCCTGTTGGACCTAGTCTCACACCCGCTTCTGATAGGCCGGATTAAGGATCAGTGTTACAACAGCGAATATTAATTTGCTGTTGTAACACCTGGGTGGGTTCATTCTAAATTGCTCCACAAGCCACCCTATTTTGAAGCCTATTAGAGCCTATGGCTCTAATTAGGTGCTTCAAAACAACACCCCCACCACTGAAATTCAGTCACCCGGTGTCCTGAAAGGGGCCGGATGCCTGAATAGGGGGTGGCCACAGCAGCAATTGATAGATTCATGCTATGAATGAATATAACAATTAACAAAGTACCATTTCTGCTACATAAACCTCCAATGTTGCAGCACTGGTAGGCTAAGTTCATATCTGGAGTAGGGAGATTAATATGAGTGTCTGGAGAACCTAGAAAGGTTTGATAGATCTCTTCCACCCACAGGTTGCCGGATGAATAGGGTTTTGCCGAGTAAAAAATTAAAGCATTTCCTCAGGAGCATATTTTGCTTATGCTGTTAAAAACTGAACGTGAAAAATATTTAATGTTATGTATGTGTGCCTGCACCGGTCGTCATTTAACAATAGATACAGTTCTCCTGGCAAGTGTTTTTTCATTTGCAAAAACAGCTCCCTTCGTCATCATTAATCCCAGCACAAGCATGCAGAAGGAGATAATTAAAGAATGGCACAGTGCTCAGTTTTGCACCTGAAAAGGTCTATAAATAAGCATTCACAGAAAAGGATTCACAGAAAAGCCCTTCTGATGGATGATGATACAAACAAGTGCAGTTGGAAGGTGCTGCCTTGTTTTCTTTTTTACCTTGCTTGCTATCACCCGATCGCCTGATCACTCCTCCGCTGGCCGGATCTGTCACGATCGCCTGATCACTCCTCCGCTGGCCGGATCTGTCACGATCGCCTGATCACTCCTCCGCTGGCCGGATCTGTCACAATCGCCTGATCACTCCTCCGCTGGCCGGATCTGTCACGATCGCCTGATCACTCCTCCGCTGGCTGGATCTGTCACAATCGCCTGATCACTCCTCCGCTGGCCGGATCTGTCACGATCGCCTGAGCTCCGAGTGGGGATCATCTCAGTGATGCGGCGGCGGTATTGTAATTCCCGCCTTCTGAAGCTTGCGGCGCCGATGATAGACGTCACATGTCCCGCGGTCAGGCATTGGCTCAGTGGGACGTCCATCATAGACTTTGCTGGCTCCAGAAGGCGGGACCTGCTAGCGCACTCTGAGCGGCGGCACTCGGTCACACTCGGCGCGGCGGCGGATCAGAACGGTGGCTATACACTCGGGGCTAACAATGGACAGCAAAATGCCCGTGACTCGGGGCTTTACGGGGACCCATTCGGGGCTCCAGCCTCCTAAGCCCGGGCCTAACGACGCCTCTGGGGAGAAGAGAACTTCAGCTTGAGTCGCCTAGGCTGCCCAAGCGAAAGTGGGAGCTGGGTACCTGTCAAAACTAGGTACCCACTCCCCCCAAAAAAAATTACATTTGGCATGTCAGGGGGTGAGGAGTTCTTAAAGCGTAACTTCCACTTTTGAATGGTACACTGCTTTAAGTGTATTTTCTTCTCTGTTAATTGTACTACTTAAAGAGGAAGTAAACCCCGACAGGTTTTACTTCCTCTTTTTCTCTGTGTAAACCCTGAAAATGAAAAGCATAATGGGCTAGTATGCATCATTATATATACCTTCTCACTTTTTTCAAAATAAATGATCGTATTCCCTCTGCTCTCAGCTCTAAGCTAGGTGAGGAGAAGCAGCAGGACACTGATCTTCCTAGTGAATGGCTGTGTGTGGGGGGGGGGGGGTAAAAGGGGTGCCAGGACAAGACTGAGCTGCTGGAAATGTGCGCGGTTTCTTGCCCAATGTATTGCCTGCAGCCTGGCACACATTCTCAGCCACACTTTTCCTCAATAACCAGTCAAGCAATATTGTTTTTATTTTTGGAGAACTTGAATAGGGTTGAAGGAAACTATGTACACGTTGAGGACAGTGAACTCCTTTCTGTAAGGCTGAAGCAGAAATCCTTGCATATAATAAACTGTGGACCAGGGGCGGACTGACAACTCATGGGGCTCCCTGGCAATAGAAGATTATGGGGCCCCTGGGCTTACAGATGGCCACCATGCCAGCGGGCAGTGCAGAGGCGGGGCAACTAAAATCTCAGGATTTTCACATCAAAAGCATGTCGGTTTTGGACATATCAGGGACAGATGTAAAAAAAATTTATTTTTTCCCCTCTAGCGTTTTGGAGCTTCATGCTTCAGGCGACAAAATGCTCAGGTGTGAATGCAGCCTTATAAAGTTTTGGGCTGCTGTTACCCATATTGTGCTAGAGAGTCAGCTGTGTGTTTGTTATAGGAAATATCAGCTGGTGTCCTGAAGAGCTTAATCTATCTGATTCTCGTGAAGGGACTCTTGTTGCTCTAAAAGAAGAAGCCTGCCTTCAACTGCTTCCACTGCAAGTGGACAGTCCACAGCAGGGGCAGACTGACCATTGAGACACTCGGGCACTGCCCGAGGGCCCCATGCCACTAGGGGGCCCCATCAGGGTTGCCAGGCTCAGTAAAACCAGGGACAGTATGTAAAAACCTGTGTTTATTCTCAATGGAGATGGTTCACATCTCCACTCCAAAACGCCTGACACCGAACGCCTGAACCTTAAACAAGTTCTGGACCCTTTTTTGTCGCTCGAATTGAGCGTATTTGGGTGTTTCTCTGTTTTTAACATTGGTGACCCTAGACCTGTCCAAAATCGCGGTAAAAAAACGCCATGACAAATCGCGGTAAAAATCGTCGCAAAATCGCGGCAAAACGCTACGCTCAGGTGTGAATGCAGCCTTAGAACTCTCAGCAGTCTGTATGTTCAGGGATAGTCGCCAACCTGAGGCTTCACAAACAGCAAGCACATAACAACGTTACCCTAGAGAGCAGCAGCCCCCCAGGCTGGACTGATCCTCTGCAGGAAAAGACCGTATTTTCCGGTGTATAAGATGACTTTTTGCATCTAAAATCATGCCCCAAAAGTCGGGGTCATCTTATACACTGGGTACATGTGTCAGGCGGTGGTCATCCATTATTAGAAAAGCGCGCCTCCTCCTCTGACTGTTCCGTGATAGGCGGAATAATAATTTTCCCAGCAGAGCCTCTGTTTAGTGTTCCGCCTATCACAGATGCCTTCTCATCCTCAGCCTCGGCCTCGGACGAGAGGACATCCGTGATAGGCTGAACACTGAACAGAGGCTCTGCTGGGAAAATTAGTGTTCCGCCTATCACGGAACAGCCTGAGGAGGAGGCGCGGCTTTTGAATAATGGATGGCCGCCATCTGACATCTCTGAAAACATGAGAAGGTAGGGAGATCGTCGAGGCAGGGAATGTAATTTTGCTACACACAGTGATTTTTTGTGAAACAAAAAACGACGTTTTGAAAAACGCCACAAGAAATTGAAGCATGCTTCAATTTTTTTTTTGTCGTTTTTCACAAGACATAAAACAACGTTTTCCCCCCTCACACGGTCATTTAAATTGACGTTTTTAAAAACGTTGGTTTTTTTTCATCACATAAAGTGATCGTGTGTACGCGGCATAAGATTCCTCCTGCTACTGGGTGCAGACACTCACAACTGACCCTCTTGTGTCCCTCCTGCCTTGGTGGCCTCTCCGGGGTGCGCATGGGAGAAGTCAATCCGCTGCCATCCTGGGAAAAGGCTGTGAGGCTGGACGCCACTGACTAGGCCGAAGCCGCGGCCTCGCCTAAAAACTCCTGCCCGCAGGATTCATAAATCGAGTTTTCTTTTAGAAAATCGCAGATTTTTGTAGGGGAGAAAATCGCCCAGCTCTAGTGAGAACACAGGAGAACAATTGGGAGACAGTCATAGAATGTTGTCACCCAGTAACAGGAAGTGCCTGTATGAGTACTTTAATAAAAGGATCAGTAGGTATTATATAAGTGACATTAAACTCACATTTTTAAATAAAATAAATACTATAACCCGGATTCAGGTAGAGCGGCGCTTCTTTGTGCGGGCATAGCATATCTACTTTACGCTATGCCGCCACAACGTTGAGAGGCAAGCATGCTATTCACAAAAAATATGCACTCAACGTTGCGCCGGCATAGCGTATAGTTGTCGGCGTAAGCCGACGTAAGTCAAAGTAGGTGAAAGTGGGCGTAATATATATTACATGAAGCGTGACCCCATGCAAATGATGGGCTGAGCTTCAAAAAACGAACTGCGCATGCGTCGTCTCTTGGACGCATCCCAGTGCGCATGCTCACAGTTACGTCGAAATAGCTGCCTAAGATACGTCGAACACTGCCTACGACGTGAACGTAACCTACGCACAGCCCTATTCGCATAGTACTACGTAAACGGCGTACGCGATGTAAAATTTGACGTCGTCGTTCCCTGGCCCATACATTTGCATTACCTGCGCCTCCTATATGAGGGGTAACTTTACGCCGGACGTAAGCCTTACGCAAATCGCGTATATGAAGCGGTCGGGCACATCTAAGTTTGTGAATCGGCGTATCATTTGCATATTTAAAATGGGAACACCGAATGCGTCCAGCATAACTATGCCGGCGTAAAACTTTCGTGAATCCGAGCCACAATGTATTATGCATTATCTCTCAAATGCAACCTTTTTCCTGCTAATCTCCAACTTCCTGTTCTGTGGTCGCTATGTTCACACTCTATGCTCCCTTGGGTATGTGAACATACTGTTCATCCCGGGGATGGACTACACATCTTCATGCAGACACATTCAGCTCTTTAGGAATTTTACTCACATAGAGCATTATTATCAAATTTACGGAACTGCTCGCTCTGTGCTACTAGCAGTGAGGTACATCAGCGGAGGTGAGGCAGCATGCAAGGGACAAAAAGAGGCCTGAAAACAATACTTATGCCGCGTACACACGATCGCACATTCCGAAATCAAAACCATGGATTTTTTTCCGACGCATTGTTCTCTCAAATTTGTGTTGCATACACATGGTCACACAAATGTCGGAAATTCTGAACGTCAAGAACGCGGTCCTGTACAACACTATGACAGGCCGAGAAAAAAGTTCAATGATTCCGAGCATGCGTCAAATTGGTTCCGAGCGTCGGATTTGGCTACAGACGATCGGAATTTCTGACAAGAACTTTTGTTGTAGGAAAAATTAAGAACCAGCACTCAGACATTTGTTGTCAGAAATTCCGAGAGCTGAGTCCGATGGAGCCTACACACGGTCGGATTTTCCAACAACAAGCTCACATGGAACATGTGTGTTGTCGGAAATTCCGATCGTGTGTACGAGGCATTAGAGATTTTTTAAACAAAGAAAAAAAGAGTTTAGTGCCAATATATTCAAAGCTTCAGCTTTCAAGTATTGAAAAAAATATTGAAATTTATCGTTAAAGCCTATATGAGATTATAGTAATCGGGTGTACATACAGTATACTTTAAATTAAGGCATTAGTAAATTATACTTCTTATTTTCCAGCAGTGTGTTCACAGTTGGTCAGGTTACCTTGGAAGATGCATAAATATTCATTAGAGGGGTGGGTTTGATACAAGTTGCAGAGGACACATTGACAATGGCTCCTCTCTTCCTCTGTACCATCCCTGGGAGAACTATATGAACCATCATGACAGCTGCGCCAATGTTGACATTAATAATTTCCCATAGTTTGTCTTCTGGAACCTCTGTAGTGATCTCTGGATAATCATAGAATACTCCAACATTGTTAACCAAAATACCCACTTCTACATTTCTCAGAGCCGCCTTAATATGAGGATAGACTTTACGTCCCAGGCTGAAATCAGCCACTATGAAGCGAGTTTTTACTTTGTAAGTCGCGGCAATGGCTTCAGATACTTTCTTCAGCTTCTTAGGGTTGCGGCTGACTAAGATGATGTTCATACCATGACTTGCCAATTCCTCCGCGTATGCTTTACCAATGCCGTCTGTGGCTCCTGTGAAAAATAAATTATAGGCTGCAGTGATTTATAGGGACTGTGTTAGGCTGTGGTTCATTATTGTGTAATATACAAAAATAGTCCGTTGGACATACAAATGCTACACTGAAAAGACATCCTTAACTACCTCCTGCTGCCATATAGACAAATGATGGCGGGTGGAATGCTCTGTTATGGGATGACATCATATGACGTCGCCCCAGTCTGCCTGCGGGGGCCAACTTCCCCCCTATGTACAGCTTCAACTCCGATTCTCCACTCTTCAGTAGGGATGAGCCGAACCCCCCCATTCGGTTCGCAAGAGAACCTGCGAACAGACCAAAAGTTTGTGTGATTGAGTGGATGGGGGCTATTATTACTGGCATGATGGGGCTGTCTAATATTACTGGTATGATGGGGCTGTCTAATAGGGATGAGCCGAACACCCCTGGGTTCGGTTCACAAAAGAACCTGCGAACAAACCAAAAGTTTGTGTGAACTTTAGAACCCCGTTAAAGTCTATGGGACTCGAATGTTTGAAATCTAAAGATCTAATTTTAAAAGCTAATATGCAATTTATTGTCCTAAAAAGTGTTTGGGGACCCAGGTCCTGTCCCAGGGGACATGTATCAATGCAAAAAAAAAGTTTTCTTTTTTTTTTAGGAGCAGTGATTTTAATAATGCTTAAAGTAAAACAATAAAAGTGAAATATCGCTTTAAATTTTGTACCTGGGGGAGTATGCCTGTGAAGTAGCGCTTGTTTCCTGTGCTTAGAACTGTCCTGTGTAATTTCTGAAGGAAAAAAAGTAATTTAAAATCACTCGCGGCTATAATGAATTGTCGGCTCCCGGCAATACCGAGAAAAGTCATTCATAAAAAATAAAAAAAATCAATTACCAGGCCCTTCAGGTCTGGTATGGATATTAAAGGGAACCCCACGTCAAATTTAAAAATAAAAATGGCGTGGAGTTCCCCCCAAAACCAGACCCTTTATCCAAGCACGCAACCTGGCAGGTTTGTGGGGATGAGGCCCTTGTCCCCATCAACATGGGGACATGGTGCTTTGAGGGGTCACAGACCCCCAACGCATCCTCCCAATGTTGAGGGCTTGTGGCCTGGTATGGTTCAGGAAGGGGGGCGCTCTCTTGTCCCCCCTCTTTTCCTGCCAGGTTGCGTGCTCAGATTAGGAGTATGGTGTGGATTTTTGGGGGGAACTCCACACCATTTTTTTTAAATTTGGGGTGGAGTTCCCCTTAAAATCCATACCAGACCTGAAGGGTCTGGAATTGATATTTGGGGGGAGCCACATGTCATTTTTTTGACACGGGGTTCCCCTTAATATCTATACCAGACACAAAGGGCCTGGTAATTGAATTTAGGGGGACCCCTACGCATTTTTTTTTTTTTTTTATGAATAACTTTTCTCTGTATTGCCGGGAGCCGACAATTCATTATAGTCGCGAGTGATTTTTTTCTTTTGGAAATAACACTTTGTGCAGAGACAGTTCTAAGCACAGGAAACACGCGCTGCTTTCAGGGCATACTATACACCCCCCCAGGTATGAAAATTAAAGGAATATTTCACTTTTATTGTTTCACTTTAACTACTTCCAGCCCGGTCAATCGCAGATAGACGTCCAGAAAGTGGCTCTGAAATCCTGACTGGACGTCTATTGACATGGCGATCGGTGATGCGGGGTGTCAGTCTGACCACGTGAGTACAGGAGAGCCGATAAAAAAAAAGGCCAGTAAAAAAAAAAGATGCCAGTTAGTGCCCACTTTGCATCCACTGTGCATCCCACTTCCCCTCCACCAAAGCGTCCAAAAGGATCGCTTGAGCTTTCAGCCAATCGGGAAACGGGTATCAGACACAGGCTTCCTGATTGGTGAAGAGGCGATTCAGTGTTAGAAAAGCGAATATGAATTTGCTTATTTAACACACCTGGGTGGGGTCCAAGTGAATTGCTCTTTGCCACAAGTCCACCCTATTTGGAAGCCTATTAGAGCATCTGGCTCTAATTAGGTGCTTCAAAAAAACACCCTGCCACTGTAATTCATTCGCCTGGCGTCCTGGGCGTCCCTCAATTCCAGACACAAGCTCACACTGTAGAGGGCATGCATCAGCCTGTTCCAAAGATATTTCCCTGCAGATGCCAAGGAACAGGAAAAGATCAGGTGCCCACACAACAGCGCTGCAGGAATAAGGTAATTAGAGGATTTCTTAAAAACAAAATAGAGTGGCATGCTATATGATTTATGTGAATGAATTATGCCAATTAATACTTCTCTGTTTAATATTACTTTAAAGAGGAAGTAAACCCATAAAGGGTTTTACTCCCTCTTTGTTTCCCTGCAAAGGTAAAGCATAATGGGCTACTATGCATTGCACATGCGCTGTAGACATCGGCACCCGTCCTTTTTGCAAATATCTCCTAAACCGTGTACGTTTAGGAGATGTTTTGAGCACCTACAGGTAAGCCTTATTCTAGGCTTACCTGTAGGTAAAAGTGGTTGTAAAGGGTTTACTACCACTTTAAGCAGCAAGGTCCTTTGTCTCTCTGGCCCTCTGAGGTGAGGCTTCATCCAGGCCAGATGCTTGAAAATGTATTGAAAGTTGTTTATATCAGAGATGCCAGGGCACTGCAGACTTCCTAGCATACTACAGAAATTTGTATCTCAGCAATGCAGAAAGACTGTTAACAGGTCACCATCTTATGTGAACAAATACAAGTAAGAAATAAAACATAATTCAGTTACGTGCTTTTATGTTTCAGATCTTCTCACTCACCGGTAACTATAGCCCATTCTCCATACTGTCTGATATGCTTGGTCCTGCTTAGAAAACAAGGAATGGCATATTGCTGTATCATTGAATACCAGAAATTAAGAAATCTGGAAACATTCCATATGATGAAACACCCTCCAACTAAAGCCAGGATCTCCATGTGACTGCAATAGAGCTGGAACATGCCCTTGGATATCAACACAGGGATCTTATATACCTCATTCACTATCTTTGTCACTCTGCTGAAGCCGAATCCTTCCATCTGAAATAATAAATGTTTAAATTAAAAAAAGAAAAACTAGAACTGTAATGTTGGCTACAGCAACAAATCCCATTACAGTTTTTGTGGGAAAAAAAATGATATTTAAAAATTTCTTTTTGCCAACATTTTAAGACAGTAAACTTATAAAGAAGAAAACATGCTGTGAATGAAATATAAAGATTGTGTAGCACTACCCCCAAAGGAGCTGCTGGCTTAGATTAGGGCCTACCGTTACCTTACTGTTCCTTGCGTTCGTCTTAGGCCTCGTACACACAAGGGGATATGTCCGCTGAAAACGGTCCGATGGACCGTTTCAGCAGACATCTCCGATCGTGTGTATGGGCTAGCGGACAGATTTGTCCACCCGACAGATTTCAAAGCATGCTTTGAAATCCATCCGGTGGGAATCTGTCCGCCCGACATGTCTGCTGGTTAGTACACTTACCAGCAGACATGTCGTCCCCCACCGCCGCCGCGCCACCGCCGAATGGATTCGGCGCATGCGCGGAAGTGTTTTACTTCCTGGTGCGGTGACGTGGCGATGACGCGGCGGCGTCAACGTCACCGCCGCGTCACTGCGCCGTCCGGCGGCGGGGAATTTGATCTGATGGTGTGTACACGCCATCGGATCAAACTCCCGATCGGACATATCCGATGGAAATGGTCCGCGGACCGTTTTCATCGGATATGTCCGATCGTGTGTACGAGGCCTGACAGGAACGCTAAAGTCTCTTTCCTGTCTTCTGGGAGAGTAATAGGATCTGGTAGCATATGGACTCCAGCAATCCTTACCTAACCCTAACCTACAGGTTAACTAAGGTACTCTTAGAGCCGGCAGGCCTGCTCGCATGCAGGATAATTACTTAAATTACAGTCTCTTCTCTCAAGGCTACTTTTGCTTAACATGTTGCAACCAATATATTGTTAATATAGTGTATAACACTTATCTCTCTGTGATCAGAACAGGAGAATCCGGTCCAGGTGTCATGTTAGCAACTCCTGGAGGAGGACTTATGCATATAATTATACTATGTTTGTTCATGTGTTACATCTACATGTAGCTTAGCCAGAGGTATTATTTAATATGCAGTTTTAAAACTGTTTGTTTGTATCCTGTACTCTTGGGCTTCTTAACCACTACAGGTCCGCGCTATAGACAGAAGACGTCAACAGCGCGGACCTGAAGTGCCGGGATCACGTCTTTGGACGTCATGTTGTTGTAATTCCCCGCGCTGGGTGGCACGCAGCGGGGAAAAACAGTGCCGTCGCATCGCTGAGGATTCGATGCGTGTACCCAGCGGCCGTGGTACACGCGATCGGCAGGGACAGAGCAGGGACGTGGAGCTCTGTGTGTAAACACAGAGCTCCACGTCCTGTCAGGGAGAGAGGAGACCGATCTGTGTCCCTTGTACATAGGGACACAGCATCGGTCACCTCCCCCAGTCCCCCCCTCCCCCCACACAGTTAGAACACACCCAGGATACACATTTAACCCCTTCCTCACCCCCTAGTGTTAACCCTTTCAATGCCAGTCACATTTATACAGTAATTAGTGCATATTTATAGCACTGGTCGCTGTATAAGTGTGAATTGGCCCAAAAATGTGTCAAAAGTGTCCGATGTGTCCGCCGTAATGTCGCAATCCCAATAAAAATCGCAGATCGCCGCCATTACTAGTAAAAAAAAAATTGTAAAAAAAAATCATAATTCTGTCCCCTATTTTGTAGGCGCTATAACTTTTGCGCAAAGCAGTCGCTTATTTCGATTTTTTAGTTTGTTTTACAAAAATACGTAGAAGAATACGTATCGGCCTTAACTGAGAAAAAAAATAGTTTTTTTTTAAAAAAAATAATTGGGATATTTATTATAGCAGCAAGTAAAAAAAAAATATATTTTTTTAAATTGTCGCTCTTTTTTTGTTTATAACGCAAAAAATAAAAACCGCACGGGCGATCAAATACCACCAAAATAAAGCTCTATTTGTGGGGAAAAAAGGACGTCAATTTTGTTTGGGAGCCACGTCGCACGACCGCGCAAATGTTAGTTAAAGCAACGCAGTGCCGGGAGCTGAAATTTCGCCTGGGCACGAAGGGGGTTTATGTGCCCAGTAAGCAAGTGGTTAAAGGAGAAGTTCAGCCTAAGCTTTTTAGGCTGGGCTTCTCCTCTGGGTCACAGGAGTGCAATTAGTTTTGCACTCCTGTGACCCGTTTTCAGCTGCAAACGGTCTGAAGTTCGCTCTCTGCTGATGTCACTGCCATCAGTCGAGGCAACGCGTCATCCCAGGTTTCCAAGTCTGGATCCGCCAGCGGCCTCGATTGATGGGAGTCTTAGCTGCTCTCCGCCCCTCCACAGCTCATTGCTCCAATGAGCGCAGAGAAGTAGAGCATGAGCGGGGGACAGATGCAGCTTCATTGAGGTAAGTATGAATAGTACCAAAAAACATACAAAAATGTCTCTTTTAACCACTTCACCCCCCGGAACAATTTGCTGCTCAATGGCCATGGCATTTTTTGCGATTTGGCACTGCTTCGCAATAACTGACAATTGCGCTGCCGTGCGACGTTGTACCCCACAAATAGAGCTTTCTTTTGGTGGTATTTGATCATCTCTGCTTTTTTTGTGTTATAAACAAAGAAGAGCGACAATTTTGAAAAAAACACAATTAGCCGGTGTAAAGTTGGGGGTTGTTAACTCTCGTGGTATGCGTTTTTTCCGTGATTCACACCAGTCAGGAACTATGTTTTAAGGGCATGGTAGCCCATTTTTATTAAAAAGGCAAAATTAAAAGTCCAATCAAAGGTTTCCCACGCAGGGGGTTCTTCTCTAACAAATGCAAAACAGAAAATACTAGCCCACCTGGCTCTCTGTAGCAGTACTTCTGCACGTTATCCTGGTCACCCAGACCAGCGGACTCCTTAACATAGATGGCTTCCCTTCAGCGTCTATAGCTCTGCCTCTTGTAGTTACCAATGTTCTGGCTGTCTCCTACAGTCTCTCTGATTTCTGGAGACCTCCTGTCTCTTACTGTGGAGCTGCTATCTCCAACTGGGAGCCATGAGATCTTCTTACAATCACATTATAAAGGGCTATGCTCACCTAAGCACACACCCTGCTGGTAATGAACAAAGTCTCCAACCTACAGAGCCCCATTTCAAAATACCAAAACCTGGAGAAAGCTGCACAAGCAGTCTTCTCCACTCCACATCTATGCTCTCTAGAGTTGCACCCAGCAAATGTGCATACCCTGTGTCCATTTTTACACTATTTTTATTGGGACAGAGCCTCGCTCTGCCACACCGGATTCTGAAAGATCGGCGTAATTTTGTGCGGCCGTAGCGTATCCTATTTACGCTACGCCACCGCAACTTAGAGAGGCAAGTGCTGTATTCACAAAGCACTTGCATCCTAAATTAGGACGCAAGCGTAAATGTGCCGGCGTAAGCCTGTGTAATTCAAAGTAGGCTGGTAGTAGGCGTGTTGTATGGAAATGAAACGTGACCGTGAAAGGCATGCGCCGTCAGTGGACGTATCCCAGTGCGCATGCTCTGAATCACGTCGCAAATACTCAATGCTTTCGACGTGAACGTAACTTATGCCCAGCCCCATTCCTGTACCACTTACGCAAACGACGTAAACGTTGTGAAATTCGACGTCCATACTTAACATTGGCTGTGCCATCTTTTTGGTGGTTTATCTTTATGCCGGAAAAACGCCTTACTTAAATGGTGTCGATTACTGCGTCGGGCATACGTACGTTCGTGAATCGGCGTATCTTGCTCATTTGCATATGTAACATGGGAACGCCGAATGCGTCCTGTGTAACTATGCGCCCAACATATGCCGGCGTAGGCAAGTTACGTCGGGCGGAGGAAGCCTGTTTTTCGACGTATCTCGCTTTGTGAATTGGCGTAAAGATACGACGGCGCATATTTGAAATTACAGCGGCGTATCTGGAGATACGCCGCTGTAAAGGTACCTGTATCTAGCTAAATATTTTGTACTTTTTGCTGTAATAAATAGCCCCATTTAAAAAAATATATATATATATATATTATATATTAAAGTGGTTGTAAACCCACTGTTACAACTTGCACCTACAGGTAAGCCTAGATTAAGGTTTGCCTGTAGGTGCAAGAAATATCTCCTTAACCCACACGGTTAAGGAGATATTTTCACAAAAACAGGCACCGCGCACTGAGCAGTGCCATTTTTGTGAATGGCATTAGCGGGATTAATGCCGTGTTTTCGCGCATTCGCGGGGATCTGCCATCATAAAATGTTGTTTTCCCCTTCACTGACAGGCACTAATGAGGTGGCACTGATGAGGCGGCACTGTTGGGCACTGATGAGTTGGGACTGATATGTAGAATTGATGGGCACTGATAGGCGGCACTGATATGCAGCACTGATGGGCACCAACATACGGCACTGATATGAAGCACTAATGGGCACTGATAGACGGCACTGATGGGCACTGATAGGTGGCACTGATGGGCACTGATAGGCAGCTGTGATGGGCACTGACAGGCGGCTGTGATGGGCACTGACAGGCAGCACTGATTGGCACTGATAGGTGGTACTCATTGGCACTGACAGGTGGCACTGATGGGCAGCACTGATGATGAGGTACTGATAAGTACTGACAGGTGTTACTGCTGGGCAGTGATTGGCATGGGCACTGGTGGGCACTGGCAGAATTCAATTTTTTGCACTGTGGTGGGCACTGGTTGGCAGGTGATTGCTACATTTCAGGGGGCTGTGCTGATAATCAATGAGCTGATTATCAGCACAGACCCCCCCACTGACAGGAAGAGCCACCGATCGGCTCTCCCTGTCAGCGAGAACCGAGGACTTCCTGGGAGCTGATCACGTGGTAAGAAGCCAGCATGCGCTGTTCGTTCGGCCCATCATTTGCAGGGGGTCACAGTTCATTAACATGTATCACGCCCACCTTCCACCTACTTTGAATTAGGCGTGCTTACGCCGGCCTATTTACGCTACGCCTCCGTAACTTAGGGAGCAAATGCTTTGTGAATACAGCACTTGCCTCTCTAAATTGCGGCGGTGTAGCATATATTCGATATGCTACGCCCGCCTAACGATACGCCGCCCTACCTGAATCTGGCCCTTAGTGTTTAATTATTTTGGGCGTCTGGAGATAAGTGTAAGAGAAGGAGGATTATAATCTCAAGATTGACAGCAAAGGAGTGGCACAGCATCCCATTGGTTGGTCTTATCTCCCAGATGAGGGAACATCGGATGAGGGGATTATCACTAATTGAACACTAATTAACTGGTTCCCGACCTCCTCACCCAGATTTACTGTGGCAAAATGCCTCTCCTGGGTGAAATCCTGTACATAGGGGAGGTTTTTGGCACGGCTAGCTTGTGAACAGTCCCGGGTAATGAGTGTTCCTCACTTACAGACCTCTGTGGGTGTGGCCCTTACAGATTTAGGGCTCATTACAGACTGCTTTGCAGACTACTACGCGAAACTCTATATTTCGAGAGTTGACTATAACAAGGATGACCTGGACAACTACTTAAAGAGGGGGTTCACCCTTAAAACCACTTTCTCCCATCCCATCCAGCATACTGGCGTCAGCGCCAGTATGCTGTCTTTTTTTTTTTATCAGTGTACTTACCTCTTGTCCATTTCGGATCAATTATTGATTATGTTATTTTAATATTGTATGTATAAATTAAATACATTTTCTATTTTTCTACCCCAGTGTATTGTTTGTTTGGACACCGTTTAAAGTCCCGGGGCTTGTTGCCTCATTTTTTCCCCTCTCTTCATTTGTTGTGCATTTCATATGGGATGTGGTGTCTTTGATTGATTTCTCCCTGCCTACACAATATCTTCATTTGTTAGACTTATATATCCGCACCACTAGTAGGACTTTTGATAGGTGGAAAACGGATATACCAGAGATTACTACTGATGACTGGGAGGACTGTCTGGACTCTTATATAGGGACGATGATTTCGGCTAGAGACCTTTATCCAGTTAATGTTTCTTCATAGGCCATGTTATACCCTTCAGCAGTTGGCGGTTATTTACCCGCAAATTAATTCTACCTGCACGCGGTGCTCGTCCTCTAATGGAATCTTCTTTTATATGGTATGGCAGGGCCCAGCTATTCACGTGTATTGGGAATCTGTGATTGCAGATCTGAATGAGCTTTGTGACTGGTCACTGGCGCTATTGGGTATTATGGAAGATGTTGTAGCCTCTAAATATATGAAATTGTGTTTGTTCATTACACTCTACTATGCACGTAGGGAGATTCTCCTTAGGTGGAAGCTCACTAGCTGGGTGTCTGCGGTTAATGCATTTTGCCCCTGTACAAATTGACTTATGAAAGCAGAAATTGTTCCACAAAGGTTGACAAGGTATGGTCCACCTGGATCGATTCTCACAGACTGCGTAACCTATGTTCTCCTCCTTGGAATTGACCCTGTCGGTGTGTTGTGATGCTCTCCTCCTATTCCTCTGCTCTTTCTTCTTGATCCTTCGAATTTCCCCTCTCTGCCCCTCCCCCTGTCCAGTTCTCTGCTGGGATCCTTCCCGCCCCCCACCCCTCCTCCTCCTTTTCTTCCCCTTGTGATTTCTTATCAGAGGTGTTAGTAAAAATATAAATAATTTGCACTCTAATGCCCTGGAAAAAGTTGTGACCGACCGACTTATTTGCCTTAATGTGTCTTCTGAGTAGTGTTGGATGTATTGTATATCTTAAACGTTAACCCTGCTGTGCCAATTCTTAACCATGCAGACCTTGGTCTCCCTGTAACATATATGTGCATTATGTTGGCGTGAAACTGTGGGCTCCAATATATAGGTAGAATCTCCAGGCCCCTCAGTGTCCATACTGGGGAACATGTTAACAATATAGAAAAGGGATTTAAGTCCCACAGTGTCTTAAAACATTTTAGGTTGTGCCATGATAGGGACTTCAGAGGACTTAGATTTTGGGTTATTGAATTATTAGACATATTTTGGGGTATTGAATTACTACATTCGTCATCTTTTTTTTTTTTTTATAAATTGTTTTTATTGAGGTATTTTTAAAGTCGTGAGTTACAAAACAAGACCATAGGGGCATACCCCGGCCGAACATTGCACGTGGCAACGTGCACAAAAAAGAACAGAGATAAAAAAAAAAAAAAAAAAGTAAGAAAACACAACAAAAATAACAGAACATTAGTTTTCACACCATTACACTAGGCATACCTAACTATACACTGCCTAGACACTTCTCAGATTGCACATGTCAGGAATATACTAGGAGCTATTGCACCTTGTCAAGCCTCCTCCCATTCCGCAGTAATTGGGTCAGTGGCTGCAGGGGCCCTTGGGAGTAATTACAAATGTCACCTCCTCAATACATTGTCTCCCCTAACTAGCTCAGAATATGGGTCTCAACACGGAGTGTTACAGGTAGGTACCAGCGGAGTTTACCTGAGTAATTATTCCCCAGGGGGCCAGTCATCTGTTGTGGATTCTGAGTCCATCCACAGATGCCAGACTTTTTTGAACTTTTTAGGGCATCCTCGGGACAGATACGTCGCCTTATAAAGGGGCACAGTTGCATTGACCAACCGCTTCCATGTAGTCAAAGTGGGGGGGGGTAGTGGACTTCCACCTCAGGACTATGGCTTTCCTTGCATAAAAAAGAAGGATACCTATGAGAGTGCGTGTGGCCTTAGCAAGTGCCAATTGCTCCACCAGGCCGAGGATGCAGACACTAACTGTTAGGGGAATAGGGATGGTGGTTAGGCCATGAATAAATTGAGTCACTTCCCTCCAGTAGTCTATAATTTGGGGGCAATTCCAAAATATGTGCGCAAAGTCTGCTGGGGTACCAGAGCATCTCCAGCAGCTGGCCGACAGGGTCGGGTAAATGCCATGTAGGCGCTGGGGCGTGTAGTAGATCCTATGGAGGATCTTGAATTGGATCAATTTGTCCCTAGTAGCAACCAGCTGCTGGAATGGATAGTCCCACATATCTTCCCAATCCTCACCATCCAGTTCCCCCGCCTCCGCCCGCCACGTATCGCGAAGACCATCCAGTCCCACCTGAATAGATGGCAGGAGTGCGCGATAAATTTGGGATAATGGCTTGGAGAGATCAACCTTAACCAGGAGAACCTCCAAGTCATCGGGGTCCAGCCGAAGGCGGAGTGATCTAAACTGTGAATCAAAGGCGTGGCGGAGCTGCAGGAATCTGAAGAAGAAGGAGTTCGGGAGTTGGAATTTATTTTTAAGCCTATCAAATGTAAACAGACCCAGCTCGTCGCATATATCCCTCAGATACCTGATGCCTCTACCAGCCCACAGTCCTGGATCCTGCAGAGAGTGAAATTCCTGTAGCCTTGGGTTACACCAGAGTGGCGTATTGGGGGACCATCTGGCCTTCGCCAAATTAGGTTTGATCACTACCACATGCCATGCTTTGATAACCGCTTTCATAGCCGTTGTCAGAATCACAGGCGAACCCCCCAAACCCCTATAAAGGGCATTGCGAAGGGCCTCAAAGGACCCCAAGTGGGCTGCCTCCAGAACGACTGACGCATTAGTATCATCTGATACCAGCCAGTTGTGTGCATGGGTGAGCATTGCTGCCAAGTAGTATGTGTGAAAGTCAGGGCAGGCAAGTCCCCCCTGCGTCCACGGCCTGCGCAGAGTCTTCTTACTGAATCTGGCCGGTCGCGATTGCCACAAGTAGGAGGCCACTGAGGAGTCTAGCTGCTGGAAGAAAGATTTCGGGATCCAGACCGGAGAATGCCGTAGGATATACAACAGGACCGGTAGGAGCTTCATTTTAATTAAGTTAATTCTCCCTATAAGAGATAATGGGAGGTTCGACCAGGCCTTTAATTTTGATCTACACCACTGCAGCGCCGGGGACAAATTAAGTTTAAGAAAATCCTGGGTATTAGAAGAAATGTTAATCCCTAAGTATCTAATAGAATCAGCCCACTGCAGAGGTGAAGCAGGGTCCCTTAATCTCCCCGCCTCAGGGTCTATGGGCAGTACGAGCGATTTGTTCCAGTTGGTTCGGAGGCCAGAAAGGGACGCAAAACTATCCAGGAGCCGAAGTGCCCCGGATAGCGAGGGACCAGGGTCCCTGAGGAAGAGGATTAAATCATCCGCGTACAATGCCAGTTTCTCGACCACCGAACCAACCCGTATGCCAGATACCTCGCTCGACCTCCGCAAGGCCTCAGCCAGGGGCTCCATAACCAGGGCAAACAATGCCGGGGACAAAGGACACCCCTGCCTCGTCCCCCTCCTAATCAGGAAGGAGGGCGAGAGCCTGCCATTCAATTTGATACGAGCCGTAGGGGCCTTGTAAAGTAAACCAATCCATTTCCGGAAAGTAGGGCCAAAGCCAAAACTCTCCAGAACCTGCATCATGTAAGACCATCTAACTGTGTCGAAAGCTTTTTCGATATCAAGGCTAACCATAACCCGGGAGGCATTTTCTTCAGATGGGAGCTGGATATGGGTAAAGACACGTCTGAGGTTAATGTCCGTGGATTTACCGGGCATGAAGCCGGTCTGGTCTATATTGACCAGGGACGGTAGGACCTTCATGATTCTGTTGGCTAGTACTTTAGTGAGTATTTTGAGGTCGTAGTTTAGCAACGAAATGGGTCTATAGGAGGAGCAGCAATTGGGATCTTTCCCTGGTTTGGGCAACAACACTATATGGGCCTGATACATACTGTCCGGTAGTCTACCAGAATCTAGGCAGTCTGCAAACAACTGGGTTAGTTTAGGGACCAATAGGGCAGCATGTGTTTTGTACCAGTCCCCGGGTAGACCATCAGGGCCGGGAGACTTGTTATTAGGCAAGGAGTAAATTGCATCTTCTATTTCTTGACGTGATAGGGGTTTGTCTAGCTCCGCCATGTCCTCCTCAGAAAGGAGAGGTAAGGTGATTCCCCCCAGCTCCTCCAACCCAGCGCCAGCCGAGCCAGAGAAAGGGTCATCGTAGAGGTTGCTGTAGAACAGATGAAATTCATTCAATATACCTTCGGGGTCAGTAACTGGGACACCAGTAGAAGACTGGATTCTGGGGATTACTGTCTGAAGCGTTGGCTCTGCCACTAGGTTGGCCAGGAGCTTGCCATTCTTATCCCCTGACTCAAAAAGCTTGGCGGCCAGCTGTCTCGTATCAGAGTGTACCAACGATACGTAGTGAAGCTTCAACTCCCTTCTCGCCCGAGCCAGGTTAGAATAGTTCTCGGGCGCGGGATGTCCCGAAAAGAGTTCCAACGCCTCCCCCTCATTCTGCTCCAATTGGGTGGTCCGGGCCGCAAACCCAGCCCGCACCGTTTTAATAGAGGAGATATATTCACCTCGAGCATGAGCCTTGCCCGCCTCCCAGACCACCCCAAGGGGCTACATTCGTCATCTTAGCCAAAGGGAGTCCTTTTGGATTTTTGAAGCAAAAGTTCTAACGCCCGAAGGGTTACATTTTGATGTAAACTCTCGTTTCTAATAGGTTCTAATATTAATATTTTTGTCATTATTTGTTTTTGTTATATTTTGTCATATGTTTTTTTCTCATGATTTTTTATATGGTTTTACATTGGGCTAACAGAATGGCAGTGGGTGCTGAATTTTTTTTCAAATCTATTATCACTTTGCTGGGGTTGCATTTTTGGCATTGTATGATGTTATGAGAACAGGCTTGGCTGGGTGACACTGTAGCTCCACCCCACTGATGAAGTTCTTCTGAAAATAATGTGTATGGGGAGGAGCTATGTCTGACGTCACCCGCTGTCATCCTGAATGAATATGTTACTCCATGTCTTGTGTTTATGCTTGAACTGACCAGCTCTTTGTGAGTAGTTTTTTTTAATATAATTATAAATGCTGGATTGTTTTAAATGGAGAGCACTTAGATTTACAATTTTATTTATATTGTCTCGGGCGAATCGCTTTGGAGACCTTCCAGTTCATGTTGTATTTCACCCATTGATGCGACATGCGCTTATGACCACCTGTTAGGTCAGGGGTCCATTACTTGAGGTGAGCAAAGAAAGTGTTTTAAAGGTGGTGGGATTGTCACTTGAAGCTGTTGCTCCTGGACTTTTTTTTCATCACGTGGAAATTCTCTGATGTTATACTTACCTGTTCTGTACAGTGGTTTTGCACAGAGCAGCCCAGATCCTCCTCTTCTTGGGTCCCTTTCTTCTTCTTGGCATCCGAGCCTGGCATTGGCTCCCCCCAAATTCATACCAGCCTCTTTGTATTTATAACCAAGTTTACTATATGGACCCCTTATATATTTATACATGTTGATCATATCCCCCCCTTAATCTCTTCTTCTCGTGCATTATGCAATTGGAAAATCTATATAAATGTCATTCTTTTTCATTTTTATATGTCAGTTTTGTTGCAGCAGGTTCTATACACGGTACAGAGGTGTCACTTTACAGGCAGGCTAAGGGGACCCCCCAGGCACTATATTTCAAGGAAGATTTAATTTTTGTTGTTTTACTTTAAGCATCATTAAAATCATTGGTCTTTTTAAAAAAAATGGCCCAGATTCACGTACATCGGCGCATTATTGGACCGGCGTAGCGCACCGCCTTTACGTTAGACTTGCGCCATCTAGCCGCGTAATCCCCCGATTCACGTAGCTTTTGCGCAGGAAATTGCGCAAGCGTAAGGTTTTTTCCAGAGGCGTAAGGAGGAGTAATACAAATTGGGAGGGACGTGGGCATGTTACATTGAAATGAGCCGTGACCCCATGCAAATGAAGGGCCGGCCGGCTCGCGCATGCGCGCGTGAAGGAGACCATGTCAGCTCCGCTGTGCGCATGCTCACAACTCGGGAGCGGCGCAATCAGTGAAATTGGAAATGGACTAGGGCAACGTTGTGAACTACGCAGACAGCATAAATAGACACACACAAACGCACTTGCATTGCAAAAGTACATCCCTTTGTGTCCCTTCCCATTGAACCTAGTGCTTTTGTTCCTGTTGTTCGTTGCAGTGTGTCTTGTAGTTGTCAGATTAGTGTTCTGTGTGATCAAGTGCTTGTTGGTATATTTGTAAAAGTGTTTTTGATAAGTGTTTGAGAGACTGTTTGTTTGATTGATATATTTTTGTTCGTTTGTTTTCTTGCTTTATTTTTTTTTTTGCTGAAATTTTTTGCATTTTTTTTTGCTGACATTTTTATTAAATTTTGGGTTGTGCATGCTGTTTGAATGTGGGGGTGACATTCCTGCTGGAAAAGGGGTGTCATCCTCAATTCTGGTGGAGAAGGGTTCCCCAGGACCAGGGAGAAGTAATTCCCAGGTCCGTGTGATTGGTGTATGAATGTTCAGTGACATAATTGGAGCCTTGACGTGGCGTTACTGATCACCAGTCCTGCATGGTGGACTGGTGCCAATCCAATTTGATGAGGATGTGGGGTGTGTGTGCTAGGGACCACAGTGGTGTGCATGCATGCATTCTCATTGTGCCATGATTAATGTGTGTGTTTATTGTGCAAAGATGCCCAATATGAGCTGTCTCCTGACTGCTCTTCCCTCAGAAGACGGGGTATCCTCGGTTAGGGGTTGATTGTCTGGTTGGGGGGTCAGGTCATCACGTAGCTCAACCTGCAGGCCCTTCCTCACTGCGAGATTGTGCAGCATGCAACATGCAACGATGATATGGCACACGAAGTTTGGGGAATACAACAGTGTACCCCCAGACTTATCCAGGCATCGGAAACGTGACTTCAGGAGGCCAAAGGTGCGCTCCACCACTGCACGGGTTTTGATGTGTGCTTGATTGTATCTTTCCTCCCCTGGGATTTGGGGGTTCCGGATAGGAGTCATGAGATGGGGTCCCAGTGCATATGCAGAGTCACCTGGAAGGGAAAAGACAGGAGAATGTTAGTCATGCATGTGCCACTTGTGAGGTGTGCATCACGGGAGGGGATAGTCATGCCTGACTCCCATGTCACTCACCAACCAGCCAGGTGTTCCCATACACGTTCTGATCGAATTCCATTCGGATGTGGCATTGATTGTAGATGTAGCTGTCATGGGTGGATCCGGGGTGTTTGGCACGGACGTGCCATATGAGGCCTTGGGCATCAACTATCACATGTACGTTGATGGAGTGCCAATTCTTCCGATTGCGGTACATGTGCTCGGTCTCATGGGGGGGCTGGAGTGCCACATGTGTGCAATCAATGGCCCCGATGGTGCGTGGGAATCTGGCAATTCTGTAGAAATCTGTCATTGCCTTCAGCCGCAGGTCCTCAGTGGTGGGTTTGATGATTTGGTTGGCCAAGCGTGTGAGGATTGCTGGGACAACCTGGTGCACACATCTGCTCACGGAGGATTGTGACATCCCAGCCACCACTCCACTTGTACGCTGAAAAGAGCCACTGGCAAGGACATGGAGTGTTGCCAGTACCTTGACCAGTGGCTGCACTGGATGTGAGCGTTGTGTTGGGCTGGTGATGTCCTCCTGCAGGGTTGTGGTTAATTCCAGGATGGCATGAGGGGGGAATCTGAAGATGCGATACACCTCAGAATCACTCATGCCAAAGAGGTCTATGCGTGTGCGGTATACCCTCTCCCGTGCCATCCTCCGTGCCATCCTCTGTGCCCTCCTCCTTCTTTGGTCATCTAAATTCACTAGTGCAGCTATGAGCGACTATGCCCCTGGCATGTTGGCAGTCAAATTGTAGTGCAACACGTGTGTGTGGTCTGCTCCTCAGTAACGGTGTTGCTTTCTGTGAGATGTAGACGTTTTTTCAAAATTTAGACCAGCTTTTAGGTGCTCTAACTTTAGACAGGACATTTTGCTGTTGCGCACATCGCGTAGCCTGCGCAGCAACTGCGTTTTTTTGTGGATCCCCGCAACTCCCTCATTAGCATATTTGACTAGCAAATCAATGGTGTGTCTAGCGCATTTTTGCGCCGATGGATGCGTCTGTCTAACGAAATTACGCCGGACAAAAAAAAGTAGATTTCTGGCGTAATTCGTTTTCTGAATCGCGCGCATCTAAACGCACGCGCACATTTAGACTTACGCACGCGCAACACCAGTTGCGCAGGCGTAATCGCTCTCTGAATCTGGGCCAATGTTTTCATTAATACTATCATTAATAAGCAATAAAAAAAAAAGTGTGGTGTCCCCCCCCCCTGCAAATCCATACCAGACCCTCATCCGAGTGAGCGCCCCCCAACCTGAAGCATACCAGGCCACATGCCCTCAACAAGTGTGCTTTGGGGTAAGGGGGCTTCCAGATTCTGATAAGCCCCCTGCCTATAGACCTCCACAACCAGTGCAGCGCCAGCATACCCAGGTCGATGAAGTCACAAGGGAGAAGTCTTTATTCACAATTCTTTTTGTGAATGAGTAGGGGTACAATGGGGTACCCCATACTCATTTACATGGAGGGGATCTGGGGGCCCCCTTGTTACTTCCAGATTTGGATAAACCCCCCTGCCCATAGACCATCACCACCACTGCCCAGGGTTGTCAGGAAGAGCCCCCTCTGCCCTAAAGCACCCCTGACCCTTTTTCTATTTAATAAAGGAATTGTCAAAAACTCATGTTGTATCTTTTGCTCACTTTTTTGGTAAATGAGAAGGGGGTACAATATACCCCCTACTCTATCATGTGGGGGTGGGATTTGGGGGCCCCCTTGTGAAAGGGGGCTTTCAGATAAACCCCTGACCCACAGACCCCAGCAACCACCGCCCAGGGTTGTCAGGAAGAGGCCCCCCAAGGTGCACCCCATGACCCCATGTTAAGGGCATGTGGCCTGGTATGGTTCAGAGGGGGTGCCTTTTGCTCATCCCCCACATTTCCTGGCCTGCCAGGCTGCATACTCAGATAAGGGTCTGGTATGGATTTTGGGGATTTTTTTAGTTCCTCTTAAAATCCATACCAGCACTAAGGGCCTGGTATTTTTTCTTCCATTCAGCTATCACCAGGGAAGCCCGCTGACAGCTGAGGACTCATCCATTGTTAAGGACGTGGCGGCCAGCTTCCTGGCCCTGCTCCTTCAAAACCTATTGACTGTGCGCTCGGTGGGTGAACATCCTGCCAAGCACACAGAAAATTTGTTCGGACACCCAAATGGGCGATGTTCATGCAGAACTTATACCTGAAACGTTTACCCATCCCTACTTAGAGTCTGTAATGTGCTTACAGATGCAGCAGAGAATTCAAAGGCTCCAGAAACATGACTTCTTACTGTTGTATTTCAAGTGCTGCTTTATGCATTGACATAAGTCTGTGTGGACAATATGGTCAATAAGACACAGATTTTAAATGCAACCAAATTTTTCTTTAGCTAATTGCGGTACAGATGATGTTTTCCAGTCTTTTGAAATATAAGAAGACAATGACATTCCTAAGCCCTGTCTTTGCAAAGTACAAACACTGACTAAGGAGAGGGGGAAGAGGAACATACCAAAAATCACATTAGTAAATAAGTTGCAGTGATCAGAACCTGGCAGTAGATATTAGCATACTACAGGAAAAAACATATTAAGATATGTGCAGTACTTGGTAATAGTAAGTGAATACAGCCAATAATGATACTAAAGATATGGATAATTATAAAAAAGAAAAATATGAATGTGATATACTTTGGAATATAAAGAGGAATAATACGTATAGAATAATGTCCCTCTCATAAATCTTTAACCTGTTCAACAGTGGAGAAATTTGATTTGTAGATTTTTATAACTTCACAGGTTTGTGATTGCACACCATGCGGATGGTGTTGCAGACATAGGTAAATATGTATACCCAAACCCATTCTGGCATCCAATGAGTTAACAACATCTGTGGAAAAAAAGTAAAAAAATAAATTAAAAACGTACTACTAGATCAGCTCCTCCTTAGCAATACAAGCTCATCTATTTTGTTTTTTTGCATGCACATCTGATGGACAGTCTGAAATGCCTTTATACTTATGGTAAATCTGAACTCTAGACCGTCTCCAAACTTTTCAAACAAAGGGCCAGTTTTCTGTCCTTCAAACTGTAAGGGGGCCAGATTGTGGCCACTGGGGAAAAAAAATGTCCTCGGTCCAACCATCAGAAAGGGTTAACATGGCCTCAATGTTAGTGATCAATAGGAGGAGGAGTATAGTGCCCCATCACTGGTATCAGTGAAAGAAATGTGCCCCATTGTTAGTGTCAGTGGAAGAAATAATGCCCCATTGCTGGAGTCAGTGGGAGAACTAGTACCTCAAAACATATGGAAAAATAGTGCCCCAAGTGCCGAATAAAAGCTAGCAAAGGGCCGCATCTGGCCCCCAGGCCGCAGTTTGGAGACCCCTGCTCTAGACAAACAGCTAAATGCACAATTATGTAATTATGTATATATATATGTATATGTATATGTATATATATATATATATATATATATATAAAAAGGGGGTAGCCACCCAGGGTCTTGGGGACCTCTGGTTGAACTAGGAGAGTTAAGTTGCTCCTAGTTGTGATTTGTTCAGGTTGTTGACCTATGTCATTCTGGGTCCACTGCATTCTGGGGATGTCATTTCATCCTTGGCCAGCAGTGGGAGCCAGCGGGATTTCTGGCGGATGGAGCCTTCATCAACAGCCAATTGAAGAGGGTTTTTCCTCACTGGGCATGCTGGGGAGGAGTATATCTGGGACCTAGGTCAGGTCTTCGGGCTTCTTCACGTGCGTGGGGTCCCGGACTCGGGGTGAGGCATCCACCTTCAGGGTGTGCGCGCCCATGGACCCCCCGGCGCGGCCCGCCTGGCCAGGTTACTGGGCCTTCCTGAGTCTCAGCCAGAGACAAGAATCAAGGGATGTCAGTGACTTACTGGGTTCTCAAAGCTTAAGAGATTACCAGACGGGGATTCGGTGACCGGGATGCTGGCAGGTACGCTTTGCTGCCACCCGGTGACTTATGCTGAGAAATTACTGGGAGGATTCGCTCTGTTCGTACATTTAGTCTATCCAAATTAATTGGCCTGTGGCAGAGGCCTAGAGCTGGGCCTGTGACAGAGACCCTTTCCTACCAGCTAAGATTCGAGGTGGCGCCTCGGCTGCCAGGTCTGTGTGAGAGACACCTGTCCGGGGGCACCTTACTCACTCAGTCTCATAGGAGTGGCGACGTGTGAAAATGTGTGCTACCTTAATCTGGGATTCTCTTAAGCTTCAAGAACCCAGTAAGTCACTGACATCCCTTGATTCTTGTCTCTGGCTGAGACTCAGGAAGGCCCAGTAACCTGGCCAGGCGGGCCGCGCCGGCAGGGTCCATGGGCATGCACACCCTGATCTGCCTTGTGTATATCCAGGCCTGACATCGAAAATGTATCTTCTCTCATCAACCTATTCTTCCTTCACCAAAGTTGATGTTGGCTAATGTTGGCCTGGAATTAAAGCATTGAGAAAAACTTTATTGACTGTGTGGACCTCCGTTTACTACTTAATTCTTCTGGTGCATCCCTAGACTAAGCTGGGGTAATTTAATTTGCCGATCCCAAATTAAACCAGCGGCTCCTTCGGGGGTAGCACTTTATATATAAAAAAAAATATGTTTTTTTTTATAAAAAAAATCGGGGGGTTGCCATCCGGGTCCCCTGGGGACCTCTGGGCCCTTTAATAAAAACAAAAAATATATATGTATAAAAAATCTAATTTTTTTTATTAAAAAAATTAAAAAGGGGGTTGCCATCCGCAATGTGAATTGCAGCAACACACTAGTGTGAACAATAGTACTTTTATGGCCTGATGTGGCTACAGTCATACTATTAGGCTGGATTCACAACTATGCATTTTTAGTGCTTTTTGAACTTTGCACATTTGCATTTCAGAACTTGTTCCATAGAAAAACATGTTAAATGGACTGTAGTGCAAATCTGCAAAATGCAAAACGCACTAAAACTGCATAGGTGTGAAACCAGCCTTAAAGACTAATTCATGTGTGTGTGAGCAGTTACCCATGACTAAGTCACCTGCCTAGTGACGTAACGTGTGGGGGAGGAGCTACATACACCAACGACTGACGCTGGATCCGCATGAGGAGGAAAAACATCTAAGTCTGAGCGGTGAACAGGATGTCTGTTTTTTGATGGTCTAACATGCCCAGAGGATTCGTGAGTGCGCCTTCAGATTGAGGCTTATTGTGTGAATCCCATTTTTTCTTTATGATTGCGCAATGAGGTATTTTTTCATCTTTATCTTTCATGTTTAAATTTAGTTAATATCTAGCGCATATTATACATATTTTTTTATTTATTACTTCTGGTTTGGTTCACCACACATATGCTGCAGTATTATTTGGTTATTTTTGTGATGTCATACTAGTTACTTATTTATTAGCGCTGTAGTACATATATTTTTTGCATGTGTGCATGTTGTGGTATGATGCACTCTTCCCATATTTGTACTTCCTATAATCCTCACCTGGATAGAGTGAGACAAGTGTCCTGCTGTTCTCTGTGATATTCCAATGGTTCTTACTGCTTGACGTGCATAATCCTTAGCCTCAAGGACAAGTAGTGGCATTGCCTTCAAGAATGTACTAAATGGCAAAATATTGGTCTTTACAAAATATGTGACTAAGCTCTGAATAAAGATTCCCTTGGAAGCATATTCATAATTTAGAGCTCGAGAAAATGCATCCATAAAAGACTGTAAAGAGAGAAAATGAACATGATTTGGTATACAGTGTACATTGTATAAATAAATACTTATACTCAATAGCAGGTATGTCAAACCTCGCAATTTTTTTTTTAAATATGTTCTGAATCCAGTGGAATTTACCTCCCTGGCGGTATGATTATATCTGATTTTTAAAGCTCAAAGCGGTACATTGTTGCGCATGGATATTTGGCGTTTTAGATTGTAGGCCTGTAATCCCTAGGAATAACTCACTTACATCTGTCCAAACAAGTCCACGTGTCTAGTAGACATCCCGGGTATAATAAAAATTTAAAACACAAAATCATAAGTTATAATATAATAAATTACTACAATAATAATATAATAATAATACATTTTATTCAATAATGTAAACAAATCAAAAACACGGAAATTCTGAAATCAGTCACAGAATCGTCGCTGTTATTACTTTCAGTCTCTGATGACAAATTACCCCACAAATCACTATCGCTCATTTCTGCAAGTGATTCTAAAGCACACGATCGGACTTCAAACAAACTTTTCTGTGAATTTTTGTTTGAAGGGCGTTGGCCCTGAACCTGGTATGCATACACATGGCAGGACTTTTTCAGCGAACTTTCCCAAAATCACATGTTTTTTCAGCTCTTTTCTGCTCTTAACTGACACCCTTTGGTCAACTTCTGCTATTGTTGGTTGATTTTAACATTGGTTCTGAGCATACGTGCTTGTACTTTGGACAAAAGTCTGATGGACTTATGTACATATGATAGGACTTTGCACAGTAGGACTTTTGTTGCAAAACGTTTGTCCGTTTGCAGAGCAAACTTTTGTCCGATAAAAAACAAAAAAGCTGCTGATTACCGCTTTCAATGCCACCAATGTAAGGCTTAGACCCCGTTCATACACAGCACGGTGACCCGCATTTTACTGCACTGGATAAATCGCAGGTCGGCACTAGGACACACAGAAAACAATTGTCGAGGTGTGGTGCAGTGAGCTGCACAGCCTTCTACAACACAAAGCTCAACATAGAATCTGGCTGCATCTCTCAGCAGCAGAAAGCGGGGGTGGGGGAATTCACTCACTGCACAGCTGTGAATGTCAATTACAGGCTGTGCACTGAAGCTCTCCACCCCTATCACCCCCATCACCTCCTGGTGTCGCACAATATGTCCACACCAGTGTTGTCAGTAACGGCGTTTAAATAAACGCCGTTACCTAACGCAGCCACTTTTGAGGGTAATGAGTATTCTAACTGATTACTCTTTCTCTCATGGTAACGCTGTTCCCATTACTTGGGCGGCGTTACCGCAATTACATCTACCGCCACTAGATGGCAGCAGAGTAATTGCTTCTGCCGGCGCTGTCCGCGGCACTGGCCTCCTCAGCCGACGATGTCAGAGAGAGGACTTAGGAGGGGAGAGAGAGGCACACGCGACTCTCTCTCTCATGCCAGTGCGGACTGCGTGCGGCGGAGGACGCCGCTTCCACAGCAGGAGGAGCCGGAGACACGAGTTGGAGCAAAGTGGGGCTTGGTCGGACGGAGTCAGTAACCGGAGGAATGGCAGGTTGTAAAACATATTGAACTGTTTACAGACTGAGGAAGTAAGGGAAAATCGAGGAAATGGTGGAGAGGAATGCTGGTGGATAAGTACTAAAGCCACCTAAAACGTTTGAATGAATATATATCCCTGAACCTCCTTCCCTGCTTAAACTGCAGAGCTATACGTGTCTTAACCTGCATGCCTTTCAGTGCATCCGCTTGTAAACCTGTATACTTGCCTGCATTCCAGATATAGACATTTGTATGCGTATTTAAATACTGATATACTTTCCCCATACATTTTTCAAGAGCCATCTGTGCATTGGACGTGTACAAGCAAGTGCATATTTTGATGCTGGGACTGTGAATATAGGACCCCAAGTAAAATGTCAGAGTTACTTTGCTGAGTAACTAATTACTTTTTCAATGTAGTAACTGAGTCACTAACGCAATTACTTTTTCGGAGAAGTAATTTGTAACTGTAACTAATTACTTTTTTAAAGTAAGATGAGCAACACTGGTCCACACAAATGTAAACGTTCATGTCAGGGTAGCCTACATGTGAAAACCTACGTTAGACTTACCGCTAACAGTATTTCTACGAACATTCCAGGACGGCACACCTGAGAGATGAGGACTCCTCAATACAGGAAACTCAATCAATTGACAGCTTGTTATAAGTCCCTACCATTCCCCTTGATCCCCAGTTTGTAATAAAGTAATCCCAAATCGGTTCACATGGAGAATCATTCCACACAGGTACTCACCGCCTAGTGTTCCTCCACCATAGGGCGTGAAATAGGCCTGCCATCCTGGAAGGTTGGTAGAAATACTGTTACTGTAATACTGTAAGTCTAAAGTAGGTTTTCTCCTATCACCTTCCAGGATGGCACACCTGAGAGGATAATCAAGTAACCACAGGCCTACCTTCAGGGTGGGACCACAGCTTGTAGGACCTTCCGGCTGAAGGCCAAGTCTTGTTGTGACAACACTTCCACACGGTGGTGCTTCAGGAACAATCCTGACTGGACCAGGTGGCCGCACCGCAGATTTTTTTCCCAGGAGGCCCCTGCTTTCTCAGCCCAGGAAGTCTCTAGTGACCTGGTTGAATGGGTCTTAACATTTGCTGGTACTGGGACTCCAGCACTCTCATAAGCCAGGGAGATGGCTCCCTTGATCCACCTCGAGACTGAGGCTTTAGAAGCTTAAAGTCATTTCCTTGGCCCAGATTATAAAACTAGTAGGTGATTGGATTGCCTAAACTCTTTTGTTATTTGTAAATAGGTAAGGATACACCTTCTTACATACAGGCAATAAAATGTAATTTCTTTCTATTTTTTTATTTTATTACAAAGGGACAGCAATGTTATAGCTTGCATCCCATGAAATAAATATGCTACCTTTGGTAGATACAAAGGGTCTGGCCTGAGAGTGACTTTATCTGGCTGTATCAATAGGAAGGGTTCCTTCATAGACAGCACCTGTAGATCCCCAACCCTCCTGGCCATGGTAATTGCGAACAGAAATTATAATTTTAAGGTTAGAAACTTAAAAGTAACCTACTCTATAGGTTTAAATGGGTGTTTAGATAATGCCTTTATTACTCTTGTCAGGACCCATGGTGGGAAACTGCCCTTAAAGACCAGGGAAACCCTTTCCCTGGCAACCAGAAATCATTTAATGGGGTCTTCCTTTGCCGACCTTGTATCAAGGTAAACCGAGAGCTCTGCCATCTGTACCTAAAGAGTGCTGACCACTAGGCCCTTATCACTCACTAAGCAGCCCTTACACTTTAAGATCTGGCGCCTACTACCCAGTCCATCAGCTGTAAAAATTCCCAGCCTGGGGTGTAATACTGGCCCCTGCCTAAGAAGATCCAGCCTGTTTGTGAGCTTTCACAGCTCTGCCACCGCCATGAATCTTAAAGGAGTTGTAAAGGAAAAATAAATGACTGTTTACATAGAGACATAATAGTTAACTGATTCCTTTAAAAAATGATTAAACATAGATAACAATCAATCATATAATGTGCCTGCAGTTTCAGTTTTGTTTTTCATCCAGTTTCACACATCTGTGAAAGACAGAGACAGAGAGCCAATACAGGGCAGTGTTTGTTTTTAGGGCGCTATCAGGAGGGGCAGACCTGGTGACTGGGTTAGCTTTTGAAGGACCCTCTGAATTATTGCTAGGAGTGGGAAGGAGAATGCCAGCCTGTACTGCTATTCTGTCGGTTGGCGAACTGATCTATTTCCGGATTTTTGAAATATCCTATTTCAGGTTTTTTGTCTGACAATTCTTCTTTCAGGTTCCCTCCTTCCCTGTAGGATCAAATCCTTTAGGGACTGGTGGAGTGGGAACACCCTAGATTGAGCCTTGCTCAGCCCCCTGTATAACTTGTGGAGATCACTTTGGGGTCTCTGGGATCTGCTCTGTTGAACATATCGCCTGTAGAAGCCAATCCAGATCCTTCAGGATGAAGAGGTGTCTCCTTAGCCTGACATCCTCCTGTGTCTCGCTTAGCTGGTCTGGATGCACCTCCCCATCTGAGCTGTGGTCTGATTTGACCTGGCTTTCCATTTCTCCCCAATCCTCCTCTTCCTCCTCTACCTGAGCTAGTGGTAGTGACTGTGAGGGCAGGAGGAAAGCACTAGGTCCCACTCCGGACTCCTGGGAGGATGGGCCTTCTCTAGGGGAAAGCTCCTCTGTGTCAGGGCCCTGGGCTGTTGATTGCCCGGCGGCTTTACAGAAAGATTTGACTGTTGCTAGTATTTCTGTCTGCATAGATGAAAGGAACTTTTTCATTAAGGTTGAAGCCTCTTTCCCTGCTAATTAATTAATACATTAGGCGTGGAATGGGATTTTGGAAGCTTATCCTTACAGTATCCACATTTTTTGGAGGAGCTATGCCCTGTTGCGGCAGGAGGCTGTTTATCTGGGGCCTCCTGGGTTCCGCTTGGGAATTCTGTAAGAGAAGAGGTAGAGCATACATGTAACTTACTCTGTCCTCCCCTAACTTCCGGCTTGTACTAGGGGGGGAGGGTAAGGTTATTTAGAGAGACCCAGCCTGTCCTGGCTGGCCAAGGGATTCTCACCCCCTATTCCCCTTCCCAAGTGGTTTTTTTTCTCTCCGGGCCCCAACCTGGATCTACCTGCATTTGTAGTCGCCATCCCTTCCTCCTGTTCCATGTGGAGGTTGGCCGGTCCTGGACTGCGGGTAACGCTGAGGGCTTAGTACAGGGAGCTGGCCGCTGCTTGCCATCTCGCTCTATCTCTCCTTCCCCACTCCGGTCTCCACACTGTTCTTCCAGCGTTTTAGAGGTACGTCGGGTTTGCACTGTTCCTCTGGCACCGCCCACTTCCTGTCATTCACCCATGACCTTATCCAGAACAAGGCCTGGAGCGCAGCACTTCCTTCAATGCAAGATGTTTTTTTGCTTAGGTGGAAGAGAGCAGCTGGCGGCGGGCATTTTTTGCACTTACAGCGATGGTGTGCACTCCCTGCGGCCAGAGTGCTGGTGCAGCCTTGAGGGCGACCTGTGAGAAGGACAAGCCTGCAGGTTAGTTCAGCCCTCCCAGGCTTCCCTAGAACCTGTCTCAACAGGGGATCATCTGACGCTCTCTGGTCAATTAGTCTCAAACAAAACAAACATGCTGCTGTGTTCGGGAAAAACACAATCAATACTGGGGATCAAGGGGAAGGGTGGGGACTTATAACAAGCTGTCAATTAATTGTGTTTCCTGAAGGGAGGAGCCCTCATCTCTCACATGTGGCATCCTGGAAGGTGATATGAGAAACATTGTTTGTGCTACACTTTATGTATTGCGATGCACGCTGGAGTGGGAGCATTCGTTCTTTAGGCCCCTTTTACACTGGCAGTGTCTGCTGATCCCCGCCTGAGCAGGCGGATGACAGAACAATGTCTGTTTTGCTGATGCAGAGTGGCCACAGACACATCCCACTGTTCTCTATTGGGCTGTCCAATGGAAATGGGCCATCTGTTTGTTTCCATCTGATCTGATCGACTGTTTTTAGCAGACAGGATCTGATTGGATGTCGGCGGGTGTTAGACCAATGTACGTTGACAGATGGATGGTCTGATCAGGTCCACCAAAAAAACAGGCAGACCTGATTGTCAGTGTGAAAGCGGCCTTATGGTTAACTCTAAACTGCTTTTAAAGTGTTGCTTATAGGAAATTATGCTTTTGGAAGTTTGTCACATTTCATGGATGCATGCAACTTTATGGGATATCATGGTTGGTATCTACAGTATTTACTCAAGGCAACCTAATCTGTTATATTTTACCCCCCCCCCCCCCCCAAAAAAGGGTAATCTGTTTGTGTGTACATTTTTTTTACTGTAATTTTTGCGTTTAAAAAATCCTTGTGCTAATATTGTGTGACAGAATAAATTGCAACTACTTCTTTATTTTCCAGGGTCTCTGTGTTCAAGAAACATGCGCTTTAACTAATCTTTCACGTCTAAAATGTACATTGTAACGTGTGCAAAAAAAAAAGGAGGGAGATGTTACCTTGGAAGATGCATAAATGTTCATCAGAGGGGTGGGTTTCATACAAGTTGCAGAGGACACATTGACAATGGCTCCTCTCTTCCTCTGTACCATCCCTGGGAGAACTATATGAACCATCATGACAGCTGCGCCAATGTTGACATTAATAATTTCCCATAGTTTGTCTTCTGGAACCTCTGTAGTGATCTCTGGATAATCATGGAATACTCCAGCATTGTTAACTAAAATACCCACTTCTACATTTCTCAGAGCCGCCTTAATATGAGGATAGACTTCACATCCCAGGCTGAAATCAGCCACTATGAAGCGAGTTTTTACTTTGTAAGTCGCAGCAATGTCTTCAGATACTTTCTTCAGCTTCTCAGGGTTGCGGCTAACCAGGATGATGTTCATACCATGACTGGCCAATTCCTCTGCGTATGCTTTACCAATGCCGCTTGTGGCTCCTGTGAAAAATGAATTATAGGGCAGTGACTTATAGGGATAGTGTTAGGCTGTGGTTTTATTGTTGTGTAATACACAACAATGTTCTGCTGGACATACTGGCCCGGATTCACAAAGCACTTACGCCGACGTAACTTGCGCCCATTAAGCTTATGATCCGTCGGCGGCCCGCGCGTGCCCCCACTCGTCCCCCGAGTCCCGCGCGCGTGCCCGGCGGGCGCGATCGCCGCCGGGCACGCACGCTTGATCGTTACAGAGCGGGGACCGGGAGCTTTGTGTGTAAACACAAAGCTCTCGGTCCTGTCAGCGGGAAAAACACTGATCTCCTGTTCATACAATGTATGAACAGAAGATCAGTGATTTCCCCTAGTGAGTCAACCCCCCCATACAGTTAGAACACACCCAGGAACACACTTAACCCCTTTCCTGCCCCCTAGTGTTAACCCCTTCACTGCCAATGGCATTTTTATAGTAATCCAATGCGTTTGTATAGCATTGATCACTATAAAAATGCCAATGGTCCCAAAAATTTGTCAAAATTGTCCGATGTGTCCGCCATAATGTCTCGGTGCTGAAAAAAAACGCTGATCGCCGCCATTACTAGTAAAAAAAAATATTAATAAAAATGCCATAAAACTACCCCCTTTTTTGTAAACGCTATAAATTTTGCGCAAACCAATCAATAAACGCTAATTGCGATTTTTTTTTTTTACTGAAAAATATGTAGAAGAATACGTATCGACCTAAACTGAGGAAAAAAAATGTTTTTTTATATATTTTTTGGGGATATTTATTGTAGCAAAATGTAAAAAATATTGCATTTTTTTCAAAATAGTCGCTCTATTTTTGTTTATAGCGCAAAAAATAAAAACCACAGAGATGATCAAATACCACCAAAAGAAAGCTCTATTTGTGGGAAAAAAAGGACGCCAATTTTGTTTGGGAGCCACATCGCACGCGCAATTGTCAGTTAAAGCGACGCAGTGCCGAATCACAAAAGTGCTCTGGTCTTCGACCAGCAATATGGTCCGGGGGTTAAGTGGATAGACTTACACAGCGGGACTTAGGCCCACCTCCCACTTCCTCTGATTGACAGCAGTAAAGAATAAGGGGAGAAAAGATGCAGCCATGCACAGCACTGATCTTTTCTCCCCTCTCTTCCCCTTTACACAGGGAAGGGGGGGGCACATATAAACAAAACATTTTTTTTACCTTAATGCAAGCAATAGTCCTCAGTAGGGATGAGCCGAACACCCCTGGGTTCGGTTCGCATCAGAACCTACGAACAGACCAAAAGTTTGTGTGAACTTTAGAACCCTGTTAAAGTCTATGGGACTCGAACATTTGAAATCTAAAGTACTAATTTTAAAGGCTAATATGCAAGTTATTGTCCTAAAAAGTGTTTGGGGACCGGGTCCTGCCTCAGGGGAGTGTTTGGGGACCTGGGTCCTGCCCCAGGGGACATGTATCAATGCAAAAAAAGTTTTAAAAAATGGCCGTTTTTTTAGGAGCAGTGATTTTATTAATGCTTAAAGTGAAACAGTAAAATTTAAATATTCCTTTAAATTTCGTACCTAGGGGGTGTATAGTATGCCTGTAAAGTAGCAATTGTTTCCTGTGCTTAGAACTGTCCCTGCACAAAATGTAATTTCTGAAGGAAAAAAGTCATTTAAAATCACTTGTGGCTATAATGAATTGTCGGATACCAGCAATACAGAGAAAAGTCATTCATAAAAAAAGAGTGCGTGGGGGTCCCCCCAAATTCAATTACCAGGCCCTTCGGGTATGGATATTAAGGGGAACCCTGCGTCAAATTAAAAATAAATTATGTGGGGTTCCCCCCAAATATCCATTCCAGACCCTTCAGGTCTGGTATGGATTTTAAGGGGAACTCCGCCCCAAATTTAAAAAAAAAATGCTGTGGACCCCCACACAGGTCCTGCTAACCTGGAGCCTGGCGATCACTCGTTAGGAGACCTTGTATAGCCGCCTCACTGGGAGCCGACAATTCATTATAGCCGCAAGTGATTTTAAATTACTTTTTTTCCTTCAGAAAGGACACTTTGTGCAGGGACAGTTCTGAGCATGGGAAACAAGAGCTACTTTACAGGCATACCATACAACTTTTATTGTTTCACTTAAAGGAATTATGAATATGCAAATGAGCTAGATACGCCGATTCACGAAAGTAGCGTATTTTTTTACGTCGTTTGCGTAAGCGTAAGTCCGGTGTAAAGTTACCCCTGCTATAGCCTGCTATAGCAGGCGCAGCCAATGTTAAGTATGGACGTCGGGACAGCGTCGTATTGTACGTCGTTTGCGTAAGCCGATTCAGAATGGTGCTGGGCATAAGTTACGTTCACGTAGTTTTCATTGACTATTTGCGACGTGATTTGGAGCATGCGCACTGGGATACGTTCACGGCCGGCGCATGCGCAGTTCGTTCGGCGCGTCATTTACGTGGGGTCAGGGATCATTTAAACACAACACGCCCCCTACCTGCGCGGTGAATTACGCGCGGATACGCTGGCCCATTTACTCTACACCGCCTCAACTTACGGAGCAAGTGATTTGTGAGTACAGCACTTGCCTGAAAAAGTTGCGGAGGCGTAGCGTAAATAGGATACGCTACGCCCGCGCAAAGTTACGCTCATCTACCTGAATCTAGCCCTATATGTATAGATTTATACAGTGCCCTGTTTTTTCTGCATGTAATGAATATGCGAATGCCAGACCCTGAGGAGTTATTAAGTGATTACCACCCCTTGAGGATTAGAGTGTGGTTATGTAGTTAAGTGTGTAATTTGTGTGTGTAGTTATAATTAAGGCCCCCCGAGGGGATGAAACTTGTAAGCTGCTTATTTTCTGGATTTTTTACTTCTGTCTACATTAAATAAACGGGTCACCAATTGTATTATCAATTGTAGCTGGTTTAAAATGCTGTTCCAGGGCTTATATTGTAAATGTGTTTCATGGATCTGCTTCCAGAGTTGAGAAAGCCTTCTGTATCTAATGAATTCAAGGACAAATTCACAGAAAAAAAATAAAAACAAACACTTTTTGCACAGGTAAAACAAAGCCTGAAAGACATTGCTGATCACTGGTGCAATGTAGGGCTCCTGCTGACCTGTCAATGTATCTGCTTGCCTGTACAGGCACACAGATACCCCGACAGGAAGAATCAATGAACTACCACGGCGCTCCACAGCCACACCCACTTCCTACCCAGGTCAATTTTCAGCTTTAAATGACAATTGCATGGTTATGCAACACTGTACCCCAGGGGTCCTCAAACTACGGCCCGCCAGTGCAATTTACCCGGCCTGCGGACTGCCCCTTTAATATCGTAGCAATCCCGCTCCCCTCTGCTACCTTTTTATCACACAAGATGAGAAACATGACAGATCCGGACAAAAGGCGGGTCTTTTGAGTTAAGCAGCAGGGCGATTTCAGCAATCAAATACCTGCCTTTAACTAGCAAAGTCCTGCCTTTTGCCCGGACCTGCCATGCTTTGCGTCTTGTGTGATTGAGGTAGCAGAGAGGCGGAGAGCTGGGATGTTATAGAAGGGACGGCAGTGTAATATCGATGGGGGGATCTGTGATAGGGGGGAGATCTGTGATGGGGGGAGATCTTTGATGGGGCAGTCTGTAATAATGGGGTCTGTTAAGGGGGGGCTATGTGAGGAGAGGAGTTTGTGTTGGGTGGGCTTTGTGATAGGGGGAGACTTTGATGGGGGAATCTGCTATGGGGGGACCTGATATGGGGGCTTTTTGATTGGGGGGAATCTGTGATGGAGAGGAGTCTGTGATGGGGATCTGTTATGGGGGTCTGTTATTCTGGGCTTTGTGATGGAGAGGAGTTTGTGTTGGGGGGCTTTATGATGGGGAGGATCTGTTATGGGGGCTTTTTGATGGGGGTCTGTTATTGGGGCTTTGTGATGGGGGTCTGTTATTGGGGCTTTGTGATATAGAGGAGTTTGTGTTGGGGTGCTTTGTGATGGGGGTCAGTTATTGGGGGCTTTGTGATGGAGAGAAATTTGTGTTGAGGCGCTTTGTGATGGGGGGCATAATATGGGGGGAATCTTTGATGGGGGGGGAATCTGTGATGGAGAGGAATCTGTGATTGGGGGGGGGGGGGGTTTCGTGATGAGGGGGGTCTGTGTTGGGGAGGGGTTCTGTGATGAGGGGAGTCTGTGAAATACTAATAAGTTTATGTTGATTAAAATTGTTCTTTATTTCAAATATTGTATTGGTTTTTCCTGTTTATTTTGCACTTCAAATAAGATCATATTTTTTTTAAACTATAGTCTGGCCCCCCAATCGTGAACTGGCCCCCTGTTTAAAAAGTTTGAGGACCCCTGCTGTACCCAAACAACATTTTTTTAATCTTCTTCCCACGAATAGGGCTTTATTTTGGTGGCATGGGTGCTTAACCACGATCAGAGATGCGGACAGAGACACCTTGCGGACGTCGATCTGCTATAGGCTTTTTAGGGAAGTAGTTTATTTTCTAAATAGGTTCCTTTAAGCTAGTGCGTTGTTGGTTTACTTACCCTTTCCTTCGGTTTCCCTTCTAAATGTTTTTCTTCTTTGTCTGAATTTCTCACTTTCTGTTACTCCTCAGTAGGCTTGTCCCCATCATTTGAAGGGAAATCGAAAGAAAAGGTAAGTGATCCAACAATGCACTAGCTTAAAGGAACCTATTTAGAAAATAAAAAACAAACCTTTACAACCCCTTTAAAGTTTTTAAACCAAAAAGGTCATAACTGGAAATCCACAGAACATCAAAGATAAAGGCAATATGTGAACCAGTACAAGAAATAAAACATAATTCAGTTACATGCTTTTATGTTTCAGATCTTCTCACTCACCAGTAACTATAGCCCATTCTCCATACTGTCTGATATGTTTGGTCCTGCTTAGAAAGCAAGGAATGGCATATTGCTGTATCATTGAATACAAGAAATGAAGAAGGATGAACATATGCCACATAAAGAAACACACTCCAACTACAGCCAGGATCTCTATGTGACTGGAATAGAGCCGGAGCATCCCCTTGGAAATCATTACAGGGATCTTATACACCTCATTCACTATCTCCATCACTTCTCTGAAGCAGAGTCCTTCCATCTGAAACATTAAATATTTTAAGTGATTGTAAATGATCACCTTGTAAAAACAAGCGTTCAGTTTAAAACTGAAATGAAAGGCAAAACATTTTTGTATAGATATATATAAAAAAAACACCATTATAAATACCTTTTTTGCCCTTTTTTATAATAAATCGTCACGCAGCCACCATGCTATCAAAACGCAGCCACTGTGCCATGCCATAAAAACGCAGCCACCGTGTCATCAAAACGCAGCCACCGTGCCATGCCATTAAAACACAGTTACTGTGCCATGCCATCAAACGCAGCTACTGTGCCATCAATTGTCACCACTATGCCATCAAACACAGCCACTGTGCCCCCAATTGTAGCCATTGTGCCCCCAATTGTCGCCACTGTGCCCCCAATTGTAGCCACTGTGCCCCCAATTGTTGCCACTGTGCCCCCAATTGTTGCCACTGTGCCCCCACTTGTAGCCACTATGCCCCCACTTGTAGCCACTGTGCCCCCACTTGTAGCCACCGTGCCCAGTACCCCCCTGGCACTTACCTTTATGGCTTCTATGTCCCTCGATGTCCCTCGTCCCACCCTCGATGACGCTTCAACCAATCAGGTTACCTGATTGGCTGAGACGCCTGTCAGTCTTGTCCTCGGACGCACGGCCAGTACGTCTCGAAGATGAGCTTCCGGAAGCCGACTACAGTCTCAGGGCTGTACTCGGACAGCCTATTAGGCTTCCCCACAGCCAGTCAGCTGCCGCTATTCAGCTGACCGGCGCTCAATGTCCGGTCAGTTGAATAGTGGGCGGCAGCGGCGAAAATATACAGATTCATACAGTGTATAAATCTGTATATTTTACTGGCTGTGAGCGAGCCAGAGGGGGCGGCGCTCCTGCGTCCCTATGGACGCACCGCCACTGACTGTGACGAACCCAGGACTAGGTCCGCCTTCAATACTTCCTTTGTCCAGAATCAGAACTATCCAAGACTCTTTAACCCAGTCAGTCATCAGACAACACTAGTCTTGGAGTACATCAGGAATAGCCTTTTTATTTGAGATCTAACACAAAGATATATACAAGGATGACAATACAAACTGTAACCAGAAACCTAAATTACATGAGCTAATTATCTAAGCCTAGGTGACTCAGAGATATGACCTTTAGGACAGACTTGCTGTCTTTTAGCTCAGAAGACACAATCAACATTATCATAAATAGAAACACAGAAAACCTTCACACAATAGCAGAGTTAATAAACACAAACAACAATGAGTGAAATACTCTTAGAGCCGGTTCACACTGGAGCGACTCATCAGGTGGCCGAGTCGCGTCCAATTCTATGCAATAGAACCGTTCTCATAGGAGCGACGCAAGTCGCTCTGACTTAGAACAAGGTTCTTGTACGACTTCGGGGGCAGCTCGGGGGGATTTGCATTGACTTTTATACAGAAGTCATTTTGCTAATCGCCTCTGAAGTCGTCTTCAGGACGACTTGCAGAGTCGCCCACAAAGTCGTGCCGCTGCAGTGTAAACCGGCTCTTAGAGCCCACACTAGCCTTATTTACAATAAACACATTCTAGGAGGCAACAGACAGACAGGTGGCTGGAGTAGATGACATCAGCATCTTCTATGAGCCCCAACATTATGAAGCAGTCACTATTTATAATATGGTATATATAGGGTTCCCAGAGTTTTGGGGGGACATGGACTTGAATCCAAAGTAACATTACTTCAAGGTCCCCAGGCTTACACCTCGCAGAGTATTGTCCCCTCAACCTGCCTAGCGGTATTCCAGAGTCTGGCTCAGTACCATTAGTGGTATCCCCAAGCCAGACTCGGGATCGCATTGCAAGATCCAGGCAAAGTTACTTACCTTGTTCCCTGGATTCTGCGATGCCTCCCCGCTGTGTGTACGAGCTGTGTCCTCCTCGCTCGATTCACGCAGTGCCCAAGTGCAGCTGAGCTTCGTTGCCTGCGACGTTATGACGCACAGGGGCGGAGTTCGGCACCAAATTCAAAAAAGTAAAAACACACAATACATACAGTATACTCTAATCTTACAGATTACAGTACTGTATAAAATAATTACACATCGCCTTTGTCCCTACTGGTCTGTCCAGTGACCTGCATGCACTATTATATAATAAAAACTGTTCTTTCGACCTGGAAACTGGAGATTGTCCATAGCAACCAAAAAGTGTCCCTTTATGTCAAAAGTGGTTTTAGAGCAGTTAAAAAACAGCGATAATAAATTATAATTTATAACTAAGCAGGAGAGCACATTGTGGTTAGTTCTCTAGCTATGCTGTAAACTCGGTGTACTCTCCTCCAATGATCAGACTTGTCCTGACACGCCTCTGCTGTACAGCCATTAAATGGGAAGCTCAGTGTGATGCTGCTTCTTTGGCCTGTCACAGGAAGCAATACAAAAAAATGTATAATTTCTCATTCGAGTATATGGTACAACAGACACATATCAGGAATATGAAGTGTTGGGGTAAACAAAAGCTTATATATATAAATACTACTAGAACTGTAACTTCTGCTACAGTGACAAATCCCATTACAGTTATCATGTTTCTATCAAGTAAAAAAAAAAACATGCCAACATTTTAAAACAATGAAGGGATAAAGAAAACTTACCCTGAGAGAAAAATAAAGATTATTCATGCATATTTTTAGAAGTAAAGGTCAGCATTGACAGACTACCTTTTCTTACCATATGTTTACTTTATTGCAGATATAACTAAAATAATAATCAATTACATTTAAAACATGTCACTATCGTACACTTTTACCCCTTTCTTGCCCAGGCCAATTTTCAGCTTTCAGAACTGTCAGGCCGTGTACACACGGCAGAGAACCTCGACGGGCAGAACACATCGTTCCGCCCGTCGAGGTTCCCTGCCGGCCGTCGAAATCGGCGACCCGCCCGTCGGGAATGGCAAACAGCCATTCATCCAGGCGGGCCGTCGAGCAAATAGAGAGCGTGCTCTCTATTTCTGCTCGACAGGCTTCCCAACGGGAAGCTCGCCGAGAGCGTACACACGGCCGAGGTCCTCGCTGGAATGCAGCTTCCAGCGAGGTTCTCGCTGGTTTCCAGCGAGAACCTCGGTCGTGTGTACGCCGCCTCAGACTTTGACCAACAATTAATTAGTCACGTGCCCTAATGAAATGTTTAAATGTATTTAGTGGTATTTAATCACCACAATTTTTTAAATTATTAGCTATATATATAAAAAAATAAGTCACTGGGAAAGCCCGGTCTTCCCCCTTGTGTCAGAGGGGGCGGGGTCACGTGACGGGTGGCCCTGCCTCCCCTATATAAGAAATGTCAAAGCATCGGCCGCGAGAGAGGAGGTCGGCTGCTGCGCTCTGGATGGATGGATCTTCTCATTGCTGGACCGGACCGCTGATTACCCGTCGCTGGAGAGATCATCTGTCGCTGGATAGGGAGCCTTCGTGAAATGGTAGGGGTACAGTGTACCCCATTACCAATTCACATAGAGGGGGGGCCAGGATCTGGGGGTCCCCTTTGTTAAAGGGGTCTTCCAGATTCTGATAAGCCCCCCTCCCGCAGACCCCCACAACCACCGGGCAAGAGTTGTGGGGATGAGGCCCCTGTCCTCATCAACATGGGGAAATTTTTTGCTATAATAAATATCCCATTAAAAAAAAAATGTATCTAAGTTTAGGCCGATACGTATTCTTCTACATATTTTTGGTAAAATAAAATGTTTTAAATAAAATCGCAATAACCGTATAGTGACTGGTTTGCGCAAAAGTTATATTGCCCACAAAATAGGTGACATAATTGTGATTTATTTTTTATTTATTTTTTACTAGGAATGGCAGCGATCTGCGATTTATTATCGGGACTGCAACATTATAGCGGACACATCGGACACATTTTTGGGACCATTCACATTTATACAGTGAACGGTGCTATAAATATGCATTGATTACTGTATAAATGTGACTGGCAGGGAAGGGGTTAACCACTAGGGGGCGGGGAAGGGGTTAAATGTGTGTCCTAGTCAGTGTTCTAAATGTGGAGGGAGGGGGGTGACTGGGGGAGATGACCGATTGTGTCCCTATGTACAAGAGACACAGATCGGTCTCCTCTCCTTGACAGGACGTGGAGCTCTGTGTTTACACACAGAGCTCCACGTCTCTGCTCAGTTACTGGGCAATCGCGGGTGCCTGGCAGCCATTGCGGGCGCCGGGCACGCGCACTGTGTTCCCAGTAACGCGGCGGGTGCGCGCGCGGTCCACTGGCGGCGCGTGCGCGCCCCCTAGCGGCTTTACATGACAGGACATCATATGACGTCCTGTCAGAACAACAGAGTATTCAAATGACGGCTGGCGGGTGCTAGGTGGTTAACAACTTTCCGCCCACGCTACAGTCGAATGAAGGCTACAGTGTCAGGAGGGCATCAATAGATGTCCTCCCGTGATCGCGCTGCTCATGCGCCTGGCACACACTCTGATCACTGCATCCTTCGGACTTATCTGATCACAGAACAGAGTAAAGGGCCAATTACAGTGGGAACGTTACCACGTGATCAGCTGTCAGCCAATGATTTTTTTCTCCTCGCGATCTGTGTGAGGAGAAAAGGAAAAAGCTGATAACAAGCTTCTGTTACAGACGGTCCCGATCTGTGCTACCCATCAGTGCCCATGAGTGCCACTTTTCAGTGCCAATCAGTGTCCACAAGTGTCCCCTTTCAGTGCCAATCAGTAGTGCCCATCAGTGCCACCTACCAGTGCCACCTCTCAGTGTCACCTATCAGTGCAGCCCCATTGGTGCCCACCTTAAGTGCACTTTTTTAGTGCAATTTTAAGTGAACTTGTAGTTTGAACTTGTAGTGCAAAGTGGATTTGCCGTTAGTAAATAACCCCCATATATTCACATTCTCAAGAGTAGCTATTTTCGCAAATAAGAGTTGGTAAATCTGCAAAGAGTTAGGACTGGCCAGAGAGGGATTACTTTTACGCACTTGACCAGCTTGAAGATGTATTGCAATATATCCACTTTGCACTACAAGTGCAAAGTGCACTTGAAATTGCACTGAAAGTACACTTAGAAGTGCAGTCGATGTAAATCTGCTGATTTTATCATCCAATCATGTGCAAGCTAAAATGCTGTTTTTTTTATTTTCCTTGCATGTTCCCCCCGGATCTACAGTGACGGCACTTAAAAATGCACTGCAAGTGCACTTGGAAGTACAGTCGATTTAGATCCGAGGGGGACATGCAAGGAAAATAAAAAACAGCATTTTAGCTTGCACATGATTTGATGAAATAAGCAGAGCTTCCCCTCATTTCAGATCTACCCCCGTGTTCCATTTGTAAATGGAAAACTGTGCTTTTTTCGGTTCAATAGACTTCAATGGAGAAGCTGCACAAAAGCATGTAGTGCACTTTTACTGCGATTTTGCACGTTTTTAAAATCTGCCCATCAACAAAAAAAAAAGCATAAAAAATTTCAAATCACGGAAAAATCGTGGTAAAAAAATAACACGGAAAAAACAGCAAAAAGCACCTGCAAAAACGCTCAAAACAAACAGCAGAGGTGCGAATGGAGCCTAAAAATAATAAGACAGAACATTGACAAAGAGGACTAAACACATTTTTCCTTAAAATCAACATGACCTGATGGTAATTTCACAAAAAAAATTATAATATTTAAAAATATAAAATATTGTACATTTTATAAAAACATCAATGTCTTTGTATGGGGAGAAAGGTATACAAAGATAATTCGCTTAAATGACCTATTGACTGAGTGATCAGATGGCATTGTAAAATGTATTGAATTGTAAAATAATCATAGGATGACTAAATATACATTTTTTTTTTAGTAATAGTAATTACCTGTCAGTAAGTAGCTGCAGTGAGGAGTAAATAGGTTTATAACAGATATGTACCTGGAAAATAAGGGAAAGGGGCAGAGACTGTAGAAATAGTTGTTATAACATGTCATACTGTATATATTAGCATGTAGGGGGGTGGAAAACTGGCAGGGGCAACGAATGTCAGTGAACAAACAAGTCTCTGCAGATATTTAAATTAATGGAAATATTTGTGTGACAAATAAACAATGAACAAGTATGTATTTAAATAAAATACATTTGTGAAAACCACAAATAAATTCCATCAATAACAAAGCTCTTTGAACAAACATTTGAGGCTACACATTTGTATGATGACTGGAATAAAATCCCTAAGTGACCATGTTAACATTAATAATAAATTATGTAACATTGAGTAAATACAAAAAAGATATAATAATATAAATATAAGCATGAATAATAAAATAATAAAAATACAAATAAGTGACATATTTGGCACCCATTCGTCTTCTTTATTGATAAACACATTGGCCCAGATTCAGGTACATCTGCGCATTATTAGACCGGCGTAGCGCACCGCCTTTACGCTAGACTTGCGGAATTTTGCCGCGTAATCACCCTATTCTCGTAGCTTTTGCGCAGGAAATTGCGCATACGTAACGTTTTTTCAGAGGCGTAAGGAGGAGTAATACAAATTGGGAAGGACGTGGGCGTGTTACATTGAAATGAGCCGTGACCCCATGCAAATGAAGGGCCGGCCGGCTCGCGCATGTGCGCTTGAACGAGACCATGTCAGCTCCGATGTGCGCATGCTCACAACTCGGGAGCGGCGCAATCAGTGAAATTGGAAATGGACTAGGGCAACGTTGTGAACTACGCAAACAGTATAAATAGACACACACAAACGCACTTCCTTTGCAAAAGTACATCCCTTTGTCCCTTCCCATTTAACCAAGTGCTTTTGTTCTTGTTGTTCGTTGCGGTGTGTTTTGTAGTTGTCAGATTAGTGTTCTGTGTGATCAAGTGGTTGTTGTTAGATTTTTGAAAGTGGTTTTTGATAAGTGTTTGAGAGACTGTTTGTTTGATTGATATATTTCTTTTTGTTTCTTTTCCTGCTGTATTTTTTTTTTGGGGACTGTTTCTTGGTGAGTAGTTTTCTCTCTGTGTGTGTGTTTTTTTGTGATTGGTTGTGCTTGTTTGTGTGCGTGAATTTTGTTGACTGGGACTGTTTTTTTTTGGAAGGATGACTGAGAGAAAACGAAAGCTTAATTTTACAGTTGTGGAAAAACAGATTCTTGCCCGGGCCATTAGCGAGTATGGGCGTTACCTCCACGGCCCAGAGAGTGCCAACACCACCCCGGCCAGGAGGAGGGAGATTTTGGATAGGATCACTGACCAGGTGAATTCTGCGGGGCAGGGGGAGACACGGACCAGGTCTGGGATTGACAAAAAAATCAATGACCTCCGGCGTCTGGTCAAAAAGAAGTTGGCCAGAATGCATGCCCATGCCAGGGGCACAGGAGGGGGCCCACCATGCCGTATTAGCCTGACAGCGGAGGAGCATGCGGTGGCCCTGACCTTTCATCGGCATGAAGTTGAGGGCCTGCCCGGCTTTGACTCCAGTCTCCAGCCCGCGGTGCCAGGTAAGTTGTTTTATTTTTTAATATCAGGTGTGTAGCATGTGTGGGGGAGGGGGTGAAAGGGAATATGTGGCAAGTGTGTGGATCCTCCAACCTGTGAATGTTTTGTGTCATCCACAGATGTGCAGGAGGGTGCAGGGCCATCTGGCCTGACCGCACCAACCCCAGGACAGCAGCCTAATGAGGCCCCCCCAACAAGGCCGGAGTCCGCGGAGGAGGTTCAACAGGAGCAGGACAATCATGAGGAGGAGGAGAATCATGAGGAGGAGGAGAATCATGAGGAGGAGGAGTCCATGTCAGGCACTGGACGTTTGGGTTTTGAGGACTCCTCCCCTCTGGCTGGCAGCAGGCAGGCCTCCCTAAGGGGGAGCCCCCCCCCTCCTCCCCCAACATGGCTCCCCTCACAAGGGCCTCCCCTTCTCCCCGGCCACGAGCATCAGCTGGAGGCAGGATGTCATCCCAGACCACCAGGGGGTTGGCCGATCTCCTGCCCGCCACCCTGAGAAGGGACCAGTTCCTCCAGACCCGCCATCTGGGACAGGTCAGCCAGACATTGGTGCGGATGGAGGAGAGCCTGTCCTCCATCAAGGATACGCTGGGGAACCTGGACTCCCACTCCCGGGCTTTCACAACCTGCCTAAACGAACTGCAGACGACATCAGCAGGCGTTGGGCAGGATGTGAGGGCCCTTACCCTGGCTATCCAGGCCAACACGGCAACACTTGGTGCTGCCCTGGACAGAATTGCCGTGGCCTTGGAGGGCAGGCCACCAGGTGGGTAAAGATCAGGGGCTGATCCTCCTTCCCCGGTTTTACCCCTTCCCCATGAGTCTCCCCTGAGAAGCCGGGGCTGTGGGCGGGGGCGCCCCAGGCGTGGCTCACGCAGAGGGCAGTAATTTGTTTTTCCCCCCTTTTTTTTTAAACAATTTTTATTTTTTTAAAATTTTTTTTTTTTTTGTCATTTTTTTTTGCTGGCAATTTTTTGCTTTTGCTTGTCATTTTTTTTTTTTGTGTTGTGAATGCTGTGTGAATGTGGGGGTGACATTCCTGCCGGAAAAGGGGTGTCACCCTCTATTTTGGTGGAGAAGGGTTCCCCAGGACCAGGAAGAAGTGATCCCCAGGTCCGTGTAATTGGTGTATGAATGTTCAGTGACATAATTGGAGCCTTGGCGTGGCGTTGCTGCTCACAAGTCCAGCATGGTGGACTGGTGCCAATCCAATTTGATGTGGATGTGGTGTGTCTGTGCTAGGGACCACAGTGGTGTGCATTTATGCATTCTCATTGTGCCATGATTAATGTGTATGTTTAACGTGCAAAGATGCCCAATGTGAGCTGTCTCCTGGCTGCTCTTCGGTTAGCCTTGGTTAGGGCGGGGTAGCCTCGGTTAGGGGGGGATTGTCTGGTTCAGGGGTCAGGTCATCACGTAGGTCAATCTGCAGGCCCTTTCTTTCTGCAAAGTTGTGCAGCATGCAACATGCACCGATGATCTGGCACACAAAGTTTGGGGAATACAAGAGGGTACCCCCAGACTTATCCAGGCATCGGAAACGTGACTTTAGGAGGCCAAAGGTGCGCTCCACCACTGCTCGTGTTTGGGCATGTGCTTGATTGTATCTTTCCTCTCCTGGGGTTTGGGGGTTCCGGATAGGAGTCATGAGATGGGGTCCCAGTGGATATGCAGAGTCACCTGTAAGGGAAAAGACAGGAGGATGTTAGTCATGCATGTGCCCCTTGTGATGTGCATCATGGGAGGGGATAGTCATGCCTGCCACCCATGTCACTCACCAACCAGCCAGCTGTCCCCATACACGTTCTGATCGAATTCCAATCGGATGTGGCATTGATTGTATATGTAGCTGTCATGGCTGGACCCTGGTTGTTTGGCACGGACGTGCCATATGAGGCCTTGGGCATCGACTATCACCTGTACATTGATGGAATGCCAATACTTCCGATTGCGGTACATGTGCTCTGTCTCCTGGGGGGGCTGGAGTGCCACATGTGTGCAATCAATGGCCCCCACAGTGCGTGGGAATCTGGCAATTCTGTAGAAATCTGTCATTGCCTTCAGCCGCAGCTCCTCAGTGGTGGGTTTGATGATTTGGTTGGCCATGCGTCTGAGGATTGCAGGGACAACCTGGTGCACACATCTGCTCATGGAGGATTGTGACATCCCAGCCACCACTCCACTTGTACGCTGAAAAGACCCACTGGCAAGGACATGGAGTGTTGCCATGACCTTGACCAGTGGCTGCACTGCATGTGAGCGGTGTGTTGGGCTGGTGATGTCCTCCTGCAAGGTTGTGGTTAATTCCAGGATGGCATGAGGGGTGAATCTGAAAATGCGAAACACCTCAGAATCACTCATGCCAAACAGGTCTATGCGGGTGCGGTATATCCTCTCTCGTGCCATCCTCCGTGCCATCCTCCGTGCCCTCATCCTTCTTTGTTCATCTAAAGTCAGTAGTATAGCTATGCGCGACGATGCCCCTGGCATGTTGGCATACAGATTGTTGTGCAACACGTGTGACTGCTTTTTTTTTTTTCGATTTTTTGCGTATCTCGTTCTGGGGATGCCGCGCAACGAAACGCACGCGCACATTTAGACTTACGCACGCGCATCTCCTGTTGCGCAGGCGTAATCGCTCTGTGAATCTGGGCCATTTTTTTTTGTGATTACTTTATACCTAGAGCTGCACCTATTTTAAATTACAAAGATGAACAAAAAATATATACACAGATAGAACAGGTGCGCTATCAGATAAATTAATAAATGCAAGAAAACATATAAAGGGGAATAATCTAAAAGTACAAAATGAATTACGTATAACCACTTAAGGACCCCCGCACGCACATATACGGCCACAGAATGGCACGTACAGGCACAAGGGCGTAAATTTACGTCCCCGCCTAAGTGCGGTTCGGGGGTCCCATCGGGACCCCCTCCGCGGCGTGCGGGGGTCCCCCCGGCTCCGGGAGCGATCCGGGATCTGGGGGCGGATGTCGGCGAATACCCGCCCCCCCGCGATCGCTCCCAGCCAATGGGAGCGCGCTCCCAACCTGTCACTTCCTCCTCCTGTGTTTACACAGGAAGGAGGAAATGATGTATTCTCTCATCGCAGCGCTGTTTCCCAGCGCTGCTGATGAGAGAAGACATCACAAGTAAGTGTGCACCAACACAACACTGACACACACTCACATAGGCATATTAACCCCTTGTGATCGCCCCCCCCCCCACCCCCCTGTCACAGTGTCACTGAATGCAGTGATCTAATCACTGCATTTAGTGTCAGTGTGACAGGCAGTGTTTTCAAAAATGTCGCTCTATTTTTGTATATAGCGCAAAAAATAAAAATCGCAGAGGTGATCAAATACCACCAAAAGAAAGCTCTATTTGTGGGAAGAAAAGGACGCAAATTTTGTTTGGGAGCCACGTCGCACGACCGCGCAATTGTCTGTTAAAGCGACGCAGTGCCGAATCGCAAAAACACCTTGGGTCATTTACCAGCGTATTGGTCCGGGTCTTAAGTGGTTAACGTGCACTGCCAACTGAATGATTTGATAAGTGCTGAAAATCAAATACAGTATATGTGACCAATGCAAAAGTCCAATATAAATTGCAAGTGGAAGCATCAAAAGTGTAAAATAAATAAAAGTCTATCCACCAAATATTGAAATGTGCAGGTTCCTGGGTTCCCTTAAAGCAGCGTGATAGAAACACTCCAAATAATCTTATGCCCTCCACCACAAATTACTGGATGCTATGGATCTCCAGTGACAGAGATCAATCAAGCATATGCCATAACAGGCACCTCTAGATACCCTGTGGTGGTCCTCATCCAACAATCAAGCTGAGCAGCTCCAAGTTGGCAAACTCAGGGAGACCATTTGTATCAACCACATTGGAGGAAGAAAATAGCGGCCTCATGTAGTATGAAAACCGTTAGGCATATATTTATTAACCACGAGCTGACCGCCACACGCCTGTGTACGTCAGCAGAATGTCACGAGCAGGCACATTGGCTTACCTGTACGTCCCTTTAAATTTTTGTGAGTGCGCTTGCGGGTCCCAGAAAACTTGATGTTCCTCGGTGGCACGCGATTGGCAAAGGCAGAACAGGGGGAGGCCCTTGTAAACAAGGCATTCCCTTGTTCTGTCTAGTTACACTGTCACTGGTGACTGTTCCCCATGATCGGGAACGGTCACCAGTGATGTGTCACTTGTTGCCACACCCCCTAACAGTAAGAATCACTCCCTAGTATTGACTTAACCCCTTCAGCGCCACCTAGTGGTTAACCCCTTCACTGCCAGTGTCATTTTCACAGTAATCAGTGCATTTTTATAGCACTGATCGCTGTAAAAATTACAATGGTCCGAAAAATGTGTTAAAAGTGTCCGATGTGTCCTCCATAATGTCGCAGTCATGATAAAAATCGCTGATCGCCGCCAAATATTAATAAAAATGCCATAAAACTTCCCCCTATTTTGTAGACGCTATAACTTTTGTGCAAACCAATCAATAAACGCTTATTGCATTGTTTTTTTTTACCAAAAATAGGTAGAAGAATTCGTATCGGCCTAAACTGAGGAAAAAACTTTTTATACATATTTCTTGGGGATATTTATTATAGCAAAAAGTAAAAAATATTGCATTTTTTTCAAAACTGTTGCTCTATTTTTCTTTATAGCGCAACAAATAAAAACTGCAGAGGTGATCAAATACCACCAAAAGAAAGCTCTATTTGTGGTAAAAAAAAGGACATCAGTCGTGTTTTTCGGAGCCACGTGGTACGAGCAATGGTCAGTTAAAGCAACAAAGTGCCGAATCGCAAAAAGTGGCCTGGTCTTTGGCCCGCAAAATGGTCCGGGGCTGAAGTGGTTAAAAACACGGAACAGGTACATACACACATAATAGAAACAAATTACTTAAAAAAAGATGCCTCGCTGGCAAGCCTTAGTATCTGCAAAACCTTTAAAGCATAGCTCCACTTTTGTTGAGAAAAAAAACATTCCTCTCTAGGTGATCTATGTACATTACAAGGATTTTAACAAACTTTTCTTTACAGATCCCTACCTTTTGTTATTCTAAACAAATCCCTGTTTGTTCCTCTGTGTCGCTGTGCTCAGTGAGTCTAATGGGAGTGGTTTCATAATTATCAATCAGCTGTGCACCTGCGGGGCTCTAATGAGGAAAACTGCTGGGCCTGTATCCCTTTAGAGGTGATTTCCTATTAAAAGTATCTCATCAAAAATTCAATTTTTGTTGCAGGGGATGCTGGAAATCTGACTTGTATCTTAGTGAAGACTTCTGGGAAAGTTGGTGAGCCAATCACACAAACAGGAAATTATGTTTCCGGGGGGCATTCTGTACAGACTCTGGGGGTTATTTACGAAAAGGCAAATCCACTTTGCACTACAAGTGCAAACTACAAGTACAAAGTGCACTAAGAAATTGCACTGAAAGTGCACTTGGAAGTGCAGTCGCTGTAGATCCGAGGGGGACATGCAAGGGAAATAAAACACAGCATTTTAGCTTGCATATGATTGGATAATAAAATCAGCAGAGCTTCCCCTCATTTCAGATCTACCCCTTAGGCCGCGTACACACGATCAGTTTGGTCCGATGAAACTGGCCCTAAGGCCAGTTTCAATCGGGCCAAACCGATCGTGTGTACGGCCCATCGTCCGTCGGACCAAAGTTTTAAAACTTGCTTTAAAATCGGACCGATGGACGTCTGACCATCGGGCCAAACCGATGGTTAGTACGCAAAAGCATCGGACCGAAAACCCACACATGCTCAGAATCAAGTCGACGCATGCTTGGAAGCATTGAACTTCGTTTTTTCAGCACGTTGTTGTTTTACGTCACCACGTTCTGGCCCGATCGGATTTTGAACCGATGGTGTGTACGCACATTAGACAATCAGGCCAGGGATGGACTGGCCATTGGGACTACAGGGAGTTTCCCGGTGGGCCGATGGCTCAGTGGGCCGGCTTCAGTGACAGCAGACTGCCGCCCCCCTCCACTCCTCTGTCTCTACCTCCCCGCAGCGCTCACCTGGGGGGAACAGAGAAGCAGGGGGAGGACCAGAGGAGCATGGGGGGAGGGGACAGACAGTTGCCTCAACAGCTATGGCCTGGGAGTTTTTCCCTTCTGCCTAATCTTGTCCCATAAGGGGGGGGCACCGAACTGATTCTTTGCCCCGGGTGAAATAATGTCTAGCTTCCCCACTGGTACTGCCTATAAGAGTACCAGTACCAGCCGTTCTACTCTAATAAAGTAGAATGGCTAGTGAAGGGGGAGAGGGGGCTTGGGTGGGGGGGGGGTGCAGGAGTTGTCCGGCCGCCATGGGAGAGACCTGTCAAAGTGGGCCAGTCTGGATGAAGTCCAGGGCCACATTTCTGTCCCAGTCCAGCCCTGCATCAGGCCATCAGTCTGTGAACCGATGAAAACGGTCCGTCGGACCATTTTCATCTGTTTGGTCCGATCATGTGTAGATGGCTTAAGATTTACAGCCACTGAACTTCAAGTGCACTATGATAGACTGATAAACTTTGATACTGATATACTCGTACATTGACAAATCAAGGAAATACTTGGTATGTGTTTTTTCACAAGCACTCAAGGAGATATGTCATTCAGATATGATATGTTTTGTACAGTAACAAATATACTTTGTGTTTTTTGCATCAAGGAAATGTCATTCAGTTGATATGTTCCAATGAGAACAGAAACAGATTTTCTGATAAGGAAGAAATGCAAAAACTAAAATAAAGTTTTTGTGTTTTGACAAGTTTTAAGTAATTTTTTTTTTTTTTAGGTATGCGAAAGAGTATAATTTTAGACTTCATTCTGGATGGACAGAGCACTGAAATTTGAAAAATACTCTAGGTCCTTTCCCTAGTCCCCTCTATACATTATAGAGTGCATTCTCCATTGTCACCCTCTTCCTGCAGGTTCTTGCTCATCTCCTCCAACATCTACAGCCTCCAGTACTGTCTACAACCTAAGTATCTAGTGCCAGGCTGCCCAAGCATGCCCACATGTTTTGAACTGGACATACACTTACTGCATAGGAACAATATAAAGGTAGGCACTACTCCTTTAAGACAGTGATGTTAACACTGTAAATAATGGTAACAATTAACAACACATATCCATAAATCAAACAAAAAAGTCCATAGCATATATAAATAATTTCCCCACCACCTTGCCTTTAAGGGTCCTTTCACACGGAGCGGACCGTTTTTCGATCCGCCCCGTGTGTGTCCGTCGGCTCAGCGGGGACCGCCCTGTCTCTCCTCCGCTCTCCCCTATGGGGAATCGGATGAATACGGACCGTGTGTTTGTATTCATCCGATCCGATCCTTCAGACGGAAGAAAAATAGGGTTCTCTGTTTAATCTACAACTGCCATGATGCTGCACATGTGATCAGATATGAAACCAGCCATTGGATGGTTTGACAGTTTGGTTGAGAGCACAAGCAAATGTGACAGCTAGCATTTCCGGCATGCCGGGAATGTTAACTGTTTTTTGAAACTATCAAAGCGATGGGTTTACTTCCGCTTTAAGAAGGAAGATTACAAAATTATTGCATATGCAGTATAATTCAATATTTGAAGTAATACAAAACTGTAAGACTTGTATTATAGATCTGCTTAGACCTTGTTGGCCTAGACCAGCCTACCCCTACTGGGTTCATACTGTAGGTCTGGGAGCTCAGAAAGTTAACCTTTGATACAATCCATACAAACTTAATATAGGGGAATCAAATAAGTGATATGTCGGTGTAATGCTCTATTTCTGGTCTTCCTATTTTTCACTATCTTTTAAAAGAACTTGAAAAATCAGGAAACTGCTGCAGGTATACAGTGCCCGTATTTTCCGGCATATAAGATGACCTTTTACACAGGAATTACACAGCCAAAAACCAGGGGTCGTCTTATACCCCGGTTGAAGCAGCTGTCCGATGGATATCAGCACGCCGGGTGCTCTGTAAAGCTGTATATATTCTGTATATGCGCCGCTCAATCAATCCCAGCAGGTGATGCACTCCATTGATTGTTACTCCATCCCGAGCAGGCTTAGCATGCTCAGTAGTCATTAACAGAGAGCATCGCCCGCCGGGATTGGCTGCGTGGCGCATATACAGAATACATACAGCTTCACAGAGCACCAGGCAGGCTACGGCCTCTTTGTTTTTGAGCAACGCATTACTACCGCACAAGCGGTTCGTCTTCAACGTTGAGTAGAGCACAAAACTACCATTTTAAGCTGAATATTAGGGGGTCGTCTTATATGTCCAGCCACCTTATACGCCGGCAAATACAGTGAATACCAGCCACAACCTCCAAAACCCTCCCGTCATGGCTGAACCTCATGTCATTAAAACAAGCAAAGCTTTGGCACTTTCTGATAGTGTGGAACCTTGGCCATTCCCGGTCTACCTTCTGCTTATTGATATTAGCTCTTAGTGATGAACAAATAGTAACGCGTCAAATATGAATGGGATGGAGCTTATTGCCAAGATCCAACACTACGAGGAGGTGTTGGAGTGTGTCGGTCAGAAAAACCCAGGATTTGGTCATGACAGGAAGGTTTAGGAGGCTGCAGGTATGTGCAGGTTCCTCTTCTGCCAGCATTTTATACCTGCAGCAGGCCCTCTTTCTTACCAACCTGACAGAGTTTCTTCAATGGGAAATAAACTATAGTTTTTTGGAATACTCCATTGGGCTCTATTTTTAACTGACATTTCAATTTTAATCCAAAAGTTAGCGCTTCACAGTATTTTAATGAGTAGAAGAAAGCAGACATAGTTCAATTGTGACTGAAGTGTGATTTTAAATTGTCCCAATTATCAGACATGCAAAAAAGCTATAGACTTTTTTTTAGCAAGCATTTAAAATTTTTGAGACCAGACAACAGTTACATAAATGGTTAAAACTGTTATTATCAGCGTATATACTATTAATATTAGACGGTCCACCAGGTTAGCTGCCAAGGTACACTGTAACTTGGCAATGTTTTCCATTTTAGTGTCTATCAGTGACTTGTGGATCTTCAAAATGGCCAACAGTAGCCTTTTTAGGAGCTTTACTTCTGTAGATAGGTTCAACTGTCTCCCCGTATTGGCTTTTGTCTCCACTAAGCATATTATTCCCTTTTTCTGACGGTCACCTGGAATTAGGAAAATTATTAAATTAGGAGTTATTTCTCATGACAGCTCATGACTTTTTAAAAAGGAGAATCACCAATTACAAACTTTTAATGCATATTTGAAAACAGGTCTGTTTTATCCATAGGGGACTATATGACAATACAGTTATCAATACAGTTATCAAGATTTATTATTATTAATTCTTATTAATTATATAATTTCTAACAAATAGGACAATTTTAAGAATCCAGAAAATTACAATTTGTTAACATGACTATTTATATTTTTTGCCAACCAACTCACTTATCATAAAGTGACATGCAAGATGGGAGAGAAGAATTCCTTGCAGAATGTAATATGATAGTGCTGCCCTTCTGCTTACTTGCTTTGAACTGCAGGCACAATATACTAAAAAAGCTATGAAGTAATCTGGGTGCAAATGAGTGGCAAGTTGAGGCAACATTGTGAGCATTGCCCATCATTGAGCAATATGATATCCCTAGTAGAGGTCTTCCAAGCAAAGACTCTAATGCCTAGTACACACGACCGTTTTTCCCTTGGATAAAAAAACAATGGTTTTCCTCTCAGCCTGACTTGCATACACACGCTCAGACAAAAGTCGCCCGTCCAAAGCGCAATGACGTACAACACGTACAACGGCACTATAAAGGGGAAGTTCCATTCCAACGGTGCCACCCTTTGGGCTGCTTTTGCTGATACTCGTGTTAGTAAAAGTTTGATGAAAGACCATTTGTGCTTTTCAGTCCGTTACAGTGTGACGAATGTGATCTCCATTACAAACGCTAGTGCTACCAGAAAGAACTATTAATAATTCTGCCTCCTGCTACATCACCAACCATCTCAAACTGACTCAAAACTTCACCCAAACCATCTTTTTTGCTTCACCCAAAACCTGCTTGCTAGCGTCCTCTTCTCCTCCCCTCATGCTTGGCTCCAGGACTTCTTCAGAACCTCTTCCTGGAACTCCCTACCTCAGCCAGTATTGTTATCTCCTCTTCTGTCTGCCTTTAGGCGATCTTTGAAAACTCATAATTTCTGGGATACCTATCCTGCCTCTACCCAACAACATTCTGGATCTACCTATCTCTAAGGCCGTGTACACACGATCGAACATGTCCGATGAAACTGGTCTGCAGACCAGTTTCATCGGACCAGTTCGACTGTGTGTATGGCCTATCCGACCGTTGTCCGTCGGACAAAAGTTTTAAAACTTGCTTTAAAATCTGTCTGATGGAACATGTCCGTCGGACAGGTTCGATGGTTAGTACACAAAAGCATCAGACCAAAAACCTGTGCATGCTCAGAATCAAGTCAACGCATGCTTGGAAGCATTGAACTTCATTTTTTCATCACGTCGTTGTGTTCTACGTCACCGCGTTCTGGTCTGATCGGATTTTGGTCCCATGGTGTGTACGCACATCAGACCAGCAGACAAGTTCAGAGTTGTCTGATGAAAACGGTCCGTCAGACAAGTCTCATCACACATGTTTGATTGTGTGTACAGGGCCTTAGATTTATTATCTTTGGTATCAATTGTTCCTCTGTTTTGGATGGTAAGTTTTTATGGTAAGCCCAACTTAACCCTCTCAGTCAACACTGACTATTTGTAATATGCTGCTTGCATTGGTAAGTAGATAGGAAAGTATATTATATTAACTTTTTGTAAAAATGTTTTACATTTCTTCAGTTACTTCCTGGTTTCCATACCTAGACACATGATGTCATACATCCCTAATGCCGCGTACACACGGTCGTTTTTTGCGATGAAAAAAAACGTCGTTTTTTAAAACGTCATTTAAATTGATCGTGTGTGGGCAAAACTTCGTTTTTTGTCTTAAAAAAAAACGACCAAAAAAAAATTCCAACATGCTTGAATTTTTTGTGTCGTTTTTCAAAACGTTGTTTTTTGTTTCACAAAAAGTCACTGTGTGTAGCAAAAACGTCGTTTAAAACGACGTTTTTCAACCCGCGCATGCCCAGAAGCTAGTTATGAAGCGAGCTTCAATGGAAAAGTGTGGTGAACGTAACCTTGTTTTTTGTGAAAAAAACGATGGTATGTATGCAACATCGTCTTTGAAAGTGACGTTTCAAAAACGTCGTTTTTTACTTCACAAAAAACGTTGTTTTTTTTCATCGCAAAAAACGACCGTGTGTACGCGGCATAAGAGTCTTTCCGGGGGGGGGGGGATTTCTCTGCTAATAACTCCCTCCTGCCTGCCTGCATGCCTGAGCTAAGAGCAGATGAATTCCAGAAAGTAAATGCTACAAAATTCTTCTGACCTTACTCATGATGGTCATAACCTACATCATTTCTCTGCAGAATAAAGTGTGGAAATATGGATAGATGGATGAGTTTGCCTTGAATAATAACCACCTGAGCCCCAGGCCATTGTATAATGACGGCCTCACGGTGGCTCTGAAAATCCAATTGGAAGTCAATTGACGTCCTGGATTCCTCCGGCCACTGGGGGGCGCACGAGCGCGCCCAGCGGCGGCGCACGCGTGCCTGACGCGTGCCCGAGATGCCGGTCGCGATGTCCGCCAGGAACCCGCAATCGGCAATGACAGAGCAGGGACGTGGAGCTCTGTGTGTAAACACAGCACTCCACGTCCTATCAGGGCAGAGAGGAGACCGATCTGTGTCCCTTGTACATAGGGACACAATCGGTCACCTCCCCCAGTCACCCACTCCCCCACAGTTAGAACACAATTCAGGTACACATTTAACCCCTTCCTCACCCCTAGTGTTAACCCCTTCAATGCCAGTCACATTTATACAGTAATTAGTGCATATTTATAGCACTGATCGCTGTATAAATGTGAATGGCGCCAAGAATGTGTCAAAAGTGTCCGATGTGTCTGCCATAATGTCGCAGTCCCAATAAAAAAAATCGCAGACCGCCGCCATTAGAAGTAAAAAAATAAATAAAAAATAATAATAATTCTGTCCCATATTTTGTAAGCGCTTATTGCGATTTTTTTTTAATGATTTTTTTCTACCAAAAATATGTAGAAGAATACGTATCGACCTAAACTGAGAAAAAAATTGGGCTATTATAGCAACAAGTAAAAAAGATTGTTTTTTTTTTCAAAATTGTTGCTTTTTTTGTTTATAGCGCAAAAAATAAAAACCGCAGAGGTGATCAAATACCACCAAAAAAAAGCTCTATTTGTGGGAAAAAAAGGACGTCAATTTTGTTTGGGAGCCACGTCGCATGACCACGCAATTGTCAGTTAAAGTGACGCAGTGCCGGAAGCTGAAATTTCACCTCGGCAGGAGGGGGGTATATGTGCCCAGTAAGCAAGTGGTTAAACATTTATTAAATAGCATTTGGGGTTTATGGTGCAAAGATGCAGTGAAGTTCCACATTAACCTTTTGTCTTGAATTGTATTGTAACTGTACTGTTTAATTTTATTTTATAAAACGTTGAAAAGAATATTGGCACTAAATAAATCCTGAACAATAATAATAGTTAGGTACCATGCCAGGTTCACTTATAATGAAGACAAAAAGCTACTTTCACATAAGCTCTGGCTTTTTGCTGAGTGCCTTGTGTAACTTGAAAAAAGTGCTCAATTGTGCAATTACCAACTAGAGGTCAAAAAGTAATGCTCTGTCATGCTCTCTCTCCTACCTCTTTCACAATTCTATTGTTTGCTAAATGTGATGGGTGACCCCACTGACTAAGGCCTTTAATAGGAACTTAATAGGAAATGCATTTAGTGATTTTAAATTGTACAACTAACAATAAATTAGTATTCTGTCCGTTCAGGGGAAGATTAGTTACTCAAAATCATGGGCGACCACTCCATTAGGGGCACAGGGGTGCCGCCCCCCTAATCCATGTGCCTGGCCCCTAATCTACATGCATGGCTCCAGACACATGGATTTCAATATTTTTTTGTTTTGTTTTTAAAGCACATGATTAGAACCTGAGGGTGGGCTCGGCGCTTCTTGCTCCTCCTCCCAGTCAATCAGGAAGCGGGTAACTCCTGTTGGCCAGAGAGTCTTAGGACTCCCAGCCAATCGGGTCTCAGGACCCACTTCTTATTCAGCCAGGAGGAGAAGCAAAGCCTGTTCGGCTGGGAGGAGAAGCAATGGCCCCGGCTCTTCCCTCGGTAAGCTGGTGCAAGGAGCAGCAGATGGAGGGGCAGAGGGGCAGCAACAGCCTCTTTACCACTTCAGCCCAGAAGGATTTTGGGAAACATAATCACCTCTGCATAAGCTTCCTAAGGTAAGGCCACTCATTGCCGCCTTACTGCCTGTCCCACGCAGAGGGGGGCGTAGTGCGAGTGAGGGGGCTGGGTTTGTTTGCCGCCCCCCCCCCCCAAAAAAAAATATTGAGCAGCAGCCACCACTGCTCAGAATGCATCTAACACAAGCATAAGTAAATTCCATTAAAAGCAAGTATAAACACAGGGGAACTTTATCTGGAAAGCATGTGGATGTACAGGAAGTGATGTAATATCCCCAATAGGGATACAGACCATAAACATCACTCTTCCCATTGGCCTTTCCCACTTGATAAAATGGTCCTTACATTTTTTTTTTTTTTTTATAAATCCAACTAGTACTCACTGTTTTCCTGAGGTTCAATGCTGGCCACATCAATGTGAAGGTTTCTTTTGAAACACAGAAGATATGAAAAACGGTTTAGCATTATGTTTTTTACCCAATGTGGAAGATTTCCTTGTGCTTCATACAGGTTTAGAATGTAGGTGGTTCCAATGGATCCAACTATACTGCCAAGCATGGTGGCCATACAAACACAGCAGAATATACCTAGGAGAAAGCATTCAACTTAAAAAAAAAATAAAGCAAACAAAAAAGTATTCAAAAGAAGAAGAATTTATGGAGCCTTAAGATTTGTTAAAGCAGACCTTCCATGAAAATGTAAGGTGTGCTTCCTGGCAGCACCCTGCCACCACAAACACAGTTAGCTGCAAAAAATTAAGATGTAAATACTTGTTTGGAGCAGGTTGCCAACCTTAAGTAAATTCATAGACAATTTGTAAAAATCTGTGATTTTTTTTCTTTTCTTGATGCACCAGATGCAGCACTTCTAAAAAGACTAAAGTATTTCTAGGCAAACGTATAAGAAGAACAACAGTGTGCAATCCGAGTGTAGTATATTAACAGATTTATTGTGGTGAAAAGACAAATGGCAATGCTTAACCTGGTTAGCTTGAGAAAAAGGCTTGGATGGCCTTCAAAAGCATAGTTTTGCCCCCTGACATCCAGATGACATCACTTCCGGTCTACTCTACATACCACAAGAAGCTCTCCGCTATCTTGTTGGTTTCAAATAAAGGGGGAAATTGGTGGGACTTTGAATGAAGCACACTACTAGAACTAAAATGCAATCATATGATGGTATTGAATAATGATCAATGACATTGAGTAACAACTTGAGATCTCATATATATACTGTACATAAATTCCAACATAAATTAGAATTGTACAAAAGATAATTAAGATAGCCATAAATTGCCCATTAACATAGTAGACAGATGAATCTCAGACATATATTTACAATGATGTAGCATGTAACAATAGTTGAGTAGCTTTAAGCGTTTCATGGGTATTCCCAATCATCAGGAGCAATTTAAAGCAGAAGTATCTATGATAAAAATAATAATAATAATAGGAGTGAGTGCAAAGTTCACACGATCGAACATGTCCGCTGAAACTGGTCCGCAGACCAGTTTCAACGGACATGTTCGATCGTATGTACGGCCTATTGGACCGTTTTCCAGTGGACAAAAGTTTCAAAACATGCTTAGAAACCTGTCCGCTGGAAACCTGTCCATCGGACATGTTTGATGGTTAGTACACAAACTCATCGGACCAAAATCCCGCGCATGCTCAGAATCAAGTCGACGCATGCTTGGAAGCATTGAACTTCATTTTTTCATCACGTCGTTGTGTTCTACGCCACCGCGTTCTGGTCCGAGGGGATTTTGGTCCGATGGTGTGTACGCACATCAGACCAACAGACCACTTCAGCCTGGTCCGATGAAAATGGTCCGTCGGACATGTTTTCTCGGACATGTCTGATCGTGTGTACGTGGCCTAATGGTTGGGACGAAGGGGGATAAAAGGAAGAGGGGGAACAAACAATTCCCAAACACTCTTACCTAGTGGTAGATTAATTATAAAAATTATTTTCTTAACTTTTTTTTAGCACCTCTCATGTAGGCTGTGTTTATTTGCAATACAGTGTGATAACAAAATGTTGCAGCAGGCATGGTTTTCAACATTTTATACTGCTTTTTAACAAGCCCATAGCTAGTCAATCAGTGCTTGGCCACACCTAGTCCTGCCCACTGTTTTCTGGATTGGCAGTGCTGTCTCTGTTGCTGAACTCTCCCACTGTAAGCTGCAGTGTTTGGGACACAAATAAAGAGCTTAGTTGGCTCAAGCAGAGAAGGTAAAGGACAATATTTTTTGCTTGCTTTTTGAGGATTGTGCATCATATAGGAAATTGCTTTGTATAAATTGTCATACAGGAGTCCTTAAGTAAACTTTCAGACAACAGAAGTAATCTATACGTTATCATTCAGAACACACACGGCTTTCTATTTGCAATATATCGTTTTGCCAAAATTATTTAATTTTCAATGCAATCTATGAAATTGGTCCTGTACCATGTGATCACTGTGATTCATCAGATCTATTACAGTAGTAAATAAAGGTTGCATGAATGAAAACCTTTGAAAAAAAAAGGTCTCTTATGCCCTTTTTTGAGTTTGTTATATTTAGAACAATCTTAACAACAGATGGTGCAATGTGGTGATATCTTTGAAGCATTGTATCAGAGCTGCGTATGAAGGAATGTTTATGGTGTATTGGATAAGAGCTTATATTGAGGTGACGAGGAGTAATAGCCCTATTTAAAGGGCAAGGTACAAATTGACCTTACCTTTAGTGAGTCAATATCCTGGGGTAAGCGGTTTTGCTGGAAGGTGGTGGATTCACTGGTTGATGGTGATTTACTAATTATACAGTTATGGTCGAAATTGTTGGTACCCAGAAGTTTTTTCAAGATTGAAGATTGTTTCAAGCATGTGATGCTCCTTTAAACTCACCTGGGGCAAGTAACAGGTGTGGGCAATATAAAAATCACACCTGAAAGCAGATAAAAAGGAGAGAAGTTCACTAAGGGCTCTTTCACACGGGGTGGATCAGTAATGATCCGCCCCGTGCACCTTCGTTTGCTCAGCGGGGATCACTCCGTTGATCCCCGCTGAGCCGGCGGATGACAGGGCGGTCCCCGCACACTGTGCAGGGACAGCCCTGTCTTTTCTCCACTCTCCCCTTTGGGGGGATCGGATGAACACGGACCGTCTGTCTGTGTTCATCCGATTCGATCCGCCAGACGGATGGAAAAGTAGGTTTTTCCTCCGTCACACTTTGGCGGATCTGAGCGGGTCGAAAGTCAGCGGGCATGTCACCGCTGACATCCGCGGCTCCATAGGGGAGCACGGAACGCCCATTCAGATCCGCATAAAAAAAGTCAGGCGGATCTGAACGGGCGCTCCGTGTGAAAGAGCCCTTTGCATTGTGTGTCTGTGTGTGCCACACTAAGCATGGACAACAGAAAGAGGAAAAGAGAACCGTCTGAGGACTTGAGAACCAAGATTGTGGAAAAATATCAACAATCACAAGGTTACAAGTCCATCTCCAGAGATCTAGATTTGCCTTTGTCCACAGTGCGCAACATTTTCAAGAAGTTTGCAACCCATGGCACTGTAGCTAATCTCTCTGGGCGTGGACGGAAGAGAAAAATTGATGAAAGGTTGCATCGCATGATAGTCTGGATGGTGGATAAGCAGCAAGCAAGTTCCAAAAAAATTCAAGCTGTCCTCCAGGCTTAGGGAGCCTCAGTGTCAGCGCAAACTATCCGTTGACATTTAAATTAAATTAAACAATATGGCAGGAGAATCAGGAGGACCCCACAGAAATTAAAAAGCAAGACTACAGTTTGCCAAAATGTACTTGAGTAAGCCAAAATCCTTCTGGGAAAACGTATTCTGGACAGATGAGACCAAGATAGAGCTTTTTGGTAAAGCACATCATTCTACTGTTTACCGAAAATGGAATGAGGCCTACAAAGAAAAGATCATAGCATCTACACTGAAATATGGTGGAGGTTCAATGATGTTTTAGGGTTGTTTTGCTGCCTCTGGCACTGTGTGCCTTGAATGTGTGCAAGGCATCATGAAATCTGAGGATTACCAAAGGATTTTGGGTCGCACTGTAGTGCCCAGTGTCAGAAAGCTGCATTTGCGTCCGAGATCTCGGGTCTTCCAGCAGGACAATGACCCCAAACATACGTCAAAAAGCACCCAGAAATGGATGGCAACAAAGCGCTGGAGAGTACTAAAGTGGCCAGAAATGAGTCCAGATCTAAATCCCATTGAACACCTGTGGAGAGATCTTAAAATTGCTGTTGGGAAAAGGCTGCCTTCCAATAAGAGAGACCTGGAGCAGTTTGCAAAGGAAGAGTGGTCCAAAATTCCAGGTGAAAGGTGTAAGAAGCTTATTGATGGTTAGAGGAAGCGACTGATTTCACTTATTTTTTCCAAAGGGTGTGCAACCAAGTATTAAGTTAAGTTGAGTTTAAAGGTGAGTTTAAAGGAGCATCACATGCTTGAAACAATCTTATTTATCCACCATTTTGATAGGGTGCCAAGAATTTTGACCAGCCCATTTTTGGAGTTTTGTGTGACATTATGTCCAATTAGCTTTTATTCCTCCCTTTTTTTTGTTTTGTTGCAATACACACAAAGGGAATAAACGTGTGTATAGCAAAACATGCGTTATGCCTCGTACACACGACTGTTTTCCTCGAAAGAATCCATCAAGAAACTTGTGGCAGAGCTTTTTTGCTGAGGAAAACAGTTGTGTGTATGCTTTTTATCGAGAAAACTGATGTGGAACTCGACGAGGAAATAAGAGAACAAGTTCTCTTTTTCCTCATCAGGAGTCTCAATTTCCTCGTCGTGTTCCTCGTCGGGCTGGTCTTTGGTGAAAAAAAACGCTCGTGTGTATGCTTAGAAACCAGTGCATGCTCAGAATAAAGTATGAGACGGGAGCGCACCTTCAGTAAAAGTAGCATTCGTAATGGAAATAGCACATTTGTCACACTGTAACAGACTGTAAAGTGCAAATTGTCTCTCACCAAACTTTTACTTAACACGCAGTAACATGAGATTAGCAAAAGCAGCCCCAAGGGTTGTGCTAGTGGAATCGAACTTTCCCTTTATAGGGCCGTCGATGTGTTGTATGTCACCGCGTTTGAGATCGAGGAGATTTGGTCTTGACTGTGTATAGGCAAAGACAGCTTGTCAAGTTTCTCGACAAGCCTAACAAGGAACTCGTCGAGGAAAACAATGTGTCTTTTTCGACGAGTTCCTTGGTCGTGTGTACGAGGCCTTACTGCAATACTTTTAAGTGAGAAATACTTAATTTTCTGGAAAATTTGTGAATTGCTGTATCTCGCTGATTTACATATTCTCGGCGTAAATCAGCGAGAACGCCCCCAGCGGCCATTTTAAAATTGCAGTTAAGATCCGAGGGCGTAATACAATTACGCCTGTCGGATCTTTGCTGCAAACCATCGTATCTTGTTTTCTGCATACAGAAAACAGATAAGCCGGCGCAAAGTGTGAGTTATGCTGGCGTATCACTGATGCGCCGGCATAACTCTTTTTGAATCTGGCCCTATATGCTTAAAGGGGTTGTAAAGGTACATATTTTTTTCCCTAAATAGCTTCCTTTATCTTAGTGCAGTCCTCCTTCACTTACCTCATCCTTCGATTTTGCTTTAAAATGTCCTTATTTCTTCTGAGAAATCCTCACTTCCTGTTCTTCTGTCTGTAACTACATACCGTAATGCGAGGCTTTCTCCCTGGTGTGGAGAAAGCCTCTTGAGGGGGGAGGGGGCAAGCAGGAGTGCCAGGACACTTTCTACTTTGCAGATAGAGAAAGGAGCTGTGTGTTAGTGGGCATCTTGATACTCTTGGTCTCCCCCTCCCCCCTCAAGAGGCTTTCTCCACACCAGGGAGAAAGCCTTGTATTAATGTGAGTTACAGACAGAAGAACAGGAAGTGAGGATTTCTCAGAAGAAATAAGGACATTTAAAAGCAAAATCAAAGAGTGAGGTAAGTGAAGGAGGACTGCACTAAGGTAAAGGAAGCTATTTCGTGATTTTTTTTTTTTTACCTTTACAACCCCTTTAACCACTTGCCTACTGTGCACCTACACCCCCTTCCTGCCCAGACGAAATTTAAGCTTCCGGCACTGCGTCGCTTTAACTGACAATTGCGCGGTCGTGCGATGTGGCTCCCAAACAAAATTGGCGTCCTTTTTTTCCCACAAATAGAGCTTTCTTTTGGTGGTATTTGATCACCTCTGCGGTTTTTATTTTTTGCGCTATAAACAAAAATAGAGCGTCAATTTTGAAAAAAATGCAATATTTTTTACTTTTTGCTATAATAAATAACCCAAAAATATATAAAAAAAATATTTTTTCCCTCAGTTTAGGCCGATTCGTATTCTTCTACATATTTTTGGTAAAAAAACAAACAATAAGCGTTTATCGATTGGTTTGCGCAAAATTTATAGTGTTTACAAAATAGGGGATAGTTTATGGCATTTTTTTTTTTTTTTTTACTATTAATGGCGGCGATCTGCGATTTTTTTATTGGGACTGCGACGTTATGGCGGACACTTTGGACACTTGTGTGACATTTTTGGGACCATTTACATTTATACAGTGAACAATGCTATAAATATGCATTGATTACTGTATAAATGTGACTGGAAGTGAAGGGGTTAACCACTAGGGGACGGGGAAGGGGTTAAATGTGTGTCCTATGAGTGTTCTAACTGTAGGGGGAGGGGGGGTGACTGGGGGAGGTGACCGATTGTGTCCCTATGTACAAGGGACACAACCGCTCTCCTCTCTCCCTGACAGGGACATGCAGGTCTGTGTCCCCGCTCAGTTACTGGGCAATCGCGTGTGCCCGGCGGCGATCGTTGCCGCCGGGCACTCGCACGGGATCCCCGCAGAGCGGCGGGTGCGCGTCATATGACGTGATGTCAGAACAATGGAGTCCTCCGCCCGCCGTCATTTGACGGTGGGCGGTGGACAGGTGGTTAATTTGATACACTTTTGATTTGGTTGTGTTTGGTTGAGTTTTTCTTTCAATGACATTATATTTCTAAATGATCTGATCTTCTCAACAGTGTTTTTAAACACTGTTTAGAAGCACAATATACAGTATCTCAGCATTAAATCCAGGCTGTCATTTTGAATTGAAATTGCCAGCAACAGCGGTGGGGTACAGCGGCAGGTAAAGACAGATAGCCTTAGTACTTCAATGCACTTTTTATGGGCATACATAGCACACGGAGGATATAAAATTTAACCAAAGTCTTTTCAGATTACACTGAAAACTGTATTTTTTGATTGGAAGAGTACATTATTCCAAAATGTATATGCTGTTTAAAAATCTAAAGACATACCTAGCAATGGCGGAGTTTCAGAGAGTGGTAGTATATTATTTAGAATCAAGAGCAGCATAGAGAATCCCAGTACAAGAGACATTTTAAAACCAAGCCGATCTGCTTTGTCCATTTGAATAAACATACTGACCATGTCCAGAGCCACCATGAAATAAACTGGCATAATGAAGGTCAGGACATAAACTGCAGAAACCCTTTCTATAGTGAACTGGAAGGCAAAACAAAAGCTATTAGAATGCAGACAAAGTATACATTTTAAAACATCCCTTAAAGTGTCCATTGCTATTTATTTTGCAATCTCAGCTAACAGAACCTGTCTGTGCATAAAATGTGTGAAATTCTTGTTTCTTCCTCCATATTCCAAAAAATACTTATAGTTTAATTGGCTGTTGTCCAACTTGGCCCTATATGTGTATGTTTCCATATCCGTATTCTCCAATAACAAAAAATCCATATGCATCCACTACTTAATGTGTTATGTCTCTTTGTAATGAGCCCCAAACCTCTACTCCATAGTCCATAGTGCCTGGTCCATCTTGGGAGAGAGCAACAGAGGATGAATATGTTCCTACATAAAGTGAAAGCATGGAGAACAAATGTAGCCTCCCTGTAACAGTATGTTGCATCACAGCAAGAATTTGGAGATTTGGAGGAGGCTAAGATCAATAGAAGGGACTTTGAGTTAAGAATATACATTTGTACCGTGAGAGCCATGATAGGCCAAAGGCAGGGTGCCTTTGGCCAATCATGGCTTAGTATATAGTGCAGTGCTAAGTGTATATACTACAGTGCAGTGCTGAGTGTATATAGAGTACCTTGCGAAAGTAATCGGCCCCCTTGAACTTTTTCGACCTTTTGCCACATTTCAGGCTTCAAACATAATGATATAAAACTGTAATTGTTTTTGAAGAATCAACAACAAGTGGGACACAATCATGAAGTGGAACGAAATTTATTGGATATTTCAAACTTTTTTAACCTCCCTGGCGGTATGATTCTGTCTGGAATTACGTACCAAAAGCGGTACAATTATTTTGCATGGAAATTCTGCGTTTTATACTGTAGGCCTGCAATTTTAGGAATAACTCACTTAAATTTGTCCAAACAAGAGTCTAGTAGACATCCCGGGTATGATAAAGTTTGAAACACAAAATCATAAAATTATAATATAATAAATAACTATAAATAATTATAACAAATAATAATGTAATTATAATAAAAATTATTCACTAATGTAATCAAATCAAAATCACTGAAATTTGCTCAGTTGCAGAATTGTCGCTGTCATTACTTTTATTTTTTTAGGACGAATTTCCCCACAAATCGTTATCGCTCAATTCTGCAAGTGATTATCATTTATTATCGCTGTTTTCTAGCTGCTCTAAAATCACTTTTGACATAAAGGGACACTTTTGGTTGCAATGGACAATCTACAGTTTGCAGGCACAAAAAAAATGTTTTTATTATGTAAAAGAACATGCAGGGCACTGGGCAGACCACTAGGGACAGGGGGGTGTGTCCTTTTTACATACAGTACTGTAATCTATAAGATTACAGTATTCTGTATGTAATGTGTTTGTTTACTTTTTTGAATTTGCCGCCGGTCTCCGCCCCCGTGCGTCGTAACGTCACAGGGAACGGAGATCGGCGGCGCGCGGGCACTGTGTGAGTCGAATGTAGGACGCCACTCGCTCACACAGCGGGGATGCATCGCTGGATCCAGGGACAAGGTAAGTACAGTACCCCGCCTGGATAAAAAGGTAAGCCAGCGCATGCTGCAGGCTCTGCATTCACCCCGAGTGCGACTCGGGGATATCGATATTTACATGAAAAATCCACCCCGAGTTGCGCTCGGGGATACCAGCAGGGGGGTTAACAAATAAAAAACTGAAAAATTGGGCGTGCAAAATTATTCAGCCCCTTTACTTTCAGTGCAGCAAACTCTCTCCAGAAGTTCAGTGAGGATCTCTGAATGATCCAATGTTGACCTAAATGACTAATGATGATAAATAGAATCCACCTGTGTGTAATCAAGTCTCTGTATAAATGCACCTGCACTGTGATAGTCTCAGAGGTCCGTTTAAAGCGCAGAGAGCATCATGAAGAACACGGAACACACCAGGCAGGTCCGAGATACTGTGTGGAGAAGTTTAAAGCCGGATTTGGATACAAAAAGATTTCCCAAGCTTTAAACATCCCAAGGAGCACTGTGCAAGCAATAATATATAAATAATATGAAATGGAAGGAGTATCAGACCACTGCAAATCTACGAAGGCCTGGCCGTCCCTCTAAACTTTCAGCTCATACAAGGAGAAGACTGATCAGAGATGCAGCCAAGAGGCCCATGATCACTCTGGATGAACTGCAGAGATCTACAGCTGAGGTGGGAGACTCTGTCTATAGGACAACAATGAGTTGTATACTGCACAAGTCTGGCCTTAATGAAAGAGTGGCCAGAAGAAAGCCATTTCTTAAAGATATCCATAAAAAGTGTTGTTTAAAGTTTGCCACAAGCCACCTAGGATACACACCAAACATGTGGAAGAAGGTGCTCTGGTCAGATGAAACCAATATCAAACTTTTTGGCAACAATGCAAAACTTTATGTTTGGCGTAAAAGCAACACAGCTCCTCACCCTGAACACACCATCCCCACTGTGAAACATGGCGGTGGCAGCATAATGGTTTGGGCCTGCTTTTCTTCAGCAGGGACAGGGAAGATGGTTAAAATTGATGGGAAGATGGATGGAGACAAATACAGGACCATTCTGGAAGAAAACCTGATGGAGTCTGCAAAAGACCTGAGACTGGGACTGAGACTTGTCTTCCAACAAGACAATGATCCAAAACATAAAGCAAAATCTACAATGGAATTTTTTACAAATTAACATATCCAGGTGTTAGAATGGCCAAGTCAAAGTCCAGACCTGAATCCAATCGAGAATCTGTGGAAAGAACTGAAAACTGCTGTTCACAAACGCTCTCCATCCAACCTCACTGAGCTCAAGCTATTTTGCAAGGAGGAATGGGCAAAAATTTTAGTCTCTCGATGTGCAAAACTGATAGAGACATACCCCAAGCGACTTACAGCTGTAATTGCAGCAAAAGGTGGCGCTACAAAGTATTAACTTAAGGGGGCTGAATAATTTTGCACGCCCAATTTTTCAGTTTTTTTATTTGTTAAAAAAGTTTGAAATATCCAATACATTTCGTTCCACTTCATGATTGTGTCCCACTTGTTGTTGTTTCTTCACAAAAAAATTACAGTTTTATATCTTTATGTTTGAAGCCTGAAATGTGGCAAAAGGTCGCAAAGTTCGAGGGGCCGAAAACTTTCGCAAGGCACTGTACTACAGTGCAGTCCAGAGTATATCGTGCAGTACATAGTATATACTACAGTGCAGTGCAGAGTATATAGTGCAGTGCATAGTATATACTACAGTGCAGTGCTGAGTGTATATACTACAGTGCAGAGTATATAGTGCAGTGCACAGTATGTAGTGCAGTGCACAGTATGTAGTGCAGTGCACAGTATGTAGTGCAGTGCACAGTATATAATACAGTGTACTGCGGTGTGAATAACACAGTATAGTGCAGTGTATATATTACAGTGCAGTGTAGTGTGAATAACATAGTGTTGCTACTGAAGTGTTGGTGTGTCACCACTGATCCCATATTTATTTTCATGAATCTTTTTTTTTTTTTCCCCTTCTGTATTGCAAGTGTTATTCCTTCTGCGTCAGCACAGCAGTGATATACCACTGCTTCGGTGGCGCAGCAGCACTAAGAATATGTGGCTGTGTGAGTTTTTTCTTTCCTATTCCAAGTGCCGATTTGTGCCCCAGAAGTGCACATCTGTGTCATATCAGTACTCTACAGTACCACATCAGTGGACATCAGTACCCAGCAGTGCCACATCTGTTCCCCATCAGTGCTCTACAGTGCCCATCAGTGCCATGCCAGTGCCCAGCAATGCCCCATCAGTGCACATCTGTGCCTCATCAGTGCCCAGCAATGCCCCGTCAGTACCATACCTGTGCGTTACAATGTCCTACAGTGCCATATTTGTGCTACATCAGTGCCACATCTGTGCTCTACAGTGCCCAATTAGCATATCCTCACCAGCACCCTTCAGTGTCGTAAAAAAATGCATAGAAAAATGCGTTTTAATTTTCTTTCCACATTTTCCCAAGACTTGTGGGATTTTTTTCCCCAAAAGACTCATACTGCCTCATATATGTTAGGGTGTTTGTTTTTCAAAATTGGGTCATTTTGTGGGCATTTCCATTGTGCTGGTGCTCCAGGGCCTTCAAAAGTGTGATTTGTCGTTAGGAAAGTATATGTGTAATTTATGCTCATAGAACACCTGTATGTGGTTAGGCTGTGTAAAAGTCTCACACATGTGGTATCACCATACTCAGGATTAGTAGCATAATGTATTTTGGGGTGTAATTGTAAGTATGCATATGACATGTGAGCTAAATAACCTGCTAATATGACAATTATGTAAAAATAAAAATAAAAAATCTTAATTTTGCAAAGAATTGTGGGAATAAATTACAACTTCAAAAAACTCACCATGAGTCTTAGTAAATACATTGGAATGTCTACTTTCCAAAAAGGGGTAAGTTGGGGGGAGTTTGTACTTTCCTGGTTTGTTAGGGTCTTAAGAAATTAGATAGTCCGTGGTCAATTTTCAATGATTGTCACCATAGCTTGTAGACTCTCTAGCTTTCACAAAGACCAAATAATATACACTGATATAAATCGTATATAATAATAATAATAATAATTTGGGTTATTTTTACCAAATATATGTAGCAGTATAAATATTGGCCAAAATGTACAAAGAAAAAATACTAATTTGCTAAATGTTATAAATATATTTAGAAACTAAGAACAATTATTTTATTTATTTTTTACAAAATGTTTGGTCTTTTTTTATTTATAGCGCAAAAAATAAAAAACCCAGTGGTGATTAAATATCACCAAAAGAAAGCTCTATTTTGTGAAAAAGGGACAAAAATGTTATATGAGTACAGTGTTGCATGACTGGGTAAACACCATTCAAAGTGTGAGAGCACTGAAATCTGAAAATTGGCCTGGTTAAGAAGGGGGATTAAGTGCCCAATGGGCAAGTGGTTAAATATGCTGGGTGATTTATCAGCTTCAATAATTTCTATGGTGGTCTTTTAGTAATGAACAGTCACAAGCTAAAGCAATTCCAATTTCTGAACTGATTATTGGCTCTTATTGACATACTCTTCTAGTGAATACCAAGCGATAGATTTTCCCCGGCTGTCCCATTCCATACCGTATAAAACACCTTGCTGTAATTGTCACCATTGAAATGATAATTTTCCTGGGTTACACTAATGTCATTGAGAATCCAATCTCCTTTTGCAATAAAGTAGTCCTTTGTATGGTTAAGGAACTCTGTGGAATCATGTAAAGGCATCATTTGTATGTCCTCAGCTAAAAAAAATAAAATAAAATTGTTTATTTCAGGCACATAGCAAGGTGTATTGATTTGTAAATGCAAAAGAAATGCAAATTACGAAGTGCAATGAGTGCAGAACCATAGTAACCAATTAGAGTTTAGGTTAGGTTAACACCGGTGTCTGCAATATCCAGTGTTTTATTTTCGATTCATGGTTTTTCATTATTTTTTTAATGAGAAATGGGACCAAAACGGTAACTGTATTATCTTCCCCAACACATGGCAGCACAGCGCACTGGTGTGAACGGGCATCGTAGTAAACAATGATGATCCCTTTGTGCATTACCACGAGTTGGACATTGTGCGATAGATCTCTCAGATGTGAACAAGGCTTTATTCTTCAATAATCTAACTAGAATGTACTGTAATCTTTCTGGCTTGTATGGGTTGCTTAAATTTATCTTTAGTCAATACTTTTTTTTAAGGCATAATAAGTAATAGTTAAAAATAAAAATATAGGGCCAGATTCAGAGAGCCGTAACTCCTGTCTAACTGGTGTTAGACTGGAGTAATTTCAAATTACGCACGTTTTTTAGCTAGTCCGAAACCTCAAACCATGAATAGACAGACGGCTGTGGGCTTCAATTTGACTGGATTACGTGTTCGTACGCCTTCGGATCTACGCTGCAATAAAATTGTGGCCACTGGGTGGACTTCCCGTCGTTTTCCGCGTCGGGGTATGCTAATGAGCTTTTGCCGGCGATCCCAAAAATTACGATGTTCAATCGCAATCTCTTACAGCATCTTTAGTCATCTTTTTTTTGCGTAACACTATACCAGCTTTTTGCTGCTCTAATATTAGACAGCCCATGTTAAGTATGGCCGTCGTTCCCGCGTCGAATTTCAACGTTTGTTTTTATTTTTAACGTAAGTCGTCCGGGAATAGGAATGTTCCTAAACGACGCTACTCAAAAAAAAAAATCTGAACGGAGCATGCGCAGTTCGATCGCCGCGGGGACGCGCTTAATTTAAATGCTTCACGCCCCCTCCTTTCGATTACGCGGCGAGAAATAGACTACGCCGCCGTAGCGTACAGGCAAAAATCTACCAGAATTCGATGTAGAGCCTGGTAAAATACGGCAGCGTAGAGTATTTCGATTACGCAGCGCAAAATTAAGGGCCAGATTCAGGTAGAGTTACTCTGGAGTATCAGTGATACTCCAGCCTAACTCTCACTTTGAGCCGGCGTTTCTGTTTTCAGTAAGCAGAAAACAAGAAACGCCGGGTTGGAGTTCCTATACGAGCGGCGTAATTGTATTTCACCGTCGTATCGGAACTGCAATTTTAAAAATGGCGCTGGGGGCGTTCCCGCTGATTAACGCCGAGAATATGTTAATCAGCGAGAATCGGCAATTCACAATCGTATTCGGGCCCGACTCAGTGACTTTCCGACTCTTCCGTAAGAGATACGCGGCGTAAAGATAAAGCAGCCCCCTAGTGGAGTATCCTATGTTAAGTATGGCAGTCGTCATCGCGTCGAAAAAAAAAAATTTGAGTCGTTTGCGTAAAAAGTCCGTGAATGGGGATTGACGTCATTGACGTTCACTGACAGAATTTGGACAGTCGACACATGCGCAGTACGTTCGCTGCGGGATCGCGCCTAGTTATAATAATACACGCCCCCTACCCGCCCAACTTGAATTCCGCCCGGCTCATTTTCGCTACGCCGCCGCAACTTTAGGAGCAAGTGCTTTGTGAATAACAGTACTTGCTCCTAAAGTTACGGCGGAGTAACGTAAATGAGAAACGTTACTCTAAAATAAAGATTCGCCCATCTACCTGAATCTGGCCCTAAGTGTATCTGAATCTGGCCCATATACTGTAACCTGCACTAAGATTTGAATCGGTAGCAGCCCCTGGAGTATAAGCCTGAATACCCTGCTTGAAATAAAATTTTGAAAAAACAAGTGCGCTTACCCCTAAAATTAATGACTTTGATATACATAAAAAGGTCAATAATAAATGTCACAAGAACAATATGATGAATAATATGCAACCCTCTCCTCAAAATAAAATAAATGAATTACCGTATTTATCGGCGTATACCGCACACTTTTTTCCCCTTAAAATCAGGGGAAAATCGTGGGTGCGCCAAGCCGCCGCCAACATATACCGAGCGCAGTACACTTGGGTACATGCGGCCAGGCTCGGCTCCCCTCGCGGTCACGCCGGGTGCCGCCTCCTAGCCTTTTTACGAATGAAGCCGAGCGTGGCCGAGCGTGCCTGAGTGTACTGCGCTCGGTATATGTCGGCGGTGACGTTCAAACACAGCGTGGGACGCGGGGATCGGCTCAGAGACAGCGCAGGAGAAGCAGGGAGGACACCACCGAGGCTGCAGACGGGCGCCGGACCGGACAAGGCCGCCGATGGACGCCGGGCACCGACACCGACGAGGGGCATTCAAACCGTACGTTTTAGGAATGTTTGACCATTCTTCCAAAAGCGCATTTGTGAGGTCAGGTACTGATGTTGGAACCAAAGGTGTTCTATCGGGTTGAGGTCAAGACTATGTGCAGGCCAATCAAGTCAGTCCCATCAAGGCAGAGTATTTTTTTTCTATTTTTCTGGTCTGTGCTGACCCACATGGGGGGGCTGGGATCTGGGGCTCCCTTGTTAAAGGGGGCTTCCAGATTCCGATAAGCCCCGCCCTTAGATCCCCACAACCACCGGGCAAAGGGTTGTGGGGATGAGGCCCTTGTCCCCATCAATTTGGGTACAAGGTGTCTTGGGAGGGACCCCAAAGCACCCTCCCCATGTTGAGGGCAGGTGGCCTGGTATGGTTCAGGAGGAGGGGCGCCATTTCCTGGCCTGTCATGGCTGCTTGCCATTGAAATCAATGCCCAACTAATTATTTTCATTTCCATTGACTTCAGTGGGGAAACTCACTTTGATATGCGAGTACTTTGGATTACTCCTGAAACGGATTATGCTCGTCATCCAAGGTTCTACTGTATTTGCCTTTAGCAAAACAACTCCAAGGACTCTGGCTAAACAACTCTCTAACAGTAAAGGTTCCACAGGTGAACATAGTGAGATATAAGGAGATACATCGATTTCAGCAATTGTATTACCGTATTTATCGGCGTATACCGCGCACTTTTTTTCCCTTGAAATCAGAGCAAAATCGTGGATGCGCGATATATGCCGATACTCACTTCCCACGCTGTGTTTGAACTTTGCCGCCGCCATATACCGAGCGCAGTACACTCGGGTACAGTTGGCCAGGCTCCGCTCCCCTCACGGTTATGCGAGAGGAGCCAAGCATGGCCGAGCGTGCCTGAGTGTACTGCGCTCGGTATATGTCGGCTGCGGTGTTCAAACACAGCGCGGGAAGCGGGGATCGGCTCAGACAGCGCGGGAGCAGCGGGGAGGACACCACAAAGGCCGCAGACGGACGCCGGGCCAGACAAGGCCGCCGATGGACGCCGGGCAAGACACCAAAACTGTAAGTAATAAAAAAAAAAACAGGAATTTCACGTTCAGAGTAGGGGTGCGCGCAATAGGCCGATAAATATGGTACATTACAATCGGTATTCAGTACAACTAATTCAGAAGAGTGAGTAAATGATAACATTAGCATACTTTACAAGTTTGAAATCAGAGTGAGATGTATGGCGGTAGACAAGGTAGGAGTCGACCCTCACTCAAGGGAAGGTCATGTAGGTGGAGATCAGCTTTTAATAGATAAAGGATAATTTTAAACACATACATACCTTTATAAATATAAGAGCCAAATGAAATGTTACAGACTTGTGTGTCGAAGGGAAAATTGAAAATATCTAATTTACAAGCAGCAACAGTCTGTAAGCTTCTAATATCGGTAATATTTCCATCATAATTAACAATGTAGAATGGATTTTTTTGAGATTTATCATCATAGTTAATCCTGTATAAATACATATTATATTGTAAAGCCTTAGAATCATACATCTCTAACTTAAACCACAAAAGTAACATTGCATGGATTTTAACTTAAAGGGTCACTAAAGGAAAAAAACATTTTTGTTGAAATGACTGTTTACAGGGTAAAGAGACATAAAAGTTAACTGATTCCTTTTAAAAATGATTAAAAGTAGATAAAAATCAATCATATAATGTTCCTGCAGGTTAGTTTCACTTTTAAACTGGCTTCATGTTTCTGTGAAGAAGAGAGAGACACAGAACAAAAACAAACAAATCCAGGGCAGTGTTTTGTTTTTAAAATGAATCTGATGGTTCTGGGAAGTTTTAGACACACAGTAATGACAGCTTAGACCACAGTGAGAAAGCTCCCAGTACTGTGGTTATAAGGAAACAGACAAGCAGGAAGTGTGGAGATCAGAGCAGAATTACAGGTACTTCAAAGCAAAAAACAATGAGAACATGAAACCAGTACTGCAGTAAGGTAAAGGAAGCTATTTAGGTAAAAAAATTCCTTTAGTGATTCTTTAACTTTTTTGCACGTTCCCATTTATTTTTGCTCTGAAGGAATAGCTGTTTTTTAGATCATGTGGTTTGCAATCAAGTGGTTCTGAATGAGAGTCAATAATTCATTATAATCAGCTAGTGCAATTCAGGGTTTTGATGAGAAAATTTGCAGTGTCTGAATATTTTTAGAAGTAATTTACCCTTAGGGCTCTTTCACACGGGGCAGATCAGTAATGATCCGCCCCGTGAACCTCTGCTTGCTCAGCGGGGGTCAGATGTCAGCGGGCATGTCACCGCTGACATCGGTGGCTCCATAGAGGCGCACAGAGCGCCAGTTCAGGTCCGCCTAAAAAACTGTCAGGCAGATCTGAACGGTCTGCCCGTGTGAAAGAGCCCTTAGGGAGTATCTCTAACTGTGTACAGAACAAGGAAAACAGGTGTATAGGCGCTGCAGCCTTCCCACATAAAAGCTCCGCCTGATGCACAGACCTTGAAGCTGCTGACACCTCCGACGTACCAGAGTAAGGAAAGGGATGGTTCGGCATTCAGGATGACATCCAAAATGGTATTTCTTTATTGAGTACATGTACAAAGCTGTAAAACAGTCTATGCGTTTCGGACGTTAGACCTTAGTCATGACTAAGGACTAACATCTGAAACGCGTAGGCTGTTTTACAGCTTTGTACATGTACTCAATAAAGAAATACCATTTTGGATCTCATCCTGAGTGCAGACCATAGCTTTCCTAACAGTGTGCAGAACGCCTCCAGATTGCCATATTGCATTGAGTTTTATAGAAAATTAAAATGGCTGCAGTTTGAACAGGAGAGGGAACGTTTACTAAAGCGGTCTTTCCCTCGTTTTTCGTTTTTTAAAAAAAAAAGTTTTAGGCTCCTCTTACCTTAGTTAAATAGCAGCCCGTGTGTCCCGAATTATTCGCCCCCAGGATGCGATTCAACTGCCAAACGATAAGTTATATTTCTGTCTTCAGGCAGTTTCCATCTTCATCCATGGCACGCTGGGCACGTTGAAGCCCAGCCCTAATCATTTCCGGGATACGGCGGTGAATGCTGGCGTCCCAGCATGCACCGCTGTATCCCGCGCATGTCCTTTGCTGTGCTGTGTTGACGGCGAACGGCGCCGTCAACACAGCACAGTTACCATGGCAACGGCCGGCGTCAATATGACCCGCTTGCCGAGTCACATGACCCGCTTGCCGAGTCACGTGACCGCGGTAATATCGCGGGATTTTAAGAGAGATCGTCTCCTGGGAACATCACATCGAATTCCCAGGAGGCTCTGCGCATCGGGGGAAAAGGAAGGCACGCCCAATAATCCGCGGGGAGAGGTGAGTGACAGGCCACATTGGCGAAAAGATAAAGGTAAGCCTTTATAAAAAATAAAAAAAAAACACTGTTTAGTAATGCTCACTGGGAGACAGTAAGGCTACAAGAGAGTTAAATATAAGGGTGAACTACCGCTTAACATTACATTACAACGTGGCTTGTGTAGCAATTTTATTTGTATATTTTCTCTCATAGAAGGGGAGTTACCCTTTAAAATGTGTGCTAGAACCCTGTTGTTACTGCAGTAGCTGGAGGAATAATTGTGTTTATTCTGGTATGAATTAGCCCATAGAAATTATTGGTTTGGCATGAACAACTTGCAAAAAATGTCATATTTAGTAATTTTAGCTTTTGGGTCCCTTTTTGTCACATAGCACAGAATATTGTAGACAACTAGACAAATTATCCAATTATTGAACATTATTCTAACTGTTAAGCACTCTTGCCTTGCAACCCTTAGGCCTCGTACACACGAGCGGACATGTCCGCTGAAAACGGTCCGATGGACCGTTTCAGCAGACATCTCCGATCGTGTGTATGGGCTAGCGGACAGATTGTCCATCGGACAAATTTCAAAGCATGCTTTGAAATTTGTCCGCTACAAACCTGTCCGTCGGATATGTCCGCTGGTTAGTACGGGAAACCAGCGGACATATCCTCCCGCACATGCGTCGTATCCTGTGAATGGATCCGACGCATGCGCGCGGAAGTGTTTACTTCCTGGTGCGTGACGTAGCGGTGACGTGGCGGCGTCAACGTCACCGTCGCGTCACCGCCACGTCAGCGCGCCGTCCGCCGGCGGGGAATTTGATCCGATGGTGTGTACACGCCATCGGACCAAACTCCAGATCGGACATATCCGATGGAAACGGTCCGCGGACCGTTTTCATCGGATATGTCCGATCGTGTGTACAAGGCCTTAGATATTGCATATTAACTTAATGGGCTTCGTATGTGCTCTACCAGTTTGGGAGGACTTACTCCCAATATCCAGCATGCTGGGGTAGCTTAGCTTCCGTCCAAATTTAATGCATTGACTGTAGTAGAGACATTGGATTTATTTTATGTATCTTCCCTACCACATTTCAAAAGCTCTTCATGTCAGATCATTAAATGAAAAAAAAAGTGTAGAAAGTGCTATGTAACACTTTAAAGTGTTTTGTACTCACTTGTAAGGCATATTTGCCATTTGCCATTCTGCTCCAGCAATCATCAAAGTGGGTTTTTCTAGCAGAAAAGTAATTTCTTTAGATAGTAAAGGATCTAGTAACAAACATTTGGCCTTGTAGCTAGCTATTCAAATATAAAAGTTTACTATTGTTGAACTTCTGATAACTATAGAGACTGATCTGACCCCCTTTGACTTCAATATGTTCTAGGTTGCTGGTGTAGCGCCCTCCTAGATAGGTGCTAGGGATTAGGTAAATCTAGCTTTGGCCCGGAGCTGGTATTATGATTTTGTGTTGAAAACTGTAATCAATTCTGTTGATAATTCTGGCCTGTTCAGCATTTATATTACTGCAAGTTTAATTTCTCTCTCTGGTTTCTAGAGAACTGTGGATCTCTCTGGAACATAGATGTGGAGCAAGGAAAATGGGCAGCATGAATATTTATACAGCACTGGCCAATCCTGGGGAGAGTGGCACAGATGGCTGCTGGGAGTCTGTATAAATACTTTGAGACACAGAGCTTCCAGGTTTTTTCCTGTAGGAGAGGAACACAGCCTAAGGGAGGCTGCTTGCCCCCTTAGGGTATCTTGCCATGTGCTTGTAAAATGCTGTGGCCTCAGGTGGATGACTCAAGGGCCTGCTTTGCTGAAGTTGTGAAAATCTTGCCTGGTATCACAGGAAAAAAAGTTGTTGTATGGCTGTTGAAAGGAGACAACCAACTTTCCAAGGACATTTTGTGAGTACAGGTTGCTGTGAGAGATGTTAGAAACTGTGGGGTGCTGGCACTAGACATGTGCAATTAGTTGTGGTCTGAATACAAATACACGTGACGTCAGAAGGGGACGGTGCCTTTGGTTGATGTAGCCGGGTGGCCCCGCCCCTTGCTGATGTAAGAACTGCCAAAGCCCAGAGTCTGCAGGAGGCCTCCTAGGAGGCGAGAGTGTTTTTATTTTTTTCGGTTCTGGCGGGCGTCGTTAGTGACGATGGATTTACATTGAGGGACAACATTTTTGGGGTTTTTAATAAAGGACTTGTCAAAAACAGTTTCTTGTGGTTATCACTTTTTGACATGTTTTTGGTGAATGTATACCCATTAAGATAGCCAGGATCTGGGGGCCCCCTTGTCTCCATCAACATGGGAAAAAGGTGCTTTGGGGTGGAGGGCACAGAGCCCCCCCTGCCCCGAAGAACCCACCCCCCCATGTTGAGAAAATGGGGCCTGGTATGGTTCAGGAGGGGGCACTCGCTCCCTCCCCTTTCCTGCATTCTCGGATAAGAGTCTGGTATGGATTTTGGGGGAGACCCTACACCGTTTAAAAAAAAAATTCTATTGCCAGCATTGTTTGCTTTACATTCTACTCTCAGTGGGGAAGTCCACTGACAGATGATGACTCATGGCTGTTAAGGACACGGGCAGCCAGCTTCCTTGCACATTGCTGAACAACCAGCTATTTCTTCACACAGAATTCGGATCGGACTGTTTTTTCGACCGATCTGAATTCTAATCGTTCTGAAAAGTTGGAATTCATTCGAAAATGTATAAATGAAATACATTTTAACAAAAATTATACAAAATTTTACGAAAACAAAACTGAACTAATTCAGAAACCAAACTAAATGCCTGCTGTTGGTGAGGCTCAATACTCATTTCCAAAAAAGGTTTAATCCCTTGAACAGATCAAATTTCTTTGATCCTCCCTGGGTATATATGGCATAGGTGGCAAAGTGAAATAAAGGAAAAGCTCAGAGGGTACAAGCACCTTGAAGTATGCTGGTAATGGATGAAGTTTATGGGGAAAGATTAAATATTGATCGATCGATTTGCCAAAACTTCTTGAAATAAAAGGTGTAACTATAGGGTAACTGTTTTCCTTTCACTCTTGTGGCACAGACTTCCCCCCATTGGACCTCTTGGTGGGTCTTGGGGAGTATCCGGAATCATGACCATTCATTGGGTGGTAATGTTTTTTTTTTAAAAAAGGTCCCACAAAAGCTCAAGAATCAGCCACGTTTGTGGTGAAAAATGTAGAGGCAACTATTCTTTTGTAATATGACTATTGGGTTATCTATAGACCTAATTGTATAAGTAGTTTTATATTGTTTATGTATCAATACATTTTGTATTCTTTGTATAATTGATTTTTAGATTTTTTTGCACCTTAACCTCCCTAGCGGTATGATTCTTTCAGATTTTTGATGCTGAAAGCGGTACCATTATTTTGCATGGAAATTTGGCATTTTATATTGTAGGCCTGTAATTCTCATGCCGCGTACACACGATCAAACTTGTCTGCTGAAACTGGTCCGCAGACCAGTTTCAGCGGACAGATCCAACCGTGTGTACGGGCTAGCAGACAGGTTTTTCCAGCAGACAAGTTTTAAAGCATGCTTTAAAACTTGCCTGCTGGAAACCCGTCCGTCCGTCATGTCCGCTGGTTAGTACGCCTAAACAGCGGACAAAAATAAAGTATGCCAAATAAGTTCTCAAAGGCCACTGATTCTCCTTTGAGAACTTATTTGGCATACTTTTAAACCTTTTATGAACAAAGTTTCAACGATGTCTATGACTTCTATTATATTAAGCATAAATGATTATAAAACAATTAATTAATTTCTGTAAGTTCAATTTGTCATAATGAGTATATGATTTTGTCATTATAACCTTGTGGGACACATTTCTCATTAGGTGTTTTGTGTCTCCCTTAGCTCTTTTCTGCCCCACTCCTATGGAGACGCACCTTCTGCTTATGTGTGCGGCGCATTAGGAAACAGGGCGAGTTATCCGTGCACCTTGATCTGGATCTGAGGCGTGAGCAATATTATACCATCTCCCTCCACCCTTCCCCCCCCCCCCCTTTCAGGTCTGGACATCCATCACGCTATCCAAGGTCAGCTTATTTCCTACATGCACTGGCAAATTTATATGTATTTACTTATGTTTTGCTTTTTTTGTTTGTAATATGTACTTTTCTATTAATAGAGCTGTTTCAAGTCTTTCGATCCCAACCTCGCCCCTGAGGAAGCCGAGATTTAGGCGAAAAATATTGGGCATAATACCACCCCGGTTGTGACCGTTTATTATAACACGCTCCATTCATATATTCGGGATCTACAGCTGCCTGGATAACTTGTTAGCCTGATCTATGTAATTTTATTAATTTTGTTATGTACATTATGTTTTTTGATAATCTTTTTTAATAAATTATTAAAATTATTCAACACTGTATTTTGTGAAAAAGCACCACTACAGTCCCTCACTGTCCATATCATACATCCGTTTGTTTGTTTTTGTTTTTAAAAACGAACCTTTAGAGCCGGTTCACACAGCCGCGGCACGACTTTAGGGGCGACTTCTGTATAGAAGCCAATGCCGGTCGCCTCGAGCCGCCCCCAAAGTCGTACAGGAACCTTGTGTCGCTCCTATTATGACGGTTCCATTGCATTCAATGGGACGCGACCCGTCAGGCAGCTGAACCGCCTGACGAGTCGCCCCAGTGTGGACTGGCTCTTAGTTATCCTTCAAGATTTGAAATAGCTGTAGCTTTATTACTTCAAACTCTTTTCCTCTGCTACTATACAATTCCTCATTTGTTAGTGCATTCCAATAAAAAATAAAAAAATAGTTTATTCTTATCAGAAATTTATAAAATATGGTTATATTGTTAAGCTTACATTTCATAGATATAGAGGTCTGGCTGCCAAAAATGATCACGTTTTATGTACATTTCCTTGATCCCGCAATACAAATCTGGGTTCCATGAAATGAATTCATTCTTCCACTGCTGTGGAAAGACGTTGACAATAATGCACTCAGAAATTGAAATTTGCAAATACAGAACGTGCAAAGTATGCTATATCTAATTGGATGTAATCCTTCATGATATTTTACATTGAAATTGTTCATTGTACACTAGTCTCAATTTCTAGTTCAGTTTAGGAATAAAGTTCTGATTCAGTGCTCTAGCATGGGTTCACAGTGAATCTCCAGGATTTGTGAAGTTTGTATATCGCAAACTTTTGGCCAAAAAGGATCACAGTTTTTCAGCTAGAAATATGAAACAACCTATAATGCAGCACGTAACCTATGCCCATGGCCAACCAAGTTACCAGAGCCAACAGTCAGAAAAAATGGATAACCCAGTCCCCCTTTTTTTTTATGGGGTTGGCTAACAGCAGCCATATTGCCAGTATATGTTGGAACTGTTTAGAAGAAATGGCAATTCTGTGTAATATGTAAATGGAATATCTGAGAGGGTGTGGGAATGTATGTAAATTGCATGTCTTTCCGCACCCGCAGCAAAAACACACTGCTGTTTAGCAGAGGCGGTGGTGTGCCATTATTCCTAATGACACCCCCATACACATGCTGGGAACCGCACAGCACTATGTGGTTTCCCTATGGCTGTGTTTTTGGAAAAAGGTGCAGGGACCCTTTCCCTTTATTTTCCATAGGTACAGCAGTCCATTTAAATTAATGGGTGGCCGTGTTGCACAAACATGGCCGACGGGAAGGCATGAAAAAAACAGCATACGCCCCCCCCCCCCTCCTGTCCATGCCAGGCCCTTAGGGTCTGCTATGGATTTTAAGGCAAACTCCATGCCAAGAAGATAAAAAAATAAAAACGCTCTTGCCTCCTGGGAGGCCTTCCATCAACTGCCGCTCTGCGCTTTTACAGTTCTTATATAGGCAAGGGGCTATAAACATGGGCACAAGGTACTTTGGGGCAGGAGGGGCAGAGCCCCCTGCTACAGAGCACCCACCCATGTTGAGGGCATGGGGTCTAGTATAGTTCAGGAGAGGGGTTGCTCACTCATCCCCCCCCCTTTCAGGCTGCATGCTCGGATAAGGGTCTGGCATTGTTCTTGGGGGGACTCCCATGCAATTTTTTTTATTTTGGGGCGGTTGCCTTTCCCTCAAAATCCATACCAGAACTAAGGGTCTAGTATGGATTTGAGGGGGAGCCATTTTTGTTTTCAAATTTTCTATTGCCAGCAAATTAGGAATATTTTTTTTTCATTCAGCTGTCAGGGGGGGGGGGGAGACCCCTGACAGCTGATGACTCATTAGTTGTAAGGATGCAGTGGCTGGCTTCTCGGCCCAGCACCATAACAACCTATTGACTGTGCGCTCGGCAGGTTAACATGCCACTGAGCACACAGAAAATGTGGGCGTTCGGGGAACACCCAAATGGGCAATGTTTAGGATGCACTTATGCTCAGCATGTACCGCTCACACATCCCTAACCACAAAGAGATCCGACGTAATAATGCCACCATTCTATCTTTATAATTACTTTGGAACATTACTTACCATAGTAAAATAACCAATGGTAGTAATTGCTTGCATGCTCATATCCTGTAAAAAAGAAAAATGTAAACATTGACTATTCTATAGGGAAATATCAAAATGTACATTGTAAATAAGCAGTACCCTTAAAAAAAAAAATTTTTTTCTACCCACTTACCTGTAAAATCTGTTTTTTGTAGTACATCATGGGACACAGAGCAGGCTATAATCCTGACTATGTGGGGTTATATGCCACCTATAGGTGAATGGACACTGGCAAATCAATCAAACAGTAAGTTCTTCCCTTTTTAACAGGAACTACTTCAGTTTTGTAGAAAGCAATGAAATTCCAAAAAGAAGGGAGGGAGAAATCCAAGAAATTGATTTTACAGGTAAGTATGTGGGAAAAAAACTAATTTTCTTTATCGTACATCGTGGGACACAGAGCAGGCTATATTAATGACTATGTGGGATATCCCAAAGCAATAAACTCTAAAGGGGGTGGGAGACACTACAATAATCACTGCCATAAATCCAAAAAGGATCTACTCTGCCATTTGCGAGACACTGCGGCAAAAGGCAGTATCCTCTTCAGGTCTGATAAATTTGTGAATGCATACACTGAAAACACGGCCTTGCAAATCTGAGCCACTGACGCCTGATGGCCGGATAGCCCCACAGGATCTTACCCTTTAAACCATAGGTATGAATGATTAACTGGCGGATCCAATGTGAAATAGTTGACTAGGATGCCGCCAGCCTTTCCTGTCCCCTACTGGCAGCAAAAAACAGGATTCCTGATCTGTGCTGACAAACACAAATAAATTCTTACCACCAAAACTACATCCAGAGTATGCAGGGGTCCTTCCCCTGCTGACTGGAATAGGAAAACCAAAAGGCAAGACACTGTCCTGATTCAAGTGAAAACTAGAAGCCACTAAAGGCAAGAAGATGGATGAGGCTGCAACATTACCTCATGATGTAAGATCAGGAACGGCTCCTTAGAGTAAAGAGCCGCCAGCTCTCTACCACTCCTCCTGCTGAAGTGATAGAAACCAAAGAAGCCACCTTCTGAGTCAAAGGACTAACTGAGTCTTTTGAAGTGTTTGAGAATGGGGCTTCTGTCAGAACAGCCAGAACCAAGTTCAGGTCCCAAGAACAAAAAGATGCCCAAATAGTCCTTGTTATCAAGACACAAAATACGAATAGAGGCGTTAGAAAGAAATGGTCTCTGGAAATAGATAGAGCCGAATAAGATTCCCAGGCCCTGTAATGGAAGTTCTCTGAAGTCAGCTTCCTGGCACTCAACAGCGCGGAGATAACAGGACCCCGGACCCCACAATAGCCAGGTCTTCAATCCTAGTGATCGTAAGCAGGATACACTATTGGACCTAAGACCATAAGTCCGGCCAGACCAGAAGTTTCCAAAGAGCATCCCCTGCCCGATTCACTATGTCGGTGTACCAAACCTGCCTAGGGTAGGCCAAACTACCACCTATTATCAGTGTTACCAACTCCTTTTTCCTGCGCAAAAGATGCAGCAATAGTTGAATCGGAGGTAAAGGCATAGATTAGGGAGAACTGGTCCCCAAGGTGTTACCAGTGCATCTACCCCTATTGCCAGTGGGACTCTCGCCTTGGACTCAACCTAGACCAACTTGTTGTAGACCCTGGAAGTCAGTAGATCCACATCCAGAGTTCCCCAATGCATGGCAAATTGCCAAGGACATCTTGAGATGCAGGGACCACTGTTCCGGTACCAGCAGCTAAAGGCTGGGAAAAAAAACCTGTTAGGCCGCGTACACACCATTAAATAAATCCGATCAAATCGGTCTGACAGACCGTTTTGATAGGATTTGTCTACTGGGGTATATTGGTTTGATCGTGTACACACGATCAAACCAAAATCCCCGCCTGCAGAAAGTGCGGTGACGTGGCGGTGACGTTGACGCCGCCACGTCACCGTCACTAGACACCTAAATAATGTAGAAGACATCTCTTCACATCTAAATACATCGAAATACTTCCTGGCATCTGTGAAATTTGGATGAAACTTTGGGAAAATACAAAGGATCAGCACTAATTACTACCCTGTCTTATAAAATTCTTAGAAAAGGGTATTTACAAGAGAGGGACTCCAAATCAATAATCCTTCTTCCTGAAGAAATAGGCAAAGGAAAAACAATCTTTAAAGTAACCAATTTCAAAGAGGCCTCATGCAATGGCTCAAAGGGAGTTCCGGTAAGAGCATTCAATACTAATGACAGATGCAAGGGGGGGACCTGTTTAACAACTCTAGTTGTAGGTCTAGCTCTTGCTGAGAGGAATCTTTTAATCAAATAGTCCTCAGCTACTTTTCTTTCCATGAACAGAGACAAAGCAGCCACCTGAACTCTATGGCCGCGTACACACGATCGGTCCATCCGATGAGAATGGTCCGACGGACCGTTTTCATCGGGTCACCGCTGAAGTGGCCTGATCTGGTCTGATGTGCGTACACACCATCAGTTCAAAAACCGATCGTGTCAGAACGCGGTGACGTAAAACACAACGACATGCTGAAAAAAACGAAGTTCAATGCTTCCAAGCATGCGTCGACTTGATTCTGAGCAAGCGCGGGTTTTGAACCGATGCTTTTGTGTACTAACCATCGGTTTGGACCAATCAGTCAGCGGATCATCAGGTCGATTTTAAAGCAAGTTTAAAAATTTTGGTCCGAAGGACAAAAGACCAATTGGCCGTACACACGGTCGGTTTGGACCGATGAAACTGAACTGCGGCCCGTTTTCATCGGTTTGGACCGATCGTGTTACGCGGCCTTAGGGTGCTGACAGCAAGTCCTTTTTCCACCCCCTTCTGCAAAAAAATCCAGAATACAGGGGATAGAAAAAGAGTCCAATCCAGCACTCTTTTGAAAAGACGAAAAAGGCTTCCAAACTTTACCATAAATCTTCCTTGTGACTAATTTACGGCTGTCTAGAATAGTCACAATAACTTTAAGTGAACATCCCTTTAACTGTAGGATGTGCCTCTCAGCCTCCAGGCTGTCAAACGATAAGTCAGAGGGCTTGGATGGAGTACCGGCCCTTGACGAGAAGGTTCCTTCTCTCCGGCAGGGGCCAGGGAGGCTCTATAGAAAGTGCTCTCAATGCAAAGAACCAACTCCTCCTGGGCCACCACAGGGCGATCATGATTATCTCTACTTGTTGCTGCACAATCTTCCGGACTACCAGGGGCAACAGTTGAAATGGGAGGAAGGCATAGGCTAGGGATAAATTCCACAGGAAAGAGAGAGTGCATCTGTCCCTAAAGACTCTGGGCCAGATTCAGGTACAGCGGCGTATTTTTTGGCCAGCGTAGCGCATCTCATATGCGCTACGCCAACGTAAATCAGGGAGCCCAGAACAGTATTCTCAAAGCAGTCGCGCCGTACCTTTTGCCGGCGTAGTGTAAATAGGCCTGCGTAAGCCCGCCTAATTCAAAGTAGACAGGTAGTGGGCGTGCTTCATTTAAATTAACCGCGACCCCATGTAAATGAGCGGCCGAGCGAACGGCGCATGCGCGGGCATACTTAGAATCACGTTGAATAGAATGCCTAAGATACACGTCGAACACTGCCTACGACGTAAACGTCGCAGCCCCATTCACGTACGACTTATGTAAACGACCTAAAAACGTTGGCTGTTCCGACGTCCATACCTTGCATGGGATGCGCCACCTTTTTGGTGGTTTATCTTTACGCCGGAAAAACGCCTTACGTAAACGTCGTAGATTACTGCGTCGGGCGTACGTACGTTCGTGAATCGGCGTATCTTGCATGCATATTTATAATGGGAACGGCGAATGCGTCCAGCGTAAATATGTACCCAACATTTGATGGCGTAGGAGACTTACGTCGGTCGTATCTTGGCAAAATTCAGGCGTATCTGATTTGCAGAAAGGCCATCATTGATCAGACTAATTCCATCTGAAACAGAAGGATGTTTAAAACTTTGTCTAGTGCCTTGAGATCTAAGATAGACTTTACACCCCCATTTGGTTTTGGGGCCTCTACCAGTTGAGTGTTTACATAAATGAGCTCATAACTTCTGCTCCAAGAGCAAATGCAAAGCAAAGGCTGATGACTCTGTGGCTGACCCAGAAGGTCCCAAAGAGACATACTTAACCCACCCTGTTTCTGCCGAAGTCAACCTAAAGATGAAGCAAACCACTTTAGAGACTGCCTGAAACCGACGAGATACTCCCAAAACATAGCAGCCTCAGGCACCTCCCTGGGGAAAAGCTTAAAGCACCTGGTATTCCTGGGCAGTCTCCTACTAACTAGACTTGATCCTGCTTAGGCTCCGAGATCAGGCACATTGAGGGTGATGCAGCTGTCGTCCATTGCTGCTGTTAATGCCGCTGCTAAATTATTTATCTCAGACAACACAAAGTGGCTCACATACACCTGACACCACTGGTCCATCAGGAAATGTGAACACCGTTAGATTAGCACCTGGACCTGTGGGCAGTGCACCTGCCTCCCCCAGCTGCATCCCCCTTCCCCCATTTGCAGTTTCTGAGAAGCCATGTGGGGGACACAGCAAACATGTGGAAGAAGGTGCTTTGGTCAGATGAGACGAAAATTTTACTTTTTGGCCTAAAATCAAAAACCTATGTGTGGTGGAAAACGAACTTGCAGATCACCCTGAAAAAAACAACCCCACCGTGAAACATGGTGGTGACAGCATCATGTTGTGGGGATGCTTTTCTTCAGCAGGGACAGGGAAGCTGGTCAGAGTTGATGGGAAGATGGATGGAGCCAAATACAGGGCAATCCTAGAAGAAAGCCTGTTAGAGTCTGCAAAAAACTTGAGACTGGGATGGAGGATCACCTTCCAGCAGGACAACTGCCTTAATCTCACAGCCAGAGCTACAATGAAATGGTTTCAAGAAATGGTGACAAGATTTGAAAATTGCTGTTCACAGATGCTTTTCATCCAGTCTGACAGAGCTTGAGCTATTTTGTAAAGACGAATGGGCAAACATTTCACTCTCTATATGTGCAAAGCTGGTAGAGACACACCCAAAAAGATGTGCAGCTATAATTTCAGCGAAAAGTGATTCTGCAAAGTATTGATTTTTTAGATATTTATTTGTAAAAAAAAATTGAAAACCCTTTTGTCATTTTCCTTCCACCTCACACTTTGTGCCACTTTGTGTTGGTCGATCACATAAACTCCCAATAAAAAACATTTACGTTTTTGGTTGTACCATGACAAAATGTGGAAAATTTCAAGGGATATGAATACTTTTTCAAGGCACTGTATGTGATTCATCCATATGTCATCCACATTGGTGCCTCCACATCCTCCAGGTAAGTGAAGCCTCAGGTCGCACCGCACTCACCAGAACAGATTGAACTCTTGTGCTAGCAAGAGTCAAAATGTGCCGATGAGCTCCAAATATGGGTATATCCAATGTCTTGATCACCAAGTAACCGTGGTCATATGCACGGCTTCAATCTTTCACATTTGGGCCAGATACATTTGGTATTTTCATAAAGGGAAGTGAGAAGAGCCTCTCATTGTGAAATAACATTTTATTAATAAAATAATTAAAGGCCAAATGCACTTACATATGAGAAATCAAATATAAACTACGAAGCGTCGCTGTGCACAACCAGTGTGCGCTCCAACAAGCAGATGTGACGTCACCGGAAGTTCTGCCTGGCTTCTTTATCCTGAAGTTTTATCTAAGAACATTGAGATGTTGCTTCATTTTCCCTTGCCCTGGGGTTATTTTATATATTTTAGATATGTAACTAAAATCCATAAATAAATAATAAGTGTCTTACCAAACTAACGACTGATACCAGAGAAAAATCCACTGTTACTATAGTAGGCATGGTATAGTTTTTCACCGGGCGCACCTTTTGTTTTGGATAATTCAGTTCAATATCATTGTAAGAACAATTTTTACAATGCAGTACATCTAAAGTAGGAGAAGAAGATAAGGATAACACATAATACATTTTATAGTACCTATAAACAAGGTAGAGTAAACAAGGTAGAAAGCAAATATATACAGCAATGATGAAAATAAAAAAGAAAATTGTATTTATTTTTTTAAATAACAAACATATTATACTTACCTCCACTGTGCAGTTAGTTTGGCACAGAGTGGTCTCAAACCTGGTCTTCTGGGGTTCCTCGGGGGCTGTCTCAGATCCTCCCTGCAAGAACTCCCTCGCATTGTGTGGAGTCCTTGTGGACGCGCTCCCGTGATACAGCGATCGGCCATTGCCGCTCACTGTATCCCCCGGCCCCGCCCCTCGGCGTGCCGCCTCATTGTATGTGATTGACAGCAGCGCCAGCCAATGGTTGCGCTGCTTTTAATCCATCCGCTCTAGCCAATCAACGGCCAGGCTGAGCGGCGAAGAGGATGTCGGGGCCGAGCGCAAGACTTTCGAGGGGTCAGGTAAGTATAACGGGGGGCCGGTATAGTCAAAAGCTTTTTTCACCTTAATGCATAGAATGCATTAAGGTGAAAAAACGTTTACCTTTACAACCCCTTTAACTTATTGTCTTTGGGGGTCTAAGGTGCTTTGGGGGTCACAGACTTAGATCTGTATTGCCGGGACCGACAATTCATTAATAGCCGTGAGTGGTTTTAAATTACTTTTTGTGCAGGGACAGTTCTTAACTTGCCACTTTACAGGCATACACACCCCCAGGTATGAAATGTAAAGGAATATTTCTCTTTAAGCATTATTAAAATCACTGCTCCCAAAAAAACTGTTGTTTTTAAAACTTTTTCTTGCAGTAATACATGTTCCCTGGGGCAAGACCCGGTTCCCAAACACTTTTTATGACAATACATTGCATATTAACCTTTAAAATTAACACTTTTGATTTATCCCATAGACTTTTAAAGGGTGTTCCGCAGCTTTTCAAACAGCACGGCCCCGCCAGCCTTGCTGTCCTCAGGCCTTTTCGGGCATTTCCGAACGCCGCTGATTGCTGTGATCGGCGATGTTCGGCTCTGCTCGGCTTCGGCGCACCCCACCTCAGGCCAAAAGCGGTACTGAACACCGCTTTGGCCTGAATCGTGCTCATTTTGCAAGACAACACTCACGATTTTTTTAAATACAGTGCTTGGATTGCGAAATGCTCGTTAAACGCAATCCGAGGTTACACTGTATTGGGATTTTTTTTAACCAAAAGCATGTAGCAGAATACATTTTGGTCTAAATTGAGGAAGAAATATGATTTTGTACATTTTTTTTATTGGATATATTTGATAGCAGAAAGTAAAAAATGCAGCACTGTATCGCAAAAAATGGCCTGGTCATGACGGGGGTAAACCTTCTGGAGCTGAAGTGGTTATTGTAGGATTCTGCACCTTGCCTCATTTTATAGCCTAGCCCTAACTTCAATATTTCCATGAAATACAAATATGTGTTTTAGTGTCATTCAGATTTAGAACTAAAGTAGCTATGATGTGCAAAGGATTACAAATTAGCATTAAACAGTTTAAAACAGTCAGAACTTGAAAATGGTTGCAGATTTGTTGCTTTGGTCTACTACAATTTGTAAATTTCTATAACATTCCTTTGAATGGAATACAATGGAATCAATCGTATTATAAGTTATATAAGATTTGACTTACCGAAAAAAAGCAGAACAGTGAGATACAACCACCAGCCGTATGGAGACATGGTCCTGAGCAAGAACACCTTCAATTCTCTATGACATGTTTGAAGAGATGTGGGGGGGATATTAGATTGTGGGAATGGAACTGAACCTGTTTTGTATAAGCCTGTTTAATCTCATATGGACTAAAAATGTGTAACAGGAAAAATACCCAGAGCAACCTGAATTTTGTGCATTGTTTCTTAGATAAAGGATATGAGAATAGAAAATGTCACAGAAGTGAGATATTGATCTCTTATTTCCAGTATGTCCTGTTTCTCAGGCAGTCCATACAGCACAAAGGCTGCTACTCATCTTAACCACTTTAGCCCCGGACCATAATGTTGGTCAAAGACCAGAGCACTTTTTGTGATTCGGCACTGCGTCGCTTTAACTGACAATTGCGCGGTCGTGCGATGTGGCTCCCAAACAAAATTGGCGTCATTTTTTTCACACAAATAGAGCTTTCTTTTGGTGGTATTTGATCATCTCTGCGGTTTTTATTTTTTGCGCTATAAACAAAAATAGAGCGACTATTTTGAAAAAAATGCAATATTTTTTACATTTTGCTATAATAAATATCCCCAAAAAAGATATAAAAAAACATTTTTTTCCTCAGTTTAGGCTGATACGTATTCTTCCACATATTTTGCGTTAAAAAAAATCGCAATTAGCGTTTATTCTAACTGTATGGGGGGGTGGACTCACTAGGGGAAATCACTGATCTCCTGTTCATACATTGTATGAGCAGAAAATCAGCGTTTCCCCCACTGACAGGAACGAGAGCTATGTGTTTACACACATAGCTCTCGTTCCCCACTCTGTAACGAACGAGCGCGTGTTCCCAGCGGCGATCGCTCCCGCCGAACACGCGCGCGGGACTCAGGGGACGAGCGGGGGCGCGCGCCCCCTAGCGGCCGCTAAAGGTAGGACGTAGAGCTACGTGCTCTCGCCCAGCAGTGCCACCGAACTGTGGTGGGCGGTCGGCAAGCATAACCCTTATAAATTTTGTGGTGAATTTTAGATAATTCTATCAATAACAATGCACAAAATTCAGGTTGCTCCGGGTATTTTTTTTCTGTTACACATTTCTTTTGAAAAATGTTATCAAATAATCATATATTACTAGGTTACAGATTTTGGAGTCACATCTGAAGATGGGGGCAGTGGAAGGGGGGGGGGGGGTTGAATGTAGAGATCAGAGCTAAAGATGGGTGGAAATGTGGATGGGGGATGCAGAGGTAAGCAGCTGTGGTAAAAGGCTAAACTCTGCACTCTGTGTGTAGTGCACTCCTAAACTCGGCAGTAAGTATGTAGTGCACCCCCAAACTCTGTGTGTAACACCACCCCCTGCACTCAGTATGTCATGCACTCCAGGTATTTAATGCCTCTTTAAGACCCTTCCCCTGTTAGTGAAATTTGACCACACACACTATTTGATGCGGTAATTAAAATGTTCTGAAATAGTGAAATTAGATCAATTATGTCACCCTTGCACCTGGATCCCAAGTGAGACCCAGTGGTGGCTGGTGCTCAAAATTTTTGGGGGGGCGCAAACAAACGAAAAAACGAATTGCAGCCTCACTGTGCCCATTAAACGCAGCTACTATGCCCATCAAACGCAGCCACTGTGCCCATCAAACGCAGCCCATGTGCCCATCAAAGGCAGCCCCTGTGCCCATCAATTGTTGCCACTGTGCCATGCCATCAATTGTCCCCACTGTGCCATCAATTGTCGCCACTGTGCCATCAATTGTCGCCACTGTTCCATGCCATCAAACAAAGCCACTGTGCCATCAATTGTTGCCACTGTGCCATGCCATCAAATACAGCCACTTTGCCATGCCATCAAACGCAGCCACTGTGTCATCATTTATCGCCACTGTGCCCATTAATTTTCACCACCGTATCATGCCATCAAACACAGTCACCGTGCCATCAATTGTCGCCTCTGTGCCCATTAATTGTCAGCACTGTGCCATGCCATCAAACTCAGCCACTGTGCCATCAATTGTCACCACTGTGCCATCAATTGTCACCACTGTGCCATCAATTGTCGTCACTGTGCTATCAATTGTCACCACTGTGCCCATCAATTGTCACCACTGTGCCATGCCAAACGCAGCCACTGTGCCATCAAACGCAGCCACTGTGCCATCAATTGTTGCCACTGTGCCATCAATTGTCACCACTGTGCCCATCAATTGTCGCCACTGTGCCCATCAATTGTAGCCACTGTGCCCATCAATTGTCGCCACTGTGCCCATCAATTGTCACCACTGTGCCTATCAATTGTAGCCAGTGTGCCCATCAATTGTCGCCACTGTGCCCTGTAAAATGCTCCCAGATTGCCCCCCGCCCGGCACTTACCTTTCTGGGGTCAGCCATCCTCCTTCCACGGTCCCTCGATGTCTTCTCCCACCCTCCATGACGCTTAAGCCAATCAGGTTACTGGTAACCAGAACTGGTGAACCTGGTTGGCTGAGACGCCTGTTAGTGTTAGCCAGGGAACGTACCCCCCGTGCGTCCCCTGGTTAACTATTTGGAAGCCGATTACAGCCATCAGGTTGTAATCGGAAAGCCTATCAGAGCCGCTGGCTCTGATAGGCTCTTCCAAAGCCAACCAGCTGCCATTAATCAGATGGCCGGCGCTCACCAGGGGGCCGGCCATCTGAATAGTAGGCGGCAGCAACAATACATGGATTCATGCAATGCATGAATCTATATATTGTTGATCAGTGGCGGTGCAGGGGAGAGAGAGGGGGCGGCACTCCTGCGCCCTCTATGGACGCACCGCTACTGGTGAGACCACTACGCATCCATCTCCTTAACCACTTGCTTACTGGGCACATATACCCCCTTCCTGCCCAGGTGAAATTTCAGTTTTCGGCACTGTCGCACTTTAATTGAAAATTGCGTGGTCGTGCAACATGGCTCCCAAACAAAATCCACCCTGTCCCCACAGAGAGAGCAGAAGATGAAATCTCTTGAGGACACCTTAAGGAGTTTATCAAATTCTTTCCCTGACTCTTGCACATTACAGTGTCATGGAAAACGTAGTTTTGAGCCATCTGTTGGTCAAGAGAAGAGCGGTGAAGAAAGCATGCATTTCTGTGCATTGTCAAGGAGCAAATGGTTGACGCTGTGTTCAAATAACTCCGCTGAATCCTCCATGCCTAAAGCTGGGGCTATGGCAGGAATAGTTGTGGACAAGGAGGCAGGTTTTGCCACTGTGGCAGCTGCAGGGGACTTTGCACTATTTTCTGCTTGGGTGACGGAGAATGAGGAGGAAGAGATCATTTTAGTTAAGCCAGTCCACCACCTCCTTTGAATGCTGTGGGTGCATAGCACCACTAAACAGAGGAAATTATGTCCTGCCTGAGGACTGACCACTTCCACTTGCCTGTGGACACATAGGGCCAGATTCAGCAACACTTGCGCTGGAGTATTTCGATATGCGCCGCGTAACTGTGAAGATGCGCCGTCGTTTCTATGTGCCCGTACCCACCAAACTAGATGCGCCCAATAACGGGCCATTTGCGACCGGCGGAACGTTCCGACGCCAGAGTATCGTCAGCGCTTAATTTCGCTTGGCGCATCAGTCGCGCCTATTGATTTCCCCTGCAAATATGCAAATGAGGGATTTTTCCCAATTCACGAACGGATTAGCACCATACGCTGGCTACATGCGCCGCGCGTATCTCGTCCGTCCGGCGCAAAGTTATTTCTACAAATAGCTGCTTTATCTTTACTCCAGACGGCCACAGGTCAGCAGGAGAGCAGCTACAGCAGCGTTACCGACGATAAGAGCTAGCTGAGCACCCCCACTTGCAGGACAACACCTCTGTCCATGCTTGTCTGTCAAATTTTACAGCCATGGAGGAAGACATCATAGGTCTCCATAGCCGAGATGACGGCTGACAGCTCCTGGCCATTAAAGTTCAGCTTTCTCCTGTGTGTTTGCGGGGAACGGGAGCAGCCATCTCAGAACAAAAGTAACATCACTGCGGGGAGGGGGAGCAGGATATACTTTAGTGCCGGAATGGCGCTTCTACGGGCGCATTTAAACGCCCAACGGAAGGCATTGCGCTGACGTTTCCCGTGAAGTGGTGCCGACGGAAGTTGTGAGCATGCGCACAAAGGGGGCGAGTGGAGCCTCACTCACTGCGCATGCTCCGTGGTTGATGCGCTGAACGTAAGCCTCTGCGCTGGGCTCCGCCCATCATTTACATATGATCACACCCACTTCCCCTTGCGTCGGGTTACGCCAGCGCATTATCGTTACTCTGGCGCAAGTTTACGCGCAACTGCTATGTGAATAACAGTACTTGCGCTGAAAGGGTCGTCAGAGTAACGTAAATGAGAAGCGTTACTCTGGAGCAAAGATGCTCTCATCTACCTGAATCTGGCCCATACCCTGCTGGCCTCCTTACAGTGTTTTGGGAACGTCTGTTCCTCCTTGCTGTTCTCTCAGACATGATGGTGGGAGTGGGGGATTCTTATTAACAAAATTTAATAAAGATGTGTAAATGTGTACGTGGATGCACTTTAATCAATGGAAAGTGGTGTTTGGTACACCTTAATTTGAGTATTTACTACACAGGCAAACTCCACAGGTACACTATAATATACTGCTATATATTGTGTTAAACTTGCAGTAACGCACAGAGCTATACGGCATTAAACTTACAGTAACGCACAGAACTATGTGCCATTAAACTTGCAGTAAGGCAATGAAATATACAGCGTTAAACTTGCAGTAACGCAATGAAATATACTGTGTTAAGCTTGCAGTAACACACAGAACTATACAGCACTAAACTTGCAGTAACGTAATGAAATATACAGCATTAAACTTGCGATTGTGTCAAAATGCGGTGAGGTAAAACACAACGACGTGCAGAAAAAAATGAAGTTTGTGAATTTAAAACAAGTTGGCTTTTTTTTTAACCGATGGTTAAATAACCGATGGCGCCCACACACGATCGGTTTGGACCAATGAAAACGGTCCATCGTGTGTACGCGGCATAACACACAGAACTATATGGCATTAAGCTTGCAGTAACACACAGAACTATACAGCGTTAAACTTACAGTAATGCACAGAACTATATGGCATTAAACTTGCAGTAATGCAATGAAATATACAGCGTTAAACTTGCAGTAATGCAATTAAATATATGGGGCCAGATCCACAAAGATGGGACGCCCGCGTGGCGTATCCCATTTACACTACGCCGCTGTAAGCCACAGCGGCGTATCCTTATCCACAAAGAAATTCTGCTGTAGCTTATGGCGGAGTAACGTAAATTGGCCGGCGTACGCGGGTGTAATTCAAATTAACTAGTGGGGGCGTGTTTTATTATAATTATGAATGACCCGACGCAAACAACGCTTTTTTTTAACTGAGCATGCGCCGGCCGTGGACGTAACCTAGTGGGCATGTGTGAAATCACGTCGAAAACGACGTGTACGTAATATACGCAATTCCCTATTCGCGAACGAGTTGAGCAAATGACGTAAACGACGTCCAATACGACGCAGTCCCGACGTCTATACTTAACATTGGCTGCACCTCACTATAGCAGTTTTATCTTTACGCCTTACAGACGCTTACGCAAACTACATAAACACACTGCGCCAGGCGTACGTACGTTCGTGGATCGCCGCATCTACCTCATTTGCATAGTTAACACGGACGTGCCCCTAGCGCCCAGCGTAAATATGCATCTAGGATACGACGGTGTAAGAAACTTACGCAAGTCATATCTTAGTGTAAGTCCGGCGTCTCTTGTTTTCTGGATATAAAACAATGACACGCCGGCGGGAAATTAGAATTACGCCCGTGTAGCTATAGATACACCGGCGTAATTCCTTTGTGGATCTGGCCCATGGTGTGAAACTTGCAGTAACACAATGAAATATACAGCATTAAACTTGCAGTAGCGCAATAAAAAAATGGCGTTACACTTGCATATATTTTTTTCATATTTTGTTATAAAATGTTGCAAACGGTAATTTTACTCCTTGATTGATGTACACTGATGAGGCTGCACTGATGGGCACTGATGGGCTGCACTAATGGGCACTGATGGGCTGCACTGATGGGCACTGATAGGCTGCACTGATAGGTGACACTGAGAGGTGGGACTTGTAGGTCGGCACTGAAGGGCACTGATATGTGGCACTGGTGGGCATTTAAAAGTGGCACTAATAGGTGGCATTGATAGGTGTCACTGATATCTGGCATGATATCTGGCATGATATCTGATGGGCACTAATGGGTGGCAGTGATGGGCACTGATGGGTGGTAGTGATGGGCACTGATCTGCACTGGTAAGTTACTCTGGTAGGCAGCACTGCTAGGTGGCACTGTTTGCCACCACTGGTGGGCATTGATAGGTGGCACTTGTGGGCACTGATAGGTGGCACTAGTGGGCACTGTGGGCACTTGCAGGTGGCACTGGCAGGGGGTACTGGTGGGCACAGATGAGGCAGAATTGCCTCTTCCTCTTCGGAACCGATGTCCCTTACACATAAGCCAGTGATCTGCTTTTTTTCTCCTCATGCTGTCAGCATGTGGAGGAAAAAAAAAGATTACTGGCTTTTGTTTACATCACGTGATCAACTGTCACTGGCTGACAGCTGATCACATGGTAAGGGGCAGGGACTGGCCCATTACTTGGATCTGTGATCACCCGAGTCTCAGTGACACGGGTGATCACAGGGTGCATGCACAGGCAGGGTGCGCGGGGAGCGTGCAAAGGGGAGGACGTCGATTAATGGCATCCCGGCATTTGGGGTCCGCTCTGCATCCGTCATTCGGCTATAGCGCGGGCGTCAAGTGGTTAATATGGTATAATTCAGATCTTCTTGAATTTACTCCCTAGAAGGTACCTCCTTTAAAATAACCAACACATATTGCAACACTGAGTATCTGATATTGATGTTCTAATGGATAGACAATGGTTTAGCATGTTAGAGGAGGTTTTACTAAATTATAGCCAGAGACTTAGGTCGGCCACAGATGGTTCGAATCTCACCCGGCTCAGCAAGAACCAGACAAGATTCTAACCACGTATGAGCAGGCTGAATATACCAAGTTGATTGATCGATTAAATTGGGTACAAGCAGCCTGCTGGATTTTACTTCTTTACATTCTTTACTACTTTACATTCAGCTCAGGGGGCTATCATTTAGTACTGTAGGTCAAGCAGTCATGTGCACCAAGTCATTGTTTTGGTTTGGTGAGTTGGCAGGCATCATAGCAGATCAGGGGTCTCCAAACATTCTAAACAATGACCGGTTTATTGTTCTTCAGACTCTTGGAGGGGCAGACTTTGCCCAGCGGGAGTGGAAATTTTCCTGGCATCATTGTTAATAAACATCTGGTATTAGGGGGAGGAATAGTGCCCCATTGCTGGTATCATAGGGAGGAATAGTGCTCTGTTAGTTGTGTCAGTGGGAGAAATGGTGCTCCATTGTCGGTGTCAGATGGCAGAATAGTGTCTCGTATCAGTGGGAGGGATAATGCCCCAAGGGCTGGATAAAGGCAAGCAAAGGGCCACATCCACCCCTCGGGGCACAGTTTGGAGACCACTGCAACAGATGATAGATTTACAACAGGGGGCTTTTTGAGGATTTTTTTTTCCGCAAAAAAATTTTTTTTAGTGAATGAGTAGGGTCACCATGTACCCCATACTTATTATCATGGGAAGGGGCTATCTGGGGTCCCCCTTATTACTAAAAGGGGCTTCCAGATTCTGATAAGCCCTATGCCCGCAAACTCCTAAAACCACTGCCCAGGGTTGTGGGGGTTAGGCATTAGTCCTTATCAACATAGGGACGCAGTACTTTGTCATGGGGCACCCCCACATGTTAAGTGCGCTCCTATTGTTTGGGGGGGGGTGCATGCTCATCTTCCCCTCACTTGGCCAGCTTGCCTGCTTACTAGGGCTAAGGGCCTGCTACGAATTTTTAGAGGAACTCACACATTTTTGTTGTGTTGTTCTGTGTGGAGCCCCCCTTAAATCTATACCAGATCATGGTATGTATTTGGGGGGGGGGGGGGCACTATGCAGGTTATTTTTTAAAATTCTTGCTGAAGGTTGTGCTTTAACACAAATGGCATATGCTGAGGAAAAAAACAAATTAGTTAAAATTGCTGGCAAATGATATGAAATGATATTCACTGCCAGCTTCTTTAAATAACAAAAGCTGTGCAAAAAAAAACTCCAGTGACCCCCCCCCCCCCCACCCCCCAAATACCTTGGAGGTGTCTTTGTGGGGTTCTTTTTTTGTTTTTTGGGGGGATTAGCAAAAGGTGTCAGTGATGTCATTTTCAGGAATTTTAAAACATTTTTCCTTCAAAGACAGGAATAGGAATATAAAGAAATTGAACAATGTTTATGTTTCACTTAAAGGGTCACTAAAGGAAAAAGATGTTTTTGCTGAAATGACTGTTTACAGGATATAGAGACATGAAAGTTAACTGATTCCTTTTAAAAATGATTAAAAATAGATAAAAATCAATCATATAATGTGCCTGCAGTTTAGTTTCACTTTAAAACTGGTTTCATGTTTCTGTGAAGTAAAGAGACACACAGAACAAAAACAAACTAATACAGGGCAGTGTTTTGTTTTTAAAATGAATCTTATTGGTTCTGAGGAGTTTTAGATACACAGTAATGACAGCTTGGACCACAGTGAAAAGCTGCCATGAGATTTTTCATAAGGAGCCAGACAAGCAGGAAGTGTGGAGATCAGAGCAGAATTACAGCAACTTCAAAGCAAAAATGAAGAATGAGGACATGAAACCAGGACTGCAGTAAGGTAAAGGAAGCTATTTAGCTAAATAAAAAATCCTTTAGTGATCCTTTAACAATATTGCTCCTGGCTGTATAGATTTGTATTTATTTATTTATTTATTTTGCATTGGTACATATTTCCCAGGGCAGTATCAACCCCCGTGCTATTTTTTTTTACACCCTCTTGCCAATTAGCTCAGAAAAAATGAATTTTTAATTTGACAGATTCAGCTTTTTTAAGTTTGCAGAACCCTACTCAAATCGAACCCAGGACAGTTTGACACATCCGTGATCACCCTTTCTTATTGAATGTGTATTCCTCTGTCTAATTTACATCTTTTAGTTAGTCCCCAGCTGTTGAAATAGAACATACCCACCAACATAAGCTTCAATGGGGGTAAACGGGCAGCAACATGTTTAAGGGTCTCCTCCCTCTTTGTCAAGCTGGGTAACAACACGTTTCAGGGGTTCCTCCTCTTTATCAAGCTTGACAACAAAGGAGGGGTGTTTGAAACATGTTTCTGCCCATTTACTCCTACTGAAGTGTGTTTTGCTGTGGGACGAGGTGCATGTAGGAGTAGGATGGCTGTAGATGCTGTCAGTACCATTTGGTGGGCCTGGCACACCACAGAGGTTTATTGATCTTGGCCATGATACCATCTTCAGTGTTCCCACTTGGCTTCCATCTGCACTTCTTGCTGATCACAGTCCTCTTTGATGCAAGTGTACTGTGCTTTGATGTAAAAACGGATCCTTGTGCACTGCTTCTTCTGCTTTCTGAAAATTGTTTTGCAAAGTAAACAATCTCTACTATAATTAGTAAATCAACCCTATTGAGTCTGTCAGTGTAAATTTTCTGTCTAAATGAGTTGGAAAGCCACTGTATGTTAACTTTTTTTTTGTTTACAAAAGCTTTATTTGGAAGACTAAAACATAACAGGATTTCAGTACATACAGAATAAATTATATAGGATGACAGGTAATGAGCAGGAGTTATACAGTTGAAGGAAATCAGACATGAGTTGAACAATATGGGGCAATGTTGGTATGGGAAATAAAATACAACAACAAGAGATAACATATAGATTATACAAATGGAAGCAATAGAAGAAGGCTACTGAACGATATGGACCAAGTCCGGTTAGAGATAAAATGTAGAAAAAACAAAAAAACATATGTTAACTTTTGAGAACCTTGTATATTGACTTATGTAGCCTAGTCAACAGAGAGTTAGTTATTGTATAGATTTTACTCCAGAGCCAAAGTTCTACATACTGTAATGCCGCGTAGACACGACCAGTTTTCTTGATGGGAAAACTGTCATTTATTCTCTTGGTCGGGAAAACTGGCACGGCCGTTTTTCTCCACCAAGAGAAAACCTGTCGGGAAAACTGGCCGTATGTAGGGTAAACAAGATGCCGAGCAAGAGCTCGATGTTCCCCCTCGGTTTTCTCTTGACCGACAAGAAAACCCATCGTGTGTAATTGGTATTTTTCTATCAGGAATAAATTTTTTAGAAATCAAGGGTGAAGGCATAGAAAATGATAGTCAGTTTTAGTAGACACTTCATCCTTTAACTGCTGCCTGTCACCCATCTTTGGACAATTAGTACTGAAGGCTATAAACACTGTTTGAAACGCTCCATGTAGTGTATATTAGGCAGCGCAATGGAGAAATTGCTGGGCTGACATTTATACCTGTTTAGGATTTTTTGGGATGAGTGAGCCGTAAGAACTGGTTTAACAATCCTTTATCTCTACATGTAATTAAAGAATATAGAGGTTTTTACCATATAATTTACACAACACGCTTAACATTTTGAAGGTGCAGAATATTTTTTATTGTGCCAAAAAGTTGAATAACCAAAAAAGCAGATATTTGTTATTTGTATAGGTGTTAACCCCAAGTCACAGAACATCTACTGTATGGATACAAATACAGTCACCAATCTTTTCCCCCATTCTCCCTACCAAAATGTAAGTTTGAATGGTGTTTACACCTGTCGGATCTTCACTGTATCTATGCGTAAGTGATTCTATGAATCACACGCATAGATACCCAGTAAAAAAAAACAGAGATACGACGGTGTTTCCTGCGATACAACATCGTATCTCTTTTGAGAATCTGGCCCTATCAGTTTTCCTGCAGGTTTTTCTCTTCAGTTTACCAAAACCATGCAGTGCAAGGGCCTGCCTGATTGCATACACATTTAAACTCTAATGCCGCGTACACACGATCGTTTTTTGCGATGGAAAAAAACGTTGTTTTTTAAAACGTCATTTAAATTGATCGTGTGTGGGCAAAACGTTGTTTTTTGTCTTCCAAAAAACGACCAAAAAAAAATTCCAACATGCTTGAATTTTTTGTGTCGTTTTTCAAAACGTCGTTTTTTGTTTCACAAAAAGTCACCGTGTGTAGCAAAAACGTCGTTTAAAACGACGTTTTTCAACCCGCGCATGCCCAGAAGCTAGTTATGAAGCAAACTTCAATGGAAAAGAGTGGTGAACGTAACCTCACTTTTTGTGAAAAAAAACGATGGTGTGTATGCAACATTGTCTTTGAAAGTGACGTTTCAAAAACGTCGTTTTTTACTTCACAGAAAACGTCGTTTTTACTTCACAGAAAACGTCGTTTTTTTTCATCACAAAAAATGATCGTGTGTACGCGGCATTAAGGTTTGACCTCATATTAGATGGTTTTGGTAAACCTTAAGAGGTTTGAGGTTAAGTTACATTTTGGGGCTAACATTAAGTCTTAATAGAAATGCATAGAGTATTAAATACAAAATATGTCATGCTTGAACCTCAATATATTTGGGTTTAGTATATTGTTACTAAACCCAGGACCCTGCATTCACTATATCTGGTCTCCCACAGAACATGGAAATGCAATTATTTTAGTAAATATGAACTGCTAAATACCTTTCCCCTCCCCCCTCAAGAGGATTTCTCCACACCAGGGAGAAAGCCTTGCATTACTGTGTGTAGTTATAGACAGAAGAACGGGAAGTGAGGATTTCTCAGAAGAAACAAGGACATTTAAAAGCAAAATGGAAGGATGAGGTAAGTGAAGGAGGATTGCACTAAGGTAAAGGAAGCTATTTAGGGAAAATAATTTTTACCTTTACAACCCCTTTAACCCTCCTAGCGGTATTCCCGAGCGTGACTCGGGGTGGTTTTTCCATGCTAGGATCGGTAACCCCGAGTCACGCTCGGGGTAGATGTGCAGAGTGTGCAGCAGCGCGGCTTACCTTCTCGCAGCATCCACAGGCAAGTTACTTACCTTGACTCTGCATCCCCGATGTGTGAGCGAGCGGGTCCTCGCTCGATTCACACACTGCCCGTGTGCCGCCGATCTCCGTTCCCTGCGACGTTACGACGCACGGGGGCGGAGAACGGCGCCAAATTAAAAAAAGTAAACAAACACATCTTATAGATTACAGTACTGTATGTAAAAAATACACCCCCCCCCCCCCCCCCTTGTACCTAGTGGTCTGCCCAGTGTTCTGCATGCACTTTTATATAATAAAAACTGTTCTTTCTGCCTGCAAACTGTAGATTGTCCATAGCAACCAAAAGTGTCCCTTTATGTCAAAAATGGTTTAGGAGCAGCTAGAAAACAGCGATAATCAATTATAATCACTTACAGAATTGAGCGATAGCGATTTGTGGGCAAATTCGTCATGAAAAAAAAAATAATCACAGTGACAATTCTGCAACTGAGCAAATTTCAGTGATTTGATTTGATTACATTATTGAATAATTTTTATTATAATTACATTATCATTTGTTATAATTATTTATAGTTATTTATTATATTAAAATTTATGATTTTGTTTTTCAAACTTTATCATACCCGCGATGTCTTGTTTGGACAGATTTAAGCGAGTTATTCCTAAGAATTGCAGGCCTACAGTATAAAACGCCAAATTTCCATGCAAAAAATTGTACCGCTTTTGGTATGTAATTCCAGACAGAATCATACCGCCAGGGAGGTTAAGGAGTGGCAGGGCTTTTTTTCTGGGGGAACTTGGGGGAACTCAGTTCCACCACCTTTGGCTCAGACCCTTTGGTGCCCGCTCACCACAATCACTTGTGAACACAGAAGTCTGGTTTCTGTGTTTAAAAGTGACTGCTTTGTAACCCCCTGAACTCTGCACACTGTATGTAATGCAATTCTGGTATTTAATGCCCCTTTAAGACCCTTCTACTGTTTGTGAAATCTGAACGGGTCGTGGTTGAGTTCCTGCACCTATTTTCTGAGAAAAAAAGCTCTGAGGAGTGGTATCCTGGAGTAGATTTCTCTAACATGGATTGAGTGCTGGTTTACATTAGAGTGACTTCTGTGGCGACTTGAGTCGCACAGAATTGCAGGACAAGGAAAATCACATTCTATTCAATGGTGCCCATTCAACTCAATGTGTGTGTGATTTTGAAAAAAGGTTCCTGTGTTAACTGACATAATTTTCAGTGTGAGGCCCCGTACACATGACCGAGCTTCTCGGCAGAATCCAGCGAGAAGCTCGCTGGGAGACATATTCTGGCGAGAAGCTCGATCGTGTGTACACTTCCGACGAGCGTCCCGCGCTCTCTTTTTCCTCGTTGTTCAATGAAGACTTTGGCTCGACAAGCTTTTCCGACCGCTCATCGGGAGCCTCGTCGCGCGGAACGATGGGTTTAGCCCAACGAGGTTCTCGGACGTGTGTACGCGGCCTCACTTGGCCGCATAGAGTATTGCCAAAACACAGCCAATTTACATCAAACTCACATCAACGTAGCACTACAAAATGGCACTGAAAATTGCATCACATTAGTGTGAACCGAGCCGAAGAGCCTGTTCTGGTAGCCAGACTGTGACCACCAGAACAGGCTCTTCATTTCCCCAGTGAGAACAAACACAGCAATATAAATGGTAAGATGCTTTACCACCTTCGCACTCCACCCAAAGCAAAAAAAAAAAATATTAAGTTCTGGCTAGAGTTCCGATTTAATGGTATATGATGGCAATCATATTAAATTGTGGCTCAAACAATATGGCAAGCAAGGTATAATATAATTTTATAACATCATTTGTTTCAAAACTACAGGAGCTCCATAACTACTATAATGGGTATTCATTACGACCCCAAAAAGAGAAGACTACAATAAATGTAATGATAATAGATAGCAAGTACAATATTATGAACAATCGATTCAACACCATTGCGATAAGGTACCAATCTGATTCACCATCTTCTTCAGTCTTATGAGAGATCAGTTCCTGCTGCATAGTTTGAACTTCTAACAGCAACATCTCCAAAAGTTGGGTCTCGGTTATATTATTTATGTCTACAGTTACAGGTGAAGCATCTTCCCTCTTATGAGCATATCTTGGATTAATAGCACCTAAAAAGTAATAACAGTGGCAAATAAACAGATTTTTAAAAATGTATTAGAAAACCATGATAATGAGCAATACTCAATACGTGTTATGCCTTGAACACACGATCGGAATTTCCAATGGAAAGTCAGAAGGAATTTTTTTTATCGGATATTCCGACCGTGTGTGTGCCCCATGGGACTTTTTTCCGTCGGAATTTAGAAAGAGAATTGGCAGTATTTTCCTCACACACTCTAAGGCCCTGTACACACGAGGAGACATGTCCGATTAACCAGGTCCGACGAACCGTTTTCATCGGACATGTCTGAAGGGATATTTTGATCTGATGTGTGTACACACCATCAGACCAAAATCCCAGCGGACCAGAACGCGGTGACGTAGAAGACACCGACGTGCTGGCAAAAGGAAGTTCAATGCTTCCACGCATGCGTCGAATCAATTAGACGCATGCGCGGGATTTCGGTCCGATAGTTGGGCGTACTAACCATTGGACATGTCCGACGGACAGGTTTCCAGCGGACAAGTTTCTAAGCATGTTTAGAAATTTTTGTCCGCTAGAAACCTGTCTGCTAGGCCATACACACGATCGAACATGTCCGCTGAAACTGGTCTGCGGTGTCTCCTCGTGTGTACGCGGCCTCACAGTGTAAGGAGAGAAGAACCAGCAATCCTGACATTGGACATGTACACAAATAATCAGTGCAGTGATTATTAGTGCAGCACCATCAGTGCTCATCAATGCTGCCCATTAGTGCTGCACATCAGTGCCTCCTCATCAGTGCCACCTATCAATGCCCATCAGTTCTGCAAAATTTTATAGCAGGAACTTTTTTTTTAATTTCCCCTCTTTCTTTGTTTGTTTAGTGAAATTTTTTAAATCCCAGTGGTTAACCACTTTAGCCTCGGACCAATTTTCTGGTCAATGACTGGGCCACTTTTTGCGGTTTGGCACAGCGTCAATTTAACTGACAATTGCACGGAGGTAAAATAGCAGCGTTTTACCACTATTCTACCGCCAACGCTTTGGGCAGCACCAGTGTGAAAGGGGTCCAACATTCACCAGCTCCATGATATTGTCATTGAGGAGTGGAGGAGGACTCCAGTGGCAACCTGTGAAGTTCTGGAGAACTCCATGCCCAAGAGTGTTAAGGCAGTTCTGGAAAATAATGGTGGCCACACAAAATATTGACACTTTGGTCCCAATTTGGACATTTTCACTTTTAGGGGTGTACTCACTTTTAGACATTAATGTCTGTGTTGAGTTATTTTGAGGGGACAGAACATGTACACTGTTACACTCACTACTTTACATTGTAGCAAAGTGTCACTTCTTCAGTGTTGTCACATGAAAAGATATAATAAGATATTTACAAAAATGTGGAGGGGGGGTGTACTCACTTTTGTGGGATGTATATATATATATATATATATATATTTATTTATTTACATTGGTCCAAGTTGGAACAATGTAATTAGGCATAAAATAACCATACCTGGAATTAATTTTTAAGTAAGTATGTGATCAGTAGACATCAAGAGGTACAGTGGCAAGAAGATGTAATTACTTATTTTCATTTTTTATAATACAGCTATGGAGAGGGGTAGTGTGACCAGATAATCACTGCACACATATTGGCAAACAGTAATCATAAATAATAATCTAATTGTATCACTGGTGGGAATAAAGGTAATTAATGTGAAAGTACACTCAAACACTAAACTATACTTATATTTACTCCCAACCCCATTCTAAGACTATTCTGTCTACCCTGTAAAAGAAAGATATGCATACTTACCAATGCTGAGGGTGCTCCGTTCCGGTCACAAGATTGGGTCCCAGCACCAGCTTTAGTAAAGGAAAGAGATTACAAACAACAGCTGCAGAGCCTGCATGATGATGTCGCCAATAGGCTTGCTATGGAGCATGCATTTTTGTCTGTTCATTCTCCACACTGAAGCCGGTGATCTGCCTATCTGGTTCCGGCTAACGAGCTGGTTCCATTAAGGACTGCGCAGGTTCAATCTGATGGTCTGGTTCCGGCTAACTAGCTGGTTCTGCGCAGGCGCAATCCTTCGAACTTCGGCCGGCATCCAGGGTGACGTGGAATTTGAGGAAAGCGGCCTCACGGCTCTTATTTTAACATCCTCCAATCCACGGGGATGTTAAAGAATGAGCCTGGATGCTGGCCGAGGTTCAGAGATTTCCATCGGCAAGGAACCAGCTCGTTAGGGGAACAATACAGACAAGTCACCGGCACTGGGACCTGATCGTGTGGCCAGACCGGAGCGTCCTTGGAATAGGTGAGTATATAGTTCTTTCCTTTTACAGGGTAGATAGAATAGGCTTAGAATGGAGGTGGTAATAGATTTAAATGGGTTGTAAAGGTAAAAAAAAAAAAAAAATCCCTTAATAGCTTGCTTTACCTTAGTGCAGTCCTCCTTCACTTACCTCATCCTTCAATTTTGCTTTTAAATGTCCTTATTTCTTCTAAATGTCTTATTTCTTAATCTATCCATCTATCTCCCTCTCTATTAGCTTTTAGAGGATCCCTGAAAACCCTCCTCTTCAGAGAAGCCTATCCTACCCACACCTAGCAACTGCATTTTTCATTTGAGTCCATCTGATCATCCCCCACAGCTACTACCCTTTGTTCCACTTGACCCTCCCTTCTAGATTGTAAGCTCTTACGAGCAGGGCCCTCTGATCCCTTCTGTATTGATTTGTATTGTGAATGTACTGTCTTCCCTGATGTAAAGCTATATAAATCCTGTATAATAATAATAATAATAATAATAATAATAATTTCTTCTGGGAAATCATTACTTCCTGTTCTTTTGTCTGTAACTGAACAGAGTAATGCAAAACTTTCTCCCTGGTGTGGAAAAAGCCTCTTGAGGGGGGAGGGGGCGAGCAGGGGGGTCAGGACACTCTCTACTTTGCAGATAGAGAAAGGAGCTGTGTGTTAGTGGGTGTCCTGACACTCCTGCTCGCCCCCTCAAGAGGCTTTCTTCACACCAGGGAGAAAGTGTCGCATTACTGTGTTTAGTTACAGACAGAAGAACAGGAAGTGAGGATTTCTCAGAAGAAATAAGGACATTTAAAAGCAATATGGAAGGATGAGGTAAGTGAAGGAGGACTGCACTAAGATAAAGGAAGCTATTTAGGGAAAACATTTTTTTACCTTTACAACCCCTTTAAATATAGTTAGTGTTTGACTGAACTTTCACTGTAAATATGTAAATATTTCAGACAGAAAATATTAAAAGTAATCTGCAGCTTTAATAAGTCTTTCATTTCAATAGCACTGCACAAACTCACCATTTTCTATAACATTGTGAGAATTAGAGATGTGATCTCGTTTAGAGCAATTTTTGTTGAAAAAGAGAAATCGTGCCAAGCTTGTTTTAATCCAGAATTTCATCCAAGGAGGAGCTTGGGTGGAAGTCTCAGACAGGCTTAACAGGTAGGAAGTTGCGATGCAACCCATAAGACTGACAACCATAAGGGCCATGCAAGTAAAGCAGAATAAACCTTAAAAAAATAAAGTGAGAATGCTTATGTTTATATAAGTATATATATAGTGGAATACTGTGAGATAAATAGTATATAACGATGTGGAGAAATTAATGTAGAAATGTATGTGCCTTTTTTGTTTTTCTTTTGTTTTGTTTTTTATTCTGCATCTGAACTGAGCTGAGAATATTCTAATATACTTCACACAAGGTATATTATCTGCTGCATCTAACCCTTCCCACATTCCTGACCATTGCATTGTAGGGATGAGCTGAACACCCCCTGGTTCGGTTCGCACCAGAACATGCGAACAAGCAAAAAATTATTTCGAACACACGAACACCGTTAAAGTCACGAACATAAAAACGCGCTAATTTTAAAAGTTAATATGCAAGTTATTGTCATAAAAAGTTTGTGGACCTGGGTCCTGCCCCAAGGGACATGTATCAGTGATTTTAATAATGCTTAAAGTGAAACAATAAAAGTGAAATATTCCTTTAAATTTCGTACCTTGGGTGTGTGTATAGTATGCCTGTAAAGTAGTGCATGTTTCCAGTGTTTAGAACTGTCCCTGCACAAAATGTCATTTCTAAAGGAAAAAAAGTTATTTAAAACTACTCGCGGCTATTCATAAATTGTCGGGTTTCTGCAATACAGATTAAAGTCATTGAAAAAAAAACGTCATGGGTCCCCCCCCAGTCCATTACCAGGCCCTGTGGGTCAGTGTGAACATTAAGGGGAACCCCGAAACAAAAAAAAGTGTGGGGGTCCCCTCCAAATTTCGTATCAGGCCCTTCAGGTCTGGTATGGATATTAAGGGGAACCCTGCACCAAAATAAAAAAATGGCGTGGGGTCCCCCCCAAAATCCATACCAGACCCTTCAGGTCAGGTATGCATTTTAAGGGGAACCCTGCACCAACATTTAAAAAAAATTGCGTGGGGTCCACCCAAAAATCCATACCAGACCCTCATTCAAACATGCAACCTGGCAGGCCGCATGAAAAGAGCAGGCTGCAGAAAAAGAGGGGGACGGGAGAGCTGCCCCCCTCCTGAACCGTACCAGGCCACATGCCCTCAACATGGGGCTTCCAGATTCCGATAAGCCCTCGACCCGCAGACTCCCACAACCACCGGACAAGGGTTGTGGGGATGAGGCCCTTGTCCCCATCAACATGGGGACATCCTCACCATATTGAGGGCATGTGGCCTGGTACGGTTCAGGAGGGGGAGCGCTCTCTCTTGTCCCCCCCTCTTGTCCTGCGGTCTGCCAGGTTGCCTTCTCGGATAAGGGTCTGGTATGGATTTTTGGTGGGACCCCACGCCATTTTTTTATTTTGATGCAGGGTTCCCCTTAATATTCATACCAGACCTGAAGGGCCTGATACGAAAATTTGGGGGGGACTCACGCTTTTTTTGGTTCGGGGTTCCCCTTAATATTCATACCAGACCCAAAGAGCCTGTAATGGACTGCTGTTTTTTTCAATGACTTTGATCTGTATTGCCGAGACCGACAATTCATGAATAGCCGAGTAGTTTTAAATGACTTTTTTTCCTTTAGAAATTACATTTTGTGCAGGTATATGCGCTACTTTACAGGCATACTATACACATTTAAAGGAACATTTCACTGTTATTATTTCACTTTAAGCATTATTAAAATCACTGCTTCAAAAGAAACTGTAGTTTTTAAAACTTTTTTTTGCATTGATACATGTGCCCTGGGGCAGGACCCAGGTCCCCAAACACTTTTTATGACAATAACTTGCATATTAACCTTTAAAATTAGCACTTTAGATTTCTCCCATAGACTTTTAAAGGGTGCTCCGCGGCTTTTCGAATTTGCCACGAACACCCCAAATTGTTCGCTGTTAGCCAAATAGACGAACAGCCAATGTTCGAGTCAAACTCATGTTTAACTCGAACATAAAGCTTATCCCTACTGCATTGTGTTACTTCCCCACACATGCACTATTATTTAGTAGACCTAGTAGATCTCCTATCATCTGGGTCTAAAGAAGGCAGCTGATGGGAGATTACATCATTGCATAAATCTTCTTTTTTTTTATATTAGATTTTTAGATTTTTGGCAGTTCTTAGCAGGTACAAGCATTGATACTTAAAGGGTTTATTCTTTTAAAACAAAATTAATTAATTAATCAATCATATACCAAAAACAGCAGTTACAGAGTTTTTTTTACCACTACTATTGTTATACTAATTCTTCAAATAAATTCAGATGATTGTAAACTTTTACTTTCTATTCTGTATTATTCCTAAACCTGGGTTAGAATTACCGGGCTGATCTCTTCCGTAAAACCATATGAACTAAGACAAGCTTGTTTTACTAATCTGTCTGCTGCTGTATGTTAGCAGACCTCAGGAAATACAATCTTCCTAATAAAAATAGGCTACTAAGATATGATGGATTTGCATATATGAAGTACTGTATTTATTGGCGTATAACACTCACTTTTACCCTGAAAATAGAGGGTAAACTGTGCCTGCGTTTTATACGCAGGGGGTTGTGGAAAGTTTTTTTCCTGAAACTTCCCTCTTAGGCCGCGTACACACCACTAAATAAATCCGATCAATTCGGTCTGACAGACCGTTTTGATCGGATTTGTCTGCTGGGATATATTGGTTTGATCGTATACACACGATCAAACCAAAATCCCCGCCGGCAGACAGCGCGGTGTGTGGCGGTGACGTTGACGCCGCCACGTCACCAAACCAGGAAGTAAAATATTTCCACGCATGCGTCAAATCCATTTGACGCATGTGCGGACAGATATGTCCGCTGGTTAGTGTACTTAAAATTTGTCTGCTGGAAAAACCTGTCTGCTCGCCCGTACACACGATCAAATTTGTCTGCTGAAACGGTCCGCCGGACCGTTTTCAGCAGATAAATTCGATCGTGTGTACGCGGCCTTAAAGTTAGGGTGCGTGTTATACGCCTGTGTGTGTTATACGCCGATAAATACGGTAATCATTTTATGATGTCTACCCTAAAAAATGTTTACGCAAATGCTGGGGCACTTGCACTGCTGTTGCGACTATTCCCCATAATGTGTCTAATATGTGTTTTTCCTATGATTGTCATCTCCATCCAAAGACCATGTTTTTTTTTGTTTGTTTTTTTTAATCCACAATCAGGGAAATGGCCATTTGGGCAATAGATGGAGCTGACAATCATAGGAAGCTTATACAGTATATAAAATACATTATGGGGAATTGATGTAATGGCAATAGCAAATATTTTAATAAATAGACCCCCAACTGTAATGTAACAATGTGGGCATCATGAATTGCCATAATTTGAACACCTAAGTTCATAATCTGTATCACATCTTGCTACTTCTTTTTTTCCCTAAATTTAATCAAATAAAATAAAAAATCTGTGAACACTGCTCAAAATGAAACATAATATATGAAAAAAGCAAAGAAAACAAAAAAAAATACTTGGTATTGTAGACACCCTATTTATAAAAAATAACAGGATTTTTTATAACAGCTTATCTGTAAAATCCTTTTCTTGGAGTACACTACGGGACACAGAGAATCTGTGGGTTTTATAGTTCACTAGAGGTGATCTGACACTGGCACAACCAATGAAGACAAGTTCTCCTCTATATAACCCCTCCCATAAGGGATGTACCTCAGTTTGTGTAGCAAAGCAGTAAGGATCCCATTGAAGGGGGGGGAAGGGCTCTGTGCCCCCTGGCGTACTCCAAAAAAAGGATTTTACAGGTAAGCTGTTATTAAAAATACTGTTTTCTTTATCGTACACCACGGGACACAGAGCCTCTATTCATTACATAGTGGGCCATCCCAGAGCAATGCTCAATATGAGGGGTTGGAGACACAGATCAATCAGGCCGCCAACGGACAAGAAGCCCTAAATTGCTGCCTGCAGAACACTACGCCCGAAGGCAGAACCCTCATGTCCTCCTACATCTATTTAATAGAATTTTGTAAATGTATGGAACGAAGACCAAGTTACAGCTTTACAGATCTGAGCCATCGAAGCCTGGTGATGCACTGCCCATGAAGCACTTATTGCCCTGGTTGAGTGCGCCTTAACCGAAAAAGGTGGAATCTTGTTCCTTAAACCATAAGCCTGAATAATAACTTGCCGAATCTACCTTGAAATAGTTGATTTCAATGCCGCTTCTTGGGACAATCTAGCAGAATAAACAACACATCTGTTTTAGGTATCTGAGCAGTTGCCTACAAATAATCTCTCATCCTGGACACAAAGTTGTCCAACTTCCTGTGGAATCTGGAAGCTAGCAGGTCTACACCTGGGGTCCCCCATCTCCCCTGCCAACAGCTGCTGGCGACTCAGGTAATTTGCTTGCCAATTCTCTACCCCTGGAATGAAGATTGCAGAAAGACAAGGAATATGATTTTCTGCCCATGCCAAAATCCATTCACCTCCTTCTGAGCCTATCGACTCCGAGTGCTTCCTTGGTAATTGATTTAAGCTACTGCAGTAGCATTGTCGGATTATATCGAAACAGAGTGACCACCCTGTAACCTGTGTGTCCAGGTTCTGAGGGATAGATATACTGCCTGAATCTCCAATATGTTGATGGGCAGACTCTGTTCGATCTTGGCCCAGGTTGCCTAGGCTGAAGCTTCTTCTTAAAACAAGGCAGCTTGTTTTTCTTCTTCTCCATCAATAGAGTCGTTTTACCACTTGATATCTTTTGGATATCGTTTTCCAAATCATCCCCAAAGAGGCGTCCACCATGGAAAGGGAAACTGGCCAAAAGCTTTTTGCATGGGGCTTCCGCTGACCAATGCTTTAGCTGCTGACCTGCTCTGTGTGGACTGCCTATTTGATCGCCTTCCATCTGTGGCACCTGCTGATCATCTCCGCCTGACGCTGTGAGAGTGCGACGAGCGGGGGTGGAGCCTAGCGATCACCTGACCATCCAGGAAGTATTTACATGGCGGCGGCACCCTGCCTGGCCAGATAAGACATTTACTTTTCAGTGTGCTTTTAAAACCTGTGCCTCTACTCACCTGTCTGCTGACCTGCTCTGTGTGGACTGCCTATTTGATCGCCCTCCATCTGTGGCACCTGCTGATCATCTCCGCCTGACGCTGTGAGAGTGCGACGAGCGGGGGTGGAGCCTAGCGATCACCTGACCATCCAGGAAGTATTTACATGGCGGCGGCACCCTGCCTGGCCAGATAAGACATTTACTTTTCAGTGTGCTTTTAAAACCTGTGCCTCTACTCACCTGTCTGCTGACCTGCTCTGTGTGGACTGCCTATTTGATCGCCCTCCATCTGTGGCACCTGCTGATCATCTCCGCCTGACGCTGTGAGAGTGCGACGAGCGGGGGTGGAGCCTAGCGATCACCTGACCATCCAGGAAGTATTTACATGGCGGCGGCACCCTGCCTGGCCAGATAAGACATTTACTTTTCAGTGTGCTTTTAAAACCTGTGCCTCTACTCACCTGTCTGCTGACCTGCTCTGTGTGGACTGCCTATTTGATCGCCTTCCATCTGTGGCACCTGCTGATCATCTCCGCCTGACGCTGTGAGAGTGCGACGAGCGGGGGTGGAGCCTAGCGATCACCTGACCATCCAGGAAGTATTTACATGGCGGCGGCACCCTGCCTGGCCAGATAAGACATTTACTTTTCAGTGTGCTTTTAAAAACCTAAGCCTCTACTCACCTGTCTGCTGACCTGCTCTGTGTGGACTGCCTATTTGATCGCCTTCCATCTGTGGCACCTGCTGATCATCTCCGCCTGACGCTGTGAGAGTGCGACGAGCGGGGGTGGAGCCTAGCGATCACCTGACCATCCAGGAAGTATTTACATGGCGGCGGCACCCTGCCTGGCCAGATAAGACATTTACTTTTCAGTGTGCTTTTAAAACCTGTGCCTCTACTCACCTGTCTGCTGACCTGCTCTGTGTGGACTGCCTATTTGATCGCCCTCCATCTGTGGCACCTGCTGATCATCTCCGCCTGACGCTGTGAGAGTGCGACGAGCGGGGGTGGAGCCTAGCGATCACCTGACCATCCAGGAAGTATTTACATGGCGGCGGCACCCTGCCTGGCCAGATAAGACATTTACTTTTCAGTGTGCTTTTAAAACCTAAGCCTCTACTCACCTGTCTGCTGACCTGCTCTGTGTGGACTGCCTATTTGATCGCCTTCCATCTGTGGCACCTGCTGATCATCTCCGCCTGACGCTGTGAGAGTGCGACGAGCGGGGGTGGAGCCTAGCGATCACCTGACCATCCAGGAAGTATTTACATGGCGGCGGCACCCTGTCTGGCCAGATAAGACATTTACTTTTCAGTGTGCTTTTAAAACCTGTGCCTCTACTCACCTGTCTGCTGACCTGCTTTGTGTGGACTGCCTATTTGATCGCCCTCCATCTGTGGCACCTGCTGATCATCTCCGCCTGACGCTGTGAGAGTGCGACGAGCGGGGGTGGAGCCTAGCGATCACCTGACCATCCAGGAAGTATTTACATGGCGGCGGCACCCTGCCTGGCCAGATAAGACATTTACTTTTCAGTGTGCTTTTAAAACCTGTGCCTCTACTCACCTGTCTGCTGACCTGCTCTGTGTGGACTGCCTATTTGATCGCCCTCCATCTGTGGCACCTGCTGATCATCTCCGCCTGACGCTGTGAGAGTGCGACGAGCGGGGGTGGAGCCTAGCGATCACCTGACCATCCAGGAAGTATTTACATGGCGGCGGCACCCTGCCTGGCCAGATAAGACATTTACTTTTCAGTGTGCTTTTAAAAACCTGTGCCTCTACTCACCTGTCTGCTGACCTGCTCTGTGTGGACTGCCTATTTGATCGCCTTCCATCTGTGGCACCTGCTGATCATCTCCCCCTGACGCTGTGAGAGTGCGACGAGCGGGGGTGGAGCCTAGCGATCACCTGACCATCCAGGAAGTATTTTACATGGCGGCGGCACCCTGCCTGGCCAGATAAGACATTTACTTTTCAGTGTGCTTTTAAAACCTGTGCCTCTACTCACCTGTCTGCTGACCTGCTTTGTGTGGACTGCCTATTTGATCGCCCTCCATCTGTGGCACCTGCTGATCATCTCCGCCTGACGCTGTGAGAGTGCGACGAGCGGGGGTGGAGCCTAGCGATCACCTGACCATCCAGGAAGTATTTACATGGCGGCGGCACCCTGCCTGGCCAGATAAGACATTTACTTTTCAGTGTGCTTTTAAAACCTGTGCCTCTACTCACCTGTCTGCTGACCTGCTCTGTGTGGACTGCCTATTTGATCGCCCTCCATCTGTGGCACCTGCTGATCATCTCCGCCTGACGCTGTGAGAGTGCGACGAGCGGGGGTGGAGCCTAGCGATCACCTGACCATCCAGGAAGTATTTACATGGCGGCGGCACCCTGCCTGGCCAGATAAGATATTTACTTTTCAGTGTGCTTTTAAAACCTGTGCCTCTACTCACCTGTCTGCTGACCTGCTCTGTTTTTAGTGCATTTTGGTTCAGTTTCTGATGATTTTAATAAAGATTTGACCAACACATTCAAGACTTAGGGAAGTTTAGCCCCCCCCCCCCCCCTCTGGTAGAAAGACATTTAGAATTACTTATACTGCTCTCCTTCGGGCTGCGAGCTTTTAGTTAGTTAGTTCAATGGACCCCCTACTATATCCTGGCCCTAGGGGCCTTTTAACTTATACTTCCTCTTTCATGAAGGGACTGGATTCCCCGTCCCTTCATTTAACTGATTCTACCATTGCTATTTTAAAAAAGAACAATATTTGGCAGGCTCCAACTGTGCCCCATTCAGTGAGAGTAGGGCACATTCACTCCTTTAAGCCCAGCCCTCAAAAAACACTTGTTTCTAGTGCTAGAGCCCCTCTTCTGCCTACCTTCAGAGGGGGCCTACTTAACTGTAGATCTGCGGTGGCTAATGCCACCCAGATTCGGGATCTCATTACCGAGGATAACCTCGACCTCCTCCTCCTCACAGAGACCTGGCTCCAGGACCACCACGCACCTATCCTGGATGAGCTCGTTCCCCCCAACTATGCTATTTTATGCTGTAACAGACCGGTGGGGAGGGGGGGAGGAGTGGGCATCATCTTTAAAAAGGAGCTGAGGATCTGTCCTGCCACCTGTCAGGACAGAGTCTTTGGCTCCTTTGAATCCCTTATAGTCAACTGGGAATTGGCTCCTAATAATACCATAGGCCTTGCAGTGATCTACAGCCCCCCCAATCACAGACCCACTCTGTTTATGGATATAGCGGAGCTAGCATCCCATCTGGCTATGTCCGGTAAACAGGCCTGTATATTGGGTGATATCAATCTATGGGGGGAAGATTCCACCAACCCCCTCACCCAAGACACAATTACAGGCCTGAGAGATTTGGGGTTTCACCAATTGGTTACCGGCCCCACCCATCGGGCCGGCCACACCCTGGATTGGGTTTTGAACCACGAAGCCCCTCTAATCTGTGGCCCTCCCATGGTTGTCCCTTGGTCGGACCACAGCTACATCCCATTCTCCGTTATAAGGCCTCAAAAAAAGAGGCCTCATATCCCAGACAGATCGGGTCCCAGGATTTACTCCCGGAATCTCCGTAGAGTGTGTCCGGGGACTTTCGGGACCTTGGTGGGTGAGAGGTTACGGGCAACTGGTTTTGTTGGGTTGACCGACCCCAGCGCTAAATTAGCGCTGTTGGAGTTGGCTCTGGAAGGTGCACTTGATAGCGTGGCACCCCAGAAGTTAAGATCTAACCCCCGTCCCCTAGGAAAAAATCCACAGTGGTTTACTGAGGAGCTTCGGCTCCTCAAGCAGACCACTCGTGCCAGGGAGAAACGCTGGCGTAAGTCGACAACTGACTTGGACAAAAAGCTCTATCTTGAGGCTCTCAATGGTTACAAGAGAGCCATCAAGCAGGCCAAAAAATGCTACTTCACGGAAAGAATCCGGGAGGCCTCTAACAGCACGGCTGAGCTCTTCAAGATAACATCTGAACTCTCCCAGCCCCTGGCTACCAAACCAACTCCTATGGAGTCGCAGGATTGGTGCCAGGAGCTTGCCGACTTCTTTATCTCTAAGATTGAGAACATTAGAGATAATATCATCTCGCCCGCTTTTGCCCAAGAGGCGTCCGGCTACTCCGGGTCGGCCCCGGGGCTCTCCTGCTTTCAGATGGTGACGGTCTCCCAGGTGGTTGAGGTGATAACTTCTTTGAAGCCGTCGTCCTCCCCCCTGGATGTCTGCCCGGCCACTCTGATCAAGGAGGCCGCTGAGTTCCTTGCCCCGTTTGTACGGGATGTAGTCAATAGCTGTTTCCTGACGGGTGTGGTCCCGGAGAGCCTAAAGCAGGCAGTAGTTTCTGCTCTGCTGAAAAAGCCCTCCTTGGACCCCCTTGTCTTGGGCAGCTATCGGCCTATTTCTAACCTACCGTTCCTGGCCAAGATCATGGAAAAACTGGTGGTGATCCAGTTGCAGAGTTATCTGGAGTCCTTTAACATTCTGGATGAACACCAGTCTGGATTCCGCCCTGGGCGTGGTACAGAGACAAGTCTTCTATGTGTTTATGACGATGTCCTCAATAGCCTGGACGATGGAGATTCGGTAGTTGTGGTTTTGCTGGATTTGTCGGCTGCTTTTGATACCATCAATCACACGATTTTACTACGACGTATGCAATCTGTTTTGGGCATGGATGGCGCAGCGTTGGCATGGGTGGCCTCATTTCTCCAGGGCAGAGTGCAAAAGATCAAACTTGGCCCTCATTATTCCACTAACTCAGCCCTGGTTTGTGGGGTGCCTCAGGGCTCGTCCTTGTCGCCCCTACTCTTTAACATCTATATGAAGCCACTAACTGATGTCATCCAGACCCATAAAGTCCAGTATCAAGTGTATGCAGACGACACCCAGATTTATCTGAGGTTGCCCAGGAACCAGACTCCCAGTCTCATACTAGCTTCCTGTCTGGAGGATGTCAACACATGGATGGCCTCCAATTCTTTAAAACTGAATGGAGACAAGACTGAGGGTATCATCTTCAGCGACTCGTCCTGTCCACCTAACCTCCCCCCATGGCCCGCCTCTTTTGGCGCCCCACCGGTGGTTGGTACCCAGGTGCGGGACTTGGGTTTCATCCTGGACTCCAGATTGACTCTGGAACCACAGATAAGCAGGGTTGTCAGCTCATGCCACTGGCAGCTCAAGCTACTTCGGGTGCTTTTTAAGTACCTGGAGCCACCAGATAAAAAGACCGTGGTCTGCGCCACGATCGGTAGTCGCCTAGACTACTGTAATTCTCTTTATCTAGGATTTCCAAGGAAATCCACCCGCAGGTTGCAGCTTGTTCAGAACGCAGCGGCAAGGTTACTCACGGGTGTCCCCTTGAGGGAACATATCACCCCTGCCCGGAAAGCCTTGCATTGGCTGCCCGTTGTTCAACGTTCTCTGTTCAAAGCCGGCTGCCTTATGTATAAGATCTTGAAAGGCACAGCCCCTGGCTACCTGCGGAGAAGGTTCCTCAAGAGAGCCCCGGGAAGAACTCTGCGATCTAGCAGGAAATGCCTCCTAAGCATACCGGTGCCTAAGAAGACTCGTCGGGGTGGCAGATCCTTCTCCCACCAGGGTGCCATGCTGTGGAACTCCCTCCCGGAGGACATCCAGGAGGCGGCATCACTGGCGGCCTTTCGCCGGAGTTTAAAAACCTGGCTATTCCATCAAGCCTACCCGGCTTAAGGCGTCAGTTGGCCTGAGTGTAACATCCGAGCGGGAACATCAGTCCAAGTCGTACCATCTTGTTGTCCACTTGTCCCTGGGTTCACCCAGGGACGTCGCCAGCGTGTCGGGATCCTCCGGGGTAATTGACCACGCTATAGAAAGTGCACCTCAACTCAACTCAACTCAACTCAGCCAAAGAATTCTGTGCATATGCACCAGGTGAAGCATAGGGCGAGATGCTTGCTGAATAGAATCTCTAATGAATGAATGAATGAATGAATGAAAACTTGTATAGCGCGGCACATGCGAACTGAATCGCCTCTAATGGCATCCACCGTGAAACATAAGGCCCTAGGCAGATTCTCCCAGAATTGTATCTGCTCCAGGGGAAGATCTTTCAGCCCCTGTTTCACTTGTTCCTTTAGGACCTGACACATACCAGCTGCCACCACAGCAGGTTGGGTCACTGCAATCTTTAAATACCTGAGCATTGTCTTAGGCTTTTATTTACACAAGAAATGGCAGACTCCACTTCTTGGTAAACTTCTCCTCCATAGGGTAAAGCACTTCAAGTTTCCTAGGAGGAGATAAACGCTTATCTGGATGTTTCCAGTCTGCGTAAATCAGATCCTCCAATAAAGGATGAATTGGAAAAGAGCATGCAGCCTGCGGGGATTTGAATGAACCCAGGGAGGAGACAGGTGACTCAGTTAACTCCGAAGAGGGTAACTTGAATGTAGAGCACACTGTTTCAGCATAACATTGCAACTGCAATTTTAAAACCTGGAAAGCAGAAAAAGGTCTCTGATCCATCCGACTCCTCATCCTTATCCCCTAATGGTGCTACATCATCTTCATGCTCATCATCCTCAGACTTTTCTGAAAGAGCAGAAGGCGCTCTGCTTCGCTTTTTGTCCCTTTGTGAGGACTTTGCGATTAGTGTAGCGATTCTCCCTTCTAAGTGGTTCAGTGCTGCTGCCAAAGTGTCCTCAGTGACATATACAGGCACAGGCACCATAGGAGAGGCTGCTATTCCTGATGGAGGCAATGGCTCATCCTGTATAGGTGCTTCAGATATCACTGGAGAGGAAGGTACTGAGCAGGCACGGCTAGAGCCTCCTGTCTCAGGCGACAATGCTTTTTTGTATTTCTTAGTCCCTGAATTTCTCCTCTGGGAAGACATATTACTAAGCAAAAAGCCAAGGTACAATCAATGCATATACGCCTGTGCTAGTTTAGCAATCTACATACAGTATGCAACTAATCGCACAGTTTCATGCTGAGTAGCTGTCTTCTTTAGAAGTGCTCAAAAACCAAACACATAGAGACCTTACGTACCCAAACGCTGTCCTCATCAAGGGGTGAGCTCCAGGCTTGTGAGGCTTTTTAAGCACTTCCTGCCTGTCTGAGCGCCGTGGAATGGCATGCTCGTGCATACACGCTGCACGTGCCCACGCACGATTGCGACCCGCCCTCTCCTCTTGCAGTGCACCATAAAGCACGCCCCTGACCTAGGAGGAGATGGCAACGACCTGAGAGGAGGGAAGGTTCGCCTGCTCTTTGCTGTGAGGAGGGACGTGTTTATAGCAGAGCTCTGCAGCGGGGAAGTGTGCTGTCCTGCAGAGGAGCTGACACTATACTGGAGCATTGTGAGTAGAAACTCAACTCTTTACTCCTTCTAGTGGGGCAAAAGAGAAGACACCTATTCACAAAAAGAAAAGTCCTTAAGATACATGCTTAGGACTCTTTCCTCGCTTACCTTATCCCCGCCGCAGGCTTAACTACCAATCTTCACCCATCACGGCGGGCATGTGTGCCAACCTTCAGGGATATGGGTTTCTATTTAAAGGAGACCTCTCCCCTGGGTCTTGTAAAAGACTCTGCCAGGACGTTTAGCGTTAATAAAGCGAAAGTGCTGGATTCTAGAGCCCAGTCTTTCAAAGAAAGACATTACAGGCGACACCTTGGCTTCCACGAGGCTCGGATACCATCCAATTTTGGCATAATTATTTAGGCATCTTGAATGGATCCGAAGTGTAGCTCTTTTGCCTCAGGGGGGCTCTTTGGTAGAGCTTCATCCAGCACATCCTAATCACGTCCAACAGCTTAGACACTGGCGAAAAATGGAGGTACTTCCCTATGGGAGGGGTTATATAGAGGGGAACTTGTCTTCATTGGTTGTGCCAGTGTCCAATCACCTCTGGTGAACTATACAACCCACTATGTAATGAATAGAGGCTCTGTGTCCCGAGGTGTACGATAAACAAATACTATTTGTATATATATATATATATATATATATATATATATATATATATATATATATATATATAGTTATATGGAACTTACATAACAATGGAGGACTGTCAGTGGTGGGAAGAATTTGGTTCAGGACAACAATCAGCACAGAGAATCCCAAAACAACCACGATTTTAAACATAATCCTATTCCCTTCCGTGAAACTGATAAACATGCCAGCTACATCCAAAATGACCAAAAAGCAAATTGGAATGATGAATGCAATGATCTGAACTGTGGGGCTCCTTTTCAAAGAAATCTAAAAAAAAGAACAGATGTTGTTGTATACATAATACAGCAGTCTTGTCTCCTGTCACATAAATCTTACATTAAATTTATACAACTTGTACAGTATGGCCCGGATTCACAGAGATGGGCGCATATTTACGCCGGCATAGCGCACACATAGTACGCTACGCTGGCGCAGAATAGAGAGGCATGCACTGAATTCAGCAAGCTATTGCTCCCAACTCTGCACCGGCGTACATTTCGAAGGCGCAGGCTGGCGTAAGTGGAAGTAGGTGGAAGTGGGCTGGAAGTGGACGTGATTAATGCTAATGAAGCGTGACCCCATGCAAATGATGGGCCGGGCACCAGACAAGTACTTAAAACGAACTGCACATGCGTCGAGACGTGGACGTATCCCCGTGCGCATGCTCACAACCACGTCGGAACAACTGCCTAAGATACGCCGGATCACTGTGTACGACGTTAACGTAACCTACGCCCAGCCAGACCCACGTCCTACGTAAAATACGTAGGCTTACGTTCCCTGGTGCAGACCTTTGCATGTCTGGTGCTGACTTACACCTCCTTTATGGGGAATAATTTTACGCCGGACTTACGCGCGTTGCATAGAGCCTGCACCGGGCGCACGTACGTTCGTGAATCGGCGTATTTCCCTCATTTGCATATTTCAATGGCTAATCAATGGGAGCAGCAACATGCGTCCAGAAGAAAAATGTGCCCACGTTACGCCAGGGTAAGTAAGATACGTCGGCGTAGGGTGGCCAGTTTTTAGGCATATATTGGTTTGTGCACAGATACGCTGGCGCACATTTGCACTTACGTCGGCGTAACTTGATTTACGCCGGCGCAAGTGCTTTGTGAATCTGGGCCTTTATGTGTGTTACAAATGACTGTTCACTTTGCAAGTGAAGTTGCACTTTGCATGGCAATTATACCAGAGCTTAGTGAATGAAGTGGAACTCTGCTGACTTTCATCACCCAATCACGTGCAAGCAAAATGCTGTTTTTTTTTTTTTTCTTTACATGTGTTTGGGTAATCTTTGCAAAGTGAAATTTCACTACATTGACTAAGCTCTGTCTTTCGTAAATAAATCATATTATTTCAATTCATCAGAAAGCCACCTTTGGTGCATTTGCATATACATAGAAAGCTACATGGAAGGACTTTAATAAAAAATAGTCAAACAGAAAACTTTTGCAAAATGAACAGATGTGAGACAAAGAATTGTGACAAACCCAATATGTACAGAGAGATATATAATAGTAGCCATACAGATCAAACACGTATAGGGGTGAATAATAGAAGCATGGGTGAAGAGAACCAGCTTCACAAATCCTCAGTGAATAGAACCAATGAGTGAGGGGTGGCTGCTTACCAGAAAAGATTGGCTTCCAAGCCAATGGAGAGCCAAATAGCGCCTTAAATATTATCTTCCAAAAACCATAATAATGATCCTGGAGCCCTCCACTTTTCGGTTGCACTCCCGGTATCAATAGGCATGTGAAGCACAAATGCTCATAGCGTGATACTGGGCACAATTCACTAAGCGATATGTTACCGCATTTGAGTATGCAGTAACATATTGCAAAACGTTAAAAAACACTTGTTATAAACTTGCATGCATTATCTATTCAAAAATACTGCATCACATTGTGTTGTAAGTTATCGCAAGCATCTCATAATTTGGGGGCGAACGTTTCGGCCTGGCGTCCTTAACAACCTATGAGTAATCGGGTGTTTAAGGGTTTCCCCACTGACAGCTGAATAAAAAAAAAGTGGCGGTTAAAAAAAAAAAAACAGGCATGGGGTCCCCCCAAGTCCATACCAGGCCCTTCAGGTCTGATATGGGTTTTAGGGTGAACCAAAAATTTAAAAAAAGAAAACAGCGTGGGTTCTCCCTCAATATCCATATCGGCCTCAAAGTCCTGGTATGGACTGGAGGGGAACCCCATGCATCTTTCTTTATTTTTTCAATAGCCAGGTGCCACGAATTGTAACCGCGAGTCATTTCAAATGTGATTTTACTTTTTTTTATCTTTATATATGTCAGTTTTTCTGTAGCATGTTCTATATATGCTACAGATGCGGCACTTTACAGGCAGGCTAAGGGGACCCCCAAGCACTATATTTAAAGGAATTTCTCTTTTTAATTGTTGCTTTAAGCATCAATAAAATCACTGTTCCTGAAAAAACAATTGTTTTTAAAACATTTTTTTGCATTGATACATGTCCCTGAAAGCAGTACCCAGACCCCCATACCCCTTTTATGGCCAATTACTTGCATATAAGCCAATCTTTTATGGTAAGAAGCCACCCCTCACTGGTTTTATTCACAGAGGATTTGGGAAGCTGGTTCTCTTCATGCATGCTTTTTTCTTTGCATTTTTGTACTTGAATTAACTTATGTATATTTTTATGTTGTGCCATCTGTATAAGGTGCTGGAGCAATTGATTGCATGTTTATGAGCATACACTAGATCATATACAGTACATTTTTTCTCAGTTATATTGATAAGCACTGCATTTTTGTTTGTATATTTCTAAGGGCTGGGGAAATTAAAGATTAATTCCTCGATTAATCTTTAATTTTTTTTTTTATTCTTGACGTCACTGGACAGTGAGACTTACCCTGCTGGATGTGAGCAAACTGCAGCCATTGGATTGAGGTACCTTTGCATCTGTGGAGCAGGAGGATGCATCAGGCTCCATCAGGGGAAGGGGGCAAAAATAACCATTGTTTTCCTGTCCTAAGCAGTTTTGTGCAGACAATTCTTTGTGTATCGGCAACATCTGTTCCTTTCGGAAGACTGTTCAGTTCTTCAGGGTATATTTAATAAAATGCGATCATGTCTGCTTCCAGAAAATGTAAACACTCTGGTATGTCTGCGTGACTGGCTAAAGTGATGCCTACTTGCCTACTATAAAGTGACTGACAGTCAATATACTAGATAAGTTTTATAATTAAAGTTAAACTAACGTTCTACTTATTCTTAACGTTTAATAAGAAAAAATTACTTACGTCAGTGCTACAATTTGAATTTAAAATGTATTTGTGTGAACTGTGAAGTTAAGTCATGAATTGTGGAAACTAACTAGTGTCGGGTAATTGTATATACTGTATACCACATTTACCACTAACTAATGCAGAGTTGCAATGCAAGGAGATCAGTTAAAAGTAGTTGGATCTGTATGTGCGTTATAATTAATCAAAATTAGTTGATTAATTGATTAAAAAAAAAATAGATTAATTGAACACGAAAATTTTAATCAGTAACAGCCCTAATATTTCTATATTTTTAATAGCAGGGGATCAAATTTGTTCATTATATACACACACGCTTTGCTTATTGTTTTTATTTTCCTAATTGTCATACTTCACGACAAGTCTACCAGACAGTGTCTATTTAACTTAAAATGTAGATATGCTATCTTTTCTGATAACAAGACAATGCACATGGTAGCCTGTAGCCTGGTACACACTTATGCCGCGTACACACGCTTGCAATTTCCATCAACAAATGTTTAATGGGAGATTGTTGTCGGAAATTCCGACCGTTGGGGTGTGCGAGCTGTGCGGCCGCACAGGGCGCCATGGGCAACAGGGGCACCGTGCGGCCATCACAGCTCACAGAATGTGAGTCGCAGTCAGTTACTCACATGATCATCACAGGAGTCCGACTGCTGCGAGTCCCCCTGCACACTGCCAGGTCCCCCTGCCCTGGGACTGGGTGAACAGCAACGCATCGGTTGTGGCACCTGAAAAAAAAATGGCTGCTGCCGGCCCTGACAGGCACACTGCAAATGCCCCGCCGCTGCACGGGAAAGCCCGAAAACGCTTGTCTATTCTCGGGCAGACGGCACATGCGCAGTGGCATCTAAGCACCAGGCGGCGAATCAAGTACGAGATGGAAGCGCTCGGTCTGGTAAAACTAGCGTTCGTAACGGATAAAGGACATTCGTCAAGCTGTGACGGACTGAAAAGCACGAGGCTGAAAAGCGCAAATCGTCTTTTACCAAAATTCTACTAATAGGACTGCTATTGAACTTCCTTTAAAAGTGCCATTGTACGTGTTGTACATGACCGCGTTCTTGCCATTCAGAATTTCTGACAACATTTGTGTGACTGTGTGTATGTAAGACAAGTTTGAGCCAACATCCGTCAGAAAAAAAATCCACGGTTTTGTTGTCGGAATGTCCGATCGTCTGTACGCGGCATAACAGGTTTCTTTTCGAGCAACCCACTGGTTGTACAAAAATATATCTGACAGCTACAGTACAGCGGAGCCGCTGTACTACTAACTATATGCAGGAACACTCAAATCAGCACTCTATGCCATTGGCTGAGAGCGTTAATCGGTAGCCGGTCAGCCGCTGGTTTTCCAGCATGCACGTCCGACAGAAGCTAGCCAAACGGCTGGTTTCTGTCAGACAGACCGACAAACACACGGGCCGAATGTCGGTCATTTTTTTTTTTTAACCACCAAATGTCTCCCAACATTCGGCCCCTAAGATTAAGACCATTACTTCAAGGTTGCCCGTGGTACTGTAGATGCCATATAAGGTGGTGATCCTGACAGGATCTACTGGTTCATGCAAAGTGTTGATTTTAGCCAATAAATCCCTTTTAAAGGCATATATGCTTCAAGCATCTTACCGTATATTTGACCATGTTGTTATCCTGCACCACTGAAATGTTTAGCAGGTTCCATTCCCCTATGCTAAAGAAAGATGATTTCGAAAGGTTATATACTTTTCTAGAATCATGCTTCGGTACTATTTTAACACTCTCATCTGCAAAAGAATAAAATATACCATAAAATGGTTGTAAGAAATTGTACTTAGGCTTTTTTAGATATTTTTATCTGTACAGTTTATATTTAAGGATCTTAAGATTAGTTTACTAAAGTAGTAAGGCCTTGGTCACACCACGGTGCAGAGACATGAGTTTTTCTGCATGCGTTCTGTCAGGGCACAAAGAAAACAATTGTTCCCTATGTGCCCTTTTTACACCACAACACTAGTATCACGTGCAGCTTTTTTTAAAGCAGGAATCTGTAGCAGGTATAAAACTTACTGAAAAGTGCATGTGAAATCTGCGCATTTTTTCCATCAGTGTTTTTGCACGTATGGTGCCAATAGGGTGCCCACATGTCCCGGATTACCTGGGACTGTGCCGCAATTGACATGTTTGTCCTGGGTCCCGGGCACCTTCATTCCAGGACAATACAGTGTCCCTAAATGAAATAGAGGACACAGCCACCCCCTACTAACTAGTAACTACATTTCCAGAACTGGTTGCTAGGGCCGGAGCTGCCTGACGTCTTGCAACCAGTGACAATTTACTCTCAGACAGTAAGGCCAGGAGCGAGGCCTGTGCCTAGTGCAGCACTGCTGTCCCTACCTGTCTCGGCACCTCCTCCTTCTCCAGCAAGCAGCAGGAACTGGTGTGATCTTCACTCTCCAGATAGTGACTCCTTTCCTTCAATGCACATGACTCATGCAGAGGGAGTGACAGCAGCACTGCATCTGGTGGCAGGCTATGGGTGGCAAGCGGCACTGTATCTGGTGGCAAGTGGCACATTCACCTAACAAATAACATGCCGCCAAATTCCCCATCAACCCCGAGACTACATTTCCCCCCGCACCCCTCATCTTTTATTGGGGAAGGAGAGGGGGGGGTGTCCCTGAATGGCAGTTTGAAAATGTGGCCACCCTAGGTGCGAACAAGGCCTAAAGATTGTTCAGTGAGGATGAGGTTCAGGTTTTTGATCGGATTAACAGGTTTGAAATTCATGATCCTAGCAAATGAATGCAGAAATTCTCCAGACTGAACTCTTTAAAAACATAAAACACTGCCTGGCCTTTGACCTTAGGTCAGCTGGTGTAGAAGGGCCAAAGTGTGACTTCAGGTTAATGTCCCCTGCTTTTCAGAGCTGAAAGATGCTGTGTAAAATGTGTGTTTTAGAAAGCTGTAGAGAACAGAGGGCTGAAGATAAGCAGATACAACTTACTGTATGTAGGATAATTAATTTAATCTCTGTGTATATGAGACTGGTCGTTCATTGTGTATATGTAAAGGTTTTTAACCACTATATTAACCCGCTTGTCGACCAGTGCACACAGATGTACATCAGCAGAAGGGCTCGTACAGGCAAATGGGCGTACCTGTATGTCCCTTTGAATTTGCCGCCGTGCGGGCGTGCACTCTGTATTCTGTGATCGTGCCCGTGGGTCCTGTGAACTCGATGTCCGATGGTGTCCCGCGATCGTGGCATGAAGAGGCAGAACGGGGAGATGCCTATGTAAACAAGGCATTTCCCTGTTCTGCCTAGTGACATGAAAGGGATCGACCCTGTGATCGGGAGCAGTGATCACTGTCATGTTAGTGGTAGCCCATCCCCCCACAGTTAGAATCACTCCCTAGGACACACTTAACCCCTTGATCGCCCCCTAGAAAGAATGAGAAAGAGGGGTGGGAAAAGGAGGGTAAATGGGAAGGGGGGGAGAGAAAGAGTATTCAGGGAGTACAGGATCTGTTTTACAGCTCCCCCATTATGGGTTCTGAGTCACCAAGGTCAGGCAGCATACAGGCAGGCAGCATCTAAGCTGACTTGATAATATAAATATTTGATGCACATCAGTCTATCCATCAAAATGGTGGTGTATATCTACTTAATTTAAAGTTAAATTAAAGTTTTTTTTATGTTACGTAGTTAAAATTTGTAAAGGTATAATCAGGAATACTATTGACCGTTTTATTTATATCATCATGGGGAACTTTACAGAACTTTACAGACAATACATTCTCTAATTAAATCAGCCTTGTTAGCAACCTATGAGGTTTAGAAACTTACTATTATCAATAAACGTTTTAAAGGACAGATCACAATGCTGGATGTCAAAAGGGTACATGAATATATTAAGATTGCAGGTGCTCACAATCCGTAATGGTTTGCTATCTTTGATGGTTCCATTATAACTAATATTGTGGTACAGAATAACAGGGTTCTTGTTATCTGCCTCAGTCCTGCATAATAAAACACATGTAATCAAACAAAAGTTAGTTTTAAGTCAAGTTTAAATTTATCTCATCAATAAAGTTAATCCTGTCCCTGAGCAATAGAAGTGCTTTATCTTAATAATCTAGACTTTATCATGATTTAAAGTGTAACATTGTACAACATAGCAGCAGAGTGTTGTACCATGTTAGCCATCAAAGAAAATTGCCTGAAGCAGGCTTCAAAAGCTGGCATATATGAGCTTATTTTACTCACATACAGTTGCAATAAAAAGTATGTGAACCCTTTTGGAATGATATGGATTTCTGCACAAATTGGTCATACAATGTAATCTGATCTTCTTCTAAGTCACAACAATAGACAATCACAGTCTGCTTAAACTAATAACACACCAAGAATTAAATGTTACCATGTTTTTATTGAACACACCATGTAAACATTTAAAGTGCACGTGGAAAAAGTATGTGAACCCCTAGACTAATGACATCTCCAAGAGCTAATTGGAGTGAGGTGCCAGCCAACTGCAGTCCAATCAATGAGATAAGATTGGAGGTGTTGGTTATAGCTGCCCTGCCCTAAAAAAAATACACATCAGTTCTGGGTTTGCTTTTCACAAGAAGCATTGCCTGATGTGAATGATGCCTCACACAAAAGAGCTCTCAGAAGACCTACAATTAAGAATTGTTGACTTGCACAAAGATGGAAAGGGTTATAAAAGTATCTCTAAAAGCCTTGCTGTTCATCAGTCCATGGTAGGACAAAGTGTCTATGAATTCCCAAGTTTATCAAGACATTTTGCAGGAGAACTTAAGGCCATCTATTCACCAGCTGAAGCTCAACAGAAGATGGGTGTTGCAACAGGACAACGTCCCAAAGCATAGAAGTAAATTATCAACAGAATGGCTTAAACAGAAGAAAATACACCTTCTAGAGTGGCCCAGTCAGAGTCCTGACCTCAACCCGATTGAGATGCTGTGGCATGACCTCAAGAAAGCGATTCACACCAGACATCCCAAGAATATTGCTGAACTGAAACAGTTCTGTAAAGAGGAATGGTCAAGAATTACTCCTGACCCTTGTGCACGTCTTATCCGCAACTACAGGAAACGTTTGGTTGAAGTTATTGCTGCTAAAGGAGGTTCAACCAGTTATTAAATCCAAGGGTTCACATACTTTTTCCACATGCACTGTGAATGTTTACATGGGGTGTTCAATAAAAACATGGTAACATTTAATTATTTGTGTGTTATTCGTTTAGGCAGACTGTGATTGTCTATTGTTGTGACTTAGATGAAGATCAGATCACATTTTATGATCAATTTGTGCAGAAATCCATATCATTCCAAAAGGGTTCACATACTTGTTATTGCAACTGTATATTAGATGAACAAATAAAAATGTAATATAATGCTTTATCTTATTCTACTCACTAACATATATGAGAGTAAATATGTCATCTTTTGTATTGTTTGAAAGTAATACTGTACACTGCAATCTGAATCTTCTCTTTAAGACTTTATGTACATTTTAGACTTACATTTCATAAATATAGATGTCTGGTTGCCAGATGTCAAATGACCCAAAAAAGCTTTCAATCCCACAATAGTAGTCTGGATTCCAGGATATAAATTCATTTTCCCATTCCTGCATTATGAAATATAAGAGCTGATATCATTCATCATGTTAAGCAGTTTTTAGTCATGAAACTTGTGTAATGCTTTGAACCCAGGGCTTATCACCCAAGATGAAGTTCAACAGTCGCTAGTTTATTATTATTATTCTGCAAAGGTTTGGACATTTCCGTAAATGCATTTTGATGTGCTTGGTTGTATCTGTGTGTGCTTTATGCAAAACAAAATGTGTTTTGCATAATCAGGATTTCCATAAGGAACTGCTAAGGCTTCATTTCCACTGGCGTTTTTACAGCCACTTTTTTGAGCGTTTTTTGCAGCTTAAAAACGCCTGTCCTGATAAATGATTATTTAATGTTTTGCAGGAGATCTGGACATATCAGGCCATGTACACACATCAGACATGTCCAAGGAAACATGTCAGACGGACCGTTTTCATCGGACAAGGCTGAATTGTCTGTTGGTCTGATGTGCGTACACACCATCGGACCAAAATCCCCTCGGACCAGATCGAGGTGACGTGCAACACAACAACGTGATGAAAAAAGGAAGTTTAATGCTTCCAAGCATGCGTCGACTTGATTCTGCGCATGCGGGGGATTTTGGTCCGATGGTTTGTTTACTAACCATCAAACCTGTCCGACGGACAGGTTTCCAGTGGACATGTTTTCGAGCATGTTTGGAAATTTTTGTCCGCTGGAAAACGGTCCGATAGGCCGTACACACGATCGAACATGTTTTAGCGGACATGTTCGATTGTGTGTATGCGGCCTTACAAGCTGTAAAGGTTAATGTTTCATTCAAGGTGGGGACACATGCTTTTGAGGTGTTAATTGCGTCAGCTCCTAAGACCTTTCATTGTGTGATGCTAATAACACTGTTTAAAGCCTATTGATGATCAGGTGTGAATATCTTATTGTCGGAGACAGAACGCCTGACATAGGAATGTGTATTCTGCAGGTGAAATACTTATTGGCAGAGTCGGGACGTCTGGGGGATAATTAACGCACCTGAATGGCATTATCTAAAAGAATGTGATTGAAGCCCCACTGTGTGATGAGGGGGGTGGAGAGTTTCTTTGTTCCTTTGATAACTGTAACATGGCTGTGCTGTATATAAGAGAGCTAACCATTAAATAGTTCATTCATACATTTTGAAACTAGAGAACAGAGCTGAGTCTCATTATTCTGGGAAATGGTTTTGGGTTGATGGAAGATCATAAACGGTGGTGACTGTTACACATACTTTGCCAGCTTTCCCACACCCCATCTTCTTCCATCATATCCAGTGCAATATCCAGCACTTCTGGGGATATAGTGGAGCATATGACTAGGGTTGCCAGCTTTGTTCTGGTAAAAAAAAGTTGGGTAGGGGCAGGGCTGGAATGGGACCAATCATGGCACAACTAGTGCACAATGCCGAATAACTGGAGAGGCCAAATTGCAGTATCAGTGGAAGGGGATTAAAGTGGTATGGTTAAATAAAACCTAAGCCTACTCTTCTCTGGGTAAAGAGTGTGTAACGCCAGGGATGTATTCTGGCCTAGGCCAACAAGGCCCAGGCCTAGGGCGGCACTTTGCGGGGGGGCGGCCGGCCGGTCCTCTTCCCATGGCATCCCTCTGTCCTCTTCCCACGGCGTCCCTCTGTCCATTACTCATGGCAACCCTCTGTCCTTCTCCCAGGGCATCCCTCTGTCCTCTTCCCATGAATATGACAGGGGTGTGGCTTTGACAGGAAGGGGTGGGTCATATTTAAATTAGGGGGTGCGCAAGTTTAATCAGGCCTAGGGCAGCACAAAACCTAAATACACCTCTGTGTAACGCTCAGGTCAGGGGTGTGCAATACGTATGGAGTACAGAGGTCAGGAGAAAGTTATGCACATAGTGAAGAGGTCAGCAGTAAGTAACACACAGGATGCAGTGGTCAGGAGTAAGTTACATACAGAGTGCAGGGATCAGGAGTACATAATGGATTGAATGCATAGGTCAAGAGTAAGTAATTGGATGCGGTAATAAAAAAAAATCCCCATCATTAGTGGATGCAGAAACTGGGATCTGTGTGTGAACATAAGGGAAAAGCATTTAACCCAAAACCCAAGCTTGCCTTTCTGGGAAAAAAGGGTGGATGTTTTCACAGCTGCATACTTACATAGAGGGAAAGGTTGTATAAAGACACAGGTATTTTCAATGTGTGTGTGTGCTAAGGATTTCCATACCCCTGTATGATGTGTTTGATGAGAAACCTACTCAAACGTTTTTTTTTAAAGTAAACTATGCTCTCAAAAGAAACCACGTACTGTGGAAGGGAATTCTGTAATCTTACAATTCAATTTAAGATTAAATCGCTTCTAGCATTTCATACTCCTAGCACTTGATGTTGTGGCCACATGTCTTCTTCAGAGATCTTATAATAGACAGTTTTTTCCTGACACTGTAGTCTACATTGATAAATATGTATAGTGTGGTCATAATTCTCTTACTTTTCTCCAGGGAAAATAAGAATAGTTTTTGCAGTAATTCCTCATAATTTAGAACCTCCATCCCCTGATTGATTTAATTGCCCTTCTATGAACTCTCTCTAAAGAGGATTGGTGAGCTAACCTGAAGAGTATGCTTAACCACTTAAGGACCACCGCACGCCGATATACGATGGCAGAATGGCACGGCTGGACAGAGGGACGTATATATACGTCCCCTTTAAGAGCCCAGCCGTGGGTGGCGCACGCGACCCGGTCCGAAGCTCCGCGCCCGCGGGACCCGTGGACCCAATCGACACCGGTGTCCCGCGACCGGTCACAGGAGCTGAAGAACGAGGAGAGGTGCGTGTAAACACACCTTCCCCGTTCTTCACTTTGGCAATGTCATTGATCGTGTGTTCCCTGATATAGGGAACATCGATCACTGACGTCACACGTCCAGCCCCGCCCCCTACAGTTAGAAACACACATGAGGTCACACTTAACCCCAACAGCACCCCCTAGTGGTCAACTCCTTCACTGCATTGTCATTTTCACAGTAATCAGTGCATTTTTATAGCGCTTTTCGCTCCCAAGTGCAAACCTTTACATTTTTTCTATATTGAACCATATACTGGTAGCTGCCCACCCCTCTATTTGATCTAGGTCTTCTATATATTGATGTGAAGTTATTGCCCTACATACCTTGGTATCATCAGTCAACACTGAGATTGAGCTATTTATTTTGACCCGGTCCGAGGGCTCCATAACCACGGCCGCAGGACCCGATCGCCAATGGATCGGGTCCCCGGAGCTGAAGAACGAGGAGAGCTGTGTGTAAACACAGCTTCCCCATTCTTCACTGTGGCGCTGTCATTGATCGTGTGTTCCCTGATATAGGGAAACATAATCAATGATGTCACACGTCCAGCCCCGCCCCCTACAGTTAGAAACACATATGAGGTCACACTTAACCCCTTCAACGCCCCCTAGTGGTTAACTCTCAAACGACAAAATATATTAATAAAATATTAATAAAAATGCAATAAAACCATCCCCTATTTTGTAAACACTAAATTTAGCTAACTAATCGATAAACTTTTATTGCAATTTTTTTTACCAAAAATATGTAGAAGAATACGTATCAGTCTAAACTGAGGAAAAAAAACTTGTTTTATATATTTTTGGGGGATATTTATTATAGCAAAAAGGAAAAAATATTGCATTTTTTTTAAAACTGTCGCTCTATTTTTGTTTACAGCGCAAAAAATAAAAACTGCAGAGGTGATCATATACCACAAAAAGAAAGCTCTATTTGTGGGGAAAAAAAAGGACACTAATTTTGTTTGGGAGCCATGTCGCACGACCGCCCAATTGTCAGTTAAAGCGACGCAGTGCCGAATCGCAAAAATTGGGCAGGTCCTTTACCTGCATTTTGGTCCGGGTCTAAAGTGGTTAATATGCAAGTTATTGTCATAAAAAGTGTATGGGGTCCTGGGTCCTGCCCCAGGGTACATTATCAATGCAAAAAAAGTTCTAAAAACTGTAGTTTTTTTTGGGAGCAGTGATTTTAATAATGCTTAAAGTGAAACAATAATAGTGAAATATTCCTTTAAATTTTGTACCTGGGGGGTGTCTATAGTATGTCTGTAAAGTAGCGCATGTTTCCTGTGTTTAGAACAGTCCCTGCACAAAATGACATTTCTAAAGGAAAAAAAGTAATTTAAAACTACTCGTGGCTATAATGAATTGTTGGGTCCCGGCAATACAGATAAAAGTCATTGAAAAAAACGGCATGGGTTCCCCCCCCCCCCCAGTCCATTAAAAATGCGTGGGGGTCCCCCTAAATTTCATACCAGGAGAAAGGTTTAAAAACCACCGCAAAGCGCCTCTGCAGAGGCGCTTTGCCAGAGGTATAGCCACGGTGCCCCATTGATTTCAATGGGCAGGGGCAGCGGAGGAGCGGTATACACACCGCTCCACAAATGCGGCTAGCATGACTTATTTACCGTCCTGCTAGCGCATTGCTCCAGTGTGAAAGCCCCCGGGGCTTGAGGCCCTAAAATGCCAGGACAGTACAAATACCCCCCAATGACCTGTTTTTGGAAAGTAGACAGTCCAAGATATTTAGTGAGAGGCATGGCGAGTTAGTTGTAATTTTTTTGTCACAATTTTTCTGAAAATTAAGAAATTAAATAATCTTTTTTTCACAATTATATTTTTTACATACATCACCAGTGCAGTACAATGTCAGTACATGACTTTGTCATGTGGGCAGCTCAGTTGCATCATGTCCCTCTGATGTCTCTCTGATCCTGGAAAAGTGGGAGCGGATGGATCTGATTCTGACTCTGCAGGCTATTTTGAATCCTGCAGTCCAGCAGGCCGTTTATATGCCTATACCAATGAAATTCGTTCCTTTTTTGCACAGACTATACCCTCCCTTTCACTGAGGTCCCAGGTGATCCGTTTGGTCCTGCTTTGCTGTCCCCAGTGGCATTGAAGACTCGATGTGAAGGCCTTGACCCTTAAAGTGATTGCAAAGTTTCTCGGGTCCCTATTTGCTGCTCCTGGCCCCTTCCTCCTATAGAGTGCCCCCTCAGCCAGCAGCTTTCTATGGGTGCACCTGAGCCGAGTCAGAGCTCCGTCTATCCATTCATACATTGACCCCAACACGGCCCCACCACTCTCTCCCCTGATTGGATGACTGACTTTGATAGCTGTGGGAGCCAATGGTGCCACTGCTGTGTCATTTGTGGACATCGCAGGAGAGAGAAGGGGTTCAGGTAAGTAATTAGGGGGTTGCTGGGGGGGCTGCTACACACAAAAGTTGTTTTTATCTCACTGCATAAAATGCAGTAAGATAAAAAAAAACTTCTGCCTTTACAACCCCTTTAACTTTCTGGGGAGACCAATGCAACAACAAATGCATTTGTTTTTACTCTTTTTGGGCTTGCCTACATATGGAGCAGCCTGGCTTGCCTGAATATCTATATACATAATTGGTTCCCATTGGTCTTGTGTAAATATAAAAAAATTAAGGGGAAAACATCAGGACCTCAATAAAGAGGATGCAAAAAGAAGAAATGATAGCGCAATATGGCACCTCAGGGACATGTCCATGTACCACAGTGCTAGAAAAAAAAAGAGGCCCATCTAATACCAGCTGATTAAGTAGATAGAAGCATGGGAAAAAAAGTAAAAGGAGGGATGAAGAAGACAGGGGAGAAAGAGGAGAGGAGTGGGGATCTTAGGAGAAGTGAGAGAACCATAGTGTGCCACAGGAAAATTCTAGGGAGGTGATTTCTCAACAAACTAAAGCATGTAGTCATGAACGGAGGGGTTAATTTGCTTTGAATATTAAAAAGAATTACATAGCATTTTCAATTTATAGTGCTTGGATACAAATAAAATTGTGAAATCCTTCGCGCTAAAAACAATCAATGTGACTATATAACAATGCTCAGATTGCAGCAAAAACTAATAGTGTTTACTATACACAAGTGAAGCATAAATATAAAAGTGAATTTGCGCAAAAAAACACACATCAATCCATATCAAACATAAGTGATATAAATATAAATATAGTGAAAAAGTAGAAAAAATCAATTAAATAGAATAGAAAAGTCCATATGTGTTGGAAAAGTCCATGTAATGCAAGCGTGCAGTGCACAAAAATAACTTTCAGTGAAGCTGTAAAGCTGGCGATAAAGTGCTAGTGCTCCTCCGTGCATTCAGCCTCTCAGGCCTCTCACCTTAGTGGCATATATAAATGCCGTGATAATAAGTCGTGCCACTCCCAACACACAGCCTCACAGGCCTCTCACCTCCAAGTAGAACAATATAAGCCTCCAAACAAATCCTCTGGGTAAATTCAAAGATAGTGGGCGACACCAGGAGCTATTCAATCATCTCTATGTCTTGTAGTACCCCTTCGCAAGCATCAGGGGAGACCCGAGAGCTTCTTCGTGTCCCAGGAGAGCTTGCTTGCACCTAGTCTGCTGCAGTCAAAAGCTGCCTGGACAGGCAGCTTTTGACTGCAGCAGACTAGGTGCAAGCAAGCTCTCCTGGGACACGAAGAAGCTCTCGGGTCTCCCCTGATGCTTGCGAAGGGGTACTACAAGACATAGAGATGATTGAATAGCTCCTGGTGTCGCCCACTATCTTTGAATTTACCCAGAGGATTTGTTTGGAGGCTTATATTGTTCTACTTGGAGGTGAGAGGCCTGTGAGGCTGTGTGTTGGGAGTGGCACGACTTATTATCACGGCATTTATATATGCCACTAAGGTGAGAGGCCTGAGAGGCTGAATGCACGGAGGAGCACTAGCACTTTATCGCCAGCTTTACAGCTTCACTGAAAGTTATTTTTGTGCACTGCACGCTTGCATTACATGGACTTTTCCAACACATATGGACTTTTCTATTCTATTTAATTGATTTTTTCTACTTTTTCACTATATTTATATTTATATCACTTATGTTTGATATGGATTGATGTGTGTTTTTTTGCGCAAATTCACTTTTATATTTAATTAGTGCTTGGATACAGTTTGGTTTCACTTTAAATACATTCCCTTAAATTCATATAGGCCCAAAAGGTGTTTTGAAAGTTACCTCGTTACAAGAGGACAAGATTATTATCTTATGTAATGTTAAAGCGGAGTTCCACCCACAAATTTGTGTTTTTCTTTTTAAAAGCCAGCAGCTACAAATACTGCAGCTGCAGACTCTAAAAAATAAATTAAAAAAATGGACACTTATCTTTCCAGTGCGCCCGCGATGTTGGCAGCCGAGGCCGAGCAATCGATCGTCTCTCGGCTGTCCCTGCCGCCATCCTCGGTGAGGGAATCAGGAAGTGAACCATTGCAGCTTCATTGCCCGGTTCCCTACAGCGCGAGCAGTGCGGCCTGTCCTCACTGGTCCCCGCTCTCTCCCGGGAATGGTGTGTTTCCCAGAAGAGAGCGGAGGGACGGGACGGGAAGTCCCATGGGATTCTTTGCCCGAAAGAGGGTGCAAATACCTCTCTTAGACAGGTATCTGCACCCCTCTCCCCCTGAAAGTTGCCAAATGTGACACTGGAGGTGGGAGGGTTCCGAAAAGCTGAAGTTCCATTTTTGGGTGGAACTCCGCTTTAAGTATCACAGAACATATTTGTAGCATACAGTATTTAGGCAGAGAAAAAAATACTTATTAATAGTTCTCTTACCAATGTAAACCATAAAAATGTTGTCAGAGTCTGTGTGCCTGTATCCTAAAAAAATATAGAAAAACTGTTCAGTTTGGAACACCACATATAAACATTTGCTATTTGTACATATGACTTCTCTCAGTTGCCCACATATAGGTGTCAAAAGGGTGCTTGATTTATTCCCCTATTGCAGAGAGCAGGAAAAGTGTATTTCAGATGATACTTCCAAACAGGTGACAACGCACAGATTTCATGCTGCACCGCACTACATTAAGATATCCACATCTGCAATAAAAAATCCCCATGCTATGCTAAAAGAGATTAAACAGACCCTGTAAAAGAAGAGATTTACTACCCATATTTTTGGCAACTCAAAACTTGAAGAGTTACTTGAACAGCCAATGGTATTCTACACTTCTGGTTGTGTTGGAGACCTAGTCCTCCTGCCGGGTACTGTGTTTTAGACATGTGCATTCCCGTTCGTAACAAAGGGATTTTCGTTCAAATTTCTTAGTATTCGTACATTCGGATCAATTCGAACATCCGAATAGCTGAAAGTACTAAAATACGAAAATGACGGAATTACGAATAAGCAAAATAACGAACAAGCGAAAATACAAACGTATGATTGGACAATCTTACTAAAATACAAAACACCGAAACAGCAAAAGAACGAAAATGACATCTATAACGAACGATTTGCATTCCGTATTTCAAATCCTTTGTCTGTTCGTAATTTCGTATATTTGTATTTTCATCCGTATGTTCAGATTTTCATTTGTGTGTTTTGTAAATCCGTTTCTTTGTCTGTTCGTAATTTTGTGTACTCGTATCGTTCTTTTGAATGGGCACTGAGCAGTGTAGTTAGTGAGTGGTGTATCTTACTTAATATGTTAGCCAATCAGCTTATCTCTTTTGTTTCACATTGGACAGTGTAAAGCCTTTGTACACACGATCGGACTTCAAACAAACGTTTCCGTTGATTTTTGTCTGAAGGGAGTTGGCCAGACTTTTGAAACCGAAAAAGTTTGTCCGATGGAGCGTACACACGGTCGGATTTTTTGGGAAACGCTAATTTTGAAGTTTGTTGGCCAAAAGTCCGACCGTGTGTACGGGGCTTAAGAGAAAGTCTATCTTAATATGGATTGCCGTGTGTTGAAAATAAAACTAAAATACGAGATTGCAAATGACCGCGCTGCAATGTATTTACGAAAGTACATGTAACTGGAGGGCCCGTGGAACCCAGAAGCTCTTAGAAAGGATGAGCCAGAAAATAATGATTATCCACAATATATTTCAGGATATCTTTAAAGAACTAATTACTGTTCGTTGATTCTGAACTCAACATGTTAATTGAAAGATGTTAATGTCATCTCCTCCAGCTACCTGGCTGCCTGTGTAATGTAAATTGAATCCAGACTAACTTCTAAGGATCTTTCATTGTGGCTTGTGCTAATTGACCCTGTATTGTGTGAAGGAGTCCTGTAAAAAATGTGCATTGTAAGTTAACAGACAGCCTAAAGGTCAGGTGTCTGAGTCACCAGCTGTAGTTAATTAGTTCATGTAATTTAGGTCAGGTCTCAGAGCTAGGGTGTCTGCTAAGAGATGTATTAAGGATGATGTGTATTCGGGGGGCTTGTTAGGTAACCATGGTGTAATGTTGCGGGTGGAGTTGGGGCATTGTTCATTTGGTTACTGCAGTATCCTAAATTGCATATAAGAGCCTGTATTTCTCAATAAAGTGTCAGACCTGCTTGAACAGAGCTGTGTCTCGTATTATTCTTATGGGTCGCGTTTGCCTGATTGTGGAGTGTCGGTAGCTGCCTTGTGTTTGGGAATGGAATATCCTAAACGGCTTTAACCCCTTTCCCATTTGGTGTGCCGTTACAGTACAAAATTATGAATCCATTAAACGAAAATGATTATTTAACAAAATTACGAATTTCAAATCCACGAATATAAATTAGACAGAATTACGAATCATTCAATATAAACGAAAATAACACTGTTACGAAAATACAAATGGGTCCGAATAGGAAAACTTGTGTCTTACGAAATACGAACGGGTCCGAATAGGAAAACTTGCGTCTTACGAAATTACGAATCTTTACGAACCTACGGAACGAAACAAAAAAAGCATTTTTTTTTTGTTGTGCACATGTCTACTGTGTTTCCCCCAACAGGTGTTACAATACTACAGGACACAGTAGTAATGTAAACAGCTGGAGGGAGGAACCACGGGAACCAACAGGGGCCAGGAACCTAAAACACCAAGAAGTGTTGAATGTCAGCAGCATCCATAGCTCTTTAAAAAAAAAGTGAAGATTTAATTCACACTCTGCCAGAAAGCAAATAAATCTCTTCTTTATAGGGCCTCTCAGTTTATTGTTTTTTTTTACCGTAGAGACAAGGTCACTTTAATGATGCAGTTCAGTTTCTAAAGCTCTAGTGGAGTTTTAGAAGGTGGAGTCAGTACAGGAAACCCTGCTTGAAGGCAGAAAGGTGTCATGGGATATGTAGTCCTTAGAAAGCAGACAGCAGAGGAGAAGCTGCAAAGCATGCAGGGAATCCAGGAAGTTGTAGAAAGAGGTGGACAGCAGGGAAGCAGCACTTACAATAGTTGTGGTTGCCACTGTCAGAATACATATCCCCAGCAGGGGGTATAACTCCTTCAACCTAATTTTTGTGAATGGAGAAATCCGTTGGCTGAATGAACACAAAATGAACGTGCAAGGCCAGCTTGACACATAGAGTTTGGACTGTGTACTCTACAGAGCCAGGCTACAAATTGGAGTTATGTAGAAAGCATGTTCCACAGGATCTCACCAGCTTTACAACGGTGTACAGAATTATGTTAACTTTCACAGTCGTCACAGTTTTCCAGTGTTTTACTGGACGCACAGTCAGATTTTCAGAAGACATGTTCAAAGCATCTGATAGTTGCATGTAATTGCAGGCAGAGCATGGGCAAAAACCTAAGACAAAACAAGAGGAAATGGAACAAATTGTAATTTGGATGCTAACTGATCAACAAAAAACAATTATTTTTTTTCTTATACAATGTTAACAATTCACATATACATATGCAAAGTATAATGCGCTTTTTGCAGTATACTTAGCATTATTATCTGTGCTATGTGCTGGACCCCAAGCTTGGCACACACGTAGCCCCAGTTCTCCTCTAGGGATGAGCCGAACACCCCCGCGTTCGGTTCGCACCAGAACGTTCGAATAGACCGCCCGTTCGCGCGAACATTTAGAACCCCATTGAAGTCTATGGAACTCGAACGTTGGAATTCAAAAGTGCTTATTTTAAAGACCAATATTCAAGTTATTGTTGGAAAACGTCTTTGAGAACCCGGGTCTTGCCCCAGGGAACATGTATCAATGGAAAAAAGTTTTAAAAACTGTATTTTTTTCAGGAGCAGGACTCCTGAAAAAATGACCGTTTTTAAAACTTTTTTCCATTGATACATGTTCCCTCGGACAAGACCCAGGTTCTCAAAGACGTTTTCACAGGCAAACTATAGACACCTAGCAGGTACAATATTTAAAGGAATTTTTCTTTTTCTTTTTTTTTTTTTTAATTTAAGCATCATTAAAATCAGTGATTTTAATGATGCTTAAATTAAATCAAAAAATGAAAAATTCCTTTAAATATTGTACCTGCTGGGTGTCTACCTGTGATAACGTCTTTAAATAGCACAATCACCTGCCTGCCAGTAAATTAGGAAGAACTGATCTAGCTAAGCTATACAGTGTATAAATATATGTACAACTCCTAGGGATGTAAATATATCCTCTACACGCTGTAAATTACGCTAAACTGACTAGCCTGCCTGCTCTATCTAGCTATATAAAAAGACTATGGCCGCGTACACACAATCAAATCTATCTGACAGACCGTTTCAGCAGACAGATTCGCTCGTGTGTACGGGGGGACAGACAGATTTGGCCAGCCGACAGATTTTAAAGCATGCTTTAAAATCTGTCTGCTGGGAATCTGTCCGCCCGACATGTCTGCTGGTTAGTACACTAACCAGCAGACATATATGCTCGCACATGCGTCGAATGGATTCGACGCATGCGCGGAAGTAATTTACTTCCTGGTGCGGTGACGTGGCGGTGTCAACGTCACCGCCACGTCACCGCGCTGTCTGCCGGCGGAGATTTTGGTTTGATCGTGTGTACAGCGATCAAACCAAAATGGCCAGCAGACAAATCTGTTCAAATCGGTCTGTCAGACCGATTTGAACAGATTAATTTGCACGTGTGTACGAGGCCTAACTCTCTGTCTCTCTGACTGATCTCTGTTCAGCGCTGGAACACACTACACGAGACCGCCCAGCAGGCGGCCTTATATAGTGTGGGGCGTTTGCTAAAGCCCTGAGCCATAATTGGCCAAAGCCACCCGAACGACTCGTTTTGTTCCAATTTCGTCGGATGTACGAACAGACAATGTTCGAGTCGAACATACGTTCGAATCGAACGCGAAGCTTGTCCCTATTCTCCTCTACAAGTGTGCAAAGGTTGCTGTCTGTGGGACCTATGGCCAGGGAGCACCGATCTTTCAAAGTCGGGCACCCCTTCTATATACTCCCATGTTAAACGTGAGTCTAGTCATGGACATAGTGAGGCATAGACACAGTGAGGATCAGTGAGGCATGGGCACAGTGAGGCATGGGCACAGTGAGGCATGGGTACAGTGAGGCATGGACATAGTGAGGCATGCAGATGGACACCCTAGGCTTATACTCGAGTCAATACGTTTTCCCATTTTTTTGTGGTAAAGTTAGGTGCCTCTACTTATATTCGGGTCGGCTTATACTCGAGTATATACAGTACTTGGCAATTTTTCAGAGAATATGAATGATAACACAAAAACTTTCCTTTCACTCATGGTTAGTGTTTAGCTGAAGCCATTTATTATTAATCAACTGTGTTGACTCTTTTTAAATCATAAATGAAAACAGAAACCCTGCTCAAACCCTATTCCAAAGTTTACATTCCTGAGTTCTTAATATCATGTATTGCCCATTTTAACAACAACAGCTTAAAACGGGGTTCTACCCACAATTATTTTTTTCAGCAGAGCAGCTACAAACACTGTAGCAGCTGACTTTTAATAGGAACACTTACCTGTCCTAGGTGCCCGCTATGTCGCCCCCCCCCCCCCGAGGCCGATCCCTCGATCGTGGCAGGTCCCGGTGTCGCCATCCTCACTGAGGAAAACAGGCAGTGGAGCCTTGGGGCTTCACTGCTCATTTCCTACAGCGCATGCGCAAGTCTCACGGCGCTTTGTGAATGGGCAGCTGCTCTCTGGGATACACACAGTTCCCAGAAGGCAGCATGCCCCATTCCCCAGAAGACAATGCGAGAAAGACGAGGAAGAAGACCTGCCGTGGACTAGGAAGAGGCAGATTAGGAATATCTGCATAGCAACTGCAATTTCTGGTAAGTAAAAACTATGGTCCAGATTCACGTAGCACTTATGCCAACGTATCTCGAGATAGGCCTTTGTAAGTACAAATGTGCGCCAACGTATCTTTGCGCCGATTCCCAAAGACGTAACTTGCCTCGTGGGCGCATAGTTACGCTGGACGCATCTGGTGTTCCCATTTTAAGGGTTACATCCGGCGTAAAGTTATTCCTCATATAGGAGGCGCAACCCATGCAAAGGTATGGACCAGGGAATGAACGCCGTCCATTTTTACGTCGTTTACGTAGTACGTGAATAGGGCTGTGCGTAGGTTACGTTCACGTCGTAGGCAGTGTTTTGACGTATCTTAGCCAGTTATTTCTACGTAACTGTGAGCATGCGCACTGGGATGCGTTCAAGATACGACGCATGCCTAGTTCGTTTTTTGAAGCTCAGCCCATCATTTGCATGGGGTCACGCTTCATTTAAATGTTGCACGCCCACTTCCGGCCCACTTCCACCTACTTTGACTTACGTCGGCTTACGCCAGTGTTTCTCAACTCCAGTCCTCAAGCCCCCCCAACAGGTCATGTTTTCAGGATTTTCCTCAGGTGAAAAGGCTGTGGGAATTACTAGGGCAGTGAAACTGATCAAATCACCTGTGCAAAATAATGGAAATCCTGAAAACCTGACCTGTTGGGGGGGCGTGAGGACTGGAGTTGAGAAACACTGGCTTACGCCGAAAACTATACGCTATGCCGGCGCAACGTTGAGAGCATTTGCTTTGTGAATACCATGCTTGCCCCAGGTTGCACCGGCGTAACATAAAGAAGATATGCTACGCTGGCAGAAAGATGCGCCGAGGTACGTGAATCTAGCTGTATTTTTTTTTCTATTTTTTGTAGGTTTTTGATGTAATTTTTTTTTTTTTTTAGGGTGGAACTCCACTTTGAAGTCTTTTCTGGTATTTATGAATTAGGCTCTTTATCTTCTCAGATGGAATTTATTTCATAGGAGAAGAAGAGGTGATAATCTTTTATTTATTTAAAAAAAAAACACACACACAATGGTGATACATTTTACAGTCATATTTCCATAATCTCTTTCTCTCTCTCAAAAAAAAGATAAATAATAAGCAAAATACAAAATAAATTTTACACATTTACAGAAATGTATATTTTAGTTTGTTTTCAGTAGTTAGTACTTTGTTTTTTTTAGAATAAACAATAAAAAGATACTTCAGAAGTACCTTAGGATTGGCTGTACACTTATATATTGAGGTAATACATGGTAAAATGTACAAATTACAACGAGATTTCACAGCCCGTAGCGTTCTCTGTCATTCATTTAGAATAGTACCCAATGTACAAATACAGTAGGTGCCAAGGGACCTGTACTGCAGTGCGCAACAACACACATACCATGCGTTGTGGTACAATGCATTAAAACATAGGTGTAGTTTTTATTCTGTAGGTGTGCATTGGCAGACCATTCTTAAAGTGGAGGTCCACCCTAAAAAAAAAAAATTCACCAAAATTCAAAAAAAAATTATAATAATAAAAAATATTTCAATTAGGTTCACTTACACGTTTAATTCAATTTTTGTGTATCACTACTAGGTGTCTATTGGAGAGAGTATGAAGAGGAGGCATAAAATAAGGATGTGTAAGATAAAATACAGCGGACTTATTAGAAATGTAGCATTTATATGTGGAAAAATAAAGATTAATTATTACTGCAATATTTATTTCTGTGAATATTCTAATGCAAAAACTTTTGTGAGTAAACAAAAAAAAAAATATCAAATGCATATTAAATAACTCATAGCTTTTGTGAGCTGATGCAAATGTTTCTTTTCCAGTAAGTCTTGAAAAGTTATAAAAATGAATCTAAGGCCTCGTACACACGAGGCAATAGATTTGTTCAAAACGGTCTGTCCGACCGATTTGAACAAATCTCTCTGTTTGGATTTTGGTTTGCTCGCGTGTCCACACGAGCAAACCAAAATCCCCGCCAGTAGACGGCGCGCTGACGTGTCTGTGACGTGGCGGTGACGTTGACGCCGCCACGTCACCGCACCAGGAAGTAAAACACTTCCGCGCATGTGCCGAATCCATTCGGCGGCGGTGCGAGGCGACATGTCTGCTGGTAAGTGTACTAACCAGCAGACATGTCGGGCAGACGGATTCCCACCCGATAGATTTCAAAGCATGCTTTGAAATTTGTCGGGTGGCCAAATCCATCGGCTCGCCCGTACACACGATCGAATCTGTTTGCTGGGACGGTCGGGCCGACCGTTTCCAGCAGACAGATTTGATCGTGTGTACGAGGCCTAACACGTCTCTTATTTTAGCAGCATTGTATGTATTGGCACTTTGTGCACTGATTTTTATTAATTTCTTTACATAAACTGCAACTTTGGCTTTAAATTGTATATAAAGACATTTTTTATTTCAGTTTCAGAAAGAGTGAGAATTGTTATAGACTCTGCCATTTTTTTTTTTTCGTGTCCCTACTGGGGAGATACACCCTCTCTATTTGTTCCAGTGGTCACTGTCGCCAAAACAAGAGGCGAGGGGAAATCTTTCAATTGGAACACCTGTTTTGGTGGCAACTGTCTAAGCGGGGAATTCCCCTCTCCCATTACATTCTGTTATCTCTTGGACAGGTAGTAAAAACAATATCCACTCCACAATGGGACACAAACAGAAAAACAGAACCTTACTGTGGTTTTAACTCTTCCCTAAACTATAAAAAAAAAGAAAAAGAAAATAGGAAAACAGATATATGAAAAAAAATGCAAAAATGTATGTTAATTATGGTCAAGTCTAGTACTACACTTTCCTTTTCTCAATGGGCATCTGTTCATATATAGAGTTCAATTGTGTTAGAAAGTATACTATCCTTATTTCACATTTTATGGAGTTGTAAAAATCTTAAAGTGGAGTTCCACCCAAAATTGGAACTTCCGCTTATCCCACTCCTCACCCCCTTACATGCCACATTTGGCATGTAATTTTTTTGGGGGGGGAGTGGGGGCTTCAGGAGGAGTGGGACTTCCTGTCCCACTTCCTCCTTCCGCCGAGGGGCTGGTTAGGTGATTAAGCTTAATCGTCTACAGCAGCCCCTCCCTGTAGGCGTTCGCCTAGGACACTGACAGGTCCTAGGCGATCGCCTGTCCAATGAGACGGCGCCGGGCTGCGCAGTGGGTGCCCGGCCGTGAAGCCGAAAGCTGTCACGGCCGGGTGCCCACAGTATCAATGAGGATGCCGGCCGGGGAGGGGGGGAGAGGAGCGGAGCCCCGACCCGCGCGTCGCTGGAACGCTGGAGCAGGTAAGTGTCTGTTTATTAAAAGCCAGCAGCTACACTTTTTGTAGCTGCTGACTTTTAATAAACACAAATATTGGCTGGAACACCCCTTTAACAGTTTCTGGAACTCGATATACACCTTTATTGCCTCTTTCACAGGCAACTTGTTAAAACTATCACCTGCTATGGCCTTTTTAGGTATCAACCTTGACACTTTCCCATTTCCCGGTTGTACCTGCATGAAGCACCTAGCACTTTATTTTTGCATGAAGCAAGTTTGAAAATAGTTTTTAATCTGCACAAAGCAAGATTGGAAATTGGACTTTTATTATTGGATCATTATTATTTTTATTTTTATTTTTTTTATTTTTTCTATCTGTGTTTTAGCGCATATTGTTTTTGCTATATTTATGTTTCACCAACATTGTATTTATTAGCATTTAATTTTAAGGATTAGCACTATATAGCACTTTGTATTTACAGTTACATATCATTTGCACTGTCCTTCTGGCAACACTTTTGGCACATCATTTAACACTTTAAGTAGGCGCCAATACCTGCTATCTACACTCAATACCTTCCTCCGCCTAGGTGGAGTTTTTTATGCAGGGGCGGCCACTATAATATCTTTATTTATTTATTTCACTTTTACTTTTTGTTACATATACCTCAAATGCACTTGTTCACTGATCACCAATTTAAGTTGTCCGTGGCGCAGATTCATCCCCCTCTTTTTTACTTTCCCATTTTAATACAGAATATTAGTGGCGAATATTCTTATAGCGGCTACACTTAGGCCTAGTACACACGACCGAGAATCTCGTCAGGAAAAACCCATAATTTTGCCTGACGAGATTATTGGCATAATAATTGGCATAATGGTCCGGGCCTTAACCGGTTAAAGAAATTATTTTGAAGGATTATTCACGATTATTATACTGACTTAAAGTATTTATCAGACTGCATTTGCTATACTATGTAACTTACTGGTGTGAATCCTGTTATACTTTTCTTAATGTCTTTACCTGTTATTTTATGTTCTGATAATGAAATTAAAAATTGAACATTAAAAAAAAAAGAAAGTATACTAATATTTTTTTCCGTAATTCAACATTTTTGAATAACAGAATCAGCATAAATGTAATGTTTTTTTACATACAGTTAAAATAAAAATGTCCTTATCTACCAATATGGTGTCTCAATATCCTTGGGTGTTAAATGACAAATTTTAAATTTAGTATTTAATACCATATTTATGACTTAACATGATAGACCATCATTAATCAGAATAGGCAAAATAAGGCATAATTAGCACTTCAATCCATGAGTATCTCAAAATGAAGGTGCAGTGCTTGAGATGCTGTTTATAAATGTCATGCATGGTAGTTTTAAATGATCACCGTGACTTTGAACATTAAACATAAGCAACTATTTCCTTAAAAATAATGATGCCAAGTGGAATTACTTACCTGCTAAAGCAGCCATGAGTAGCACAAACACTCCGCTCAGAGACATTGTAACAAGAAGACAGAAATGGGGCTAAACTGACGAACTGTATTGAAAACTCTATCAGTATTGATAACATTATCCGTAGAGTGGATAAACTTGTTTAAAAAAAAAAGAAAATGTTGAAACCTGAAGCTAGTGGACGCATATAGAATATGCAAATGTGGTTTACGTTTCAGTCGCTCTTGATATGATCAGTTCTCTTTATTTCCTTTAACCTTGAAAATGATTACGCTTAAAATGAATATGCTAAATCTAAGACTGACGATGATATGGGTTTACTGTTTTCTTTCTAAAATCAGTTATTTTTTTCATGTCTTTTAACAGGCCCAGGTCTAGGTACAACGCTTCAAAGTCATGCTTATGCCCCGTACACACGATCGGAATTTCTGTCGGGATAAACTTCCGACCGTCCAAAACGCGATGATGTACAACACTACAACGAACCGAGTAAAATGAAGTTTAACCTCCCTGGCGGTATGATTATTTCAGATTATAGGTGCTGAAAGCGGTACCATTATTTTGCATGGAAATTTGGTGTTTTATATTGTAGGCCTGTAATTCTTAGGAATAACTCACTTAAATCTGTCCAAACAAGAGTCTAGTAGACATCCCGGGTATAATAAAAATTGAAACACAAAATGATAAATTATAATATAATAAATAAATATAAATAACTATAACAAATAATATAATAATAATAAAAATCATTACTTTTAATTTTTTAATGACGAATTTCCCCACAAATCACTATCGCTCAATTCTGCAAGTGATTATAATTTATTATCGCTGTTTTCTAGCTGCTCTAAAACCATTTTTGACATAAAGGGACACTTTTTGGTTGCTATGGACAATGTACAGTTTCCAGGCAGAAAGAACAATTTTTATTATATAAAAGTACATGTAGTGCACAGGGCAGACCACTAGAGACAAAGGGGGTGTGTATTTTTTTCATACAGTACTGTAATCTATAAGATTATAGTATACTGTATGCAGGGCTCAAAATTTCAAGTCTTGAGCTACTAGCCAGGCCTCAAGAGTTACTCGCCACCAGTTGCCCCACCTAATTCATACACTGCACTGCGCCTAATTGCAGATTATCTCATGGAATCGCACTGTTAAATGTTTTATGCAGAATCAAGTTACAAAATTAACTATTACCAACAACAACTTTAACAAAATAGGACAGGGCACTGGGGGCAGACCAGAGGGACAGGGCACTGGGGGCAGACCAGAGGGAAAGGGCACTAGAACTGGGTCTCTTCCCCATTCTCTTGCTGTCTCCTCTGCAACTCCTCTCTCTCCCTCCCTCTCCCCATCAGGAGCCTGTGTGTGGCTTGCATGTCCCCACTTCCCCCTTTTATTCAGGCTGGCGGAGAGCAGCTACAGCGGGAGGGAGTACAATCCAGCGCTGAGATCCTCACAGCCATTGAGACCATAGCACAGCACACACTGACACCTCACAGCACACATGGAGACCAGTCTGTTCGCAGTGCTCAGGCTGAACTATTGGACACTTACATAGAGCACAAGAAGAAAACTGCACAAACTGGAAGGCTGCCGCTCTCATGTCAGGGCAACTTTCAGTGAGCGCTGCACTGCAGTGGTAATTTTCGCAATCCTCCGCCTCACTCATTACTTTCTGCTCTCCAGCTACATTGGTTGGGGGAGGGGGGCTGGCTCAGAGAGGTCATACTGTTAGGTCCCATGGCTTAATGAGAATTGTAAGGAGAGCACCTGTGTACTGCTCTGCCTGTGCGCGGCTCACCAGACTACTTTCCCGAGCATGCACCTTTCCTCTTCGGCCGCCATTCTCATCGGGACTCTAAGTGTAGGCACAGATTGGAGGGAGATTGGTCCTGCAGCCCTGTCATCACTCGCCCCCAGCTTAAATCCACTTGCCAAATGCTAGTAGGCAAGTGGAAATTTTAAGGGCTGCTGTATGTTTTGTGTTTATTTACTTTTTTGAATTTGGCGCCGATCTCCACCCCCGTGCGTCGTAAAACATCGCAGGGAATGGAGCTCAGCGGCACTCGGCACTGTGAATCGAGCGAGGAGACACAGCGTGGGAGGCATCGCAGGATCCAGGGACAAGGTAAGTTAACCCTGCCTGTGGACACTGCGAGGCGGTCCCGAGTCTGGCTCAGGGTTACCGCGTTTGGTTCTGAAATTCCACTCCGAGCCTGACTCGCGAATACCGTCACGGGGGTTAATGCTTCCGAGCATGCGTCGACTTGATTCTTAGCATGCTTGTTTTTTTTTTCTCCGTCAGAGTTCCATACAGAAAAACAGAATTTTTTTTTCATCTGAAAAAATGAGAACACGCCTTGTACACACGATCGGAATTTCCGAGGGAAAAAGTCCAACTGAATTTTTTTATCGGATATTCCGACCGTCTGTGTGTGCCCAATCTGAGTTTTTCCATCAGAAATTCCGACACACTTAGAAAGAGAACATGTTCACTTTTTTGCCGACGAAAAACATTTCTATCAGAAATTCCATTCATCTGTATGGAACGCCGACGGAGAAAAAAACACGCATGCTCAGAATGAAGTCGATGCATGCTCTGAACTAAATTTTTGTCGGCTGGTCATAGTGTTGTACGTCACCGCGTTTTGGACGGTCGGAATTTGGTGCGACAGTGTTTATGCAAGACAGCTTGAACGGAATTCCTTCAAAAAATGCGTTTGAGTTTATCCCGACGGAAATTCCAACCGTGTGTACAGGGCACTATTCTCTTTCTAAGTACGTCGGAATTCTAAGTACGATGGAAAAACTCAGATGGGGTAAATGGATGAAGCCAATGGAAGCTAAAATAATTTGTTCCACATTGACTTCAATGGCATGCAATACCGCACGTGGCTAGAGGTGGGGGGTGCCAGAGAGCCTCAGAAACACTCGGGAAGGACCGAGGACACCTCGACTGAACTTGGAAAACCTTGAAAAGACACAGGAACTGAGTATTTTTTTCAGAGATTTTGCAAGCATTTCTGAATGGCTCCGGACTTTGTCTGAACATCTCACTTCTTGTTTCTCCTCAGTAAACTTTCTCCCATCATTTGGCTGGGGGTTAGTCAGCGTGCTCGCCCCCTCCCTTGGGACTACATCCCTGCGGGGAGACGCTGGGAACACAACATTTCAAATATTTTGCTCATGCACACACTCTACCTTTGTTCTGTTATCACCACCTAGTGGTAATGTTTCATGTCACACCCATTTTTCTTGTCAGTGCATTGATTCACAAACTCACAATCACAAATTCCATCAATTTCACAATTTCTCTGAATTATCTTTCACTTGAAATAGTTTTATAATCATTAAAAGCCTTTTATTGTATTGAATCTGTATTTTATCTTGGTTCATGAAGCTTTAGCACAAGAACCCCTATCCTGGTGTATTTTTAAAGCCTGCTAAATGCCCTCATTGTGAAAGGGGTCTTAGTAAATAACCCCAGTATCTTCTCTTGCAAAGAAAAATTCTGCAGATCTGTTTGGTGAAGCGACAGAGAGTCACATTAATGGAAAAGTTATATATATCAGATCAGGAAGTTTTTACAAAATGTTGTGATTTTTTGGAGCAAAACCATCAGAGCTATGTTATTAGTACATTATAACAGCGATATGTTTCCAAACATCAGTTTGCCTTTTTGTATTTAACAGTCAGGGAGCATTCTGGGTCACTATGTTATGCAAATTGTAACTAGTCCCCATAGCCAAGGGCCTGACTCCAACTCCTCCACCCCTAATTAAAGCATGAGGGAGTGGCGTTGGCTCTTAACCATAGGCTCTGGCCATAATTCATGTCAGTCACTTCATGTGACTGATTAAGGCTACATGTGCATTAGCATTTTCTTAAGCTCCTAGAAGCTATTAGCATTTTTTCCCACTCCTAGAAGCTAAAGAGTTTTATTCTTTGGGGGTAATTTACAAAAGGCAAATCCACTTTGCACTACAAGTGCAAACTACAAGTGCAAAGTGCATTAAGAAATTGCACTGAAAGTGCAGTCCCTGTAGATCTGAGGGAGACACGCAAGGAAAATAAAAAGTACATTAGAATTGATATATAGGCAATGGAAAGTGGATATGGCAGTGCTTAATCAGATAAAGCACTATTATCTAGTCTTAAAATGCTCCTCCTGGTGCTGAGGGTAAAACCAATATAGTCACTTTCCAATAATTTATAAAGTAAATTTATAAATTCATAGGGCCAAATTCAGTAAGAATTTACGCGGCGTATGTCGAGGAGATACGCCGCGTAACTTTTTAGATGCGCCGGCGTATCTTTTTTCTGTATTCAGAAAACAAGATACGCCTGTATTGAGCTAAGATACGAGCGGTGTAAGTGTATTACGCCATCGTCTCTTAGTTGCATATTTACGCTGGCCGCTAGGTGGCGTTTCCGTCGATTTACGTGTCGATTATGTAAATTAGCTAGATACGCCGATTCACGAACGTACGCCCGGCCGTCGCAGTAAGATACGCTGTTTACGTAAGGCCTTTTTCAGGCGTAAAGATATTCCAACAAAAAGATCGCGCAGCCAATGTTAAGTATGGACGTCGGGACCGCGGCGAAATGTATGCATTTTATGTCGTCTGCGTAAGCCGATTCAGAATGGGGCTGGGCGCAAGTTACGTTCACGTAGTTTTCATTGACTATTTGCGACTTGATTTGGAGCATGCGCACTGGGATACGTCCACAGCCGGCGCGTGCGTAGTTCGTTCGGCGCGTCATTTACGCGGGGTCACCGTTAATTTAAATACAACACGCCCCCCTACCTGCCCAATTTGAATTGCGCACGGATATGCCGGCGCATTTACGCTACGCCGACGCAACTTAAGGAGCAAGTGCTTTGTGAATACATCACTTGCCTGTAAAAGTTGCGGAGGCGTAACGTAAATAGGATACGTTACGCCCGCACAAGTGATTAAGTGAATAAAGTGCAAATTCAATTAATGTATACACAAGAGTACCTCCATACACCAATTTCTAATATCCATATAAACACTAAATCCACTAAATATATGTGTACCCAATAAACACGCTTCTAATAATATATAGATGTGTTTGCTAAACATAAAGTGAAGTGCCCTGATTAACTATCATAATAAACATAATACTATAATGGATACATATATACACATTAGTATCGCTATACATAAGAGGCCGTACTGTTCCAGTTAATCAGGGCACTTGTGCTTTATCTAATTTAGCAACGCCTTATCCACTTTCAACCTCCTATAAACTTCTGACTGTACTATGGCAATTGCTTAAGTGGCAGCATCTTTTTATTTATATTTTTATATATTTTCTTTCCATCTTATATTGGCCATAGCGCAGAAGCATTACAAACAAAGGAAACGTGTCAAAGATCAGAGAAGTAAGATGGAAAATAAGTGAATTACCACAAATGGTCACTAGATGGCAGCATGTGAACAAAACATAATGTCCATAGAAAATGGTTCAGAGAAACAATCTATATAACAATTCTATGCCCCATTGGGGCGGCACAAACATAAAGCACCTCACCACTGCTAATTAGGTCCAGATACAACTTTATTCCAATAAAATTTAGTAGAACAATCCAAAAGTGTAGCAAACATGTTTCACAGGTCCACAAATGCCCCCTTCATTAGGGCTTGAGATTAAAAACAATGTACATGACTAGAAGTAAATTGGACCTTTAATGGTATTTTTTCCAATGTGATTCCAAGCACAGGTCTTGTCAGCAACTATTGTGGATTGCCAAATTTAAGCCCATTGATACTTTCCCCAACAGAAAAGTCATTACCTCGGTATGGACAGAGCTGGCGGAAAAGTCTGCATGCACTTGTGATCACGGTTGCAATGCTTTGCAGGCTGATTTGTTACAAAATAATAAATGCACTTTTATTTTTGTTCACATATATGTGCTTTATTTTTGTAAAAGGTGGTCTTGGTCTTTAAAAAACTGTACAAATATATGAGCTACTTATGGCCGAAATGTCAACTTTGGTTGGACTGACCCTTTAATGCAAATGTTTGCAGGCATCTATAAAAAATTAACAGTTTCTAAAATCCTTCCCGCTCTTCAATACAGTTGTTGTTCTATCCACCAAATGCACCCCAACTGGCCAAATTTGCATAGACAGAGCTTGGTGGCATCATTATTCTGCTCTATTAGCACATAAACTCATCTGGAACTTCTACACATGTTGTGCTTGAGGCAGGGCCGTCTTAATAGCATCATGGGCCCCTGGGCAAATTAATGCACTGGGGCCCCACCAGCTGGCCCCAATTTACATACCTACTTTCAAGAAATAGAATATAAATAGTTGATAGAATTCATTTGTACTTTCAATAAGATCGATTTTACTAAAGGAAAACAGGGGGAATGCATAAGGGAACAGTACAGGGGGGATCAGGAGGGCACAACACTGGGATCAGGAGGGCACAGTATAGGTTCTGGGACACTTCCCGGGATACGACTATATCGGGACAGTAATGCCCAGTACACACGACAGGAATTTTCAATGGAAAAAGTCCGACTGACTTTTTCCATCGGAAATTCCGACCATGTGTTTGCCTCATCGGAGTTTACATAGAGAACATGTTCTCTTTTCCTCCGTCGGAATTCCGATGTGAATTTGGTCGGACAAAGGTCCGATCGTGTGTATAGGGCTTTAGTAAAAAAACATGACTGTCCCAGAAAATCCGGGACAGTTGGCAAGTATGATGTAATGCAAGATTATTGTGGGGGCCCCCCCTATGTACCTGGGGCCCCTGGGCAGTTCCCAGAAATGCCCTTAATGCATTAATATGGCTCTGGCTTGAGGAGGCTCCTGATGAAATAAAATGACAGAATAAGCTACCACCTTTGCCGTTCCAATACTTATGCAACAGGATCTCTCAATAAATTTAGGGTCATATGGTTATATTGCTTTCTTTCCCCAAGCAAGAAAAAAAAAAAGCACAGATATTGCAATTACACATAGAATAATGACTCCTGCATCACACGGGGAACCATGCTGATAGCAGGAGTGGATGTTTGCCACAAGTACTTCATTAATAGAAAATGGGGAAAGAAAAAAACTAAATCAGGTCTTAACAGAGTAAAAAAAAGTAATGTGGACATTTTTTAATTATTTCTAAGAAAAGTGTCTGTATTGCAAACACTGAAAGTCTGAAAGTAAAACAAGCATTGGACGATTTGACATTACACCAAATGAATCCAGATCATACGTTGCCCATTTGTATGCCTGTAAACCTTCATGTGACAGCAACTAGGCTGAGGCAGGGGCATGCCAATTTCTTCATATGCAGAAGTTACCCGCACTTGGTGGGGTTCCCAACAACTGTAAGGTGACCAACAGTGCAGTAAAAAGCCTGATTTTCTAACTCACGGTAACTGCTTTACTTTCAAAAGTTGTTTTATTTGTGTACTAAAGATTCGCTTTTGGGGGGGGGGGGGGGGGGCTCTTTGCCCCATAACTTATTTTGAGAACAAAAGAAACAGATTTTGTGTCTCAGTCCAGTCCAAACTCAAGGTCTTCATCTTTCTGACATGTAAGGGATGCAGAGGAGCCACCTATTGTCTTGTCCTGTTTGTTGAACTCTCCTGTTAAAAAAAAAATAAAAAAAATATGATGATTGAAAAGGTCCATACACATTTTAAAATACTTTTTTATTATTATTAAAGGAGATTTTTTGGCTGTACTTCTCCTATGGATCACATGAGTGCACTCCTGTGACCCCTTTTTACCCATCAGTGGGCTAAGGCCAGCTGTTGACTGGCGTCAAGGAGCCAGTCCAGGCTCTGAAAAGATCCCGACCATGTTCGATCAGCCCTAACCTGTCCACCTTTAGGAGATCCCTAAAAACTCATTTATTCAGGGAAGCCTATCCCACACCCACCTAACAACGGTCCCCGAGCCACCCCCATCAAATCAATGCCCACATCTATTACCTTTTGTATTACCACCCCCTCCCTTCTGTATTAAACTGTACTGTAATTGTGCTGTACCCCTCTCCATTGTAAAGTGTTGGCGCTATATAAATCGTAAATATAAATGAAAACAATCAGTGCCAAAAATTGCTATAAATATCGTGCTACTAAATCCTAGTGTTAATCTATAATAAGCATACACAGCTGCTAAACATTCTAAACGATACACCACACTGGTTGCAAAAATTAAAGTGAATAAATGTAGCCCCTGTGTATAAACCTGTGAACTCGAGGGGAGATCTGTTCATGAGTTTTAACTCTTCTGGGAGGTGACCACGCAATTTTATCGGTGGGGGTGTGCACTCCTTTTGAAAACTAACGATCACAGTGGTGGATTAGCATTGAAACACCGATCATAAGAAGAGCCTTAATTTATTCAATTTAACTTATGGACTATTTATCACTCATGTTATGATTCATGATTATATGCACTTTTATTTTATTCAATATTTTTTGTTTACAAACGGTTTATTTACTCAATACAGTTATGAAGTACAATGGCAAGAGGTACAAAAAAATATATATGTACATATTTATATATATATCAGCAGTAAGCATCTGTGAAACATAAACATAGCAGTAAATCAAGAGGAGAAAAAATAGGTCCTGGTAAGTATAAAAGGTCATTCAGTAGCAATATATAGTGACAAAATGGTCTAACGAATTAGTTTAATGGCCAATGAAAGAAAAAAAATAAAAGGGGGGGGGGGAGATAATAGACTCACATCTTTATTCAATGAATTAACAGAGATAGGTCCCACGGTTTCCATTTCTGATCGTATATGTCCATAGTATCATAAGGTGTGGTGAATGCGTTCTGCTAGTTTGATGGACAACATACGATCCATAATTTGGGACCATGGCACAGTAGCGGAACACCAGTTGAGAGCTATAGCCCAGTATTATTTTGTTCGATATTAATAGGTTTATACACAAAGCGCTACATTTATTCGCTATATAAATCGTGTATAACAATAATAATAATATGGTCAGGATCCACCCAGAAGCCTGGACCGGAAACCTGGCTCTTAGTGATCCACCAAGAGTGTTAGCCAGCCCCTCCACAGCCCAGCGCTTCAGTAAGTGCTGGAGAGACAGAACAGAGAGCCAGTGACTGACAATCTTGGCTCTCTGTTCGGAGCGACGTTTGATCGCTCAGTTCTCACTGCAGAGCTTACAGGGGACAGATGCGGTATCAGATCAGTTTAGCATCCACCTAGTTGAGTATAAAGGTTTTTTTAATTTTTTTTTACAAAACACGTACTTTTCTTTTAAAAACAAAAGGAGTAGAAGTAACAGGTACAAGAATGAAACACGAGTGTTCAGTGTCATATAGTGAACACTTCAGATCTTATGATAAGGGTGAACTTATAGTTTTTTCCTAGGGTGCCAGTATAAAGCAGTTTTCTTTACTTTATATCTTGCCCTTTTGGCAGCCGAAGCTCAACTCTTCACTTTGATGCTTCAGGTTGTGGGTGGCCCTTGGCATCCTCGCTTACAATGCAGGACCATCCTGTACTATACATTACATCAGAGTGCCGAAGACAGAGCAAGAGCCAAAAAGAAGCAACTTTGGGGGGTTGGTTGCACAGGGAGGAGGACTGCTTTGTACCGATATCCTAGACCAAAGGTCTCCAAACTGCCGCCCGGGGGCCGGATGTGGCCCTTTGCTTGCCTTTATCAGGCCCATAGGACACTATGGGCCAGATTCATGAAGAGTTAGGCTGGCGGATCCAGTGATCCGCCAGCCTAACTGTCACTTTAACCACTTAAGACCCGGACCAATACGCTGGCAAATGACCCAAGGGGTTTTTGCGATTCGGCACTGCGTCGCTTTAACAGACAATTGCGCGGTCGTGCGACGTGGCTCCCAAACAAAATTTGCGTCCTTTTTTCCCCACAAATAGAGCTTTCTTTTGGTGGTATTTGATCACCTCTGCGGTTTTAATTTTTTGCGCTATAAACAAAAATAGAGCAACAATTTAAAAAAAAAATGCAATATTTTTTACTTTTTGCTGTAATAAATATCCCCCAAAAATATATAAAAAAACATTTTTTTTCCTCAGTTTAGACCGATACGTATTCTTCTACATATTTTTGGTAAAAAAAAATCGCAATAAGCGTTTATCGGTTGGTTTTCGCAAAATTTATAGCGTTTACAAAATAAGGGATAGTTTTATTGCATTTTTATTCATTTTTTTTTTTTTACTACTAATAGCGGCGATCAGCGATTTTTTTCGTGACTGCGACAATATGGCGGACACTTCGGACAATTTTTACCCTTTTTTGGGACAATTGTCATTTTCACAGCAAAAAATGCATTTAAATTGCATTGTTTACTGTGGAAATGACAGTTGCAGTTTGGGAGTTAACCACAGGTGGCGCTGTAGGGAATGTGTGCCCTAATGTGTGTGTTTACAAGTGTAGGGGGGTGTGGCTGTAGGTGTGACGTCATCGATCGCGTCCCCCTATTACAGGGATGACGCGATCGATGCTCCGGCCACAGAGAAGCACGGGGAAGCCGTGTGTACACACGGCTCTCCCCGTTCTTCCGCTCCAGGGACGGATCGCCGCACTGCAGCGGCGATCGGGTCCGCGAATCCCGCGGTCCCGGTCCTGGAGCTTCGGACCGGGTCGCGGGCGCGCGCCCGCGACCCACGGCTGGGTACTAAAACCAACTTATATATATACGTTGATGTGCCCAGCCGTGCCATTCTGCCGACGTAAATCTGCAGGAGGCGGTCCTTAAGTGGTTAAGCCGGCGTTTTTGTTTTCTGTAACCAGAAAACAAGAAACGCCGGGTTGAAGTTCCGATGCGAGCAGCGTAAATGAGTTTCGCCATCGCATCGTTACTTCAACTTAAAAATGGCGCCCGGGGCGTTCCCGCCGATTTACGCTCAAAAAATATGTTAATGAGCGGAAATCGGCAATTCACGAGCGAATTCGGGCGCGACGCAGTGACGTTACGACGTTTCCTGAAGCGATACGCGGCGCATAGATAAAGCAGCCCCCTAGTGGAGTATCCTATGTTAGGTATAGGCGTCGTCATCGCGTCGGAAAAAAAAAAAATAGCGTCGCTTGCGTAAAAAGTTCATGAATGGGAATGTGACGTCATTGACGTTCATTCACAGAATTTGGAGCATGCGCACGGGGATGCTTTGACACTCGACGCATGCGCAGTACGTTCGCCGCGGGATCGCGCTTAGTTTAAATACTACACGCCCCGTACCCGCCCAATTTGAATTCCGCCGGCTCATTTGCGATACGCTGCCGCAACTTTAGGAGCAAGTGCTTCATGAATGACAGCACTTGCTCCTAAAATTTCAGCAGAGTAACGTAAATGAGAAGCGTTACTCCAGAGCAAAGATGCTCCCATCTACCTGAATCTGGCCCTATTCCTTTTGCAGATACGAGACAGTATTTCTTCTACACTAACAATGGGGCATGATTGCCATCACCAATACCAACAATGGGGCACTAATATTTCTACCACTGACCCCAAGAATGAGGCTCTATTCCTTCCACTGACATCAACTGCAGTGCCCTATTCCTTCCACCTGACACTGATGATGGAGCACTATTTCTTCCCCCTAATACCAACAATGGGGCAATTTTCCTCCCACTATCACCAGTGATGGGGCATTCTTTTCTTCCATTGACGTCAGGACATTTTCCACCTACAATGGCTACAGTTCGGCCCCCTTAAAGTCTTGAAGTACAAAAAACTGTCCCTTTATTCAGAAAGTTTGGAGACTCCTGTCCTAGATAAAAGCAAGCTTTTGATCTTTGCAGTGCAGGGTGGGGGTCCCAATGTAAAAATAGTTTTTCAATTTCCTTGTTTTGTTTTTAATATAAGCTTGTGACTATCCCGAATGCAACATATATAAAGGGCTGACAGTTTTTTTTTTAACTGAATTTACAAAGTGAGTCATATGAAGAGGGACATAGGCAAAGCAAAAATCAAAACTCCACAGAAAGTATCAACATCTTTACAGTGGAGTTTACAAAGTTGGTTATATCAAGACAGAATATATCAGAATCTGTCGTTGCATCTGGTGTGTTTTTTTCTACAATTCTTATTTTGCTGGAATTGATAGACTTCCTTACTTCCTTTATACAAGAGCCACTCTCAGGGCTCCTGATACACAGAGCAGGTTTTGGTAGTGAAATTGCCATCTAAGATTGCACAGTCTAGCAGCCAGGTTATGGTATGTGTATTAGAAGTGGCTGTCGGCAGGGCCGCTGTTAGGAATCATGGGGCCCCCGTACAGCCTACCTGACGGGGGCCACCCGGGCCCCCCCCCCACACACACACACACCTGACAGTATTCTAAACAATATTTTTACAAAAAAATACATTATTAATGGACACAAATGCCACCTCAATTCCCCCTCCTAGTAAAAATCTCCCCTGGCTGCACAATTCCCCCAATCCCTCTTATTAGCCCCGAATTCTCTCATCTGGTTCACAATCACCCGCATCTTCCCTCCCAGCACAAATATTCTTTCTTCAATCCCTCTCCTAGGACACATTCCCACAAATCCCTCCTCTTAGCACAACCCCCTCTCGGGGCAGGGGAAGAAGCTCAGCGAGGGCTGGCCAGGTTCATTTTCCCTCCATGTCTCTCACCCAGCAGCTAAAAGCCGGCAGGAGGGAGAAGGGGAGAAACCTGGGTGAGAGACACGGCGGAGGGCATTGCTCTCCACCAACCCTCCTGGTGTCTGGGGCCCTCTGTGTGCCGGGGCCCCCTACAGGAGGGCTGGTGGTCCCCCCCTATCAGCGGCCCTGGCTGTCAGTATAGGTTTCTTTAAAAAAAAGATAAGGACTACATTTTCTTTTAAATCTGTAAATAATTATAAATTATTCCCATACTAACCTGAAATTAATGCACCTAAGGATTCTATGCAAGGATTCCAATCCACAATATTATTTTGTGCTCCATGATCTTCTTCCGCATGCTTATCATCCACCTCCTGAATAAGAGGTTTGTCTCTTGTTTTCAGATGCCCAATATCCATCCCTTGTGGATGGTCTGCTCTTAGGGGTAGTTCATTACTGGGCTTGTGGAATATATTTAGCACAGGATGCATTGGCTGTTCATTCTCATAAACTTCTGGAGTCACATCCTGTCTCTCCCATTCACCATCACTTTTATCACTGTCCCCAGATATCACTTCGATCTTAGGTCGATATGTCTGCTACAAAGATAAAAAACGTAAAATTAAAGAAAAAAAAATCCAGAAAACATGACCCAAGTAAAGGTCATGTACATGCTAATGGCGTAACTGATTATTATTAAATGTTGCGAATGTTTTTAAAAGTTCAGCCACCTTTAACAAAGTGATGGTTAATTTGTTAAAAGCTTTGTCTATAACCTAGCTGATTAAGCCATTGCAATCAGCGTATATTCACTAAGCTATAATGGTCACATTCAGGTTGGAAGGCTTCATATAAAGAAAATGAAAGCCTTCAGTCTGAAGATAAACACTGCCCCATTCAGGCTTCAAGAATTATGTGCAGTGCCACCAGTTTAGTGCTGCAAGTATCAAGTTAAAGCATTAAAATAGTAATCAAAAAATAATAATCTATTATTATGCATTTTTCAGTTTAATATAATAACAGGGCAGGGTTGTTATTAAAACAAAAATTTCTGGACAGATTAGAAACCATACTTATTAAACCAATGCCGGTAAATCACATACTAAATGGTCGCAGAAGGCAGCGGAGGGGAGGCGGGGCCAATGAGGACGTACCTCGCTGTGGTGGAGTAAGACAGAAGTCCTGAAGGAAAAAAAAAAGTGCAAAAAAAGAAGAATATCCGAAAACGAGGGGGGTTGGGTGCTTAATTAATTAGAACTTAGTTTCAATTTAGCCTGGAACTCCGCTTTAAATAGGTACATTTATTATATTCGTGATTGTTAACTTGTGATCTGTCCAACTTCTTCTGCTCATCAGCTATACTTATTGTTAGTGTATTTTATGTGTGGCCCAAGGCAAATTCCTCTTTTTTCAATGTGGCCCAGGAAGGTCAAAATAATACCCCTGGTGTATGCTATGAAAAAAAAGTTTCCGATCCTCGTATGGGACAATACAGTATCTGGGTGTCCATGCTGGACCCCCTGGGGGCTTAGCGCCTATTCAACTTTGGAGATAGGCGTGTTAGATGTTGCCCGAGGCAACTGAGTCTCCAATGGCTCATTTTACTTAACCTAGCTAACTTGGATTAGCAGTATGGTTTCGCAATGCAGTGAATTCCTTGTTTTTGTATTCTGATCTTTTTTGTTCCCTTTTTTTTCACTTTGTTTGTTACTCTTCTCTCTTAGAGCCGGTTCACACATGGGCAACACGACTTTGGGAGGCAACTTGGACACGACTTGAGTATGAATCATCAGGCAACTTACAAAGCAACTTCAAGTTGCCTCCTGGACAGTACAAGGCAACTTCAGGACAGGAGGCTTTCCAGTGGCCAATCAAACAACAATCAGCTCTGTGGGAGGGAGGGGTTTGCCTGAGAAATGTATGTTCTCTTTCTGTATTTTTGTTTCAGTTAAGACAGTGATCCGACTTCTGAGGCGACTTCCATTGAAATCAATGGGTACAAAGTGCCTACAAGTCGGATTGAAGTAGTACAGGAACCTTTTCTGAAGTCGGAGCGACTTCAGTAGTGTGTATTAAGATGGCTCCATTCACTTCCATTGATTTTCTAAACCACGTGACATGGGACGACTTGGGGCAACTTCAAGTCGGATTCCAGGTCGCCCCTGTGTGAACCGGCTATTAATTTATTGTTTTACCGTCATCTGATCCTAGGACACACCTTAAACAGCTCGCATTTGATATTATGGATCTTACCCCATTAGATAAACGTTGTTAATGATGCCTTTTATGCTGTACATGTTACTATCTGGGTTGCATCCCGACAGTGTTTGTATTTACCTTTTTTTCAATAAAATCGTTTGTAATAAAAAAAGAAAAAAACTTGTTTCAATGTAGACTATGTGGGTTTGTTTTTCTAGCCACCAGGTCATCTTTGCCCGTCTAAGGAGGCGTGACCATGGACTTTGGGCTTATGTCAATTGCATCAGTTTGCAACTCTTTGGAATTCACTGACAGGTGCATTTGCCCTGCAATTTACTTCCTTTTTTTCCTGCTTCAAGTGTTTTTTGCATTCCCAAAGACTTGTGTGCTAATGCAAAACTTGTCTAATGTGAAGAAAAGACAACAGACCTTAACATAGATTTGTAGAAAGGCATCAAGTACAATAGTTGACGCAATTGTGAGCTTGCAGAAGTTGACTGGTTAACACCTTAATTAACCCATTCATGCATAGGAGTCATTGATGTCTACATAGCCAAGCCAAATTTAGCACCGTCAAGTCAACAATAACTCAGACAAATTTGCACACCTAAATAATACATTTCTGGTAATTAAAAAAGTTCATTAAAAAGCTGAGGTATTTACCTTGTTTTGTCCAATGTGAACTTGTAGCTCTACAGAGGGTTCATCACTTTCCACATCCTCCAAATCAGGCAAATCCTAAATTATAAATATTATAAATAGGATAGAGTCGTTATTCTTAGCTGCTGTTTTCAAAGCTATTTACATTCAGTATTACCCAGCATGTAAGAGCATTGTAGCCAACCCAACTACTACTGTTCAGAACACATATGATCTCCCCAATTCTTTGAATGAATGTGTCAGCTTAGAAGTGAGCAATAGTTATTAGCCATTTTCGATACCTCAAAAGAAAATCTTGCAATTTTTGCAGCAGGGCTTCAATTTAGCTATTTAAAATACAGAGACAGCCTGCATGTGGTGAACCAGCATCTAAAATTGGCACTTTATAGGTAAAAGTTATAGTGTGTTAGCCAAACCTTTTTTGTTTGTTTTGGATAGAGTTTTGGAAGTGTTAAAGTTGATGTAAACCCTCTATACACCCAATGAAGTAAACAGCCTCAGATGATACACAGAGATTAACCAAATCTCCCTACATAGGTTTTATATGTATATCTCCTGTCTTCAAATTTATATACTGTTTAGAAAGTTGAGATTGTGTTAGGAGATTTTCTCTTCCTGGTTAACACAGAGTGTGATGTCTGGGCATACAGCCAAGATGGATAACATTGCTGATTGGAGGAAAGGCACACACCCCCTCTCATCATAGGCAGAGACTCTCAGAGCTGTTTTGTAAAAGGAGCTGCTCTCTGCTAATCTATTTTAGCAACCTCTTTTGACAAAAGATTCAGGCTGATTTTGTCTAAAAAGTAAAAAAATATGTCAGGAGTTCTCAGGCTGATAACAGAGGAACCGTTCAGAAGAGAGCTATAAGACTTAGCTCATTGAAAAGAGATAACAAAACACTGCAGATATATGTGCCCAGCTCACATTTCATGAATCGGGTTTACATCCACTTTAATTAAACCCCTGAGGCCGCGTACACACGATCGAACATGTCCGCTGAAACTGGTCCACAGACAAGTTTCAGCGGACATGTTCGATCGTGTGTATGGCCTATCGGACCGTTTTCCAGCGGACCAAAGTTTCAAAACATGCTTTGAAACCTGTCCGCTGGAAACCTGTCCGTCGGACAGGTTCGATAGTTAGTACACGAAATCATCGGACCAAAATCTTGCGCATCCTCAGAATCAAGTCGACGTATGCTTGGAAGCATTGAACTTCGTTTTTTCATCCCGTCGTTGTGTTCTACGTCACCGCGTTCTGGTCCGAGGGGATTTTAGTCCGATGGTGTGTACGCACATCAGACCAACAGACCACTTCAGCGTGGTCCGATGAAAACGGTCCGTCGGACATGTTTCATCAGACATGTCTGATCGTGTGTACGCGGCCTTACAGGTTTCTTTAAAGTCATGACCTGTAGATGCAAAATGAAATGATAGGTAAAAGTAAAAGGACATTCCTGTCTTAGCAGTCACTGGAACGTCTGCCCCCCATTTAAAGGGGAGGTTCACACAGAAAGTGAACATCCGCTTTTTGGATCCCTCCCCCCTCCGGTGTCACATTTGGCACCTTTCAGGAGGGAGGGGGTGCAGATACACTGTGCAGGAACTGCCCTATGGGGGGGCATCCCCCCCCCCGCCTCTGGCCGCATGTAGTATTGCATGCCATTGAAGTCAATGCGAACAAATAATTACGAGCATTCTCCTGGAACGGATTGTGCTCGTAATCCGAGGTTCCACTGTATTGCAAACAAAACAAACAATAGTATATAATGAATTTACACTTACATCAAGGTAGAGCTTTTCTGTAACTTTCAGAGGAACAGTTTCAATATCTTCAGCATCAACAAGACTCGTAGTCAGGGATCCTTCCATGTTCAAGTCTTTGTATGAAGCTATGAACAAAGTGTGATACCATTACATTATTTGAAGCTTCTGAGAGTGGAAAATACTAAAGTTGACAGTTATGCAATGTTAAAATGCATTTGTTTCCTTCGGGGGCACACATACCCTGGCCTGTGGCCTGTCTTGAAAGTCTAATGCCGCGTACACACGGTCGTTTTTTGCGATGAAAAAAAACGACGTTTTTTGTGAAGTAAAAAACGACGTTTTTGAAACGTCACTTTCAAAGACGATGTTGCATACACACCATCGTTTTTTTCACAAAAAAACGAGGTTACGTTCACCATACTTTTCCATTGAAGCCCGCTTCATAACTAGCGCTTCATAACGACGTTTTTGCTACACACGGTGACTTTTTGTGAAACAAAAAACGACGTTTTGAAAAACGACACAAAAAATTCAAGCATGTTGGAATTTTTTTTTGGTCGTTTTTTTTAAGACAAAAAACGACGTTTTGCCCACACACGATCAATTTAAATGACGTTTTAAAAAACGTCGTTTTTTTTCATCGCAAAAAACGACCGTGTGTACGCGGCATAATATTCTACCCCAAGTCATGACATAGATGTGCAGTTTAAACAGAAGTCAACCAAAATACACACTGTATGGCAAAATGTTTGAGCTTTTTGAACATCCCTTTCCAAAGCCATTGGGATTATGGAGACGCACCCTGTGCAGCTATGCCAAAATTCACCCCTCTTAGGCTGCATTCACACCTAGGCGACAAGTAACACTGCGTACGCGGCTTACTTTGCCGCGATTCGATTAACTTTTTTTTTTTTTTTTAACAAATTCTTTCCATTGCTGTCTATGGCCGAACGCAAATGCCGCCTGAAAAAAAGGGTCTGGGACTTTTTTTCAGGCGGCAGGCGTACGGCGTTTCAGCGTTCGGCGTGGGATGTGAACCATCTCATAGACAGCAATGGAAATTCGCCCCTCCAGCGGCACGAGCGTCGGGCGTTTTGTCGCCAAGGTGTGAATAGAGCCTTAGGCCTGGTTCACACCTATGCATTTTTTGCGCGTTTTCAGTTTGCAGAAACACACTACAGTCCATTTATCATGGTTTACAATGGATGTAGTTCACATCTATGCATTTTATGGAAAGGGCCAGGGACTTTTTTTCTGGCTTTTGGTTCCATAGATTTCAATGAATGCGTGTATTGAAAAAATGCAAAATGCACCTGCAGTATGCAAACTGCAACCAGGCATTATGCCGCATACACGCAATCGTTTTTCAGCATGAAAAAAAACGTTGTTTTTCAGCATGTCCTAAAAACAAAGTTTTTTCAACTTCATCATTAAAAACGACGTTGCCCACACATCATCTTTTTAAAAAATTATGAACAAAGCGCGGTGACGTACAACACGTATGACCGCACTCTAAAGGGGAAGTTCTATTCGCCTTTGGGCTGCTTTTAGCTGATTCCTTGTTAGTGAAAGACGATCCGCGTTTTTTTGTCTGTTACAGCGTGATGAATGTGCTTACTCAGAATGAGCGCTCCCGTCTCATAACTTGCTTTTGAGCATGCGCGGGTTTAAAAGGTCGCTTTAGCCCACACACGATAATTTTTTACAACCCGAAAAACGTCATTTTTTAAAACAAAGTGAAAAAATGCAGCATGTTCAAATTTTTTTTTGTTGTTTTTCAGAAGATGAAAAACGATGTGAAGCCCACCCATGATCATTTTAAATGACGTTTTTAAAAACTTTGTTTTTTTTTTTCATGCCGAAAAACGATCTTGTGTACGCGGCATAAGGCTTGATTCACACCTATGCATTTTTGATGCTTTTTGCATTTTGCAGATTTTCTCTACAGAACATGTTCCATAGGAAACAATTTTAAATGGGCTATAGTGCAAATCTGCAAAATGCACTAAAAATGCATAGGTGTGAATCAAGTCTTATGCCTTGTACACACGATTGGTTCATCCGATGAAAATGGACTGATGGATTTTTTTCATCAGATATCCGATGAAGCTGACTTTCATCAGTCAGTTAAAAAAAACGATCGTGTCAGAACGCGATGACGTAAAACACAACAACGTGCTGAGAAAAAATAAGTTCAATGCTTCCAAGCATGCTTTGACTTGATTCTGAGCATGCGTGGATTTTTAACCGATGGACGTACCCACAGACGATCGTTTTTTTCCATCAGATAATTTTAAAACAAATTCCTATTTTTTTATATAGATACAAAACCGATGGGGCCCACACATGATCGGTTTGTCTGATGAAAACGGTCCATCAGACCGTTTTCATCAGACGAACCGATTGTGTGTAGGCGGTAATTAAACAGCTTTCCATAAAATTGTGGAGTGTGTCCATGGGAATGAGCACCTAGTTAGCAAAAATAAACATTTGTGAGATGAGATACTGCTGTTGGACGTGATGAACTTGTTTGCAATTGGTATTCTAATTTATCCCAAAGATGTTTGGTAGGGCCGAGTGGGTCTGTGCTGGCATGTTCACATAGTATATGCCCGTATGTGAAATAGGTTCATTGTAGGATAAAGGTAGGCATTCAATGACAACATTTTGCATATTAAATAATATCCTGTGGGGTTATTATATGTATAATACTATAAATATGTATAGTGCATATATTTAAATTGTTAAGCCTAAAAGGAACCAGTGCTTTGCTTTGTCTGAAAAAAAAATATATGTATCAAAAGAAATGGTAAACCATATCGTATACATTATGTGTATCAATTTCATCATAAGAAAGCGCTCACTGTTGACCATTAAGTTACCCTGATTTGCTGTTTCATTGTTCTTTGTTAAATGTTTCTCCTGGGCCAACAAATCGGCTTTATTGTTAGGAATGTCGGATGCAGAAATAGTTGGGAATTCTGGATTTCTCTGGCCCGGGACCTCATCTTGTGTGTTCTTGTCTGTGTCTATGAACTGTACATGAGGACTCTTGGGAAGATGGGTTTCCTTTTCTTTCTCAGGATACAACTCATCACACGCCTCCATAGTCTCTTCAACAAACCTCTGGATCTTCTCTCGAGACTCTTCATTTCTGCAACGGTTTACCTGCTCCTCACAAGGTACAGTGATGTCTTGGGGAATAAAACCTAAACAGGAAGTCATAAAAAAGTTGTGACAGACAACATTTCGACAAAAATAAAAGCATAAAAAAATCAGCACAGTTAGTAGGATGTGTCCCTTGTGTTGATTCTTCTCCTTTCAGTAGAAATCTCCCCTCTGTTCTACTCCTAACCCTTCAATCTTCCGATGCATGGTGGGGGTCACAGAAGCTCTCAACAAGAGTGTTTGATTATGTCCGTCCTTTCCTGACAGATCTGCCATTCATCGAAAGTGTACAAATACGCTACAGATTCTATGAAGGAGTCAGGATCTATAAAGAGAGGGGAGGGGCTATCATCCACCTGTTCCCATTTCATAGATACCCCGTCATTCATAGAAGCTATAGTAGATATAAATTGCAGATCTTTCAGAAAAGGGCGGGCATAATCAAGCACTCTACTCTTGATTAGAGCTCCTAACAGCCCCCTAGCTGTATATTTCTACTGAAAGAAGAAGAGTCAACACAAGGAACACATCATAACTGTAAGTTATGTCTCTGGTGCTGATTTCGGTTTTAATTTTTAACCAAACTGTAACACAACTGGCAGCAGAAAACAGCTTGTCATTTATCAACTAATCATTGCTGGCTTATATTAAAATGCGCTAAAATTGTATAATTCAAATCTATTGGGCTAGGGCAGTGGTCTCCAAACTGCGGCCCACGGGGCGGATGTGGCCCTTTGCTTGCCTTTTTCCGGCCCTTGGGGCACTATCCCTCCCACTGATACGAGACACTATCCTGCCACCTGACACCGACAATGTAGCACCATTTTTCCCACTGACACAACTAATAGAGCACTATTACTCCCTATGATACTAGCAATGTGGCACTATTCCTCCCCCTAATACCAGATACCAGGAAAATTTCTACTCTCGCTGGCAAAAGTCCGGCCCTCCAAGAGTCTGAAGGACAATAAACCGGCCCTTTGTTTAGAATGTTTGGAGACTCCTGGGCTAGGGGATCATATACAATTTTACTATGTCTTGCACTGGCTGTCATTCATGTTGTGTGTCTGCACAGTGTTTTGTGGCTCTGAAAATACTGTAAAAGCCACAGGATTAAAACTGACCACACTGAGGCTCTATTCATACTAATGCTTTTTTTGATGCATTTTGCAGAAATGCAGGGACATTTTTTTAAATGGTTTCCTATGGAACATGTTCACATCAATGCTATTTTGTGCCTCTGCGTTTTTGGAAAGGGTCGGGGACTTTTTTTCCTGCAAAAAGCAGCGTTTTGCATGTAATAGAATCCAATGGACCTGCATCAAAAACACAACGCATGTACTGCATTCTTACCGCGATTTTACCACGATTTGCGTTTTTTTTTAACCTGTTTATAACTGGTTGTTAAAGGAAATGTAAAAAAATAAAAATTGATGGCTAAAAAAAATGCAAAACGCACGTCAAAAAACACAGCAAGCACCATGCATAGGTGTGAATCGAGCCTTACTGACTGTTTCTACAAATTGGGATGCCATGCAGAGCCCAATGAGGAAAGCAATGAGAGAGGGCACTTCATCCCTCCTCTTAAAAATTAGCAGTGTGTGTACATTGAGCTTTAGCTATTTGGTTCTGCAGACAATACAACAATCAAAACAACGGAGGAATATGAGCCACATGAGACGGTTAAAGAGGTTGCACATGCAAATACTATATTTGAAATCTTTAAAATGCAATATTTTTTTTTAGTTGTCTAAAATAAAATGTAAAAATTCTATAATTTTTTGGCAACTAAATTGGTTTTAAACGTACGATTTTAATTTTTTTTATCTTAATGCATTCTATGCATTAAGGCCTGATTCACACTGGTGCGATGCGAGAACCCTGCGAATCCACTGCAGGTCGCACCCGACTCGTACGGCAGTTCACACTGCCATATGCGAACTGCTGGGGAGTGTCATATGTTAACGACACTCGTATTTCAGCTAGCGTATCGCACTGCAAACTGACAGTTCGGACATGAATCTAATTGCATATGTGTGAACACCAATGCGATCCGATTCTGGTCCGAACAGAAAAAAGTGTCCTGTGCGAGTTTAAACCGAATGTGATGCGATATCAGCCATGCTATCTGTATGGCTGAAATCGCACCACGCAGACATTGCATGTAATGTGAACAGCAGTTTTTTTTTTTCTTGCACATGATTGCGTTTTTTTATTTGCAAAGTGAATTTTAACCACATTTACTAAGATAAGGAAAACTTACCTTGGAAATTGAAAATGTCCTTGTAAAATAAAATAAACTGCCTGTTTAGTAAAAAGTCATTTACAAAGAGACTCAACCCATTACCTTTCTCATCAGTCTCTTTTCTTTTCATCTTCTCTTCAGCTCTCCTTTTGATTTCAGATAAAGCATCAATACTGTCTTGAATCTTCTTTCTCTCTCTGGTCTCCCACTTTTCTCTTTCTTCTATCTCAGCTTCTTTTCCTCCTTTGGCCCAGGCCTCTGCACAAGCTCTACAAGGAAGGACATGACACACATTTCACAATTTTACGACTAACTGAATGATGTATTTAGTCAATGATACCTATTGGGAATATAGGAGGTAGGGTTTAGCCAACATATATGGTTGCTAGCAAAAAACACAGTAGGAAATATATTAACTTCAGCTTGATTATTCTTGTTCTGGAGTCACAAACGTAAAAACAAAAAGGTAGATTCCATATTTTCAGGGTTTTAATGCCTTTAAAAGATGAATGTAACGATTAGTAAAAGATTCGTGAACTGATATCTCATTTCAGGGGAGCCAACAATGAACCACCCCTCTACGCCAATTTTCTTGTTCTGCCTGTATGCCAATGAAGAGGTTTACTCACTATTGCTGCTGCATTTTACATACTGTTAAAGGGGTTGTAAAGGAAACCATTTTTTCCCCTAAATAGCTTCCTTTACCTTAGTGCAGTCCTCCTTCCTTTACCTCATCCTTCGATTTTGCTTTTAAATGTCCTTATTTCTTCTGAGAAATGCTTACTTCCTGTTCTCCTGTCTGTAACTAAACACAGTAATGCGAGGCTTTCTACCTGGTGTGGAGAAAGCCTCTTGAGGGGGTGAGCAGGAGTGTCAGGACACCCACTAAAGCCGCGTACACACAACCTACGAAACTCGTCGGGAGAAACACATCGTTTTCCTCGTCGAGTTCCTTGTTAGGCTTGTCGAGGAACTCGACAAGCTTGCTTTGCGTACACACTGTCAAGACCAAATCTCCTCGTTCTCAAACGCGGTGACTTCAACACATACTACGGCAGGGGAAGTTCAATTCCACTGGCACAACCCTTGGGGCTGCTTTTGCTAATCTCATGTTACTGCGTGTTAGGAAAAAGTTTGGTAAGAGACATTTGCACTTTTCAGTCTGTTACAGCGTGACAAATGTGCTATTTCCATTACAAACGCTACTTTTACCGAAGGTGCGCGGGTTTCTTAGCATATACACGCTCGATTTTCTCGTCGGAAATTCGACTCCCGTCGAAAAAAAAGAGAACATGCTCTCTTTTTGGCTCGTCGAGTTCCTCGACAGTTTCGTCGATGAAAAACGTACACACGACCGGTTTCCTCGGCAAAACACGGCTCCCAACAAGTTTCTTGCTGGATTCTGCTGAGGAAACCGGTCGTGTGTACGCGGCCTAACACACAGCTCCTTTCTCTATCTGCAAAGTAGAGAGTGTCCTGACTTGCCTGCTCGCCCCCTCAAGAGGCTTTCTCCACATCATGGAGAAAGCCTCGCATTACGGTGTGGAGTTACAGACAGAAAAACAGGAAGTGAGTATTTCTCAAAAGAAATAAGGACATTTAAAACCACAATTTAAGGATGAGGTAAGTGAAGGAGGACTGCACTAAGGTAAAGTGAGCTATTTTAGGGGGAAAAAAATCCTTTACAACCCCTTTAAGTAATTTATCAGTATAGATATGAGGACTGATAGCAAGGCAAACTGTAAGTACTGAGGAAGATGAATGTAGCTGGGAACTCAAGGTCTTTATACCAAAGTTGCCAAGAAATAATAAGGAGCAGGTGGATTTCTCAGCCCACTGTCACTCTCTCAATAATTTAACTTGCAAAAAAATACATGCAAGTAATTTACAGGCCCCTAAACTATATGCAAATACACAAAGTCACACCTATAAAAAAAGAAAAAGAAAAAAAATATTTACCTTAGACCCCAGCTTCTGGCCACTTTGGCTAGGACTGGTAAAATCAATGGGCCTTCCCATTAAGGTCCTGGGAAACCTGAAGATCTCTAACCTTGAGAGGGTGTGCACTACATAGGAATACTGCAGTGCATTCTTGCAATATTTGGGTCCCCAACCATTTCCAGGAAGCTGAGTGATGTCACTCATACCTAGCCAAAATCTAGTGTGTATATTATTTGTTCTTTTAGGCTCTATGTATATGGGACATTTTTACAACCTCTCCTGAATGATTTAACTTTACCACATAGTAACTCACGTTTAAAACATCAGTTTTGGCACGTTTACATGCTGCATTTAGCCGCATTTGCGTTTAGAAGCGTTTTTTTAAATGGCCAAAAACGAAAACCGCTTATAAATGAAACACGGCTAAACCGTGTTTAGTGTCTGAAACTTCGGCGTCTGAACTCATTTTTTTGCCTTTAAAAAAAAGGCCTATAAACGCAACTGCCTAAAAGCAACAGTAAACAAACCGGTGCAGATGTACACATAAGATAACATTGAATGAGTTCAGTGGCAGTTGAAAAAAGTGTCCAACTGCCTCTGAATGTATGTATAGCAGCAGCAGTGTACATGGGGCCTTAGGGCCCGTTTACACCAGAACACAGTGTGGGAAATCCACATTCTGCATATGTTTCCATCACCGTGTTTAAAAACGCACTTCGTGTGTGATCTGTTGCGGGTGTCAAGGTATTTCTAACACCACACCAAATGCAGATTGCAAATGCAGGCCATTTGTCTGCACAAGATAACATGGTACTGCAGTACAATGGGATGCAGTTATAGTGCGTTTTTTTTAAGTAGTGTGTGCACTCTTTTTGGTGTGATCCAATGTGATTTCAGCCCATTCAGTTGAATGAAGAACTGACAATCGTATTGCACTAAATAGCACAGGAACACTGAGCATGTTCCTGTGCAATTGTGGTGTGAACAGGCACCTAATGTTTTATTTTTATTTTAAGTGTCACTTTGCATAATAGGGTGGGCCCTGTAAAAAGCGGGACCTTATGTTTGTCATGCAAGTTCTATTTTAGGGCAAAATGTCAGGAACTGTTCAGAATATGCCATATGTAATCATAATAATGTAAATCCATTACTGTGACTTTATGATATTCATGGGCAAAATAATAACCACCATTCAACATCGATATGAATAACAAGGGAGCAGATTATCACAGACAAGAAAATGTTTGTGTACACGGCAGTATTTCTACCTGTCTTTAGGAAACACTGGCCTATCGTCCAGGTAAGTTAGCTCTCTTAGGCGGACTGTCACAATTTTTCTATAATTCGGAATCTTCTTAATGAGTTCATTTCCCATCAGATTTAAGACATGCTACAAAAAAATACAGATACGTTATAGTGAAAAGATGCAACTTGTAGTGTTCACACGGTCGTTAGAAACAGGTATATACACATAAGCACTCATTTAGGCTTGCCTAAGTTGATTTTACTTAAAAAGTAACTCCACCTTTGTGAATCAGAATGAGAGCGACTTTTTAATCATTTTATTTAAAAAAAAAGTAATCATTAAGTTTTTATTGATTTTTAAGGAATAAACAAAAAACAGCAGCATACAACAAAATTACAGTGCAAAACACATAGCTCAAAATTGTAATTTAACAGTGTTATAGTATACAGAGAACATAGTATGGGCATTGCAGATAGGGTGAGAAGGTTGCTCCACGATTTGGAGAATTCTGAGTATTTAAAGTGGAGTTTCCATCAAAAATACAATTTAGCATTAATGCGCATATAATACCCTGAAAAAAAACATTTGGATAATATTTTTTTTTTTACTCACCTGGAAATACCTGTTGCTATGTGGTCCCACAAAATCTGCCTTCTGAATCACCTCGGTTTGTGACGTCATCTCCCTCAGCTCCTCAGCGCACTACTGCTCCTGGGAAATATGTGTCATAATTTCCCAGGATGCAGTGTGCTTCCCCTAGGGTTAGAATTGTGGCACTTCAAAACAGGAAGTGACGCGATTCAATGAAGATTTTGGCGCCACGGATTCTTACACTGTTTGTGTTATCCTCGTTGCCATCACAACGGGGCGGGCCATTCCGATGTCGCCGCCAGTTGTAATGGCAACCAGAGAATGAGGCGGTACGTCACGGCTGGTCAGCACTATTCAGGAAGTAAGTGCTTGTGGGCTTCACATGCCCACAAGCAAAATGAGAACTACAGCAATGAATTTTTAAAAGTATTGTTACACAAAAACTCGGGCGATCAACGACGGAGTTGGACACAGTAAGTCTAATTATTTGTACAATAGAATTACCTGATGAAAAAACTTAGTTTTAAAAATTGCAAATTGTGATTGGAACCCCGCTTTAAGGGCATTAAATGCTATCAGACGCTCAAAAGTGTAGTTGGAGTTGACCAAATTTACTACATCTGAAACGTTAGGGGATAAATTTGATTTCCAGAGTCTGAGAATGTTCAACCTTGCTGCTAATAGGATATGAGTGACAACTGGTCTATAGGTAGGAGGGTAGATATCAATACCAATATTGAGTAAGGCTAGGGCAGGCTGGGGTTTAGTTAGTATGCCAGTGCAGGTGGCTAACAGTTGGAATACCTTTGACCAGAAACTGGTAAGGCTAGGGCAACCCCATAGGACATGCAAAAGTTTGCCTACTTGCCCACACTCCCTCCAACAAAGTTGGGAGACTGAGGAAGAGAATCTGGATGGCCTAAACAGTATATAGTACCATCTTTTGGTGATTTTAATTGTCATTTTGTGGTGGCTTGTGCACAGGGAGGCTTTAGCTACAGAACTAATGGCAGTGCGCTATTGGGCAGAAGAGAAGTAGGTGCCGAGGTCAGATTTACACTTTAGCATTGGACTAGATTTACTAAATATGCGCTTATCGTGCAGAACAGGGTAGAAAAGTGAAATCCTCTTAATGCCGCGTACACAAGATCTGACTTTTGGCTGGGCAAAACTCAGTCGGAATTTCTGACGGATAAATAGAGAACCTGCTCTCTATCCAAGTCCTTTGGAAATTCCGACGGAAAAAGTCCGATAGGGCATACACACGGAAATCGGAAATTTCGACCGCGTGTACCCGGCTTTAGTCTACCTGAAGGGTGTGTAAAGAGGTACCAGGTAAAATACCAGCGTTTGGCCGCTGACGCCCAGGTGCTGTCAGTGTGAAAGGGCTCAAAGACAGAATGGAGCCTCATGATCAGGTAGCAGCTTTCCCCCCCATCCCTTTTATTGATAATTTCAATAGGCACAGAGAAGCCACCACCTTTTACAATGTCTGTACCAACATGGCGCCATTACACACCAACTGCCTAAAAGTGCATTCTTCCCTGTGAAGGTACAGACAAGCTGCACAGCTTTGACCAATTAATTGTCTGCTTGGGGTACTGCAAGGGTATCAAGGTTTCAACTGGGCCGCCAAGAGATATACCAGGCCCTAGAATCCTGCCTAGTAGGTATGGGTCTGCATTTGTTTGGAAACAGGCGCAGCTAATATCGCAAAGGGGAAGAGATGATTAAGAGATCATGGACCTAAAATATAGCCACATTATACATTTACTGCTATATACATACCAGATTCTGCATTTTTTCAAGGACATCAATTACAGCAGGATCATCTAACTTATTATGGGATAGATCTAGAACGCTGATACTACAGCATTCTTGAAGGTGCTGCACATCTTCCACGGTTTGTAATTGGTTGTGTGCAATTTGCAAGGTTGACAAGACTGGGAGACAAGCTGAAATACAAATAAAATTAGGCTGTTAAATTCCTAAAATGTGTCAAATATTCTAACCATCAATTGTAACCGATATGCATGCCAAGTTTTTATAGATCTACCTTCATCTCAGACAATGCATGTATTCTTTTTTCTTAAAGTAGATCTAAACCCGAACTGTACCCTAAACAACTATTATGTTTTATTGTTTTAGAACATACTGTTCACTAGACATGTGCATTCGTTTTCGTTAGAATGCATTTTCATCCGAAAATCTTTTTTTTTTTTTCGTTATCGTTTTAACAAACGATAACGAAAGCGCAAGAAGCGAAAACCGAAAGATCCGACATAAAAAATGCTTTATTTTCGTTTTCGTTGCGGTAAAAATTTGATATAGAAAGATTCAACATTATAGAGAAAAGATTCGACATCATAGAGAAAAGATTCTACACTATAGAAATAATAGATTTGACATTACAGAGAATAGATTTCGATTCATGAGAAAATAGATTCGACATTATAGAGAATAGATTCGACATTATTACTAGTCATACAACATTAGAACTCTTGTAGGCAGAATATTCGACCGGAAATGTACGATTCGGCGTAAAGTTTCTAATTTCCGTCGAATATTCTTTTGACCATTCAACAGAAACCAAGTATTATTGTATTTTCGGACGAAAGCTATTCCCCAACGAAAAACGAAATAAATCAAAACGATTTTTGGGAGTAATTAAATACATTTATTTTACAGACGAATACGAAAAAACGAAACAAAATATTCCAGTCTGCACATGTCTACTGTTTACACCTTTTTATCCCAACATTGCTGAACTCCTGCAGCCATTTTGCAGCCACTCTTTTTCTACAATCACTTGCTCGAGCACTGGCTGTATGTCATTGCTCAGTATAGGTGAAACATGTCTGACAGAGTGGTACGACCATCTCTAGTCTTCATTGGGAGAACATGGGACAGAATAATAATGCAGGAGCACAATTAGAGAAAAGGATAGGGCATTGTCATCCCATATCAGGAGATGCCTGTACAAAGATATTCATATTGTATTGTCTAATAAGTATATTTGTATAATAGGTTTTTAGGAATCAGGTGACAAGATCATCCCAAGATGGTCAGAAAGCCATGATAACTGCTGTCATGGTAGCAGCTCTTCTTTCAGGCCACATGACAGCGTACATCATCCAGACTGCTTGCCAGTGGTCTGGTTGTTAAAGAGAACAACAACTTAATAGAGGTCGAGTTTTAACTAGCAGGTGTGTGCAGAAAATAATTCCACTTATTGTTACTAGCACCAGTCAGCATGCAAATGCATCCCACCGAATAACACTCACCCCTCACTCCTGATTTCTATCCACAGATCAGCAACTGTTAAAAAGGAATACTACTAAAGCTGTATCAAAGTATTGGTTTTAAAACCACTTGAATTCCATGACATGCAGTCCCCAAATGGAGGCTACATCACCAGAATGTGACCTTCCTCTCACCAAGCACAGCTTGCAGGAAAGAGAAGATTTCTGCGAGTCATGCGACAGAAACTTTGAAGACATTTTTGGGCTACAAAACTTCCTTAACATTTTACTTGATCCTGGAACAGCAGGCAGGGGTGAAAGGTTTCATGAACACTACAGATCCAAAACTTGCGTTTAGAAGCTTTTGCAATTTTTTTGGGCCAAAGCTTCAAAACTCAACTCCATGAAAGCCTATGGGCCAGATTCAGGTAGAGTTAGGCTGGAGTATCAGTGATACTCCAGCCTAACTATCACTTTAAGCCGGCGTTTCTGTTTTCTGTAACCAGAAAACAAGAAACGCCGGGTTGGAGTTCCGATGCGATCGGCGTAATTGAATTTCGCCATCGCATCGCAACTTTAATTAAAAAATGGCGCCGGGGGCGTTCCCGCTGATTTACGCTGAAAAAATATGTTAATCAGCGGGAATCGGCAATTCACGATCGTATTCGGGCGCGACGCAGTGACTTTCCGACGTTTCCGTAAGCGATACGCGGCGTAAAGATAAAGCAGCCCCCTAGTGGAGTATCCTATGTTAAGTATAGCCGTCGTCATCGCGTCGAAAAAAAAAAAAAACGCGCCGCTTGCGTAAAACGTCCATGAATGGGGATTTGACGTCATTGACGTTCACTGACAGAATTTGGAGCATGCGCACTGGGATGCATTGACAGTCGACGCATGCGCAGTACGTTCACCGCGGGATCGCGCTTAGTTTAAATAATACACGCCCCGTACCCGCCCAATTTGAATTCCGCCGGCTCATTTACGATACGCTGCCGCAACTTTAGGAGCAAGTGCTTCATGAATAACAGCACTTTACTCCAGAGCAAAGATGCTCCCATCTACCTGAATCTGGCCCTATATGTCAATGTACACATAGGCTTTTAGCAGAGTTTAAGAGTTGCGACGGTTAGGGGGAGCTTCAACCTCACTCAACCTCCCTCTTCCACCAGTCACAGCGTGATTGTGCAGTGTTTGCGTTTTCCTGCAGACGGTGGTTAAAGTAAGCTATATGTACATGAAGCTATGCTGGCAATTTGGGGTTTAATTTTTTAGTTTAGTTGTGAATTGTAACATTTTAGAACATTGAATTTTTATGTTTTTTTTAAGTTTTTGTCCATTATCATTCCATTTTTTTTCCTTACCCTAATTAAATTGGCATCTTTGTCACTGCTGGAGAAATTTACGCCTTACATGTCCTTTTTAAAACCATCACCAAGAAAATGAGGACAACACTTACATTTTAAGCCGCGTACACACGGAGGGACATGTCCGATGGAAACGGTCCCCGGACCGTTTTCATCAGACCTGTCTCCTCGGGATTTTCGTCCGGCGGTGTGTACACACCATCGGATCAAAATCCCCGCCGGCAGACAGCGCGGTGACGTGGTGGTGACGTTGACGCCGCCATGTCACCGAACCAGGAAGTGAAAAACGTCCACGCATGCGTCGAATCCATTCGACGCATGTGCGGGCAGATATGTCCGCTGGTTAGTGTACATGTCCGCTAGCCCATACACACGATCGGATTTGTCTGCTGAAACAGTCCGTCGGACCAGTTTCAGCAGACAAATTAGATCGTGTGTACGCGGCCTTAGAGTTGCTACCTGAAAAAGGGGGTACATTTTCCTATGGTGACACTCTTTTGGGTGATAATTCTCCAGAAAGAAAAAGCTATGACACACGATCATTTTTCGGCATGGAAAAAAAATGTTTTTCAGCTTGTAGAAAATACAAAGTTTTTCCAACTTCATCATTAAAAACGACATTGCCCACAAACCACCGTTTTTAAAAAATTATGAGCAAAGCGCGGTAACGTACAGCACGTACGACGGCACTCTAAAGGGGAAGTTCCATTCAAGCTCCCGTCTCATAACTTGCTTCTGAGCATGCGCGGGTTTAAAACGTTGTTTATTTAACATCGTTTTAGACCAAACACGATCATTTTACAACCCAAAAAACAACATGAAAAGAAGAAGATGAAAAACCATGTGAAGCCCACACACGATCATTTTAAATGACGTTTTTAAAAATGTCGGGTTTTTTTCATGCCGAAAAGTGATCGTGTGTACGCGGCATCAAGCTGGAATGTTTGCCTAAGGCCGCGTACACACGGCAGAGAACCTCGACGGGCGGAACACATCGTTCCGCCCATCGAGGTTCTCGCCCGGCCGTCAGAATCGGCGACCAGTCCGTCGGGAAGGGCGACGAGCCATTCATCCCGACGGGCCGTCGAGCAAATAGAGAACCTGCTCTCTATTTCGGCTCGACGGCATTCCCGACGGGATGCTCGCCGAATCCGTACACACGGCCGAGGTTCTCGGCAGAATCAGGATGCCAGCGAGGTTCTCGCTGGTTTCTGCCGAGAACCTCAGCCGTGTGTACATGACTTCATTTCCTATTGTAATTCCAGGACCAGAAGTGAAGGGCGATCTCCCTAGTGAGACACAGATCGCCAAAAATATATAATTTACAGGGGTTTTAACCTTCTCAAATGTATCCAACACTAATACATTTTTATATATATATATATATATATATATATATATATATATATATATATATATATATATATACACACACATATACACATACATACATACATACACACACACATATACACATACATGCACACAGATATATGGCTTTACATACACATTAAGAGGTCCTTTTTATGCAAACATAAAATAAAAATTATCACTGAACCCCAGACTATGGGGCTACACAATCTAATTTTTCACTTTTCACTAGTACTTGCACTGCTCGAAGCTACTTACACAGGTTTTCTATTATCCTGATGCAGTTGTTTGAAAGATTAAGTGAGTCAAGTTTCTGCAAGTGTTCAAGATTCTCAATTTTATTGATAAGGTTCTGGTGCAAGAAGAGACAACGTAACTCTGTCTGAGCATCCAGATTCTCTATCTTCTGCAGACCATTACATTCCAGCCAAAGACATTTCAAGCCTGTATACTCCTCAAGATTCTCAACACGCATAAATCCTTAAAACCGACAAAAGAAAAAAAAAACGATTTTAAATACGTATGCAATAGAAAAATTACAAATGCACAGTAAAGAAAACAATATACATTATACATTTATTTTAAGTCACACAAGAGTAATGCATGATAATAGACTTATGGAGATATGGCAAGTATTGAAGCCAGAGCTGCAATATCTATTTTTTTTTTAAATGGCCTACTTAATTATAAAATAAATACTAGAACTGGTCAATAAAAGAAACATAAAACAACCTAATATTTTTGCAGTTGTAAAAAAATATGTGGTGTTTGTAGTAGGCAATGAAGCTGAGACATCATCTAATTGGATGGGAAGCGGGGCATTGGCAGCTCAGATGGAGCAGGAATTGTACAACTGTGGTAGGTGTAAATGGTTTAGATGTTGGTTGGATGTCTGAGGCCTTTATGGCACCTAACATATTTTATTCCAGCCTAAAAAGCTCAGGCTGGATTTCCTAACCCTAACCCTAACCCTAACCCTAAAAAAACAGCATACTGGCGCTGACGCCAGTATGCTGGATGGGATGAAACCAAGTGGTTTTAAGGGTGGAACTCCGCTTTAAATTCTAATTTCAATAAGTCACCCAACATAAAACGCCCTTGATAAAATTCAAACACACAAGATGAGCCCTCATGGAAATGTCCATTAAAATGTTACACCACACTTCACTGCTTTTATCAGGGATACCCTAGGCATGACAATCTTGTTTACTGCCTTATAGTCCTTCTAAAGGCAGAAGGGTTTTTCTATGCATGTTTTTCTTCCCACCCCCCTTATACTTACCTGGGCCCGATCTTGAACCAGCGATGTGCACAAGAGCAAAAGCGCTGTCTGCTCTCCCCCTCCTCAGTGGCTCCAAATTGGCTCAGAGACAGCAATGGGAGCGCTGTCAATCACAGCCAATGACGAGGGAGCGGGGTGCGGAGCCGTGTCTTGCTCTTTGTGTCAATAGACGCAGATAGAGAGGCTCGTGAGCAAACCCACATAAGTGTCCCCATAGCAAGCGGCTTGCTATGGGAGTACTCAGTGGGGTGGGGAAGCCAGGAGCTCCAGCTAGGGACCCAAGAACAAGAGGATAGGGGCTGCTCTGCAAAACTATTGCACAGAGCAGGCAAGTATAATATGTTTGTATTTTTCAAAAATGTTTAGAATTACTTGAAATCTCCAAAGTAGGTGAAAACCCCTTCTCTCCAGAGAGTTACCACGTTTAGCGCTTGAAATGCCTCTAAACATAGCTTCTAAACACATTTTATTGGGGTTCCAAAAAAAGCCTCTAAACTCAACTTCCTAGAAACGACTATAAACGACCCTGTGTACATGTACTGATAGGATAACATGGAGGAGAGTTCAGGAGCAGATAAAAAAAATGCCCAAAATATCTAGTCATCTGCGAGAAATGTCCACATCTAAAAGTCGCTAATGGTTCTTAACAGATTAACCTGAAATATGGTTAATAAATAAGCCATATAAATTGACACAGACAAACTTGAAGTTTTCGTAGGCAATTGCCAGGGACCATCTCATTATGATAATGTAGCAGACTCCCTGACTTCCAAAGATCTGGTGACCCCGGATCCAGGGAGAACTGACATTACTCCTCAGGGTACAGGTTACTAGGCATAGTGGGTGTTGTGCAGGATAAAAAGATTGGGCCAGTCACTTTTTGTAAAAATTAACAGAGAGAGAGTTTTTATTTTTCTTAACAGGAACGTTGGGGAGAGAGGATTTAGGGCACAGGACACCCTTAGGCAAATGCAATAGCAATTAAAGCAAACTCTGCAGACAAAAATAGAACTAGGCAGGGCCTATAAGTACTATATCTGGTAGTAACCGCTTTCTCCTATAGCAACTGAACACTCAACAGTCAATATGGATCTGCACACATAACTCACAGTATCCCGTTGTAGATCTTCTCTCACATCTCACAGTAGATCTTCCCACTGAGCTCCCAGTCTCTCTCACCAGACTTCCAAGACCCCAGCCACCACTGGATCACCTGAGCTCTTCCACAGCTAACCCGCTGTATACTTCTCAAGCTTCACCCACGCTACCCGCTGGGTCCCTAACTTGATTCTGCTGAAGCTTTCCCTTTTCTTCTCCGTCTCTGGCTAGTAAAAAAGGCTGCTCTGGTACTTCTTCAGACTTCATACACTGGCCTCTGATAGAAGGAGTGGTTGTCCCTTGGTGGCAACTACTTCTCCTTTACCTCTGACCTTGATCCTCACTTGCCTCTGGCAACAGGAGTGGTCGTCACTTATGGCAAATGCTTCTCCTTCACCTCTGGCAACATTCGGTCCTCCGTTGGCCGAACCTCTGCAACTTGGTTAGGCTCCTGACCTGAAGCCCCAACACTGCGCTGCTCCTCACAGTCCTGGATAGGCCTCAGATAGCCTAGCAGCCAGGTGCTCCAGGGTTCTGGCCTAGGAACCGGCAGCAATACAACACATGTCCACCTAGACAGCCGTCTTCTCCCAAATAAAAAGGCTCTCCCAGCAGGCCATGGGGCCAAAGAGACTTCTACCAATTGGCCGGGACAACCAATTAATTTTTTTATTAGATATATTTTATAGCAGAAGGTAAAATAGATTGTGGTTTGATTTCCAAATTTTCTATTTGTTTTCCTTTATATAGCAAAAAATTAAAAACCCAGTGGTGATCAAATACTACCAGAGGGCTCTATTTGTGTGAAAAAAAATGATATCAAATTTTGTTTGGGTACAGCATTGCATGAAATTACCAGTTAAAGGGGTTGTAAAGGTACAATTTTTTTTTCCTAAATAGCTTCCTTTACCTCAGTGCAGTCCTCCTTCACTTACCTCATTCTTCGATTTTGCTTTTAAATGTCCTTATTTCTTCTGAGAAATCCTCACTTCCTGTTCTTCTGTCTGTAACTCCACACACTAATGCAAGGCTTTCTCCCTGGTGTGGAGTGTCATGCTCGCCCCCTCCCTTGGACTACAGGAGAGTCAGGACGCTGTTGCAGATAGAGAAAGGAGCTGGGAAAGGAGGGGGCGAGCATGACACTCCACACCAGGGAGAAAGCCTTGCATTACTGTGTGGAGTTACAGACAGAAGAACAGGAAGTGAGGATTTCTCAGAAGAAATAAGGACATTTAAAAGCAAAATGGAAGGATGAGGTAAGTGAAGAAGGACTGCACTAAGGTAAAGGAAGCTATTTAGGGAAAAAAAAATGTACCTTTACAACCCCTTTAAAGTAAATAGCAGAAGATGGCTTGGTCACGAAGGGGTAAAATCTACCAGTGGTTACACTTCATTAAACATCATTTGTGATGAAAACTGCAACCAACTATTTTGACTCGTTTATGTGTGTTGCGTTTACATATGTTGTGTTGCAGTGCACTGAAAAACAAACAATAGTGCAACGCACTGGTGTGAATTTTTTTTCAATGTCTATACACTAGCATGCATTTATCAATGCATGTCAGCACTTCTGGTGGATCCTTAGTTAAACCAAGCTTACCTAGCGCTCATTCCTCTCTGCAGCCCTATTGTTCCCCTTTCTCCCGCTTTACATCAAGGCCTATTAGTTTACTGTTGTACTACTGAAAATGCTAAACATGTTTTCAGAACTATTTAATAGCTTGATTAATGATATCACTTACCTTTATAATGTAAATATAAAGTGTCATTTAGGTATGGAGTCATATAAAGCTTTTGTTGCTTGCACAGATCCCGCAAGTACTTTTTGGTTAATCTAAGACAAGAATAGGTACAATACCAGTAAACAAATTTGAATAACTTAAAAAATTACTTGTATTTATGTAATGTGTCATAAAATAAATCTTAGTTACATACCATAAATATTAAGAATACCATATAAAACAGTACAATCTTGGTACACACAGATTTTTAGTTAACAACAATCTATGGCATCCAATAAAAAATCAGACTTAAAGTGGATGTAAACCCCCATTTTTTTGATGTCACAATGTAGAGTATAAGATTTCCTATCATCTGTGCCCAGTCTTGCCACACAGAGTTAATCCAACGCTGAGAAATCCTCTTTTAATGTTCAGTGAAAATAAAAAGCCTTCCAGATAAAAACCTGCCTAAATAAAAAGTCAGTTTTCTCTTTTCTTGCTTTGAGTGACAGGTTATTTACATATCTACCTTGGACATGTTTATCATATGTTATGTTAATCATAACATGAGGTATAAAAAGTGAGAAACCCACCCCTCCCCCACATAACACATCCTGGTAATATACAATGAACTTTGGATCACATCATGTTATGATAAACAAAACATAACATATGATAAACATGTTCAAGCTAGATTTGTAAATAACCTGTCACTGAAACAAAAACAGAGAAACAGACTTTATAATTCGGCAGGTTTTTATCTGGGATTCTGTTAATTCTCACTGAACATTAAAAGAGGATTACTCCGATCTGGATTAACTCTGTGTGGCAAGACTGGGCACAGATGATAGGAAATCTTATACTCTACATTGTGACATCAAAAACATTTTTTGGGGGTTTACATCCACTTTAATTGCCCTGAGGCCTAATTTAAAGTTCACATCAGTAATAGAGTTGGGCGAACGGTTCGGGTCGAGCAAATGTTTGGCCCGAATAATTGCCTGTTTGCCCGTTCAGCGAACACTCGAATTTGCAGGGAGAACCGGCCAAACGACCTGCATTGCGTTACAGTGCATTCTGAGCCCTGATTGGGCAAAGCTGAATGTAGTTCATTTTTTGACAGATTTATCGTAATTACCTGGGGCCACAGTCTTTATCGTTTTCCACCTTGGTGTGTTTTGATGTTTATGGTGAGATGAGGATCAGATCACATTTTATGGGAAATTACGGCAGGAAAACCAGTTAATGGCAAGGGATTCACATACTTTTTCTTGTCATTGTATGTTTGCAAATTTTAAAGTTAGAATGTAAGAAAATTGCTGAGCATGCTTGCAATGTTATCCCAGCCTCTCAGACTTCTGGGAAAAGCAGTAATCAAATGCCACAAGGAAGAATCCTAATCAGAAAACTGCTGCCATGGTTGCAGGAAAGAAACATTTTGATTTTCTGGCTGTAATGCCCCCGTACACAGGACCGTTTTTCGGGATGTAAAAAAATGTTTTTTTTTTTATTTCATTAAAAACGATTGTGTGTGTGCTCCAGAGCATTTTTAACGACGTAAAATAATGGCCATTAAAAATTTAGAACATGCTCCTACCTCAGCATTCTTAATGTGAAAGCCTGAGGGCTTTCACACTGAGGCGATGCGCTGGCGGGTGAAAAGTAAATAAAAATCTCCTTTAAGCAGCATCTTTGGAGCGGTGAGAGGAGCGGTGCGTATACCGCTTCTTCTATTAAAAACAATGGGACACCGCGGTAATACGCCTCTGCACATACTGCCCCAGTGTGAAAGAAGCCTAAATCATGGCTGGCTGAAGGGAAAGCAGTGACATATTTTTGCATCCTGGATGCGAAGCCTTGCAGTATGAATGTAGTTCATACTTTGATGGGTTATCAGAATTACCTGGGGCCACTGTCCTTTTCGTTCTCCATGTTGGTGTGTGTTGATGTTTTTCCTGAAATCTGATCACCACATTCTGTTGAAGTACCTTGAAAAAATAAATTAATCACAAATTATAAATATAAAGTCTTATTCTCAGAAACATTTGGTATAGCTATGGGGGGGGAACGAAAATGTTATTTTAGGCCAGGGGTGTCAAACTCAGTTTCACTGTGGGCCATATCAGCATCATGTTTGCCCTCAAAGGAACAGTTTTATGCATTTAATACATCAAAGCGTCAAAACGCATCAAATGGTGGATGTGGCCAAATTGCACAGTGGGAGGATCTTAATGGGGCAATAAATACCAGGAGTGTGTTAGGTGCAGAGTTCAGGGGTGCCCTATGCACAATGTTAATGATATATATATATATATATATATATATATATATATATATATATATATATATATATATATATATCAGGAAATTAGGTATATAAAAGGTGGACAAAAATACTCAGGACCCAGGAATGCCCACAGGGCCTTGTCCACTAACTGGCAAGTGTTCAAAAGATCCATCTCAACGGGAGCCTAACTGTGTACACAACCGACTCTTCCAGGGCCAGGGCCATTAACCTGATATATTATGAACTGAGACTGAGAAATAATAGCACCAAGAAAACAAAACAAAATAATAAAAAAAAATGAGTCAATGAGAAACAAAATCTGAGATTTTTTGAAAAATAAAAGGGTGGAGAGTAGGGATGAGCCTCTGCGTGTGCGCACACTCCACATGCAGAGCCCGCCAGGAAGTCGGCACGGCGCTGTGCTAACCACAGACAGTGAGACATTTCCCGATCTCTGAAGCCGCACATCGAGACAATGTCCCCCTACCTGTGATTAGCACAGCGCCGTGCAGACTTCCTATCAGGCTCTGCACGTGGAGTGTGCGAATAAGCCGAGACTCATCCCTAGTGGAGAGGAAGGAAAGAAAAGAGAGGAGAGAAAAAAGGAGGGGGAAAGGGGGAAAGGGGGGTCCTCCCCGGTGGGGGGCAAAAGTACATCAAATCCGAAGAAGGGTGGTGTCAAATCTAGTGGGTTTAGTGTAATCAACCCAGGGTTGCCTAAGGCGAGTATTTCATAATGAGATAGTATGCTATGCATACTTGCTCATTATACCTTTGTCTTGCATGTTTTTTGTTTTTTGTTTTTTTTTGGGTTTACAACCACGACAAAGATGTGTATGAGTACATAACTTGATGTAACTTACTGTATTTATTGGCGTATAGCACTAATTTTTTTACCCTGAAAATAGAGGGTAAACTGTGTCTGCGTGTTATACGCAGGGGGCTGTGGAATGTTTTTTTCCTGAAACTTCCCTCTTAAAGTTAGGGTGCGAGTTATACGCCTGTGCATGTTAATTTAAATGCGTACAAATGTGTATATGTTCTTGGGTGCAGACTCTTGGATTATGTGATACAGATCTGAAAGCAGTGCAAGTTTACTGCTTTGTGTAAATATCTCCATTGAAAACAATGTAGATCAGATCCAGTGGCGGCCGGTGCTTAATATACTGGGGGAGGCGGCAAACTAACACCAAACCGCCCCCAATGGACGTGAATGCGGCAATCAAACCCCTCCCCCGTCATCCGTGGGAGACGGATGGGAATGCGGCGATCCGTAATCATAAAACACGTTGAGTTTTTCTTATGGCCACGAGAAGAAGCCATACAGTCGTTTTTTTTATTTACAGATCTGATCTGCATTGTTTTCAATGGAGACAATCACACAGGGACATGAGCTGCGTTCAGATCCATAATGCAGAATCCAACGACGTCTGAGGACATGCGTTTGCATGAATGCCAGATGCAGGTATTGGGTGAAATAAGGACAATTTTATGGAAGTATTTACTAATCATTACATTGGAACTTTTGTTGTAGAAGAAAACATGCTGAACAAGATCAGAAAACTCTTTATAGCGAATGAATGAATGTGAATGAAGCCTGAGATGTTGTGTGCTGGTGATACAATCAGTAATAATTAGGTGTGGGGGTAACCAGCTGGACTACAAATACCAGCATGGCCTGAGAGCAGCTGATGCACCTTACCTGGAGGGGTGTGCTGCTGTTGCTGGCCATGTGGGGGCGCCCCCTCTGCATGTTGGGGTCCCTCTTCCTCACCTGCACATTCTCCCGCACAAATCTTCATTATAACTCCTGAGAAGAAAAGTACATTCACCTCGTTCTATAAACAGATCTGCTGCGACAAACAGGGGGCTAAAAAACGGGAACATAAAACGTAAATAGACCGCTCACCGCTTCCACAATCACCGAGCACCGTCCAGGGAGAGCAGCGCGTCCACAGTCACCATAGCAACCCCCGCACCCAGAATGCAACGCGGCCTAGAGGCTTCCCCGCCTCCCTCGGGATCTATGTGCTGCTTGATATGGGCGCCAGGGGGCGGCCGTGTGTTGTGTCTCTGTGTGCTGAGGGGAGAAGTCTGCACCATAATCATAATATACAGGGGAATGTAGGAGCGGGTAACCTGATGCCTCCTAGTGGGGAGGAGCAGCAACTGCAGAGATCCATGCTGTTCGTTGCTGGAAAAAGTTCTTACAATGAGGGAAAAAAATATCTGCTCCACCGCTGATTTTGTATGTTGGCCCACTGACAAAGAAATGATCAGTCTATAATTGTGATGGTAGGTTAGCAGTGAGAGACAGAATAACAAAAGTATCCAAGAATATAATTTTTTTTATTATAAATTGATTTCAGTAGCGGTTGGCGCTCAACATTTTTGGGGGATTTGCAAACAAACTGAAAAATTCTGGAAAAAAACCCCATCAATTGCAGCCTCACTGTGCCCATGAAACACATCCACTGTGCCCATGAAACACATCCACTGTGTCCACCAAACGCATCCACTGTGCCCATGAAACACAGCCACTGTGCCCATCAAACGCATCGACTGTGCCCATCAAACACATCCACTGTGCCCATGAAACACATCCACTGTGCCCATCAAACACATCCACTGTGCCCATAAAACGCAGCCACTGTGCCCATCAAACACATCCACTGTGCCCATAAAACGCAGCCACTGTGCCCATCAAACGCATCCACTGTGCCCATGAAATGCAGCCACTGTGCCCATCAAATGCAGCCACTGTGCCCATCAAACACATCCACTGTGCCCAGCAAACGCAGCCACTGTGCCCATCAAACGCATCCACTGTGCCCAGCAAACGCAGCCACTGTGACCATCAAACGCAGACACTGTGCCTATCAATTGCAGCCACTGTGCAATATCAAATGCAGCCAATGTGCCCATCAAATGCTGCCACTGTGCCATCAAACGGAGCCACTGTGTCCTTCAAACGGAGCCACTGTGCCCATCAATTGCAGCCACTGTGCCTGTCAGAAGAAGAAAGTAACCGCTCAGTAGTAATCAACGAGCCTCCTCACCGAACCCAAACCACGGGTGCTGGCAATGCAATGGTAATGCAAAAAAACAAAAGAAGCTTGGACAGCCGCACTTCAAAAATGTTCCTTTAATTAAAATCGATCACAAAATAAACACGCCACAGTAAAAATTGGGACAAAAGCTAACGTTTCGCACTGTAGCTTCAGTGCTTAGTCATAGCTAGTACTGTGCCTGTCAAATGCAGCCACTGTGATATCAATTGCAACCACTGCTCCCATCAATTGCATCCACTGTGCCCATCAAACACAGACACTGTGCCCATCAAACACAGCCACTGTGCCCATCAAACGCAGCCACTGTGCCCATCAAACTCAGCCACTGTGCCTATCAAGCGCATCCACTGTGCACATCAAATGCATTCACTGTGCCCAGCTAACGCAGCCACTGTGCCCATCAAACTCAGCCACTGTGCCTATCAAGCGCATCAACTGTGACCATCAAATGCATCCACTGTGCCCATCAAATGCTGCTACTGTGCCATCAAATGAAGCCACTGTGCCCATCAAATGCTGCCACTGTGCCATCAAATGGAGCCACTGTGCCCATCAAACGCATCCACTGTGCCCATCAAACGTAGCCACTGTGCCCATCAAACGCATCCACTGTGCCCATCAAACGTAGCCACTGTGCCCATCAAAAGCAGCCACTGTGCTCATCAAACGCATCCACTTTGCCCATCAAATGCTGCCACTGTGCCATCAAACACAGCCACTGTGCCCATCAAACGCATCCACTGTGTCCATCAAACGCAGTCACTGTGCCTATCAAAAGCAGCCACTATGCCTATCAAATGCTGCCACTGTGCCCATCAAACGCAGCCACTGTGCCCATCAATTGCAGCCACTGTGCCTGTCAAACGCAGCCACTGTGCCATCAAATGCAACCACTGTTCCCATCAATTGCATTCACAGTGTCCATCAAACACAGCCACTGTGCCCATTAAATGCAGCCACTGTGTCCATTAAATGCAGCCACTGTGGCCATTAAATAGTGCCACTGTGCCCCATCAAATGCTTCCCCTGTGCCCATCAAATGCTGCCATGTGCCCCATCAAATGAAGCAACTGTGCCCCATCAAATTAAAAATCTCCATATGCGATGTTTAAAAAATTCTACAGGTTGCATGTTTTGAATTACAGAAGCACTGTACTCCTTTACATCAGATGGTACCATCAGAGTTCTCCTTCACATGAGACGTCACCATCAGAGACCCCCTTTACATTAGGTGTCCCCATTAGAGTTCTCTTTTACATCAGGTGTCCCCACCAGAGCCCTCTTTTTCATCAAATGTTCCTTTCAGAGCCCTCCTTTACATTAGATGCCCCTATCAGAGTTCTCCTTTACATTAGATGTCCCTATCAGAGCCCTCCTTTACATTAGATGTCCCTATCAGAGCCCTCATTTACATTAGATGTCCCTATCAGAGCCCTCCTTTACATTAGATGTCCCTATCAGAGCCCTCCTTTACATTAGATGTCCCTATCAGAGCCCTCCTTTACATTAGATGTCCCTATCAGAGCCCTCCTTTACATTAGATGTCCCTATCAGAGCCCTCCTTTACATTAGGTGTCCCCATTAGAGTTCTCTTTTACATCAGGTGTCCCTATCAGAGCCCTCCTTTACATTAGATAGATATCCCTATCAGAGTTCTCCTTTACAGTAGATGTACCCACCAGAGCCCTCCTTTACATTAGATTTCCCTATCAGAGTTCTCCTTTACATTAGATGTCCCTATCAGAGCCCTCCTTTACATTAGATGTCCCTATCAGAGCCCTCCTTTACATTAGATGTCCCCATTAAAGTTCTCTTTTACATCAGGTGTCGCCACCAGAGCCCTCCTTTACATTAGATGTCCCTATCAGAGCCCTTCTTTACATTAGATGTCCCCATTAAAGTTCTCTTTTACATCAGGTGTCGCCACCAGAGCCCTCCTTTACATTAGATTTCCCTATCAGAGTTCTCCTTTACATTAGATTTCCCTATCAGAGTTCTCCTTTACATTAGATTTCCCTATCAGAGTTCTCCTTTACATTAGATTTCCCTATCAGAGCCCTCCTTTACATTAGATGTCCCTATCAGAGCCCTCCTTTACATTAAATGTCCCCATCAGAGCCCTCCTTTACATTACATGTCCCTATCAGAGCCCTCCTTTACATTAGATGTCCCCACCAGAGCCCTCCTTTACATTAGATGTCCCTATCAGAGCCCTCCTTTACATTAGATTTCCCTATCAGAGCCCTACTTTACATTAGATGTCCCTATCAGAGCCCTCCTTTACATTAGATGTCCCCACCAGAGCCCTCCTTTACATTAGATGCCCCTATCAGAGCCCTCCTTTACATTAGATGTCCCCTTTAAGTCCATATAGGAAGGATAACTTGCCACACATTTGTGCCCGTGTTGAATTGTAAGTCTGTTAACTTGCTCTAAATTTTCACTGTCAAGTTGTACACCTGCAGAGCACTTGAAGCACAAATTCTAGTTGACACTTTTCCAATTTGTAGCAAATTTGTGTGGCAAGTCTCCAGCAAGAGCAAAGTTGCAGTGGTGGGTCTACAGCAAGAAAATTCAGCCACAGTGCCCCCTGTGGTGGGATGAATATTGCACAACATAACTAAACCAGAACTTGCAGCAGACTTACAGAATGTTTGCAAAGAAAGTTGATCTGGAGTCATGCAATGGGGACTTGTGCAGCAAATTGTGAAGCCTGGCAAGTCTAGCAAAATAGCTTAGCAAGTTATTTTCAAGCTTGCAGCACAATTGCTTACTATCTGGGAAGGAGTGTTCCTATACACATTGTTCATGAAACATTCATTGCTATAAGGCAGTGATGGTGAACGCGTGGCACGCGTGGCGCTCCCGGCACGGCAAGCTGTTTCGGTGGGCACGCCGTGACACTGTAGAAATCTCACAGAAAAAAATAATGAAATCGTCGCACCGCACCGACAAACTACATTTCCCACACTTCTCTGTGCTAGCGGTGACGTGTCCGAGTGGGAGTGACATAGAATGAGCGCCCGGAGATCATGTGCTAGATTGCTAACCAATAGACATGTGCAGACTGGAATATTTTGTTTTGTTTTTTCGTTTTCGTTTGGAAAATAAATGTATTTAGTTACTCCCGAAAATCGTTTTGATTTATTTCGTTTTTCATTGGGGAATAGATTTTGTCCGAAAATCCAATAATACTTGGTTTCTGTCGAATGGTCAAAAGAATATTCGACGGAACGTCGAATCTTTTTGGTTGCTCTCGAATGGCCAAAGAATATTCGACGGAACATAGAATCTTTACGAATCGTACATTTCCGTTGGAATATTCCACCTACAAGAATTCTAATGTTGTATGAGGCGGCGTACACACGACCGAGGTTCTCGCTGGAAACCAGCGAGAACCTCGCTGGAAGCTGCATTCCAGCGAGGACCTCGGCCATGTGTACGCTCTCGGCGAGCTTCCCGTCGGGAAGCCCGTCGAGCAGAAATAGAGAGCACGGCGGGTCGCCGATTTCGACGGCCGGCAGGGAACCTCGACGGGCGGAACGATGTGTTCTGCCCGTCGAGGTTCTCTGCCGTGTGTACGCGGCCTGAGACATACACACACTGCCCAAAAATATATCAGCACTGGCTGACGTGCTGGGCCTGAATGGGAGAGAGCATGAGGAGAAGACGTGCCGCGGGAAAGAGCTGCAGGACTCGTGAAGCCATCGTTCTTGAATCAGAGGATTGCATATTGGGAAAGTGAAAAATTGAAGCTTAATTCAGCTGTAGATGAGATAAAGTAAGAATACTATTTAGACATGGGATAACTGGGTGTTTTTGGCTGCATGATATCATGACGTTTAAAAACATATAAAAATGATTTTTGTGTATTGAAGCCTCAGATTCTTTTCACTGTGCTAGACAGAATATTCTGCCACTAACCGATATTGGGGATGTATAATGGCCAAAATATTTTTAATTTATGAAGACCTCACACTAAACATTTCTGTTCATGTGTCTCATTAAATATAGGTGTCATTGGGAAACATATTACCCCCCTCATTAGTGTTCATGTGCCTCATTATAGGTGTCATTGGGAAACATTGTGCCCCATCATTGCTGTTATTGAGCCTAATAATTAGGCCCAATAACAGCAATAATGGGGCGCAATGTTTCCCAATGACACCAATAATGAGGCACATGAACACTAATGAGGGAGGTATTATGTTTCCCAATGATGCCTATATTTAATGAGCTTTTAGCATCACTGACGGAATTTATCTCCACTTATACCTAGGCATGTGCAAAAGTGAAAAATTCGTTTCGTTTCGTTTCAATTCGTCATTTAATAAATTTCGTTAAGTTAGGTTCGTTACATGTGTTGAATTCTTTTTCGGAATTCGTTCGTTTTCGACCGAATTTCGAAAAATCCGGTCGAAATCGAAAATATTTCGACCGTTTTTCGAATTCGTTCGTTTTCGACCGAATTTCGAAAAAAAAGGTCGAAATCGAAAATATTTCAACCAGATTAGAAAACAAATAGTCTCTTTTCGAATAGAATTTTTTTCGAATTAAATTCGAAAATATATACCGTATTTTTCGGACCATAAGACGCACTTTTTTACCCCAAATAAGTGGGGGAAAAAGTCCCTGCGTCTTATAGTCCGAATATTGAATGGTCAGCCCCCCTGTCACCGCCATTTAACATACCGCGGATAGGAGACATGCAGGGATCCAGCCGGCACCATCAGCGGGCTCACAGCGGCATCGTCGGGTTGTTTAACGGCGGCATAGCTAGGTTGTTTAAAGGCGGCATGTCGGCATGGGAAGCGGGCTATGGATAAGAAGCCCCAGGCAGCATCGCGCCATGTCCAGTGCACGGAGCTACGCCCACACGGCGTCACTACGTATTGCTCCGTGCACTCAGTGCTCTCCTGAGTCAGCTGACCCCTGAGTCAGCTGACCATAATAGTGTAACATCATTGGTTGTCCCTCACAAGCATCTGGACAGCAAATAACATACGGAATACATTATACAGCATACGATACAGTACAATAGTAGTGCCATTTAAAAAACAAAAAAACAAAAACAAAATTTACAGTAACTGGATACTGTTAACACTGACCAGGTGACAGCCCAGCCACCCAGTTTAGGGACCAGGTGCCAGCCCAGCCACTCAGTTTAGGGACCAGGTGCCAGCCCAGCCACCCAGTTTAGGGACCAGGTGCCAGTCCAGCCACCCAGTCTATTTTATTAAATATTTCAGTACACCATTTGAGTCAGAATATTTTTTTTCACATTTTTCTCCTCTAAAATTTAGGTGCGTCTTATGGTCAGGTGCGTCTTATGGTCCGAAAAATACGGTATATTATTTTTTTTTTTTTCGAATTCCGATCGAATTTAGTCCGCGGGTATTCGATTCGGAATTCGAAAAAAATTTTTTTTTCGATTTCGACCATTTTTTTCGAAACTCGGTCGAAAACGAACGAATTCCGAAAACGGTCGAAATTTTTCGCTAATATAGCAATTCGGGAATTCGTATGCATCCGAATGTCCGAATAATGGAAAATTCGTCCGAATTTCGATTCGGAACGAAACGAAATGCACATGCCTACTTATACCCTAAACAGCAAAATAAACAGCAAACACCTTTTGCTGCTCGGGGACTTCAATCTCTGGGCCAACTCCTCACAGGATTCCATTGCCGATGCCTGTATTGACCACCTGGAAGGATTAGGGCTACAACAACTAGTATGTGGCCCTACACATGCTTCAGGTCACACACTCGACCTAATTTTCAGACAAAATCTGAAAATAAGTATTTTGGAAAATTAACCGTTGCCATGTACAGATCACCATGCAATTAAATTCATAATTTCCAGAATTCCCCCATTGATAAAAACAGCTAAGCCATTGACTGGACTAGATCCCAGAAGAAGCTCCATTCGGAACTCTTCAAGTCTACCCTAGGAAATAAAATAAAAATGCTCCAACCACTCCGAACAGTCTCAGACACACTCGATGCCATTAATACAGCCCTACTGCAGTCAGCCGACTTAGTAGCACCGAAACGCAAAGTCTGCATCCGGAAAAACAAGTCCAGCTGGTTCAACAACCAGCTGTCGCTACTGAAGCAAGAACGCAGAAGGGCGGAAGCCGCCTGGAAAAGAAACGCTTCAGAGGAGAACCTCATCAGCTACAAGACAATAACAAGAAAATACTGCAAAGAAATCTTCCAAGCCAAGAAAAATCATTTTTCTAAGGCCATCAACAGTGCCCTAAATCGACCCCGCAAACTCTTTAAGCTGGTCACCCAGACCATGAATCCAGGCTGTCTTGAAGCCCCGAATTTAGATACCCAAGAGTTTTGCGATGAACTATCGGATTTCTTCATCAATAAAATTGAAGGAATCCGGGAAAGCATTCGACAAAACAATACCCCCCGCAACCTTCCCCTTATTCAACTACAGAACACCCATAGAAACCTTCTCCAATCAACCAAGTTTACTCTGGAACCCATCTCCGTTGATGCCATAAGAAATATCATCGGTACTTTGCGAAAAAGCACAGCGCCTAACGATATTATCCCCACTAAACTGCTGAAGGAATGTGCCGACATCTTGGCACCACCTATCACGCAGCTCATAAACCAGTCATTCATGGAAGGCATAGTGCCCTCCCTGCTGAAAGAGGGCACAATCCAGCCCATCTTGAAGAAACCCACTTTAGACCCCAAGGATCCTACTCCTCACCGCCGTCCCATAATAGGCCTAAATGTTCTATCTAAGATAATGGAGAAAGTAGTGGAGGAGGAGAATCTTGTCTCCTGGTTCTGTTGGACCTAAGCACAGCCTTTGACACTGTAGACCACAAACTGTTACTGACTCGGCTGACTGAGGTAGCCAGAGTCGCAGAAGGTGATCTATCATGGTTCTCCTCCTTTCTGGAAAACCGTTCACAAACAGTGAAATTAGGACTTTTCACTTCTGAAAGGTCCTAATGCGGACCTTTCATGCGGAGTCCCTCAAGGATCCCCCTTATCACCGGTGCTCTTCAACATCTATCTTCGTCCGCTCTTTGAAATCATCAGTAGCCAACAACTACTTTATCATTCATACGCAGACGACACACAACTATACTTTCGCATCTGCAATAAAAAGGATCATCACCCTAGTTTAGAGAATTGTCTCTCTTTGATAGAAAACTGGATGACCAAGAGTTATCTTAAACTTAACAACTCCAAAACAGAACTTCTTCTGTTTCAGGCCAGTTGCAAGAATCAACTGGCAACTACTTGGAAACCCCCCGCCCATTTTGGGCCAGATCATCGCCCCTACCTCCAAAGTCAAAAGTCTCTGAGTCATTTTCGACACCTACATGACAATGGACGCACAAATAGGGTCAGTAGTCAGCGGATCTCACCATCTGCTGCGCCTACTACGCAGACTTATTCCTTTTATCCCCAAAGAAGACGTAGCAGTCGTGGTGGGAACAATTGTGAACTCCAGATTGGACTATGCAAATGCCCTCTACCTCGGACTCCCCAAGTACCAAATCGCTCGTCTGCAAGTCGTTCAGAATACGGCCGCCAGACTTGTGACTGGGAAAAAAAACATGGGAATCAATCTCACCGTCGTTGAGATCCCTCCACTGGCTACCAGTAAAAGACAGAATTGCTTTCAAAGCACTCTGACTCATAAGTGCATCCATGGGAAGGCCCCGCAATACCTATGCGAAAAGATAGAAGCCCACAATTCCAATCGCATTCTGCGATCCACCAACCAAAAACTGGTCAAGATACCCAAAGCCCGATACAAGTCCAAAGGAGAAAGAAGGTTTGCTTTCCAAGGTCCCAGACTATGGAACGCTTTACCAACCAGCATTCGGTTGGAAGAAAACCACCTGAGTTTCAGAAGACAGATAAAAACTTTGCTCTTTTGATGACCAGAGAGACAGAAACAACGAACGCCCAGAGGCGATTCAGTTCGCAGGTGCCGCGCTATATAAATTTCTCAATCATTCATTCAGGCACATGAACACCAACGTTTCCCAATGACACCTATAATTAGGCCCAATAACAACAATGATGGGGCACAATGTTTCCCAATGACACCTATAATTAGGCCCTAAATATAGGGGTTATTGGGAAACATTGCACCCCATCATTGCTGTTATTGGGCCTAAATATAGGTGTCATTGGGAAACATTGCTCCCCATCATTGCTGTTATTGTGCCTCATTATAGGTGGCATTTGGAAACCTTGTGCTCCATCATTGCTGTTATTTGGCCTCATTATTAGTGTCATTGGGAAACATTTTACCCCCCTCATTGGTGTCATTGTGCCTCATTTGGAACCTTGTGCCCCATCATTGCTGTTATTTGACCTCATTATTAGTATCATTGGGAAACATTTTACCCCCCTCTATGTTGTCATTGTGCCTCATCATTCCTGTTATTTGGCCTCAATATAGGTGTCATTTGGAAACCTTGTGCTCCATCATTGCTGTTATTTGGCCTCATTATTAGTGTAATTGGGAAACATTTTACCCCCCTCATTGGTGTCATTGTGCCTCATTTGGAAACCTTGTGCCCCATCATTGCTGTTATTTGGCCTCATTATTAGTGTCTTTCGGAAACATTGTGCCTCAATATTGGTGTCATTGCACGTGTCAGGTAGGTGAGTGCATGTGTCAGGTAGGTCAGTGTAACGGTCAGGTAGGTGAGTACATGTGTCAGGTAGGTCAGTGTATGTTGCACAGTGAATTCTGAGCACAATGCATTCCTGAACCCTGCATTCTGAGCGAATCTGGCAGAATCTTACGTTTTTGGTCTCTTATGCCGCGTACACACGATCACTTTATGTGATGAAAAAAAAACGACGTTTTCTGTGAAGTAAAACGTTTTTGAAACTTCACTTTTCAAAGACGATGTTGCATACACACCATCGTTTTTTCACAAAAAGCAAGGTTACGTTCACCCAGGGCTTTTTTTCTGGGGGAACTTGGGGGAACTCAGTTCCACCACCTTTGGCTCAGACCCTTTGGTGCCTGCTCACCACAATCACTTGTAAACACAGAAGTTTGGTTTCTGTCTTTGCAAGTGACAGCTTTGTAACCCCCTGAACTCTGCACTCTGTATGTAATGCAATTCTGGTATTTAATGCCCTTTTAAGACCCTTCTACTGTTTGTGAAATCTGAACGGGTCGTGGTTGAGTTCCTGTACCTATTTTCTGAGAAAAAAAGCTCTGCGTTCACCACTCTTTTCCATTGAAGCTCGCTTCATAACTAGCTTCTGGGCATGCGCGGGTTGAAAAACGTCGTTTTAAACAACGTTTTTGCTACACACGGTGACTTTTTGTGAAACAAAAAACGACGTTTTGAAAAACGACACAAAAAATTCAAGCATGTTGGAATTTTTTTTTGGTCGTTTTTTTTAAGACAAAAAACGACGTTTTTTTTCATCGCAAAAAACGACCGTGTGTACGCGGCATTAGGGCTCATTCAGAGAGGGATATTCAGTCTCATCCTCTGTACAGAGCCGCTGGTAGGTTTAATTCTGTGTTGGCACTTTGAAAGAAATACGTTGGTTTTGCGTCGCGGTTTGGGCACTCGGGCTCAAAAAGGTTCGCCATCACTGCTATAAGGCATGTCAGATACATATGGTGTGGTATAAGTTGTCCATAAATATCAGAGGATGGCTCCGAAAGAAGCAACAGTATTCTAAGTCGCCTGCAGGGTGAACAAACATAAAAAAAAAAAAACCTGCTTAAAAAATGTTTAATGCTGCAAAAAAATAAATGTATGGTGCAAAAATAAGGTAAATTTCAAATAAGGGTTAGTAAGATGACATAAAGGCAGTTTTCAACATTAACTAGTACTTTTAGCGAGTAAAAATGTAATTAAGACAATTATCATTAAAATGAAAAGTAATATATTTGCAATTTTTTATAGAAATAACCTAATTAGTAGTAAACATGCTTTGGCGCATTTTCTCACTCATTTCTGGGACGGTGAACAAAACACTTGTTTCTGCGTGCATTCCCAGAATGCCCAGGTGTGAACAGGTCCTAACTAGGGTTGTCCCGATACCACTTTTTTAGGACCGAGTACAAGTACCGATACTTTTTTTCAAGTAGTCACCGATACCGAATACCGATACTTTTTTTAAATGTGTCCCCAAAGGCAGCCATGTCCCCCCACATATTGCAGCCATGTCCCCCCACATACTGCAGCCATGATGTCCCCCCCACATATTGCAGCCATGATGTCCCCCCACATATTGCAGCCATGATGTCCCCCACATATTGCAGCCATGATGTCCCCCACATATTGCAGCCATGATGTCCCCCATATATTGCAGCCATGATGTCCCCCACATATTACAGCCATGATGTCCCCCACATATTACAGCCATGATGTCCCCCACATATTACAGCCATGATGTCCCCCACATATTACAGCCACGATGTCCCCCACATATTGCAGCCATGATGTCCCCCACATATTGCAGCCATGATGTCCCCCACATATTGCAGCCATGATGTCCCCCCACATATTGCAGCCATGATGTCCCCCACATATTGCAGCCATGATGTCCCCCACATATTGCAGCCATGATGTCCCCCACATATTGCAGCCATGATGTCCCCCACATATTGCAGCCATGATGTCCCCCACATATTACAGCCATGATGTCCCCCACATACAGCCACGATGTCCCCCATATACAGCCATGATGTCCCCCTACCTGATGATGATGCCGCCGTATATACAAAGCTGCCGCCGCAAACATTACACGCACCTTTCGTTTTTCAATAGCTGTTTTCCCTATCGCGCGCCCTGTGTAAAGGACACTCCCTCTTGCTCGGGATTGGACAGATCCGTCCAATCATTAGCAAGGGGGAGTGTCCTTTACACAGGGCGCGCGATAGGGAAAACAGCTATTGAAAAGCGAAAGGTGCATGTAATGTTCGTGGCGGCGGCTTTGTTTATGAGGCGGCGGGGTCGGCGGGGGCGACAGCAGCGGGGGGGGGGGGGGGGGCGAAGTATTCTATTTGGGTATCGGGGGTATTTGCGGGAGTACAAGTACTCCCGCAAATACTCGGAATCGGTTCCGATACCGATACTGGTATCGGTATCGGGACAACCCTAGTCCTAACGGGTTAAAACAACTTTAAACATGACCAATGGTTATGATAGTAATAATAACAAAATAATAATAATAATAAAAATAAGGATACAAAAAAGGAAAAATGTAAATGCAATATAATTTGTGTAATTGAAGAGGATAGAATAATATCTCTCCTACAAGTCTTTAACATATTTAACAGTAGAGAAACTTGAGTGGTGGATTTTTATAACGTCACTGGTTTGAGATTCTTCTCTTTGCGAAGGATGTTGCAAAGAATGGTAAGTATGGAAACCCAGAGCCGTTCCGGAATCCAATAAGTTAACGATAACTGTGGGAAAAAAGTTAACAAAATCAACCTTCTACTACAACAGCTTCTCCTTTTCAGTGCAAGCTCATCTATTTTTATTTTTTGCATTGGCATCTGATGGAACGTCTAAGGCCTCGTACACATGATAGGATACCTAGAGGACAGCGGTCTGATAGACCGTTTTCATCGGTTAAAACCGATCATGTGTGGGCCCCATAGGTTATTTAACCTTCGGTTAAAAAAAAGCCAACTTGCTTTAAAATGTAACCGATGGATACCTAACGATAGATCAAAACCGATCGTTAGTAGGCACGACCATCAGTTAAAAATCCACGCATGCTCAGAATCAAGTCGACGCATGCTTGGAAGCATTGAACTTCATTTTTTTTAGCACGTCGTTGTGTTTTACGTCACCGCAATTTAACATGATAGTTTTTTTAACCAATGGTGTGTAGGCACATCAGACCATCAGTCAGCTTCATCGGCTAACTGTGGACTGATCGTGTGTACGAGGCTTTAAACTCTTTTATACCAAGTCCCCTTTAACACTGAGAGCGTATTGCAGCTGCTATAGCGTTAAAAATAGCGCCTGCAATCTGCCATCAAACAGCTGCTCCATTGTCTCCAGTGTGAAAGCCAGAGGGCTTTCACACTGGAGAGTTGCGCTAGCAGGGCGGTAAAAAAAGTCCTGCTAGCCACATCTTTGGAGAGGGGAAGGAGCGGTGTGTTTACCACTCCTCCCCCGCTGCTGCCCATTGAAATCAATAGGACCTCGCGGCTATACTGCCATTCCGCCAGACTGCCGGCCATACATGGAGCAAATTTCTTTCCTGCAACCACGGTAGGTAGCGGGGGGAGTGTGCGGGAAGCTGTCCCCTCCAGGGGAAGACCGTGAATAGCATTAGCGTTTATAGCAGCCGCTTGCGATAATCATAAGCAAATCCGGCAAGCTGGTCGTACCCAAGTTGATCGATCGATCAACTTGGTACATTCAGCCTTTCCCACTAATGGTTTGAATCTCAGAGGGTCGTACCACGTATGGCCGGCCTAATGCTGCGTACACACAATCGGAAATTCAGACAAGAAAACCGTGGATTTTTTAAAACTGAATTTTGGCTCAAACTTGTCTTGCATACATACACGGTCACACCAAATTCTGACCGTCAAGAACGCGGTGACGTCCAACACTACAACTAACTAAGGAAAATTAAGTTCAATGCTTCCGAGAATGCGTCAACTTGATTCCGAGCATGCGTAGGATTTTTCTCCGTCGGAATTGCATACAGATGATCTGAATCGGCTCTCAAATTTTTCTTGGTGGAAATTCCGACAGAAAAATTCAGTTGGAGCCTACACATGGTCGGAATTTCCGACCAAAACTTCACATCAGACTTTTCTTGTCGGAATTTCCGATTGTGTCTACGCAGCATTAGTCTGAGGTGGCGTACACACGACCGAGAAACTCGACGGGCGAAACACATCGTTTTCCCCGTCGAGTTCCTTGTTCAGCAGTCAAAAAGCTCTTCGAGCCATATTTTCCCATTGCCTATCGAGGAAATAGAGAACATGCTCTCTTTTTGGCTCGACGAGTTCCTCGACGGGTTTCTTGGCAGAATACGTCTCCCATCAAGTTTCTTGCTAAATTCTGCCGAGGAAACCAGTCTTGTGTATGTGGCCTTAGCATTAGGAGGTAGCAATTAGATCTTATTTAAAAACTCCCCCTCCAATCTGTTCCCATCAGTCCAGGAGCAAAGTAATAAACTCTTAACTACCTCGCTGTCAGGAGAAGATCAGTGAGGGAGATTCAGATACATTGTAAAGGATTTAAGAATAAGGCCTGTGTAGAGAGGAAACGTGAGCTTGGAGGAAACTTTATATCTTTTTTATCCTGGATTGAAAAAGAGAGTCGCATGTGCCTTATCGTGGTTGCGGATTCATTCATGACATGATGGACCTACAGATGGCTCCTCACAGATCTGGCACTGACAGTTCTTGTTCCGGAAAAGGAGCAGCTTGTCCTTTTGTTTGCTAGAGTGCATACTACAAAGGCAACCATAGCAAGGGTCAAAGAATAGGTAGAGGGCGATACACCTATCCTACATCATGCATTAGCAGCAGGGCCTGGGGAAGAGTGTTGTGCGGTTCTACATTCCTGCACTGGTTGGACCTGTCCCCGTACCAGTGTGGTATAGTATTCTGTCCTGTACCCATATTTGTACTTCCTTTCTATAATCCTCACCTGGATAGAGTGAGACAAGTGTCCTGCTGTTCTGCGTGATATTCCAATGGTTCTTACTGCTTGGCGAGCATAATCCTTAGCGTCAGGAACAAGTAATGGCATTGTTTTCAAGAATGTACTAAAATCTGTCATATTGGTCTTTACAAAATATGCGACCAAGCTCTGAATAAAGATTCCCTTGGAAGCATATTCATAATGTAGAGTTTGAGAAAACCGATCGATAAAAGACTGTAAAGAGAGAACATCAATCTAAATTAGCATGATTTGGTATACATTGTATAAACAATCCTTATACTTAATGGCAGGTATGTCAAGTGCAAAAAGAAAAATGGCTGCATTCCATGGAAACAAAAGTGTATACATAGTAAAAACATTTTCACTTTTTTTTAAGTTCAGGGAAGGGAATGGTTATGACTTCTGTCATGTTTTTATGTCTGTCTCTTTTAAAAAAACACCATGGGCCAGATTCAGGATGGCGAGCGGTTCTTTGCGGCGGCGTAACTTTTCCTATTTACGGTTCGCCGCCTCAACTTTACGCGCAAGTGCTGTATTCACAAAGCACTTGCGTGTAAAGTTGCGGTGGCGTAGCGTAAATTGACCGGCCTAATTCAAATACGGTGGGTAGGGGGCATCATGTTTTTAAATTAGGCGCGATGCCGCATGCGCCGGCCGGCAATGTATCCCAGTGCGCATGCTCCAAATCACGTCGCATATTGTCAATGAAAATGACGTGAGCATAACTTACGCCCAGCCCCATTCTGAATCGGCTTACGCAAACGACGTAAACATTTTCAAATTTCCCACGGTCACGACGTCCATACTTAACATAGGATGCGCCTGCTTTTTGGTGCTTTATCTTTACGCTGGGAAAACCCTTACTTAACGGCGTAAAGTCACTGCGTCGGGCGCGCGTACGTTCGTGAATTGGCGAATCTCGCTGATTTACATATTCTCGGCGTAAATCAGCGGGAACGCCCCCGGCGGCCATTTTAAAATTGCAGTTAGGATCCGACGCTGTAATACAATTACGCCTGTCGGATCTTTGCTGCAAACTGGCGTATCTTGTTTTCTGAATACAGAAAACAGATACGTCGGCGCTAAGTCAAAGTTATGCCGGCGTATCACTGATACGCCGGCATAACTCTACCTGAATCTGGCCCTATATTTTTTCTTCCGTTTAGACCGATACGTATTCTTCTACAGCGTTTATTGATTGGTTTGTGCAAAAGTTATAGCATCTACAAAATAGGGGATAGAATTATGGCTTTTTTTTTTTTTTACTAGAAATGGCGGCAATCTGCGATTTTTATTGTGACCGTGACATTGCAACGGACATATCGGACACTTTTGACACGTTTTTGGGACCATTCACATTCATACAGCGATTAGTAATATAAAACTGCACTGATTACTGTGTAAATGTGACTGCCAGGGAAGGGGTTAACACTAGGGGCGCTGTAGGGGTTAATATGTTTCCGGGGAGTGATTTCTAACTGTAGGGGGAGGGGACTCACAAGGGGAGGAGACCCTTGTTCTGGAAACACACATCAGTCTCTTCACTTCTGATAGGAGGTGGATCTGTGTGTTTACACACACAGATGCACACTCCTGCCGTGTTTGCCGGCAATCGTGGGTGCCCGGCAGACATCGCGGCCGCCGGGCACGCGCACCGGGTCGCCAGCTGTGCCGCAGTCGCGTGCGCCACCTAGCGGCCACGATGCACAGGACGTCATATGACGTCCACTCTGAAGGACAGACAGTTCCTGCCGACGTAATATTATTATGGCTCGGTAGAGAACTTGTAAAAGAAGTCCAGCCTGAGCTTTTTAGGCTGGGCTTCTCCTCTGGGCTACATCATGTCCTTTGCTGCCTATGATTACCCCCTTTGATGCCACTGACTTATGGCTTGCGCAGTCAACAGCGGCTTCAATTCCCAGTCCTCTACTGCGCATGTGCGAGTCGCACTGCACGTCCTCACTGATCCCCGCTGTCTTCTGGGACCTGTGTGTTTCCCAGAAGACAGCGGAGGGGGGGGGTGTTGTAATCGCGGGGGTCTATGCCTGCATTATACAGGTATCTGCACCCCCCTCCCCCTGAAAGGTGCCAAATGTGACACCGGAGGCGGGGAGGGTTCCGTAAAGTGGAGGTTTCATTTTTGTGTGGATCTCCACTTTAATATAAAATAACTTTTGAAATTTAGCATGTTAAAGCCTATATGAGACTACAATGATCAAGCTTACATACAATATACTTTGTCAAGGTTCTAAATGTAAATTATATTTCTTCTTTTTCTGCAATGTGCTCACAATTAGTCAAGTAGATATGTTACCTTGGAAGATGCATAAATATTCATTAGAGGTGTGGGTTTGCCACAAGATGCAGAGGACACGTTAATAATGGCTCCTCTCTTCCTCTGCACCATCCCTGGAAGAACTATATGAACCATCATGACAGCTGCGCCAATATTGATATTAATGATCTCCCATAGTTTGTCTTTTGCAGCCTCTGTAGTGATCTGTGGATAATCAAAGGATACTCCAACATTGTTAACTAAAATACCCACTTCCACATTTCTCAGAGCCTCCTTAATATGAGGATAGACTTCACGTCCCAGGCTGAAATCAGCCACTATGAACTGAGTTTTTACTTTGTAAGTCGCAGCAATGGCTTCAGATACTTTCTCAAGCTTCTCATGATTACGGCTGACCAGGATGATGTTCATACCATGACTGGCCAATTCCTCTGCATATGCTTTACCAATGCCGTCTGTGGATCCTGTGGAAAATAAATGATGAACTGCAGTGATTTATAGAGACTACGTTAAGTTGTGGTATAATACACACAAATAATCTGATGGACATGCTGAAGCTACACTGAAAACACATCCTTAAGGCAGCCTGTTAAAGATAATAATAATGATCTTAATAATCAGACTTTTTTTGACAGCGAATAGGTACAGGAACTCAACTGTTCTCCCCACCACACACCATATCAAAGGGAGGGTGTGGCCAAATTGGACTAACAATTAGAGGGTCTTAAAAAGACATTATTAAATATACCAGGAGTGCATTATGCACAGGGTTCAGGCATGCACTACATACAGAGTGCAGAGTTAAGGAGTACAGTGAATAGAGAGTGCAAAGTCCAGGAGTACTGTACATGCAGAGTACAGAGTTCAGAATTGTGCTACGTATAGAGTCTACGTACAGGCTGTAGGGCCCAGGAGTGACCTACATACAGTGTGCAGGGCTCAGGAGTGTGCTACATACAAAGTGCAGGCCTCAGGAATGCACTACACACAAGGTGCAGGACCTAGGATTGTGCAGGGTAAAAGACTCAATAGTGCGCAACATACAGGGTGCAGAGCTCAAGGGTTCACAGGGTGCCACCATTACCTCAGAAAATAAAGAACAACAGCCATCTTGAATAGTCAGCAACAATACCAGGGTGCAGGGCTGCTGTTAGAAATCATGGGGCCCCATACAGCCTACCTGACAGGGCCCCAAATATATATACAATACAATATACAATATTTTCACAAACAAATACACTAAAATCATTATTAGCGGACACAAACCTGTGTAAATTAGCACTTTTTTAAAATAGTTTTGAAAAATCTTTAAACTTTTTTGTTAATATAATTTTTTAAAGAATGTTAAAATATATTAAAATGTATTTTATTTTTCAATTTGTAATTTTTTTAAGGGACAGGTAAGCCAGCAGTGCTGTGGGGGGCAGCACAGTGACATGGGGCACAGAGGGGGATCAGAAGCAGGCAGAACAGGAAGGGGGAAGTCATTCTGTAATTGCTCCTCCATCCGACCACAATGATTCCCTCTGCTGTCCGGGCCCCCCTGTTTGCCCGGGGCCCCCTACAGGAGGGCTGGTGGTCCCCCCCCATCAGCGGCCCTGCCAGGGTAAGTTGTCAGAATCTCTCACAAATACCATTACAACAAGGTGTAGCCGGTAGTTATTTTTTGAAGGGAGTTAGATAGTATATTTCTGTATAGAGCTCACAGTGGTTTAACGTAGGGACTCCAGACAATTATAGTGGCTTCTTAAAGGGGGGTTCCACCCACAATTTCACTTTTTAAATATAAATACCCCTGTAATACACAAGCTTAATGTATTCTAGTAAAGTTAGTCTGTAAACTAAGGTCCGTTTTGTTAGGTTGTTACAGCATTTAGTTTATAATCTAGAAATAGACCATGGCCATCTTAAGTGTGGGCATCATGAAGCCAGACTGTATGACTTCCTGGATTTCAGCTTTGCATATCTCCCACATGCTCAGTGCTGCACAAGCAATGTAATAGGTTTCAGTCAGGTTTGCAAGGACCACTGGGATACATGATGCCTATCCCTGAAACCCTTGCAAATAGCCTTGTGACTTAATGGCCTAGGCTAATAAGGAGGAAGAAGTAATGAAGGACTACAAAATAAAGGTATTTACAAGCAACAAAATAAATAAAAATTGTCCATTCTGAACACTATGAGATTAGGGCATGCAGCACAGACAAACATAAAAAAAACTCCACTTTAATGAGTCTTGCCAATAGAGATGTGCCTAACACCCCCCCCCCCCTCCGGTTCGGTTTGCATCAGAACTTTCGAACATTGCAAAAGTTCAGAGCCGAACAACAAACCCCATTAAAGAACTGGAAAAAATAAAAAGTGACCATTTTTCATTTATCAATGAAAAAAGTTTGTAAATAATATAATTTGTAAGTGAGCAGTGATTTACTGATGCTTAAAGTGAAACAATAAAAATGAAACATATCTTTAAATATAATGCCTGGGGGGTCCCCTTATCCTGCCTATAAAGTGGCGCATCTTTGCTGTGTATAGAACCTGCTGCAACAAAACTGATATTTATAAAGAAAAAAACAAGGAATTTCAATAGATTTTTTTTCAAATGATTTTCCATGCCTGATTGCTTTTCTTGGTCAACCTGGAATTTATATGCTGGGCATGTGGGTGGCAGTGACTGTATTTCTGTTTTTCGGTGCAGCATCTGGGGCTGAGAAATTTGCTTGCTACAGGTGGTGGTGTGATGCTAGCAAAAGTGCTGCAAGGACCTGTGACACCCATCGCTATACCATCATCCCTGTCAATGGAGGCTGCTGCGAGGTCATGAGATATAGTGAGGGTAGACCTGAAAGGTGAGGAGTGAGGAGGAGCAGAAATTTTGAGGTGCTCTTGCCAATGGGCTGGTGTCCCAACGGCCAACCACATCTGGTCCCATTATTCCATCTTGGAGTGGATTTCAGCTTTACACATTTGTGGACATTCATTATAATAAGTTCACTCAGTGATTTTATGGTCACTAATTTACTGTATTCATTATTTTTATGGATACAATATTACTATTCTCATCTTCTATGCACTATATACTATGTTGTATTTTTGAATGCTTCTAGCGCTACACTGTGTTTTCACATACAGTATTTTTTTTACATTGTTTGAGTGTCAGCAGCTTCACACATTTTGATTGGTTTAGCACAGTAATTTCCACAATCTTCACACATTTATTTTCTACATTCATTTAGCTACTCTGTTTGGTGGTCCCGTTACAGACCAAGTTATAAACGTGATGGAATCTGGGCCCAGTCACTATATGTAAAACATATCTCTATAAATCTTTGTGACTGCATTGCATAGTAGTAGATTATTACAAGGTTGTTATTATAGTTGTATCATATATTTGTCTTTATTGACTCACTTAATTTCAATATATTCAAGGTCATTTTAAATTGATGCGGTTTCTCTGTGTAATGAGTGTGTCAGGCCGCGTACACACGTACGAGAACCTCGTCGGGCTAAACTCATCGTTCCACCCGTCGAGGTTCTCGGGCGGCCGTCGAGTTCGTCGACCAGGCTGTCGAAAAGGCGTCGAGCCATTAGTCCCGATGGCCCGCCGAGGAAATAGAGAACCTGCTCTCTATTTTGGCTCGACGCTTCGCTCGTCAGTTTGCTCGGCGAAAACTTACACACGATCGAGCTTCACGGCAGAATATGGATCCCAGCGAGCTTCTCGCTGGATTCTGCCGAGAAGCTCGGTCGTGTGTACGGGGCCTCAGAGTGGCCAAGGTATTACACCAATCAGTTCAGTGAAAGAAGGATAACTCCAGAGGAATTACGAAACTAGCAGCCTGTGCGGGGATGTGCTACTGTGCATAATAATGATGAATAGACTAAGTAAAATAATATTTATTAAAGCTAAATTCCGGAAAACTAAAAAGTTGTCCCTTGTAGTGGAGTTGTGCCTGCGCTGTAAGAGCCGGTTCACACTGGGGCAGCACGATTTCGGGGGCGACTCGGTAGGAATCTTGAAGACAACTTCAGAGGCGACTTGCAAAATGACTTCTGTATAGAAGTCAATGCAAGTCGCCCTGAGTCGCCCCCAAAGTCGTACAAGAACCTTTTTCTAAGTCGGAGCGACTTGCGTCGCTCCTATTAGAATGGTTCTATTGACTAGAATGGGACGCGACTTGTCAGGCGGCTGAGTCGCCTAACGAGTCGCCCCAATGTGAACCGGCTCTAAGAGTTAGTTGGACCTAAAAAGCACTTTTACTTACTTCATCCTCTGCTCCCCTTGCAATGGGCATTCCTCTGTTGTGCTTCCTACCCCTAGCTATGAAGTCAGAACTGCACCCCCTCCCCTTCTTCCCTTAGAGGATCTGACAACAGCTAGGAAGGAGACAGCTGCTCCATAATTGCTCCACTCTGATCACTTTTTTGAGACAAGCAGAGGCAAGAAAAATGCAGAGGCAAGAAGAAAGCAAAGGCTGACATGTGCCCCCTCTGAATTCTTCTTGCCAAGGCTTTTCTAGGGAAAGTGCTCAGAGCAGAGACAAGTTGCTGTATGAAGCAGCTATCTCCTTCCTAGCTGTTGTCAGATCTGCAGCGGCAAGAGGGGATGAGGTGCAGTTCAGACCCTATAGCTGAGTTAGGAAGCACCCAGCAATATGGGACAAAGTACTATATTTATTTTATCCCATAGAGGACAGAACGGTAAAAAAAAGAATACAACTATAAATCTTTAAATCTAGAACCATAGCTCCTGGTTCATAGGGAGGGTGGAAGTTAGAAGTGACGGACCCTTTTTTAACCGATTCCTGATGGCCTCACGTACATATACTGCAGCACAATGGCATTGCTGTGCGAAACAGCGTACAGGTATGGGGTTCCTTTAAAGCGGAGGTCTGGTTTAAAAAAAAAAAAAAATTAAAAGTCAGCAGCTACTAACACTGTAGCTTCTGACTTTTAATAAGGACACTTACCTGTCCAGGGTGCTTGCGATGATGGCACTCGAAGCCGAGCAATTGTTTGGGTCTTGGTTGCCCTGCCGCCATCCTCGGTGAGGGAATCAGGAAGCGAAGCCTTGCGGCTTCATCACCCGATTCCCTACTGTGCCTGCGCGAGCCGCGCGGTGCGACGTGAATGGGCGATGTCTCCTGGGACACACACAAGGTCCCAGAACTCCGCTCCCCCATTCCCCAGGAGACAGAGCGAGGAGGAGAAGAAAGAAAACGGGCCGTGGATCAGGAAGTGGCAGATTAGGACAATCTGCCTAGCAACAGGCACTTCAAGGATGTCTAAAAAATATATATATATTTTTTTCTTTTTTTGCAGCATTTTTGTTTTAATTATTTTTCTTGGTGGAGCTCCGCTTTAAGAGCTGCCTGCTGGAAGGCTGTAAATTACAGGGGGCCTTGTTAAGAAGGTATACATTAAAGATGAAGGAATTATGTGAACCAATACAAGTAGGAAATAAAACATAATTCAGTTACGTGCTTTTAGGTTTCAGATCTTCTCACTCACCGGTAACTATAGCCCATTCTCCATACTGTCTGATATGCTTGGTCCTACTTAGAAAACAAGGAATCCCATATTGCTGTATCATTGAATAACAGAAATGAAGAAAGCTGGAAACATTCCATATGATGAAACACCCTCCAACTGCAGCCAGGATCTCCATGTGACTGGAATAGAGCTGGAACATCCTCTTGGATATCAACACAGGGATCTTATACATCTCATTCACTGTCTCCATTACCCTGCTGAAGCTAAATCTTTCCATCTGAAATAATAAAGAAAAACTTTTACTAGAACTGTAACGTCTCCTACAGCGATAAATCTCATTACAGTTACAGATATATTTCTAGCACACGATAGAAAATGTAGACATTTATTGATTCCTTTTCATGCCAATGTTATAACACAAGGTTCACACGTGTGTGGGTGGTTGCCACAGCAGGATTGCACCTGTTCCCGCACCTAAAACCAGCCGCAGATAAAAAGAAATGCACTACTAATAAGGACATGTGTAAGGGGAATAGTTAATCCTAATGGCACCTATGTGCATTGGAAACCACAGTGCACTACACGCAGGGCTGCTGCTAGAAATCACAGGGCCCCCTACAGCCTACCTGGCGGTGCCCCCACCAATATATCAAACAATATGGAAAAAAACAGTATTAGCGGACACAAACATACTAGAGAACCTGTGTGAATTATCCCTTTTTTAATGAAGCCAACAGTGCCACGGGGAGGGAGGTGCATCACAGTGACAAGGGGCACATGGGGGGATCAGAAGTAGGCAGAACAAGGAAAGAGATCAAAGCAGGGCAAGGAATTACAGGAACGATGCCCTGTGTCTCTCCCTGCAGCAGCTGAAAGCCAGCAGGAGGGAGAGATACCGACTTTCAGCAGCTGCAGAGAGCCGCACAGGGCATCTTTCTGTAATTGCACCTCTGCCCAGCCACACCCATTCCTCCTGGTGTTTTTTTTTTTTATATATATTTTTTATTCACCACCTTACTACCTTGCTATAGCCAAAAGACAGTTACAGCATAGTACTATAGTTCTGGGAGGGCTTCCATAGATGTCCTGTCAGAACCCCACCTCTTATGCACCCCCTAAGGTGCGTATTGGGCACGCTTTGATAACACTGTGTGCTTCTGATATAGTTGTTTTTTGATAAGGCAACAATTGTTTAAATAAATAAAGGTTAAATTGATTACATTGTTCATTTGATGTCTTGAGTCTAATGAAATTATTAAATAAGCATATAAAGTCTTGTTGGAGTAGCTGGATTGGTCACTGAATATCTGATGGAATTGGCTGACTTGGATGGCCCAAAGGCTGGCCACCACCCAGAAAAGCTATATCACATTCACTCATTGTAATTTGGTGAAAGGAAAATAAATGACTGTTCCAGACATCTCAGGATAGCTAAGTATACTTGGCTGCAAGGACATCAGAAAAAGCGGGTATATGATAAATCCTTGACACGTTTCTTGGGAAAAGATCATTTTCTCAGGGCTAAAAACATACAAATATGAACAATAACAGCTGTTTATATTATAATCTTGAAAGTCATTTGTCAAATAATGTAATATTCTTAAAAAAATACCAAGGTTATAGCCTAAATATATAATGCATGAATAAAACAGCATATAGTACTAACAACAAAATAAACAACTATAAGGAATGTCTATAAAATGTATTTGTAAGCACGCTGCCCCCCTTCCCCAACCCCCCAAAAAAGTTTTTATGTTTTGAGAAAGATCAACTGAACATGTATTCCCTTAAAATCAACAGAACTTAAAGATAATTATTCCAAAAACATAAAAAACGTAATATTGCACATTTTGTAAAAAGTAGCAATGATATCTTTACATATTGAGATAGATAAAAATTGTATCTAGAAAAAAAAGGATTATTTTGTAAAATTCTTAGCAACCTGCCATAGAAAAGTTCTGCTATACAAAGTGATACATTTTCAATAGTTTAAATGTCCTGCTGACTGAGTGATCAGATGGCATTGTAAAATAATCATAGGATGGCTATATATACATTGTATAGTAAATACCTGAAAGACAGACCTTTGTCATGTTACGTTCAGTAAATAGCTGAAGTAAATCTGTTCATAACGAAAAGTACCTGATAAATGAGGGAAATGGGGCAGAGACTAAAGGAGGAGATAAAGGTGATGTTACAACATGTAATATGTTATAACATGTATTGGCACATAAATAAAACCGGAGGGGGGGTTACAATTTTTTTTTTTCGCAAGAACATGAACAACTGTTTGCAGATATATAAATGAAAAGAAAATATAAAGGTGTGTCATTAAATTCATAGTGGATGAATAAACAGCTTTATGTTTAAAGCGGAGGTTCACTCAAATAACATGTATATAAGATCATATTCTTTATACTTCCACCATGTACAGTATGCCCTTTTTTTTGGCTCTACATACCTTATTATGGCTATTTTCCACCCGGTTTCCGGGTACTGACTTCTGCAGGAGTAGGGGTTTCTATACAGATGCGCAATGTCACCTCGGACTTCGCCCAGATGATTGACGTCCTTGAGAAAAAGTTCCCCCCCGTGCCCCCCTATTGAGTAGGCGCGTCACGAGAGTCACAGAGTTTCCAAAAGTAGCCGAACTGCGGATCAGCTCTACACAGCACCTGTGCACCGACTAGGAGTCGTATAGAGCTGACTGCGCAGACGCCGTATAGAGCTGACTCGCAGTTCGGCTACTTTCGGAAACTCCGTGACTCTCGTGACGCGCCTACGCAATAGGCGGGCGCGGGGGGAATTTTTTCTCAAGGACATTAATCATCTGTGCGAAGTCCCAAGTGACATTGCGCCTCTGCATAGAAACGCCTACTCCAGCGGGAGTCAGTACCCGGAAGCCGGGTGGAAAATAGCCATAATAAGGTATGTAGAGCCAAAAAAAAGGGCATACTGTACACGGTGGAAGTATAAAGAATATGATATTATATACATGTTATTTGGGTGAACCTCCGCTTTAATATGTTTAATTAAAATCAATTAGTGAAAAGCACAAAAAAGTCAACCAATAACAAGGTTCTTTGGACAAACATCTACTGAAGTTATACAGTGAATGGGAGAAAAGTGGACATGCTAATACAGCAAGTATTAAGAGAAATAATAAAAGCTGTAATCCCGAGTAGGTAGAAATCTACAGCGTAGGTACAATATTCCAAACCCTATTGAGCATCTGTGGGGCATTCTGAAACGGAAGATGGAGGAGCGCAAGGTCACTAAGATCCACCAGCTCTGTGATTTTGTTGTCATGGAGGAGTGGAAGAGGACTCCAGTGGCAACATGTGAAGCTCTTCTGATCTCAATGTTCAAGAGGGTTAAGGCAGTGCTGGAAAATAATGGCGACCACACAAAATATTGACACTTTGGGCCCAATTTGGACATTGGGTGTACTCACTTTTGTTGCCAGCGTTTTAGACATTTATGGCTTTGTGTTGAGTTATTTTGAGGGAACAGCAAACTGACACTGTTATACAAGCTGAACACTCACTACTATACATTGTAGCAAAGTGTCATTTCTTCGGTGTTGTCACATGAAAAGATATAATAAAATATTTACACAAATGTGAGGGGTGTACTTACTTTTGTCAGCTACTGTATGTACAGAACAGCTGTGACCAAAAGTTTTGAGAATGACACAAATATACATTTTCTCAAAGTCTGTTGCCTCAGCTTTTATGATAGCAGTTGGCTTAATCCCATTGAGAACTTGTGGTCAATCCTCAAGTGAGATGGAAAAAAAAACACAAATTCTGACAAACTCCAAGCATTGATTAGGCAAGAATGGGTTGCCATTAATAAGGATGTGGCTCAGAAGTTGATTGACAGCATAACAGGGCAAATTGCAGAGGTCTTGAAAAAGAAGGGTCAACCCTGCAAATACTGACTCTTTGCATAAACTTAATGTAATTGTAAATAAAAGCCTTTGACACTCATGAAATGCTTGGAATTATAGTTCAGTATACTATAGTAACACCTGACAAAAAGACCAAAAAGCACTGAAGTGAAAATGTATATTTGTGTCATTCTCAAAACTTTTGGCCACGGCTGTAGGTATGAATAATAAAAATGAATAAATAAATTACATTAGTTAACTACCATAAATGCTTTTTTTCCTATTAGACATGGTACAGTATGAATGTTTACACTTTCTCTTAATAATCTATTTCTTCTGGGACTTGGTCCAGTAAACATTTTTTTGTTGACCACAGTATTTGTTGGTCTGTTTTCCTTCTGTTCACAGTTTCCTCTTAGAGGTGATTATGTGTCCCGGTCTGATTGATCCTCAGTGCTCCCTCACTTGGCCGAGGTTATTTCCATACTGGTTTGGTTCTTTTCGACATTTAGCCTCGATTGAGATGTGGATTCATTCAGATACTGTTATAGTATGGTCGCCATATATGTTGGACCTCTCTGTAGCTGTTGCCCACCCCTCAGTTGGATGGCTTTTGAACATCTTGACTTTTTGAGAATTCTCAAATTCCTGTGTCCCTCAATAAATGATAAAGCAAATACGATTTTTGTACTTACATTGAAATCCTTTTCTTGACATCATTTGTGGGACACAGATCCTGAACCAAAGTTTTATTATCTATTAGTATTTGGTTGCTCAAAAAACTAAGTCATGATTGTTAGAGGTGGGATTATATGGAGGCTGACTTAACTTTTTTGCTTGTGTCCCAATTTTCTGTATGTGGTGGTATAACCCAACTGATTTTAAGAATTCCTAAACTCCTACATCTCTCAATGAACTTCAAGACAATTACTTTAGAGTGAGTACAAAAATCTTATTTTTTATACACTTTTAGGACAAGTTCACTGTAAGTTTTACAATTTAACACAAACATATAAGTATGAGCAGACTGAGGGTGATGATAAGCAGAGATAATATTACTCCTTTTTAAGACCTGAGGCAGTACTTAATACCTCTTCCCTATTTCTGGCAGTAAGCCATACTGTTAGCCCAAAACCGATCTTGTATGTGTTATGAACATTTGGAATCAATACAAAAGGCAGATACCAATATTCTAGGAACCAAGAACTAAGGTAAGAACTTTTTGTTCTTGCCATTTCTTGAGGTGTGTACTTAGACAAAGCTTTTAACTTTATTTGTGGCAGAAATAATAAGGTCAGGCTGCAGAACATTTTAGAGACTTAACTTTTTTCAATACAAGGATTTGTTTTATATACTGTATATTCTAACGCATTGTGGTAATTTACAATTTTTACTATATCTTTTCACTAAAAAAAACTTTAATTGACTAATATCAACAAGGTATTTAAAGGTCAACGCTATCCAAAAGTGATACATTTTTTTTGGTTGGACAGCGGTGGGTTAAATCACTTGTTGGTTTCTTATATTCCTCAGAGATAACAGCAGCAATATTCGCCTGCAGCAATATGTGTGTCTTTCTTCTCTTAAAGTCATAAAGTGTTTTCCCAGTTATATATTTATTCTGCCTTACAAGAAATCCATTAGAAAGGGAGTGGCTGCATCATTTTGGTTTCATGATTGCGATTAATATGAGCAGAACTGGAAATTTGGCTTTGTAACTCACTTTTGGGTTCTCCGAGTAACATACAATATGGCAATTCTAACTTTACACATTCATATAACCTTTATTAATCAAAGTTTCAAGGTTGCTGTTTTTTTACAGAAATGTGTTTATTATAAATATTTTGCTCAGGAGTTCTTAAACTGTTGGAACTGAGGACCCAAATAAGATTTTTTTTACAATATTGGGACTTAGAAAAAGTATTTTTTTCCGAAATGCCAGAAAAAACATACATGTAACAATAATTGTTTAATCAGAACCACAGCAGAATGTTGCCTAAACTGATGGTATGATGCTAGCTAGCTACCCACAGCTAGTGTCTTACAGGTCAATTCTGCTTCAAATGACTTACTCTTCAATGACCAAATCACAGATTTTTGAAGCATTCTGCCTTCCTATTTAAGAATTTGTGACATCAATTCCAAATTTTGACCCTACATTTGCATGTCACATCAGAAATCTGTATTCATCAGTCCCAGTAAAGTACTTCCAGTCTTCAGTCAAATATTGATCCTATACCATATAAGTGATAGGGGTTACTTCACTAAAGCCTGGAATTGGATTGGTTATTAGAAGCGATAATATGCTCTGTTGGTAGTTTCCAATATGGCGCTGGTGGACTCCAATAGAGCGTGGGTAACTTAGTAACCATTAGTAAACAAACGACCGTTATATATTGCGTTCTGGGCTGCATGGCTCTGTTTACCCATGAGGACATCACAAGGTGCAGTGACGAAATATGTCAGGGTGGAACTTGTGACGTCATCAAGCAAACCTGGAAGTAGCCAGACAGAGTGGTTTCTGAGGTGATGCCCAAGCCCAGGTCTTAAGAGGACAATGTACTTCTTATTTAAAGCAAACCTATTGTTTATACACTAGTGTGCTATATACGTGAGGGTATTACATATTATTTTAATAAAGTGTATTTTTAAGAAGTAAAGCATAATGATGGTTTGTTTATCTCTCTGAGCTGAGTAGCTGTTAGATGGGTATTGCTTATCATGATTTGGAGAGAGGAGGTGATCTGATGGAAAATCTGGAGATATCCTAAGGGGACGGTCAAGACCCCCTAAAGGGGAAAGTGCATTGTGACCTATTGATTTTATAGGTCTCCTGGTTAGGTGAGAGCATTATGTGTAAAGTAGTGGAAATCATGTGGCAAATACTACAAGAATTATTACATGCATAGTGGAGTAATTTGTCACTACAAGGCATGGACTTGTTTGAGAACACCTATTTATGAATTAACAGTGCATATGTTTATTACATCACTGAGATATTGATTAATACACCTGAAATATCGAATGTCCCCGGGGCTTAATGAGATAATATCCTATATACCATTTTTGTAGGTTGTACTTTTCACCTTCCCCATCTTTTCCCCCCTTTTTCCCCCTTCTTTCCCTTCCCCCTCTATTCTCCCCCTCCCGTTTTTTGTTTTTTCTCCTTTTCCTTTTGGGTTTTCCATGTTGCTCATGTTACCCCTCATTGTTCTTGTCATGACCAGGTGTGACCAGAACTGTGTGAACTGCGACAGAAGACACCGAAACTTATATAAGTGAATAATAAAGTTTATTTAAAGATAAGTGATAACAATAAATGAACACCTCCAACACAAACAGTGAACAACCAACCAAACAGTGACCCACAAATAATAAATAACTACATACAATATAAGGGAAGTACTGCAGTCTTAAACATAGCCAGGCCAGGATCATCAATGGCAGATCAGCAGATGGGAACAGGGAACAAACAGGACAGGGAGAGGATAGATGGATCAGGCTGCAGGGTAAAGTTGAAGGTAACAAGGTAAGAGGAGGGACAGGTTCAGGATAGGCTCAGGATCAGGATCGGGATCAGGTACAGGTATAGGCTCAGGATCAGGCACAGATTCAAGATAACAGGATCTCAGGTCAGGGCACAAGGACAATACCAAGGCAATTGTGTGTGTGTGTGTTGCCGGGTATTTATACACATCTTCTGCAATCAGGCTTAGGTGACGCCTGCACGAAGGAGATAATGTCGGCTCCACACTGCTGGGAAACACCCGCTGTGGATGCCAGTACTGCAGCCCAAGGATCGGATAGTGTCACCAGCACTGCAAACCAAAGCTCCACCAGCAGATAGAACCTTTTTTGACAGTTTGTATAATCCCCCTGTTGCTCTGACATACCGTGATTCTGCGGTCCCTATTTGTCCTTCAATCCAAAATGTATTGAGAACTACCATATGTATAACATTTTAGTGATCACTTGGGAATCTATACTCCCACTGTTGTAATCAATGTTATATCTAATATATCCACATTACCGTAACATATTGTGTGTGTATGCTATTATGTTATTTTGTTTTTGTTCAGATTTGCTCCCTCTAGTGTCTGGCCCGGTTACAGGCTGCTTGTCCTCTTTCTCAAGCAGCTGACTTGTGTTTTCCCTGGCGAGGATACTCTTATGCCGCAAACACACCGTCGTTTTTTGTGATAAAATAAAACAACGTTTTAAAAAACGTCATTTAAAATGATCCTGTGTGGGCAAAACGTTGTTTTATGTCTTCTGAAAAACGGCCCAAAAAAAATTCGAACATGCTTCAATTTTTTATGTCGTTTTTCAGAATGTAGTCTTTTGTTTCACAAAAAATGATCGTGTGTGGGCAAAACGACGTTTAAAACGACATTTTTAAACCCGCGCATGCTCAGAAGCAAGTTATGAGACGGGAGCTTTAATGGAACAGAGTGCCGCCGAACGTGGTGTATGTAACTGCGCTTTACAAGAGCATTTTCAGAAAACGATGGTGTGTAGGCAATGTTTTTACATCACAAAAAGTGATCGTGTGTATGCGGCATTAGAGCTCACTCCTCTCTTGCTCTGACTGGGCTTCAGGCCCGTGGGCTTGGCCAGGGCATGCTTGCGCATTAACGCGGTATCTGACCCGGTGATGTCAGACGCCGCCGGCTGCTGGCATGCCTGACATCTGTGGTTTGGGGAGCTCATTTAACGGGCCCCGTGGGCCTGTTAGTGAGCGTTGTGGACCTTCTCTCCAGGGGCTGCGTGACATATAGGTAGGACAGACCTGTTGATCCATCGGGAAACCTTTATATGGGCAATTTTGCCCCCTCTTTCCTCTTATAATCTATATTGTCAATGCGGCTGATACACATGTTGGTTCACCTTACAGATTATACCATTATACTGGGTTCTTGACTGGCCAGTCATTAGTGCCACTGTGTTACTGTGATGGCTGGATTTTTTATTATATACCAGCCATCCATACGACCTTATAATATAAGGTATCGGGTGTCCCCACAGGCACCTTACAGCCTGTTTCAATCTATTAGGATTTATTATCCTCCCCTGGTATTATGAAATCGTTCACATTTCATATATTGGCTTAAGTGGTGAATTTTATGCTAACAATACATTCTTTTCCAATATCTTGTGTTTTATGGGCCCTTCCCTTTTCCTCCTTTCCCACTCCATGCCTTTTCTCTCCCCCCTTTTCCCTCCCCCTCCCCCTCCCTTTTCTTTCCCTGCCCCCTCCCCTCCATTTTCTTCCTCTTCACCCCCCTTTTTTATTCCCTGTTTCCTCCCTCTCTGGGTGAGAATGTGTATATGGTCAGCTTCAGCAACTGCCCCTATACTCCCACCCTTCTCTGTTCTCCTATACTTATCTGGATGATGGTACTTTATTATGGCTAGTTACACTTTTTCTATGTGAGGCAACACTCAAAAGTTTTGAAGGGAAGATGAATGGAACCCAATACAGGGCAATCTTAGAAGATAACCTGTTAGGCCGTGTACACGCGATCAAATCTATCTGCTGAAAACGGTCCGATGGACCGCTTCAGCAGACAAATTTGATCGTGTGTACGGGCGGACAGACAGATTTTACCAGCAGACAGATTTTAAAGCATACATATCTGCCCGCGCATGCGTCGAATGGATTTGACGCATGAGCGGGAGTGTTTTACTTCCTGGTGACGGTGACGTGGCGGCGTCAACGTCACCGCCACGTCACCGAGATGTCTGCCGGCGGGGATTTTGGTTTGATCGTGTGTACACGATCAAACCAATATGCCCCAGCAGACAAATCCAATCAAAACGGTCTGTCAGACCGATTTGATCGGATTTATTTGGTCGTGTGTACGCGGCCTTAGAGCCTTCAAAAGACTTGAGACTGGGGTGGAGGTTCACCTTCTAGCAGAACAACAATGATAAACATACAGCCACAGCTACAATAGAATGGTGTTAGAATGGCCCAGTCAAAGTCTAGACCTAAATCCAATTGAGAATCTGTGGCAATACTTGAACGGAAAGGCTGTTATGAGCAGAAAGGAAGTAACCCTATTACTCGTAGTAAGGGGAAACATCCCATTCAAAGTTCAATCCAAAAGGAATGTGGGAATGCATGTAGGTGAAAAATCCAGAAGACCTCCTTTCTGTACAACAGCCTGAACTGACCACCACCCTGGTAAGAAACCTTACCCTTTCAATGACCTGAACCGAAACCACATTAACATTTCCCCCCATGTTGATTATTAAAGTAGGTGACAGTAGTAAATTTGTTGTCTAAAGTCACAGATGTGTTCCCAAACATGGTCCCGCAACGCCTGGTCAAAAAAATTTTTTCAACTTAACCGGTTAAGACCCGGACCATTATGCAGGTTAAGGACCTTGCCCCTTTTTGTGATTCGGCACTGCGCCGCTTTAACTGACAATTCCGCGGTCGTGCGACATGGCTTCCAAACAAAATTGGCGTCCTTTTTTTCCCACAAATAGAGCTTCATTTTGGTGGTATTTGATCACCTCTGCGTTTTTTATTTTTTGTGCTATAAACAAAAATAGAGCGACAATTTTGAAAAAACTTCAATATTTTTCAATATACTTTTTGCTATAATAAATATCCCCTCAAAAAATATATATAAAAAAAAATGTTTTCCTCAGTTTAGGCCGATATGTATTCTTCTACCTATTTTTAGTAAAATAAATTGCAATAAGCGTTTATCGATATGTTTGCGCAAAATGTATAGCGTTTATAAAATAGGGGATAGTTTTATGGCATTTTTATTAATAATTTATTTTTTACTACTAATGGCGGCGATCAGCGATTTTTTTCGTGACTGCGACATTATGGCGGACATATCGGACACTTTTGACACATTTTTGAGACCATTGTCATTTTCACAGCGAAAAGTGCTATAAAAATGCAATGATTACTGTGAAAAAAACAATGGCAGTGAAGGGGTTAACCACTAGGGGGCGCTGTAGGGGTTAAGTGTGACCTCATGTGTGTTTCTTACTGTGGGGGGCGGGGCTGGACGTGTAATGTCAGTGATCGTCGTTCACTATATCAGGGAACAGACGATCACTGACACTGCTACAGAGAAGAACGAGGAAGGTTTGTTTACACTCACCTCTTCCCGTTCTTCAGCTCCTGTGCCCCGATCGCGGAACACCCACAGCGATTGGGTGCGCGGGTCCCGCGGGAGCGGTCACGGAGCTTTGGACAGGGTCACGAGCGCGCTCGCGACCCACGGCTGGGCTCTTAAAGAGGACGTATATATACGTCCATGTGCCCAGCCGTGCATTCTGTTGACGTATATAGTCGCGCCGGGGTCCTTAAGTGGTTAAAGACTTTGATATTACTGCTAGATAAAACTACGTCAACCCCCCAATAATGTGTGGGCAACAGGGGAATTCCATTACACAACACTTAGGCCACATACACACGATCAGTCCATCCGATGAGAACAGTTAACCGTTAAAGCTGTCTGATGGTCTGATGTGCGTACACACTATTGGTTAAAAAAACTATCGTGTTTGAACGCGGTGACGTTTACGTGTTGTAACACAACTATGTGCTGAAAAAAATTAAGTTCAATGCTTCCAAGCATGCGTCGACTTGATTCTGAGCATGCGTGGATTTTTAACCGATGGTCGGTTTTGACCTATCCTTAGGCGTCCATCGGTTACATTTTAAAGCAAGTTTTTTTTTTTTGACCGAAGAATAACTGACCGATGGGGCCCACACACGATCGGTTTGGACCGATGAAACGGACCTTCAGTCCGTTTTCATCGGTTTTGACCGATCATGTGTACGCGGCCTTATAGTTAGCCTTGAAGTGTAACCAGGTCGTAGATTGTTTATGGGTGGATTTATAAAAACTAGGTGCAAGAGCACTGGCCCAAGAGTGAGCTCTCCTGGGGATAATATTAGTACCCTCAGGCAGTATGTTGCATGAAGCCTCATCTCCAAACAACAAAAGAAGAGGAAATTACATGCAATACATGGTAACAGAAAGTATATAGAGTCAATAATAATAATATGTATAATTATAAAAAAAAAATGCCAATAGAATTTGTGTAATTAAAGCAGAAATAGATAGAACAATGTCACTCCTGCAAATCTTTAACATATTCAACAGTAGAAAATATTGGAGTGGTGGATTTTTATAATGTCACTGTTTTGAGATTCTTCTCTTTGCGAAAGATGTTGCAGATAAAGGTAAATATAGAAACCCAGAGCCATTCCGGAATAAAATAAGTCAATGAAAACTGTGGGAAAAAAGTAAAAAGAATTAACCTTCTACTAGAACAGCTTCTCCTGAACAGTGCAAGCTCATCTATTTTTTATTGTTTGCATGGCCATCTGAAGTAAAGTCTTAGGCCTCGTACACACGATCAAATCTGTCCGCTGGAAACGGTCCGCTGGACCGTTTCAGCAGACAGATTCGATCGTGTGTACGGCCGAGCAGACAGATTTGTCCACCCGACAGATTTCAAAGCATGCTTTGAAATCTATCGGGTGGGAATGTGTCCGCCCGACATGTCTGCTGGTTAGTACACTTACCAGCAGACATGTCGTCCCGCACCGCCGCCGCACCGCCGCAGAATGGATTCGGCCCATGAGCGGAAGTGTTTTACTTCCGTCAACGTCACCGCCACGTCACCGACACGTCCGCGCGCCGTCTGCTGGCGGGGATTATGGTTTGCTCGTGTGTACACGCGAGCAAACCAAAATCCCAGCAGACAGATTTGTTCAAATCTGTCGGACGGACAGATTTGAACAAATCTGTCCGCTCGTGTGTACGAGGCCTTATGCTGGGTTCACAACGCTGCACAGAGTGGCCATTGCATCCCCATTCACCATTTCATGTACATTTTTGGCTGAATTCGGACCTGAAACGGGACCAAAAGAAGCACAGGAATCCTGTGCAACTCGCACCAGAGCCGCTCCGGAGATGTGTGAACCGGTTCCATAGAGAGCCAGTCACAATCTCCTGACATGTGAATTGGATACGGGGAAACCCGCATTCCAATTCACACTAGTGTGAACCCAGCCTTAAAGCGGAGGGAGGTTCACCCAAAATTACAACACTATATAATGATGATCACGCACCACATACATCTACATAAGCCATATTTTTTTTTTAGGTGTTTACAATACCATGAATTTGCTGTTTAAAGTTTGACTTCTGGGGTTTTATCCCGCGGGAGTAGGCATCTCCACTCTTCACCAGTGCCGCAATGTCTCCTGGGAGGACGATGTCATGCTTCCCAGGAGACAATGCAGAACGCCGTCCAGCGAATGCCATCACAACAGGGCGTGTACTTTTAATGACGTTGCCCGTTGTGATAGCAACCAGGAAGTTTACAGCGCAGGTTGCCGTAAACACTCCTCATGCGCAGGAAAGAGCTGTAAATGCCGGGAGCCGTGCATTCATCGCTTCCAGAAAGTCAGTGCTTGTGGGCTTCACAATGCCCACAAGCAAAATGGGAAATGCCAGCATCGGGTTTTATAACTTTATCTTATCTAAGAAAACAGACAGGGGATGCTCTTTGTCACCAAACAAGTGAGTACCTACGTGTGATCTAAAAGCTCATTGTATGCGAAAAAAAAAAAAAAAAAGATTGGTCGCGGAACCTCCGTTTTTAAACTCTTTGATACCTAAAGCTGAACTTTAGACAAAAAGCTAAATACACAGTTAAAGCATATGTAAACCTAACATTTCATATTCCTGATATATGCCTGTTGTACCATGTACTTTTATGAAAAAGTATCCTGTTCTCTTTTTATTGCTTCCTTTGTGTGAAATTCCTGGTGTTCCTGTCAGTCTCTTTGCTCTTCAATTAAAACCTGATCATACTAAGAACTCAAGCACAGTGTGATTAGTCCTTGATCTGTGCTGGGAACTCTTCCAATGATCAGACTTGTCCATACACCAGATCAGTGGCTGGCCAAAAATGGGCTACTGCTGTCACACATTGCTCCAACATGCTCATTCTTAGGCTCATCTACTCAAAACTGACATGAAAAACACACTGTGCATGCACAACTACCTTCTACCTGCTAGAAAGCAAGTGTTTGGTTACGCATGTGCAGTGCACAGTCAATGCCAACCATGGCCAACCAGAGCAACGGGTCAAAGAATAGGCACATGGCAGTACACCTATTCTGCAACATGGAAGTATTTCATTGCTCTTGCTCTTACACAATTAATGAAAAGGTACCTACATCCTAAATTAGTATACTAAGCCAAAAGGCAAATACAGATAAAAGAGGACAAAAGGATTTTTTTCTGGTACCAAGTAAAAAAATGATTTTTTTCTGGTGCCAAGTAAAATCAAAATACTTTATTACTTATTTTAGAAACAAAAAAAAAATGTAAAAGTAACATTTACAATTACAATGGCTTAAAGGGGTTGTAAAGGATTTATTTCCCCTAAATAGCTTCCTTTACCTTAGTGCAGTCCTCCTTCACTTACCTTATCCTTCCATTTTGCTTTTAAATGTCCTTATTTCTTCTGAGAAATCCTCACTTCCTGTTCTTCTGTCTGTAACTCACCACCGTAATGCAAGGCTTTCTTCATGGTGTGGAGCAGGAGTGTCAGAATGCCCACTAACACACAGCTCCTTTCTCTATCTTCAAAGTAGACAGTGTCCTGACTTGCCTGCTCGCCCCCTCAAGAGGCTTTCTCCACACCAGGAAGAAAGCCTCACATTACGGTGGTGAGTTAACTGTAGGTTGGTGTTATACCCAAAAAAGATAAATATAGCAAAATCTACAAATGGAATATACAGTTAGCCAATACTCGTTTTGCGGTTGGCCTGCTACTTTAGGAGTTCAAATGGGAAAGGAGTCAAATCTATAACAACAAAATAGCAAATCAAATCATATAGTTTAAGAAAACAAATGATAATATTTGTGAGCCTATTTATGGTCTGATTCCATCTCATGTATATCTTGATTGGCTATGATAATAACCAAGGCACTCACCCCAAATGTGAGATATACATGAGCTGGAAACAGACAATAAAAGGGCTCAGGAATATTATCATTTGTTTGCTTATACTGTATGATTTGATTTGCTATTTTGTTGTTATTTGATTCGCTATTTTGTTGTTATAGGATTGACTCCTTTCCCATTGGAACTCCTGAAGAAGCAGGCCAACCTCAAAACATGTTGTGTATTGGCTAACTGTATATTCCATCTGTAATTTCTGTTTTTTGGGTAAAACACCAATCTCCAGCTAAGTTATTGTAATGAGTTACTTTATTTTATTTTTGCTTTTAAACCTTTTTGTATACAGTTTAAAAATATGCAATAAAGTATTTTCATTTTATTTGGCTGTAATGCTTCTGACAACAGCAGGAAAAATCCCTTTGTCCCCTTTTTTCCATATTTGCCTTTTGGCTTAGTATTCTACATCATGCATTAGCAGCGTGGCCCGGTGGGAGTGGAGAGCAGTTCTACATCCTTGCCTTGGGCACTGGAGGAACCATTCCCGGTACTTGTACTTCCTATTATCCTCACCTGGATAGAGTGAGACAAGTGTCCTGCTGTTCTCTGTGATATTCCAATGGTTTTTACTGCTTGACGAACATAATCCTTAGCGTCAGGAACAAGTAATGGCATTGTCTTCAAGAATGTACTAAAAGCTGTCATATTGGTCTTTACAAAATATGTGACTAAGCTCTGAATAAAGATTCCCTTGGAAGCATATTCATAATGTAGACCTCGAGAAAAGTAATCCATAAAAGACTGTAAAGTGAGAACATCATTCTAAATTAATGAAATTAACATGATTTGGTATACATGTATAAATAATACTTATACAGTACTCAATGGCAGGTATGACGAATACAAAAAGAAAACAGGTGCATTCCATTAAAATACAATGAATAAATAGAAATAACATTATTATTTTTTTAAGTGCAGGAAAGGGAAGGGTAATGAGTTCTGTCATGTTTTTATTGCTGTCTGTATCAAAGCTGGATTTACCTTATGTCTTTGGGTAGTGGGGAGAATGACCAGAAACCTTCTGTTTGGAGATTTCCCTTAGCGAGTAAATAGAGTTCGGCTGAACAACCCCCCGATTCAGTTTGCGCCAGAACTCTCGAATATTGCAAAATTCTGGACCCAAACGGCAAACCCCATTGAAGTCTTTGGGACCCGAACTTGAAAAATCAAAAGTCACCATTTAGAAGGCTTTTATGCAAGTTATTGGCCATAAAAAGTGTATGGAAGCCTGGCTACTGCTTTGGGGGACATGTACCAATGCAAAAAAAACTTTTTAAAAAGATTGTTTTTAAAGGAGTAGTAATTTTAAAGTTGCTTAAAATGCTTTTGAAAGCAAGAATTGGCCTTGTGTAAAAAAATAAAAAAAAAAGAGGGAAATTTGATACCCCTGTGAAACAGTTGCAGAAAAATTGGTCTTTGGGTGTTGGTGGTGCCTTCACACTGTAACCCTATAGAGGTACTCTTGATGAAAGCAAGAATTGGCCTTGCTGTAATAAATAGAAAGTAGATTCCCCTGTTTCACAGTTGTGGAAAACTTGGTCTTTGAATGTTGGCAGTGCATTTACCCCGTAACCGTATAGAAGTACTCTTGATGAAAGCAAGAATTGGCCTTAGTGTAAAAATAATTATTTGATGCCACTGTCACACAGTTGTGGAAAAATTGTTCTTTGGGTGTTGGTGGTGCCTTCACCATATAACCTTCTGGAGGTACCCTTGATGAAAGCAAGAATTGACATTGCTTTAAAAAAAAAAAAAAAAAATATTTGATGCCCTCGGCCCTCGGCACAAACTATACAATATTTACAGATCATAACTACCAGGCTGAGCAAGCCTACAGCTTGTCAGCTTCCACATACACAGCTTAATAGCTTTTACCAACCTGTTGCTCTCCTAGACAGAAGCTGTCTGAGGTTCCCAGGCCAAGACCACTGGCTGTCTGTCTCAGGTGAGTTTAAATTAGCCTGGGGGAGAGGACCAAGACCCAATATGGATCATGGATCAGAGATTCCTGAATGTGTATGAGAGGAGCCTGGGAGAGATATAAATCCTGAACAGGACTTTTTCCGTCTCTCTCTGGGATACTCTTCTACATAGGGCTTTGGGTGTTGGTGGTGCCTTCACACTGTAACCTTCTAGAGGTACTCTTGATGGAAGCAAGAATTGGCCTTGCTGTAAAAACTGAAATTTGATGCCACTGTCACACGGTTATGGAAACATTGGTCTTTGGGTGTTGGTGGTGCCTTTACCCCGTAACCTCCTAGAGGTACTCTTGATGAAAGCAAGAATTGGCCTTGCTGTAAAATATTAAATTTGATGCCATTGCCACACAGTTGTGGAAAAATAGGTCTTTGGCCTTGCTGTAAAAACCGAAATTTGATGCCACTGTCACACGGTTATGGAAAAATTGGTCTTTGGGTGTTGGTGGTGCATTTACCCCTTAACCTCCTAGAGGTACTTTTGATGAAAGCAAGAATTGGCCCTGCTGTAAAAAAATTAATTTGATGCCATTGCCACACAGTTGTGGAAACATAGGTCTTTGGGTGTTGGTGGTGCCTTCACACTGTAACCTTCTAGAGGTACTCTTGATGAAAGCAAGAATTGGCCGTGCTGTAAAAACTGAAATTTGATGCCACTGTCACACGGTTATGGAAAAATTGGTCTTTGGGTGTTGGTGGTGCATTTACCCCATAACCTCCTAGAGGTACTCTTGATGAAAGCAAGAATTGGCCTTGCTGTAAAAAAATGAATTTGATGCCATTGCCAGTGCCACACAGTTGTGGAAAAATAGGTCTTTGGGTGTTGGTGGTGTCTTCACCCTGTAACCTTCTTGATGAAAGCTAGAATTGGCCTTGCTGTAATAAATAGAAATTTGATGCACCTGTCAAACAGGTGCGGAAAAATTGGTCCTTGGGTGTTAATTGTGCCCATAAAATCTATACCAAGCCTAGACAGTCTTACAGAGATTCAAGATCCCAATAACACATACTCACCAAAAAGCATCGGGAGCTTAATAGCTGGCCAGTGGTCTGTTCTAATGACCCAGAAACCCAGTGGATCATCTAATGGAAAGTTATCCATGTCTGTTTTCACCCCTACATAATCTTCCACCATATGATGCAGACGCTGCCGATGGAATCTTGAAGCAGACAGCCCTAAACGCTGAGGACTAAAACATTTTTCAAATGCATCACTGAGGCGACCCCTTCTACGCCGCTCCTCTTTTGAGCAATGTAAGCCTCAAGACTAGCTTTTCAATGAGATTGTAACCTACCAGAGTCTGAAAAGGCATTACATAAACTCCTCTTTAAGGTGTCCTTAAGATACTTTATCTTGTGCTCCCTCTGTGAGGGTAGGATGAGTTCCGAGACTTTCTCCTTGTAATGGTGGTCAAGGAGGGTTGCCAACCAATAATAATTCCTATTATTGAGGCTACATATTCTCTGGTCCTTTTGCAGACTTTGAAGAATAAGGGAGCCCATGCACCACAAGTTTGCACAGGGAAGTAGAGTCCTCAAGGTCACTGAGGGTTATACTATCTGGAACTCCCTCCTTCCAGCCACGTTGTACTCCCAAGGTTCCTGGAGACTGAAAACCATCTCTTAAAGCAGAACTCCAGGATTTTTGAAAAAGTCACATTGATTTGCTGATCACAGAGCGTGCTGTGTGCTCCCTGCAGGCCACTCAAGCAAGGGTGGACGTACATGGACTCCCTCCCGGCAATTCAGGTCTATGCTATAGCCATCTTTCGACTATAGTGCAGATCTGAAGTGGTCCCGCGATGTCCATATATCATCAATCACGCTGCCCGACGAACCCAAAAAATAGAAAAAAATTAAAAAGCTCTGCCTTGATAGGAGGCCTCCTGGCGACTGCTGTCTCTTCACTTTGATATAGGCAAGGGCAGGGCCACTCTGTGATGTAGCCGAGTGACCAAGCCCCCTTCTGACATCATGTGATGTCAGAAGGAGATGGAGGTCATCTGGTTACATCAGCGCGTGGCCCCGTCCTTGCCTATATAACAGCTGTCAAAGTAAAAAGACCTCCCATGGAGGCCGAGTTTTTAGTTTTTCTATTTTTCAGGTCCATCGGGTGGCATGATTGAAGATAGATGATCATCGCGGGACACTTTTTGCTTTTTTTTTTAATAGAGGAATTGTCAAAAACTGTCTGATGTGGTTTTTACTTTTTTGACACTTTTTTGGGTGAATGGGTAGAGGTAAAATGTACCCGATACCCATTCACATTGGGTTAAAGGGGGCTTCCAGATTCCGATAAGCCCCCCTCCCGCAGATCCCAACAACCAATGGCCAGGGTTGTCAGGAAGAGGCTCTTGTCCCCGATCACCGGCGGCTGTCAGAGGGACATCGGTCCCAATCAAGTAGAGCATCCGTGGAGTCATCTGTGCCCACCAGTGCCACCTGTCAGTGCCACCTACCAGTGCATAACAGTGCCGCCTACCAGTGCCCACCAGCGCCACCTACCAGTGCCCACAGTGCCACCCATCAGTGCTCACAGTGCCACCTATCAATGTCACCAATCAGTGTCTTAACACCAGTGCTGCCCATCAGTGCCACCTACCAGTGCCCATCAGTGCCACCTATCAGTGCCCATCAGTGGCATCTATTAGTGCTGTAACGGCTACCCAAGTAGGGAGAGGGTATCAGCCGCTGACGACGTCCTTTTCCCTGGCAAGTTGCTATGCAAGTAAGTCCAGTATAAGCCCATCCACGAGATCCAGAGGGAGAGTCAGGTCCAGTTGTAAGAAACAGAAGGAATATCCCCTTGCATTCCCTCCTAAGAACGAGACGGTGCTACGTTTGGAAGGGTCAAGTAACACAACTTTAATGGAACATTTCTTAGTTTATATCTAGTTACAAACTGGTGAGTGCTCAAGGAACAATGAAAGTCTCCACCCCCTCCCTCCACAGGGGGGCCCCAAGTTAGACACACTGTCACCAGGCCAAAATAAACCACATTCCTTTCTCAATAGACTTCAATCACAGATAACCCCATCAATAGATAAGCATTTCGGCACCGCAAAGCCTGACAAGTTCTTCTGAACACAAATGACATGCTAATTCAATACACAGACAGGAGACTGTTAATTTGTAATACAATACACAAAAGAGAGAAGAGACATTTAGAATTCAACAGTGAAAGAGTCACTCTACAATTAACCTTCTAAATTCAGAACCAACAGATCCAAAACAGCCCTCCAGATATCTCAGAATATAATGTGGATAATCCATATCTCAGGTAGTCCCAGATATCATTCATCCTATTGTAACACGTCCTTCGGTTCCTTGTATGTCCCACTGCATGATTATTATAGATGTACAGGCAGAATACATAGTTCCGTTACACTGCTCCCCTTTTGTGGAACACTCCGGCAGACCCGGATTGATCCTTTTCGGGTCAACTTGGGGATGTCCGGTCTGCTGTTAGGGTAAAAGTTCCGTTTGCCTGGACAGTCCATCGGCATTGCCATTAAGTCTGCCAGGTCGGTAGCTGATGGTGAAGGTGAATAATGGAATTCAGTTCTGGAACAGTCACTTGCTTTGCTCTCTCAATGGCTCCCAAAACCTGTTGCTGATGCTCTTGGGAGAGATAAGGCACCACCTGAGCGCAGATCCCGTTTAACCTTTTGACAATTTCAGCCTGTTTGTGCATTTCAATGTTCAAGCCACGGGACATCTCATAATACATGACGTAGTGTCGTTGCATCTCCGATTTCTCACTGGCCAACTTGTCACATTCCCATTTTAGACTGTGATATTGGGCCGGATCTACAGTACATGTCGGGGAAGGTAGTCTTACCCGGGTCTCAGCAGCAAGCGAGTTGGTTCCAGCAACGCAGGTTGGGGCACAGGTAGTCACTGTGTAGGCTTCAGCGGGGCACATCGGGGCGTACGCAGAAACAAGGGGGGCCAAATCATTCCCCAGTAGTACATCTGCTGGCAAATCCTTCATCACCCCCACATTCACATGTCCCGAACCCACCCCCCAATCCAGGTGAACCCGGGCAACGGGTAGCCGGAAGACGGTGCCTCCTGCTACTCTTACGGCTACGGTGTCTCCGGTGTGCTGGCTCTCTGGGATGAGTTTCTTCTGTAGCAGTGTCATCGTGGCCCCCGTATCGCGTAACCCGTTGGCTGCCTTTCCATTGACCCAGACAGTCTGCCTGTGTTGCTGCCTGTTGTCCTGGTTAGCTGCTTGTATCGGATCTGCCTCATGCAGAACACCCCAATGTTCTACCTCCCCAACGCCGTGGGCCGCAGGCATGGATATGTGGGGGTTCCCCCTTTCTGGCTGTCTCCATGACTGTGACTGCCTGGGTACATTTAATGAACAGTCTGACTTTTTGTGCCCTGGTTGTTTTTGAATCAGAGCGATAGTAGCCTCGGTATCTCTTAGGCCTTGTGCTACTTGTCCATTCACCCGTACCTCCTGACGGTGATGCTGACGGTTATCTGGAGAGGCCGCTTGTATTGGGTCTGCCTCATACAAAATTCCCAGACATTCCTCAGGGCCCACCTCAGTCTCTAGGCAGTGGGCCGCAGAGGGCCGTGATGGAGTGACCTCTGTGTTGGGTGTTGGGCGTCTCCAGTCGTTATTTGTAGCTCTCAAAGGACAAAAACGAGCAATATGTCCCGTGTTGCTGCAGTGATGGCACGTCACCCTAGACGAATCCCGGAGGTAGTTGTTGGGTTCCTGAGGACGTGGTGGTCCTGGTGGGACTGGAGCCCGAAATTCTGGGCGTGGGGTGCCGGTTGGAGTACGCGGTTCTACCTTATGAGCCAGCCGTGTAGTACCCTGGCTTACTTTCCTTGTTTCCGCGTACTCATCTGCTAGCCGCGCCGCCTCATTTAAGTTAGCGGGACGGCGGTCTCGTACCCAGTCCTGTATGTCTGCGGCCAGGTCTTGGAAGAAATGTTCCATTAGGAATAGCTGCAATACTTCCTCCCCGGTGTTGGCCTTGCACCCTTGGACCCAATGGGATGCCACCCTTTGTAACTGGTTGGCCCATTCCATGTGGGAGTCCACAGCCTTCTTCTTGGATTCCCGGAAGCGGCGGCGGTAGGTTTCTGGGGTTACGGCATATCGGGTTAACAGCGCCTTTTTCACTTGCTGATATTGTAAAATATCCTCTGGAGCAAGTGCCCGAAAAGCTTCATTGGCTTTGCCCGACAATTTCCCAGACAAAATAGTGACCCATTGGTCTGGTGGTACCTGGTGCAGTGAGCACTGCCTCTCAAAATCCGCCAAATATCCATCTATTTCCTCCTCACTTTCTACAAAAGCTTTAAATGCAGTGAACGGTATTTTCTTTCCTGTAGCAGCGGGTGGGGAAGTAGGAGCTGTGTGTGTAATGGGCTGTCTAGCTCTTACCAGTTCCAGTTCTTGTCCCCTCTTGGTTTGAATCTCCTCTCTTGCTTCCCGGAACAGCTGGTTTATTAGTTCCGTGGACGTTTCTGGATACAAGGATAATCTCCGCTGTACAATATCCGTAATTACATCTTCCTCGCTGACAGGTGCTAGAGGCTCTGTTCCTTCCATGGATCCATCCATTTGGTCCAGCTCCAGTAAATCTGCTATCAGCTCCCTCCGTGGCCTGTTACTGGCACTCCTACCACGACTCTCCAATAAAACTTTTAGTGTGATTCTTTTCAGCCTGGCGTACTGAGACTCCATTCAGAACTTGCTCCTTGGATAAAAGGACCATCCCACCGCTGCCAACCAATGTAACGGCTACCCAAGTAGGGAGAGGGTATCAGCCGCTGACGACGTCCTTTTCCCTGGCAAGTTGCTATGCAAGTAAGTCCAGTATAAGCCCATCCACGAGATCCAGAGGGAGAGTCAGGTCCAGTTGTAAGAAACAGAAGGAATATCCCCTTGCATTCCCTCCTAAGAACGAGACGGTGCTACGTTTGGAAGGGTCAAGTAACACAACTTTAATGGAACATTTCTTAGTTTATATCTAGTTACAAACTGGTGAGTGCTCAAGGAACAATGAAAGTCTCCACCCCCTCCCTCCACAGGGGGGGCCCCAAGTTAGACACACTGTCACCAGGCCAAAATAAACCACATTCCTTTCTCAATAGACTTCAATCACAGATAACCCCATCAATAGATAAGCATTTCGGCACCGCAAAGCCTGACAAGTTCTTCTGAACACAAATGACATGCTAATTCAATACACAGACAGGAGACTGTTAATTTGTAATACAATACACAAAAGAGAGAAGAGACATTTAGAATTCAACAGTGAAAGAGTCACTCTACAATTAACCTTCTAAATTCAGAACCAACAGATCCAAAACAGCCCTCCAGATATCTCAGAATATAATGTGGATAATCCATATCTCAGGTAGTCCCAGATATCATTCATCCTATTGTAACACGTCCTTCGGTTCCTTGTATGTCCCACTGCATGATTATTATAGATGTACAGGCAGAATACATAGTTCCGTTACAAGTGCTACCTATCATTGACACCTATCAGTGCCCACCAGTGCCACACATCAGTGCCACATATCAGGGCCCATCAATGCCAACTCATCAGTGCCATCTTATCAGTGGCCATTAGTGCCACCTTATCTGTGTCTCTCAGTGCCACCTTATCTGTGCCTATCAGTGGCCATCAGTGCAACCTCATCAGCGCATATCAATGAAGGAGAAAAATTACCTGCTTGCAAAATTTTATAACAAACTATGAAACATTTTTTTCTAAATTTTCTGTCTTTTTTTTATTTATTTAGCAAAAAATAAAAACCCCAGTCGTGATTAACCACTTAAGGACTGAGCCTCGTTCTGGGATTTGGTGTTTACAAGTAAAAAAATGTTTTTTGCTAGAAAATTACTTAAAACCCCCAAACATTATATATATATATATATATTTTTCAACACCCTAGAGAATGAAATGTCGGTCATTGCAATACTTTTTTTTTTCTTATTTATTTTACTTAATTCTTTTTATTTTGACATAGTTTTAAAAAAAAAAATTGGGTCACATTTATTCCTATTACAAGGAATGTAATGTGTAAATAGGAAAAACGTGACAGGTCCTCTTAAATATGTGATCTGGGGTCAAAAGATCTCAGATCCCATATTTAGATTAAAATGCAATAAAAAAAAAAGAGCATTGGGCGGAAGTGACATTTTAACATCGCTTCCACCCTGCTCTGATATGGAGATGGGTGGGCGCCATCTTCCCCTCGCTCATCTCCATACCCAGCCGGAGACACGATCTCATCGCCTCCACCGCTGTTGACAACTCCGGTAAGCGGTGGAGGGCACAGGAGAGCGGCGGGAGGGGGGCCCTCTCCCGCTGGTGATAAAAGTGATCTTGCGTTTGGGTACAGCCAGGGCTCAAGTCCTGTGGGAACGCGTGGGAACAGAGTCCCTGCACTTTTTTCACAGCAGGAACTCAGTTCCCTTTGCAGGACTAGAGCAGCCGAGCCGCCCGAGCCTCCCGAGCCAATCCTTCACTAAGCGGCGATGCCCAGCTCGAGTCACTGTCAGGGGCAGGCGAACCTTAGTAATCCTTTATGTTACTGGCCGCTTCCTGTATATGGATTCATTGGGTAGTGTGCGGGTATTTTGTCACTTCCTTGATGCCGCGATGTCTCCTGGGAGCTTTTGTCATTGTTCCCAGGAGACATTGCGGAGGTCTGCCGCGAGTTATCGCGGGATTTAGAAAGAACTTGCTTAAAGTTCGAAAAAAAGTTTGAAAAAAAACACGCGGTTTAGTAATTATGCATATGAGCGTATCATTTTTATTTTTTTTGGTGGGGGAGTGGATCTTGGGTGGGAGTTCCCACACTTTTTCCCCCAGGACTGTGACAGCACTGAAAGCTGAAAACTGGCCTGGGCAGGAAAGGGGTGCCCAGTATTGAAGTGGTAAAGTCAAGGTACAAAATGCAAGTTATACTTCTTTTCCAGTGTGTTTACAGTTAGTCAGGTAGATACATTACCTTGGAAGATGCATACATGGTCGCAAGAGGGGTGGGTTTTAAAGAAGTTGCAGAGGACACATTGACAATGGCTCCTCTCTTCCTCTGTACCATCCCTGGGAGAACGATATGAACCATCATGACAGCTGCGCCAATGTTGATATTAATCATTTCCCACAGTTTGTCTTCTGGAACTTCTGTAGTGATCTCTGGATAATCATAGAATACTCCAACATTGTTAACTAAAATACCCACTTCTACATTTCTCAGAGCCGCCTTAATATGAGGATAGACTTCACGTCCCAGGCTGAAATCAGCCACTATGAAGCGAGTTTTTACTTTGTAAGTCGCAGCAATGGCTTCAGATACTTTCTTCAGCTTCTCAGGGTTGCGGCTGACCAAGATAATGTTCATACCATGACTGGCCAATTCCTCCGCGTATGCTTTACCAATGCCTTCTGTGGATCCTGTGGAAAGAAATTGTGAACTAAAGTGATTTTTATAGGCTGTGTTAAGCTGTAGTTTAACCAATTGCTTATTGGGCACTTAAACCCCCCTCCTGCCCAGACTAATTTTCAGCTTTCAGCGCTGACGCACTTTGAATGACAATTGCGTGGTAATACAACACTGTACCCAAATTAATTTTTATCATTTTTTTTCCACAAATAGATCTGTCTTTTGGTGGTATTTGATAACCTCTGTGGTTTTTATTTTTTGTTGAAAAAAAAAATACAGATTTAAAATAAATATATTATATTTTTTTATATTTTGTTATAAAATTTTGCAAACGGGTAATTTTTCTCCTTCATTGATGTACGCTGATGAGGCTGCGCGGATGGGCACTGATGGGCTGCACTCATGGGCACAGATAAGGCGGCACTGGTGGGCAATGATAGGTGGCACTGGTGGGCACTGAGAAGTGGCACTAAAAGTGGAATTGATAGGTGGCACTGATAGCTGGAAGTGATGGGCACTGATGGGTGGCAGTGGTGGGCACTGTTGGGTGGCAGTAATGGGCACTGATAGGCAGCATTGCTAGGTGACACTGAGGAGGTATTGATAGATGGCAATGGTGGGCATTGATAGGTGGCACTGATAGCTGGAAGTGATGGGCACTGATGGGTGGCAGTGGTGGGCACTGTTGGGTGGCAGTAATGGGCACTGATAGGCAGCATTGCTAGGTGACACTGAGGAGGTATTGATAGATGGCAATGGTGGGCATTGATAGGTAGCACTTGTGGGCATTGATAGGTGGCACTCTTGGGCATTAATATGGGGCACTGGGGGGGCACTGTGGGCAATTGCAGGTGGCACTAGCAGGGTATACTGGCAGGGGTTACTGGCGGCACATGAGACAGATGTGCCTCCTTCCTCTTGGGACCGATGTCCCTTTCTCATAAGCCTGGTGATCGGCTTTTTTTTTCTCCACACGCTGTCAGCGTGAGGAGGAAAAAAAAAACGATTACCAGCTTTTGTTTACATCACGTGATCATCTGTCATTGGCTGACAGCTGATCTCGTAGTAAGGGGCCGGGAACGGCCCCTTACTTGGATCTGTGATCACACGAGTCTCAGTGACCCGGGTAATCACAGCGTGGGGCGCGCGGGGAGCGTGCCAAGGGCAGGACGTTCTCCCCGGCATTTGTGGTCCACGCTGTAGCTGTCATTCGGGTTATTATGAAGGAATAAACAAAAATGTTCTGCTGGACACACTGATGCTACCCTGAAAAGACATCCTTAAGGTAGTAGAATAGGAAAATGTATATTTAATAAAGTTACATTTTAGAAAACGAAAAATTTCTCCCTTGTAGTAGGGCTGTGCCTGCACTGTAAGGTTAAATGTGCCTGCTGTACCATGTACTTGTATGAAAAAGTATCCCTTTCTCTTTTGTATTGCTTATTTTAAGTGAAATCCCTGTTCCTGCCAGTCCCTCTGCTTTTCTATTAAAAACTGATCACACTAGGCAGGAGAGCACACCATGGTCAGTTCTATAGCTATGCTGGCAACGCAGCCTGCTCTCCTCCAATGATCAGACGTGTTCTGACACGTCTCCCCTGCACAGCCAGTCACTAGGAAACTCAGTGTGCTGATGTTTTCTTCCCCCCAGCTCTTATGCAGCTGTGAACCGAGAGAATGTGATCACTTATAAAAAAGGTAATACAAGATATTTATAATGTTGTTTTATATCTATACACACATGTTTTACCTTTCATTTCTATTTTAAACCAAATGGGTTGTTTTACAAGGTGATCATTTAAAATCACTTTAAAGTGGTTGTAAACCCAACCACACATCTTGCACCTACAGGTAAGCCTACATTAAAGGAGTTGTAAAGGAAAAACTTTTTGACTGTTTACAGGGTATAGAGACATAATAGTTAACTGATTCCTTTTAAAAAACGATTAAGAATAGATAAAAATCAATCATATAATGTACATGTAGTTTCAGTTTAGTTTTTGCAGCTAGTTTCATCTTTGCATGTTATTTCCTGCCTCTGTGCTATACAGAGCCATAGAGCAGTGATGGTTTGGAAAACAAAACTAGTACTGTGGTCATCAGGAAACAGACAGCCAGGAAGTGTCCAGAGCAGAGAAGAATTACAGCAACACCAGAGCAAAAACGAACAATGAGGACATGAAACCAGGACTGCAGTAAGGTAAAGGAAGCTATTTACCGGTAGCTAAAAAAAATTCCTTTAGTGACCCTTTAAGGCTTACCTGTAGGTGCAAGAAATATCTCCTAAACCTGCACGGTTTAGGAGATATTTACAATTAAAACGAGCACCAACGAGCGCGCCGTAGACAACAGCGCATGTGCACTGAGCGTGCCATTTTTCTTAATGGCATTAACAGGGGGCTTTTATGATTCATATCTTCTCACTCACCAGTAACTATAACCCATTCTCCATACTGTCTGATATGCTTGGTCCTGCTTAGAAAGCAAGGAATGGCATATTGATGTATCATTGAATACCAGAAATGAAGAAAGCTGGAAACATTCCATATGATGAAACACCCTCCAACTGCAGCCAGGATCTCCATGTGACTGGAATAGAGCTGGAACATCCCCTTGGATATCAACACAGGGATCTTATACATCTCATTCACTATGTCCATCATTTCACTGAAGCCAAGTCCTTCCATCTGAAATATTAAATATTAAAAGGAAAACTTCTGCTAGACCTTTATTGTCTCCTACAGCAAAAAATCCTATTACAGTAATTGTGTTTCTAGCACATGATGAAAAACGTAGACATTTAATTATTTACTTTCATGCCACCATTATAAGGCAATAAACTGACAAAGAAGAGGATGTGCCATGAGAGAAATACAATTGAAATAAAAAGTATGTGAACCCTTTGGAATTCTATGGATTTCTGCACAAATTGGTCATAAAATGTGATCTGATCTTCATCTAAGTCACAGCAATAGACAACCACAGTCTGCTTAAACTAATAACACACACAAAATTAAATGTTACTATGTTTTTTATTGAACACACCATGTAAACATTCACAGTGCAGGTGGAAAATGTATATGAACCCCTAGACTAATGACATCTTCAAGAGCTAATTGGAGTGAGGTGTCGGCCAACTGGAGTCCAATCAATGAGATGAGATTGGAGGTGTTGGTTACAGCTGCACTGCCCTTGAAGACGAAAGTTATTTCGAAACGGACAGTGGGCGAGCGACGCGCTGTTGTCACCCAAGTTCCTGTATGTTCCCCTAGTGGACGAGTGCCTGAGGATATTTGTGTTCTGGCCGGCACATTAAGATTCAAGGCGTTTACAATATTGCATGACTGTAAGTGCATTTTTACCTTTTTTAATACATTTTTATACGTTTAATACACTATGTAGAGCCTTTGATGTTTTTTTGCATGCTGCAACATTTTCGGCTACAAGTTTTCACTAGGACTGCTGATCTGACATCATACGATTGGGACTCGGTATATGCTGTTTCTAAACCCCTGTCATAAGGGATCATGGGTTTCCGGTAAGAGACCAATCCATAAGTTTGGTGGAGGACACACTTTTTTGCCTTTGGTCACGTTCATCAATCTGTTACGATTCAGAAGCACAGGTATTTATTTAACTTCTGTTCACGGACTCTCTTTCTGATAATGCTCTGGACTGTGTATTAATTGAGAGTTAAAGTCTATATTCAGTGTAGGGTCATATATTTGTATACCATCATATAGTTTTATATTTTTTTGGTATATTATTATCACCAACATTAAGGTGACCGTTTATTGGCAAGTGGCCACTACAGGTCACCTTTCATACGTATTTGTGTTTATTCACTTGTATTTATTTGTGTTTGTTATTTGAGGTAGCACGATTTATTTTTTCCTATGTTTATTTCTTGTATCTATTATTTACATGCAAATCGCAGCACCTGGGGTGAGCACATATTATTATGTTATAGCTCCCTTTTTCTTTTCTTTTGTTAATTTTAGCGCAGTTTTTTTCTTTGTTCCTATAAAAAACTCACACCAGTTCTGGGTTTGCTTTTCACAAGAAGCATTGCCTGATGTGAATGATGCCTCGCACAAAAGAGCTCTCAGAAGACCTACGATTAAGAATTGTTGACTTGCATGAAGCTGGAAAGGGTTATAAAAGTATCTCCGGAAGCCTTTCTCTCAACGGTAATACAAATTGTCTATAAATGTAGAAAGTTCAGCACTGCTGCTTTTCCCCCCTAGGAGTGGCCGTCCTGTAAAGATGACTGCAAGAGTACAGCGCAGACTGCTCAATGAGGTGAAGAAGAGTCCTAGATTGTCAGCTAAAGACTTACACAAGTCTCTGGCATATGCTAACATTCATGTTAGCGAATCTATGATACGTAAAACACTAAACAAGAATGGATTTCATGGGGGGATACCACAGAGGAAGCCACTGCTGTCTAAAAAAAACAATCCTGCACGTTTACAGTTTGTACAAGAGCACCTGGATATTCCACCGCAGTACTGGCAAAATATTCTGTGGACAGATGAAACCAAAGTTGAGTTGTTTGGAAGTAACACACAACACTATGTGTGGAGAAAAAGAGGCACAGCACACCAACATCAAAACTTCATCCCAACTGTGAAGTATGGTGGTGGGGCATCATGGTTTGGGGCTGCTTTGCTGCTTCAGGGCCTGGACGGATTGCTATCATCAAAGAAATTAATTAATTCCCAAGTTTATCAAGACATTTTGCTGGAGAACTTTAGGCCATCTGTCCACCAGCTGAAGCTCAACAGAAGATGGGTGTTCCAACAGGACAACGACCCAAAGCATATCAGTAAATCAACAACAGAATGGCTTAAATAGAAGAAAATACGCCTTCTGGAGTGGCCCAGTCAGAGTCCTGACCTCAACCCGAGCAATTCACACCAGTCAAAAGCGATTCACACCAGTCATCCCAAGAATATTGCTGAACTGAAACAGTTCTGTGAAGAGGAATAATCAATAATTACTCCTGATCGTTGTGCACGTCTGATCTGCAACTACAGGAAACGTTTGGTTGAAGTTATTGCTGCCAAAGGAGGTTCAACCAGTTATTAAATCCAAGGGTTCATATACTTTTTCCACCTGCACTGTGAATGTTTACATGGTGTGTTCAATAAACACATGGTGACATTTAATTCCTTGTGTGTTATTAGTTTAAGCAGACTGTGATTGTCTATTGTTGTGACTTAGATGAAGATCAGATCACATTTTATGACCAATTTGTGCAGAAATCCATATCATTCCAAAAGGGTTCACATACTTTTTATTGCAACTGTATAAAGATTGCCCATGGGCAACTTGGTTTTTATTTATTTTTTAACGACTCCAGCCCAAAGAATTTATCCCCTTCCTTGCCAGAGCACTTTTTGCGACGAGGCTCCCAAACAAAATTGACTTCCATCTTTTTACCCACAAATAGAGCTTTCTTTTAGTGGTATTTGATCACCTCTGTGGTTTAATTTTTTTGCACTATAAACAAAAATAGAGCGACAATTTTTTAAAAAAATTCTATATTTTTTACTTTTTGCTATAATAAATATCCCCAAAAAATCTATAAAAAAACTAAATTTTTAAACAGTTTAGGCCAATACCTATTCTTCTACATATTTGGTAAAAAAAATCACAATAAGCGTATATTGATTGGTTTGCGCAAAAATTATAGCATTTACAAAATAGGGCATAGATTTATTGCATTTTTTTAATTATTTTTTTTTACTAGTAATGGTGGCGATCTGAGATTTGTATTGTGACTGTGACTTTGCGACGGACACTTTTGACATATTTTTGGGACCATTCACATTTATACAGCGATTGGTGCTATCAAATTGCACTGATTAATGTATAAATGTGACTGGTAGGGAAGCAGTTAACACTAGGGGGCGCTAAAAGGGTTAAATATGTTCCCTAGTGAGTGATTCTAACTGTAGGGGGAGGGGGCTCACAAAGGGAGGAGACCGATGTGTGTTCCTCTGTACTGGGAACACACATCGGTCCTCTCACCTCTGACAGGATGTGGATCCGTGTGTTTAAACACACAAATTCACGGTCCTGTTGTGATTGCGGGCAATTGCAGGTGCCAGGCGGACATCACGGCTGCCGGGCATGCGCACTGGGTCCCGAGCGATGCCAGGGGCGCGCGCACCCCCTAGATGGCTGGGAAGCCCAGGACGTCACATGACGTCCAACCCAGGATGGGAGATCCCATCTGTGGACATCATTTGACAATGGGCGGGTAGGGAAGTGGTTAAACTGTTGTTTATTAATATTTTCAACACAACAAATACAGTAGGAACAATTCCAGAGATAGTTACAAAGAACTGCAGTAACAGCTTACAATCATTTATAGCACTACCCCCGGAGGAGCTGCTGGTTGTTTTGGGTCTACGCTCTGTGATTAACCCCTTAAAGTGGCTCAAAACCCTCCCTTGACACACCTGGTAATATGGGAGTTGTGGACCCCAGTAACTTGTGGGGAAACACAATATCCCGTTACACTACAACAGATTATGCAAATAAAAGGGATTACCTTAACCACTTAAGACCCGGACCTTTAGGCAGCTAAAGGACCCGGCCAGGTTTTGCGATTCGGCACTGCGTCGCTTTAACTGACAATTGCGACGTGGCTCCCAAACAAAATTGGCGTCCTTTTTTTCCCACAAATAGAGTTTTCTTTTGGTGGTATTTGATCACCTCACCACGTTTTATTTTTATTTTTTGCGCTATAAACAAAAATAGAGCGACAATTTTGAAAAAAAAAATAATATTTTTTACTTTTTGCTATAATAAATATTCCCCAGTTTAGGCCAATACGTATTCTTCTACCAATTTTTGGTAGAAATATCCTTTTACAAATTGGGGATAGTTTTATTGCATTTTTATTTTTATTTTTTACTACTAATGGCGGCAATTTTTTTTTCATGACTGCGACATTATGGTGGACACTTCGGACAATTTTGACACATTTTTGGGACTAGTGTCATTTTCAGAGCAAAAAATGCATTTAAAATGCATTGTTTATTGTGAAAATGACAATTGCAGTTTGGGAGTTAACCACAAAGGGGGCGCTGAAGGGGTTATGTGTGACTTCATTTGTGTTACTAACTGTAAGGGGGTGTGGCTGTAGGTGTGACGTCATCGGTTGTGTATCCCTATAAAAGGGATCACACGATCGATGACGCCGCCACAGTGACGAACGGGAAAGATGTTTTTTTTTTATTCGGCGATCGGCGGCAAGCACCAGCCCCCCCCCCCATTCTAATGTTGCAATGGGATTTTTTTTTTGCGATCGACGGCAAACACCACCCCCAACCAACCCCCCCCAGCTTCTAATGTTGTAATGGACAATTTTTATTCTGCGATTGGCGGCAACCAAACAGTCAACACCCCATTCCGTCACTGATCGGCAAACCCCCCCCCACCCCCCCGCTTCTAATGTTGTAGTGGGCAATTTTTATTCTGCGATCGGCGGCAAGCAAAACGTCAACACCCCATTTCGGCACTGATCACCAATCCCCCCCCGCTTCTAATGTTTTCATTTTTATTAGGCGACCACCCATACCGCCTTTCCCCCCCCACCCCCCCAACTTACAATGTCAACGTGGATCAGCAACCCCCCCTAACAACTTTTAATGTGCAATGTCACTCATATTCGGCGATCGGCAACAACCATCGTCAATTACCCCCCCCCCCCCCCCGCTCTATCAACTTTTAATGGGCTATTTCATTGACATCTATATTTGGCGATCGACAGTTGACTGTCATTTCTTTCCATTAACTTTCAGCGAACGGCATCCCCTCCGGGTTATCGACTTCTAATGGGCACCGTCATTGTCATTTATATTCTGCAATCGGCAGCCCCCCCCCCGCTTATCAGCTTTTAGTGGCCGATGTCATTCTTTTATTATCAACTTCAACTTTTAATGTCATTGACTTTCAGCGATCGGCAATCCCTTTCCCCCCCCCTGCATATCAACTTTTAATGGGTTATTTCAGGAGAGGTTTGCATGAGGGGCGGCAACTTCTTCTGACACTGCCGTTGCTGTGGAAACCTATTACACCGCTTGTGCAGCACTGAGCATGTGCGAGATCTGCAAAGCTGAAATCCAGGAAGTAGTACTGTCTGGCTTCATATGCCCACACTTAAGATGGCCACGGTCTAATGATATTTTTTAAACTTTCAAAATGCTGTAATAACCTAACAAAACGGACCTGAGTTTACAGACTAACTTTACCAGAATACATTAAGCTTGTGTATTATAAGGGTATTTTTATTTAAAAAATTTAATTTCGGCCGGAACTCCACTTTAAAGAAGGAACAATGGAACATCAATAACAACACTAAAGCCGCGTACACACGATCAGTCCATCTGATGAGAACGGTATGATGAACCGTTTTCATCAGTCAACCGATGAAGCTGACTGATGGTCCGTCACGCGCACACACCATCGGTTAAAAAAACAATTGTGTCAGAACGCGGTGACATAAAACACAACGACGTGCTGAAAAAAATGAAGTTCAATGCTTCCAAGCATGCGTCGACTTGTTTCTGAGTATGCGTGGATTTTTAAACGATGGTTCGTGCCTACGAACGATCGGTTTTGACCTATCGGTTAGGAATCCATTGTTTAAATTTAAAGCAAGTTGGCTTTTTTTTTTTTTTTTTAACCAATAGTTTAATAACTGATGGCGCCATCACACGATCGGTTTTGAACGATGAAAACGGTCCATCAGACCATTCACGATGGTTTAACCGATCGTGTGTACGCGGCCTAAGGCTTAAGTGTGCAATTGCTTAAGTTCCAACACCTATTATTTGAGAAAAAAAGACCTGTTTCTACTACATTCTTGTCCATTTATGTGGCTAAGGTCGGTGGGTCTATTGCAGTTATTATTAATCAATTAACGTATTTCTATGTATGTTTATTTGTCTAATTACCCATCAGACCCTGCAATGATGCAATTTTGTATCTGTGCTTCTCTTGATCGGCACCACATGAACCAACATCACTACATACAAATACTGTATGTTTTGACATGTTTTGGTATATGTTTTAGAAATTTATATATATATATGTATATATATATATATATATATATATATATATATATATATATATATATATATATTTTTTTTTTCATTATTAAAGGTTACTCTGTAACCATATGTACACATTTTTGTTTATAAATTAATTTAATGTTTTACTGTTTCATGTCACTGTTTCATGTTTTCATACGCTTCCCCTGGAATGCACATGGTGATGTTTTCACTCTATCGATCACTTTGAGGCTGTCTGATTCATATATTGATATATATAGATAGATACATATGTATATATGCATATTTTTTTGTAATATGTATGCAGTTTTGGTGATTTATAATATAGTTTTATTTTTTAACATTTAGATTACCTCGTTTTTGTGGTCCATCTCCTTGTTTTCCATGGGCTTTGTAAGTTTCTCTCTTTTTTGGCCACACGTGTTTGCAATTAAAGACCATTAAATGCATCATGTGATATATTTCAACTCAGTATATATTTGCTAAACAACATGTGGTCATTTAGCTATGATTAAGCATGCATCCCAAAAACAGAACCTTGGAACATTCTAAGGCGCTGAAGTACAATCTGGACATGGTTTCTGTGAACAAGCAGATTTTCCCAAAATATCAGAATGTCATCCGGATAAATGACAACAAATTGATGAAGCAAATCCCGGAAGATCTCGTTGACAAGTTTTGGAACACAGCTAAAGCATTACACAAACCAAGTATTCATACTGCCCATCTCTAATGTTAAATGCTAGGGTTGTCCCGATACCGATACTAGTATCGGTATCGGGACCGATACCAAGTATTTGCGGGAGTACTTGTACTCGCGCAAATGCTCCCGATGCCTGGCCGAATACTTTTTTTGTATTTATCAACATGTTCTGTGAAAATTCTTTGAGTTTTTTACTACTGCGTGACAAGCAAATTAAAATGTTTTATTCATTTTTACTCATTTTTATTCTATTATAATGAGTTAGAGTTCTTTATAATTCTAAAGAAAATATGCTTAGTCTGTATTGTGGTTTGAAAACTGTCACAACATTTAAAAAAAAGTATCGGTATTCGGTATTGGCGAGTACATGAAAAAAAGTATCGGTACTTGTACTCGGTCCTAAAAAAGTGGACAACCCTATTAAATGCCATTTTCCATTCATTACCCCTCCGTATCTGGATCAGATTGTATACACCCCTGAGATCCAACTTGGTGAAAATAGAGGCACTTTTCAATCTGTTCCGATCTGTTTCAACAGTTCCGGTATTAAGGGTAAGGGTTATCGGGTTTTGATCGTCAGGGCGTTTAAACCTTGATAATCAATGCAGGGTCTTAAGGTCCCATCCTTCTTGGCTACAATAAAGAACCCTGCTCCCACAGGGGATGAGGGTTTCCAAATGAACCCCTCTTAAGAGTTTACGCAACATACTCAGACATGCCTGGGCAGAGTTGCTCCGGGAACAAGGTAAATAGAACAGTCAAAAAGTCTGTGAGGAGGAAGAACCTCATCCGATTAATGGCAGGATACATCCCAGAACTCACTATATGCAGCAGGAAGAGCAGGACATAGTGATGTAGTGACCACAGGAATTTTCTCCTTTGGGGTAACCTTAAGTGGGATGATAAACAATAGGGACCACAAGCCAGGATCTGCCCAATAGTCCAATCAATGTGTGGAGAATGGAGCTGTAACCAAGGAAGGCCCAATACAATGCGGGTTGAGGCCTTTGGTAGCACGAGAAAGGATATCCACTCCTGGTGGATTACCCCTATAGACATCTTGACAGGGAGGGTCTGGAAGCGGATAAGCCCCCCCGGGAAGAACAGTGCCATCAATCACCGAGACCACCAGTGGAGTGGTGAGAGGTAAAAGGGGAATTTTCATGGAAGACACAGTTCCCCAGTCCTTGAAATTGCCAGTGGCTCTGGAATCCGGGTAGGCCGCATGAGGGGAAACGTTGACATGGAGGAGCACATAAAGAAGGAGACGGGGTGATGAAGGAGATTTTCCTGGGTCCTATACGTGACCTTCCAGATGTATTAGACCTGCGTTTTCCAGACGGAGAGATCAGGTGTCCCGAAAATTACCACACAGTATTAACACAAGCCCAGAGTTCTACACCTAACAAGCTCTTCAGGGGGTAAACTAGTCCAGTCCAGCTGCCTCAACTCTGTCAGAGAGGTTGCAACTAAGGCCTCATTATTACTGCTCAGCTCAGCAGTTAAAATGCAAAAGTGAAGGGCATACTGTCCCACTGAAGAAGACTCTTGGCAGAGATGTAAAAGGTCACTGGCCACGAAAGAGACATGACTCGGTTCCTCAAAAAAATTCTGGAACAGTTTCAGGAAGTTAGACAATAAGGAAACGTTTTTAAGCTGCAGCTCAAATTGTATGGTGCACTGACTATGAAACCCCCTGCAGGCATTGGAGTCACCAGAGAAACAAGAAGGAGCTGGTAGATGCAACGAATTTGTGGCAGGGGCCATAACTGGAGTAGGTACAACTGCTGGCTGCGATTGAGGTTGTTGAACCTGGGATCCAAAAGAGGCCTGAAGCTGTTCAACGCGGGAGGCCAAACCTTGCAGGAATTGCATCACTTGGGTCTGCTTAGATTGCTGTGTCTTGAGTCTGCGGACTATACCCTGCAGCTGATAAAACTGTCAGGTCACTTGAGGTCAGGTGACGGATGCAGCCACTGGGGTTAGGGGCGCACCTCATCTCAGCTCTTGCTCACAGACCAGCTCAGGTGGACAGAGCACAAGCAGCAGTTCAGGGTTAAGCACAGGACAGTCAAGAGAACAAGCTTAACGGTGCCGATTGCAGCTGAACGCATGGAATGCATGGAAAGGCCAGAGGACTGGCCGAATGCAGTATTGCATGCCATTGAAGTCAATGTGAAACAAATTATTTTAGTTTCCCTTGAGTTCAATGAGGAAACTCGCTTTGATATGCGAGTACTTTGGATTACGAGGATTCTCCTGGAATAAATTATACTCGTAATCCAAGGTTCCACTGTATATATATGGCTGTCACTCCAACATTTGCAGCAATAAAGTAAATGACTTATGTGTGACAATATTCGCTCACTTAAACAGGGGCACCCCCTGCTCACTTTTGCATTTGCAGGTGTCTGCAGAGGCCCATTGCCAGTGGAATTAACCCAAATACCGCCGCAATTCCGACGGTATAGTGCCGCTAAAAATAGAGATGCTATACCGCCACCGCACCAAGGGGCCTAAGTGGTACAATATACCTGAGGAAGATTCTATTAATTAGTAATTGAAACGCGTCGGATGTCCCTCTACTCTTAACCATCGGTTCATCTATTGGTGGTCACTATAAGGAGTGGGAATTAAAACTTTTATTTCATATTATATGTAATGTTTTAATAATTGCACAATATCTTCAACATATTGGATTTTTCTTAGATTTTTTTTTCTATAATCGTATAATCGTTTATATGTCTTAAATAAAATTTCTTATATGAAAGTCAATTTTTTCTAATTTTTTATTGCCTCAAAACTCCCAAATTAGAGGCTTTTTATATTTTCTTAGTCTAAATATATAGACATACACACCCCACAGATTGCATCAAATCTACCCAAATAGGTCCCTGAATGTACTGAGTGTCACTCCTCTATTGGCACATTCTTCCATATGTTCTAGACCTGTTCTAGACCTGTCCTAGACTAGTGGCTCAGTTCTGGACGAAGGTTTTTGACCTTAATAATATACATCTGCAATTGTCCCTCCCATGTCTCTGGCCCTCCTGGGTATACAGGATGATAAACAGAGACCTAGATACACCAAGTTACTGGTTTCCTATCTATTGTAATATGCAAAAAAGGAAAATCTTTATAGGCGGGCCTCCCCCTCTCTAGACTCGTGGGAATCTGGCATTAACGCAATGTTACCTAAGTATAAATTAACATATATTAGTAGGAATTGTCCTAAAAAATATGACAAGATCTGGCAACCATGGTTATGAGTCTGAATGCATCTGCCTTTCTTTTTGGTTGGTGAGATTTGAGGATCCCAATGTACAATTGTATCAGAAGTGTGACCTGCCTGTATCTGATGACATTTTAACTACTGCTTCGTGTTGGTATGTTGCTTATTATATTCTTGTATCCCATTTATTTTCAATAAAAGAGCAATCCTAAAAAATATATACATATAGACACACACAAAACAGTATATCGTACTAACAACAAAACAAACTACCATAGGAAATGTCAATAAAAATCATTTGTAAACATACTGCCACCCAAAAAAATGCTTATAGAGAATAACTTAAAATGTATTCCCTTAAAATCAACAGGACTTAAAGATAATTTCACTAAAAAATCTTAAACGTATTAATATTGCAGATAGTATATATTTTATAAAAAGTTCATTGATATTTTTACATATTAAGAGAGATAAAAATTGTTTCTAGAAAAAATATTTTTTTTTATAAAGGTCTTCGCAACTTACCATAGTTCTGATATACAAATTGATAACTTGTTTCACTAGTTTGAACGATTTGTTGACTGAGTGATCAGACGGCATTGTAAAATGTACTGCATTGTAAAATGATAAAAGAATGGCTATATAAAGAGCCTATAGTAACAGTAAATACCTGAAAGATAGAATTTTGTCAAGTAGGGTTCAGTAAGGAGCTGAAGTAAATATGTTTTTAATGAAAAGTACCTGGGATATTAGGAAAAGGGGCAGAGACTGAAGGAGGAGATAAAGGAGGTGTTACAACATGTCATATGTACTAGCACCACATAAATTAAACCTTTCAAAGAGTACATACTGTATCTGGCAGCTAGAAGTAGTCTGCTTCAAACAGGTATTCTGCACGTGTGTGTGATAAGAAGAGATAAAAAAAAAAAAAAGGTTTGTTTTTAGGAGACTACTCATGAGAATCTCGACAACTTTTTGCAGATATAAAAATTTATAGAAAATGTAACGGCATGACAACAAATACATAGTGAATCAAAAAATGGCTATATGTTTAATTAAAATCAATTAGTGAAAAGTACAGGTAAAGTCAAGCAATAACAAGTTTCTGTGGACAAACATCTGCAGAGGTTACCCATTTGTACAGTGGTATGCTGCCTAAATGAGCAATCTTTAAAATAATATTTCACTCCATTAAAGAAGATGTCGCACAACATACAGTATTTTAAAAAACCTAATGGAATCCTCCAGAGAACCTGGTGCATGGAGCACTTGGTAAAGTTCGGATCAATGGCTGCCTTTTATTAGAACAATAAATGTCTTTCTTTCTATGCTGGCTGTAACTCCACCCCAGGCCGAAACCCAATTTATGGGCATTCCCATGGAGAAGCTTACAGTGAGCACCTGCTACTCCCTATATTCATGCAGGATGTGCTGACTGGAGGTGTCAGGAGTTGCCAGGAGCAGTGTCAGCAAACATAGTGCTGATGGAGAGATAATTGATCTTTTACAGTCATAGTAATAGCTTTTGGCTTGTGTTGTTGCCATTCTGTTGTTATGATAATCCCATTAATGATAATCCCATTACACATTCAACACAAGTTACCGTTCACAGCAACAAAAGACATTTATTAATATGACTGTAAAAGATGAATCACTTAATCTTCTGATTTCTAAATGTCAACCTCATCTGAAAAATTCCTTTTTTCTTTTTATCTCTTCTTATCACACACGTGCAGAATGGAGGATCCTGGTGTAATTGTGATATCTGGAGTCTCTTCTACTGTATCTGAAAAGTTAACTCGTTTAACTGATCTAATGGGAGTGGAACTACCCCTTAGGACTGAGCTTCTTTCATTTTACTGTTTTATCTGTTTCTAAAGCTCCAGAAATATGCATTTATGTCCTCATAATCATCTTTCTCAGGCAAATATTTGTTTATTTTTGTTTGTGTTATTTCCTCTAATATCAAATTCCAAACTGTATGTTTACCCTGACCTTGAATTAGTTTGCCCAGTATAATCGCTTGTTGTTTGAATTGTTTCTTTGTAACCCAATTCCAGAAACAGCATGTAATACTGACCTTATTTCAGTCTTTACTCTTTACTTGTAGGTATGCAAATGGGAAAAGAAAGGACGATACGGAATGGTGTAATAAAGGAGAGATGGGAATTATTATTATTATTAAACACAGGGGTCCTAAAACTATAGCCCGCAGGCTGGATATGGCCGCCAGGGTAATTTTCCCGTCCTGCGGATTTCCCCTTTAACATCGCAGCATTCCCCCTCCCTCTGCTACCTTAATCACACAAAAGGAGAAACATGACAGATCCGGACAAAGGGCAATTCTTTTTGAGTTAAGAAATAGGTGATTGGTTACTAGGCAGCGGGACGGTCCCAGCAATCAATCACCTGTCTTTCACTTGAAAAGTCTTGCCCTTTCTCCGGACCTGTCATGCTTCGTGTCTTGTGTGATTAAGGTAGCAGAGGGGAGGGGGAGTGCTGCGATGTTATGGAATGGGCAGTGTAATACTGCTGGAGGGTTCTGTGATGGGAGGGCTGTGTGTTGGGGATCCGTGATGGGGGCTTTGGAATGGGGGGAGTCTGTGATGGGGCTCTGTGATGCAGGCTTTGTGTTTGGGATCTGTGATGGGGGATCTGTTATGGGGGGCTTTGTGTTTGGGATCTGTGATGGGGGATCTGTTATGGGGGGCTTTGTGTTGGGGGATCTTTGATGGGGGGGAGTCTGTTATGGGGGATCTGGTATGAGGGCTTCGGGATGGGGGAGTCTGTGATGGGGGCTCTGATTGGGGAGATCTGTGATAGGGGGGAGTCTGTGATGGGGGGCTTTGTGTTGGAGGGAATATGTGATGGGGGATCTGTTATGGGGGGGTCTGTGATGGAGGACTCTGTGATGGAGACAAGTCTGTGATGGGGGATCTGTTATGGGGTAGTCTGTGATTGGGGCTCTGTGATTGGGGGAATCTGTGATGGGCAGGGCCAGGCTGCCTACTGGGACATTTCCGGTAGGCTGCCGGCCTGGGGGCCGCTTTGGGTTAAGCTGTGCCGGCAGCGCTCCCCTCACTCCTCCTCCTCCCCCTCATGTCACGCACAGAAGGCATCTCCCGCTCACTGTGTGTCTTAGAGCCCAGCGTGAAAAGTTTGGCCACGCTGTGAGAAAAGTCCCGCCCTCCTCCTAGATCAGTTTGTGTGATAGACAGAACAATGCGTCTATCACACAAGCTGATCTAGGAGGAGGGTGGGACTTTTCACACTGAGCTCCAAGACACACAGCAAGCTGGAGATGCCTGCTGCAGTGCTGTGTGTAATCCAGGCAATGGCAAATGGCTGTATTGAGGCTGCGATTATGGGCACGGTGAGGCTGCGATTATGGGCACATTGAGGCTGCTATTATGGGCACGGTGAGACTGCGATTATGGGCACGGTGAGGCTGCGATTATGGACATGGTCAGGCTGCAATTATGGGCACATTAAGGCTAAAATGATGGGCACAGTGAGGCTGAATGAACTGGCACAGAGGCTGAATTGATGGGCACATTGAGGCTGCATTTGATGGGCACTGGTCAGGCCTCCCTGATCTCTTGTACCATGTCTGCAGTCTCTGACCATCTCCTGTATCATGTCTACATATCTTACCAGCTTTAGTATCATGTCCTCAGACACTAACCATCTCCTGTACTATGCCTGCAGCCTCTGACATCTCCTATACCATGCCTGCAGCCTCTGACATCTCCTGTACCATGCCTGCAGCCTCTGACATCTCCTGTACCATACTCGCAGCCTCTGACATCTCCTGTACCATACCCGCAGCCTCTGACATCTCCTGTACCATGCCCACAGCCTCTGACATCTCCTGTACCATGCCCACATCCTCTGACATCTCCTGTACCATGCCCGCAGCCTCTGACATTTTGACATCTCCTGTACCGTGCCCACAGCCTCTGACATCTCCTGTACCATGCCCACAGCCTCTGCCATCTTGACATCTCCTGTACCATGCCCACAGCCTCTGACATCTCCTGTACCATGCCCACATCCTCTGACATCTCCTGTACAATGCCCGCAGCCTCTGACATTTTGACATCTCCTGTACCATGCCCACAGCCTCTGACATCTCCTGTACCATGCCAAATGCCTTTGACATCTTGAAATCTCCTGTACCATGCCCACAGCATATGACATCTTGACATCTCCTGTACCATCCCCACAGCCTCTGACATCTCCTGTACCATGCCCACAGCCTCTGACATCTCCTGTACCATGCCCACAGCCTCTGCCATCTTGACATCTTCTGTACCATGCTCATAGCCTCTGACATCTTCTGTACCATGCCCACAGCCTCTGACATCTTCTGTTTCATGCTCACAGCCTCTGACATCTTGACATCTCCCATACTATGTCTATAGCCTTTGACCATCTCCTGTACTATGTCCACAGCCTCTGACATCTCTTGTACCATGCCCGCAGCCTCTGACATCTTGACATCTCCTGTACCATGCCCACAGCCTCTGACCATCTAATGTACTATGCCTGCAGCCTCTGACATCTCCTGCACTATGCCAGCAGCCTCTGACATCTCCTGTATCATGTCTGCAACCTCTGACCATCTCTTGTCTTATATCATGTCTGCAGTCTCTGAGGGAGTCTGGAGAGGAGTCAACAGTGGGAGTGCCGCCGGGATTGGGGTCATGGGAAAAGTCATACTTGTGTGGACTGTGGATAGGGGACTAAAGGAAAACAGGAGCCAACTGTCTGAGCCCTGCAAGGTGCACAGCACCTCCAGGCCAATCTAAAGGGAGTGTCATTGGTGTAAGGGGGAGTGAATACAATTATGTAAGGGAGCACTGATATAAAGATTTCCCCCTTATATCAGTGCCCTAACCCCCCCCCCCCTTTCATTAGTGTATTCCTTCAGTGGAAGGTCGTCTCTGGTCCTCAGAGTTCCCAGTGTCCCAGGTGTCCCCCTTGATTGCTCCACTTTTACCACTTTTAACTGGAATTTGCTGCTATGTATATATATATATATATATATATATGTGTGTTTCTGATGCTTCTAATTGACATTTCATCTGATTTCACTGCCTGGGGATTGTCAGTTTGTCATTACACATCTCATCACACTATTAAGTCTATAGACAGCATTACAGCTAAGAGGTGGGCGTGGTTTGGCAGCAGATGTAGCTGGACACTGAGACAGCTCTCTCTTCCAAGTATCCAGCTAATGATCCTGTTGGCACCTCTCATGTTTACCACCGAACAGCATAGATCACACTGCTTGACTGCCTGTACCTCCAGCTATCACCTGCAGGTGTTTCCGAAGCTGACATATATGTCTAAGCGCAGTTCCACCACTCGGTCTCTTACAGACCATGCGGCCTTCCTCCTTGGCCTGCAAAGGAAAAGTACAGAAAAGCCGCACAGAAGTTTTTTGCAATGCCAAATCCTAAGGACCTGATCCTGCAATCCTTCTCCCCTGGTTATGACAGCTAGGAACACTTGGATGTGGATGATACGGCACCCCTAGATGAATCTGCTATCCCGCCGCCAGAATGGGACACTGTGTGTACACAAGCAAACATCTTTGCCCTGCATGTCACACAAGCCCCAGGCTCTGAGGAGCCAGAACCTACACTAATTTCCCCCGAACACACGACCAGGTTTTTTTTTACGACGGGAAAACTATGAGGAGAGCTTTTGGCCGGGAATCCCAGCCGTGTGTATGCTCCCTCTCAGTTTTTCTGATGGCAAAACTGCCAAACCCACCGGCAAAAAAAAAAGAGAGCCGGCTCTCTTTTTTACCGTCAGGATTCCCGACTGACTTTTTCCAGTCGGAAATTCCGAGCGTGTGCACGGGGCATCAGAGATATACTCTCAGCGGTTAAAACTTGTAACATTTCTATTGCATCCCTTGCCAATGACATAAAGGGTGTTAAAGCTGATGTAAACGTTTATTAGACAGGACATGCAGAACCTCAGGAACGGTACTGCGGCCATGGAGGGCCGCCTAAATGCTCTGGAAGATGAATGGGCCCCTCTGCAACATGATGTAGCTCAACATGCAGCAAAGCTACAAGATCATGAAAATAGGCTTCAGGGAAACAATGTGCAAGCAATTGGTATTCCTGAGAAAACTGAGGGGAAAAACCCAGTCACTTTCATCGAACAGCTAAGAGGTAACCATGATCATGGTCAGGGAACTATCCAAGCCATTTAACCATTTCTATGCTTCTGGTAGCAAATTTACCACCATCAATTAAAAAAATTAAAGCGTATATAAACCCAACATTTAATATTCCTGATATGTGCCTACTATACCAGGTACTTGTATGAAAAAGTATCCTGTTCTCTTTGCATTGCTTCTTTTGTGTGAAATCCCTGTTGTTCCTGCCAGTCCCTCTGTTTTTCTATTAAAAACTGACCTAAGCAACAAACACACTGTGGCTAGTTCTCCATCTGTGCTGGGAACTCAGCCTGCTCTCCTCCAATGATCAGACTTGTTCTGACACGCCCCCCCCCCACTCTGCAGAGCCTTTCACTGGTAGAAGCTCAGGGCCAGATTCTCAGCGGAGATACGACGGAGTATCTCAGATACCCCGTCGTATCGCCGTTTTTTTTGCCTCGTATCTATGCGCGTGATGCTTAGCATCACTTTTGCATAGATACGCTTCAACATCCGACAAGTGTAAAACCATTACACTTGTGGATCGTAGTTGTAATGACAACTCCGGCCACTAGGTGGCCTTTACGTTGTTTTCTCATTTGCCTATGCAAATGAGGCTAGTACGCCGATTCCCGATCGCTTTTACGCCGCCCCGTCGTCGCGTACGTCGTTTTCGTCCGCGTAAGGTTACCCCAGCTTCTATGTGGAGTAACCTTACGAAGTACCGTTGGATGCCGTCGGGTGCCGTCGGATGCCATGTTAAGTATGGCGTCGGGTCAGCGTCGGCTTTTTCCGTCGCTTACGTCGTTTTACTAACTCGTTCGCGAATAGGGGCATTGCGTAGTGACGATCACGTCGTTTTGACGTCGGTTTCAACGACGCTTTCCGACGTGAGCTGGAGCATGCGCACTGGGCTTTTTCCCGGGCCGGTGCATGCGCAGTTCGTTCGACGCGGGGGCGCGCTTAATTTAAATACAAGCCGCCTCATTTGAATTACGCGTACAAATGTAGCTCAGGCAATGAGCATGAAATAGAAATGTAATGTATTTGCCATCTTGGTAAAAAAAATAACCTTAAATAGGAACAGAAATCTCCCTCCACTAAGTCTGGCTGCAGTAATTTTTTTGTTTCTTTCTCTTTTTAAAGTGTATTTTTGTGCATGTACTCGAGAGAGGAGCCGGACTGCAGGAGTTGGGAGTAGGCAGACCCTCCCCCAGAGACAATCTGCCATCTTTCTCCATGCCCCCGGGTGGCAATGGCGGGTGTGAGGGGGTCCTCCCACACAGCCTTCCCTACCTGCTCTGCTTTGAAGCCCAACGGGGGACAATTTCGAGTGCGTGTAAGTGTGGTGGTTTTGTGGGGGGTTGGGTGGGCGTACTAAGCGCAGGCTTACCTCGCATAGCACACCCACCGGGAGCCGGGCTGAGACCACCAAACTCAATTCACATACAGCTGAGACCGGGATCCGAACCCTTAGCTGCAGAGGTGAATGGCTTGTCAGCGCAGTGCCAATCGCGTTGAACCACCGCAGCTCCCTGGCTGCAGTCATTTTAACTGTGGGCAGCTAAAGCTCCTGCCTGTTCACTTCCTGGATTTACACAGAGGCACACCTCCAGCTCTGCAGCCCTGCATATTTCATTGGCCCTTTTATGACTCATCCACCCTCCCTTCCTGGTAAACTCTCACAAAAGAGAGAGAGAGAGCTGTGCATGATGTCATAAGCCTAGGCTAATGACCAGACAAGAAACAGGAAGTGGGGTGTATAAGGTATTTACTGGCAGAAAAAAATGTTTTACTATCCAAAGTTAAAACAACAAGGGCAGAAGATTTAATAGATGGAAAGTTGAACAAATGACTAAAGGTCTGCTTTAATGATCATAATAGTGATATTAATCAAAAAAAGTGTAAAATTCATGCAGTGCTTGGGAAAGGTAAGTGAATTGAGACAATAATTCCAATGATAAGGATAATTATAAAAAGGAAACATAAAAATGCAATATCATTTGTGTAATAAAAGAGGAAATAAAGTAGAGAATTATTTATTTATTTTTCTCTCCTACAAATCTTTAACATATTTAGCAGTGCAGAAATTGGATTGGTGGATCTTTATAACTTCACTGGTTTGAGATTTTTCTCCTTGCGAAAGGTGTTGCTGAGAAAGGTAAACATGAATATCCAAAGCCATTCCGGAATCCAAAAAGCTAAAGAAAACTGTGGGAGAAATTAAAAAAAATCAACCTGCTATTAAAACAGCTTCTCCTGAGAAGTGAAAACTTCTCTATTTTTGACATATGCATCTGATGAGAAGTCCAAAAACCGTTCTGGCCGCGTACAAACGATCAGTCCATCCGATGAGAACGGTCCGTAAAATAGCGCAAAAAATAAAAACCGCACAGGTAATCAAATACCACCAAAAGAAAGCTCTATTTGTGGGAAAAATAGGATGTCAATTTTAAGTGTACTAACCAGCAGACATGTCGGGCGGACAGATTCCCACCGGATAGATTTCAAAGCTTGCTTTGAAATCTGTCGGGTGGACAAATCTGTCCGCTAGCCCATACACACGAGCGGAGATGTCTGCTGAAACGGTCCATCGGACCGTTTTCAGCGGACATATCCCCTCGTGTGTACGAGGCCTAAGTGTTGTTGTTTCCAGCATTCACAATGAACAGTACAGCATATAGAGCAGATATATGTGGCTTTGATCACACCTCAATGTTTAGGTGTGAATTGGCCCTGTGAGATTTTTTATATACCTGTCTTATGGCCTGATGTGAATATTTTTGATTACCAATACATGTGTGTGTGGATATTGTATGCTGTACCCATATTTGTACAGTCATTGCCAAAAGTTTTAAGAATCACACAAATACAAATTTTCACAAAGTCTGCTGCTTCAATTGTTTAAGATCTTTAGGTCAGTCGTTACTATTGTATACTGAATTATAATTGCAAGCATTTCATAAGCGTCAAAGACTTTTATTGACAATTAAGTTGCTGCAGAGTTGACCATTCTTTTTCAAGACTGCTGCAATTCTCCCTGGCATGCTGCCAATCAACTTCTAGGCCACATCGTGACTGATGGCAGCTCATTCTTGCATAATCAATGCTTGGAATTTGTGGGGTTTTTTGTTCACCCGCCTCTTATGGCTTGACCACAAGTTCTCAATGGGATTAGGGTCTGGGTAGTTTCCTAGCCATGGGCCCAAAATGTTGATGTTTTGTTCCCCAGGCCACTTAGTTATCACTTTTGCCTTATGGAAAATTGCATTGTTCATCACCAAACTGTTCTTGGACGGTTGGGAGAAGTTGCTCTCTGAGGATGTTTTTGTACCATTATTTATTGATGGATGTGTTCTTAGGCAAAATTGTGAGTGAGCCCACTCCCTTGGCTGAGAAGCAACCCCACACAATAATGGTCCCAGGGTGCTTTACTTTTGGCATGACACAGGACTGATGGTAGCACTCAACTTTTTTTTCTTCTCCGGACAAGGTTTTTTCCAGATGCCCCAAACAATCGGAAAAGGGAATCATCAGAGAAAATTACTTTACCCCAGTCCTCAGCAGTCCAATCCCTGTACCAGGGCTCAAGTCCTCCGGGAAGTTCCTGCACTTTTTTCACAGAAGGAACTCAGAGACAATCCTTCACTAAGCGTCGATGCCCAGCTCGAGTCACTCTCAGGGGCAGGTGAACCTTAGTAATCCTTTATGTTACTGGCCGCTTCCTTTATATGGATTCATCAGGTAGTGTGCGGGTATTCCGTCACTTCCTCGATGCCGCAATGTCTCCTGGGAGCTTTTGTCATTGTTCCCAGGAGACATTGCAGAGGTCTGCCGCAAGTTATCACGGGATTTAGAAAGAACTTGCTGACGGAATACGCACGCACTACCTGATGAATACATATACAGGAAGCGGCCAGTAACATAAAGGATTACTAAGGTACAGTGAAAAAAACATGCGGTTTAGTAATTATACATATGAGCGTGTCATTTTTTTTTTTTTTTGGTGGGGGAGTGGATCTTGGGTGGGAGTTCCCACACTTTTTTCCCCAGGACCTGACCCCTGCCCTGTACCTGTTGCAGAACACAAGTCTGTCCCTAATGGTTTTTCCTGGAGAAAAGTGGCTTCTTTGCTGCCCTTCTTGGCACCAGGCCACCCTCCAAAAGTCTTCCCCTCAATGTTCATGCCGATGTACTCACACCTGCCTGCTGCCATTCGTGAGCAAGCTCTGCACTGGTGGTGTCCCGATACCCACAGCTGGATCAACTGTAGGAGACGGTCCTGGTGTTCGCTGGACTTTCTTGGGCGCCCTGAAGTCTTCTTCACATATACAGTGGAAATGTTTATTATGGTATTAAGTTAATTTTCATGGCAAGAAGAGAATTTTCAATTAATTGCAATCCATCTGATCACTCTTCGTAACATTCTGGAGTATATTCAAATTGCCTTTCATAAAAACTAAGGCAGCAGACTTTGTAAAAATTAATATTTGTGTAATTCTCAAAACTTTTGGCGATGGCTGTACTTCCTTTATTCCTCACCTGGATAGAGTGAGACAAGTGTCCTGCTGTTCTCCGCGATATTCCAATGGTCCTTACTGCTTGACGAGCATAGTCTTTAGCCTCAACAAAAAGGAATGGCTTTGTTTTCAAGAACGTACTAAATGCTGTAATATTGGTTTTTACCAGATATGTAACTAAGCTTTGAATAAAGATTCCCTTGGAAGTATATTCATAATGTAGTGTTTGAGTAAACCGATCCATGAAAGACTGTAAAGAGAGAATATTGTATAAATAATACTCAATGACATGTATGTCAAATGCAAATAAAAAGCATTATAGGCCCCCGGGCAATACAGTGCACTGGGGCCCTGTCTACACAACCACGCACAAGAATTTACTGCCAAAAATCATGAAATTTACTGGCAGAACCAACATTTTTTATTGGCACTGCAAAAAAGTACCTAAAATTACAGTTTTACAAATTTCTTCATTGGCATGAAAGAGAAAAGAAAAGGAGAAAAGCGCCTCTGGGTTATCTAATAAGATTTTTAATAACAAATAGGACGTATCTAACACTTACATGTAGTGTGATATCGCCCGGAGATGAAATGCTGGCAGTCTAGGAGAGCAGGAAGGTCTCAGGCTTATGCAGGCTGTAATGATCATCCAATCAGTGGTTTCAGAAGCGCTGAGTGTGTCACTGCAGAAGATAGACGTGCTGACAGGGGAGCAGTTTTTCAGCCTAGGATTGCTGACACCCTGATGAACTTCTCCCTTACCAACTGCTCCCCTGTCAGCACGCCTAGACTGCCAGCATTTCATCTCCGGGCGATATCACACTACATGTAAGTGTTAGATACGTCCTATTTGTTATTAAAAATCTTATTAGATAACCCAGAGGCGCTTTTCTCCTTTTCTTTTCTCTTTCATGTATTTGAGTCGACTTCACTCATGGAGAAGCAGCCCTGGTTATTTACTACAAATCATTTTCTATATGATTGCTATTTTATAGACATGGACATCTGAGCTTAATTTTATGGATATCACTGAACATTCGGAGCGCTGTATCTTTGTTTTTTTTGTTCATTGGCATGAAGGTTAGGTTACTGTAACCCAGCCTGATCAGAGTTTCCTCTTGCATCAGAGTCTGCAGGATTCCCCCTTACAGTGAAAGGGAACTCTTATGTAAAGGGGAACACTGCAGATCATGATGTAAGGGGGAACTCTGATGTGGAGGGGGGCTCTGGTGACCAGAGACCACCTTATATCAGAATCCACTGCTTTCTCTTTACATCAGAGTTCCCACTTACATCACGGTCCTCAGACTGAGTTCCCCCTAGCACTGTAAGGGGGAATCCTGCAGACTCTGATGTAAAGGGGAACCACCTTCCGTAGAGTAAATACACTAAGGTAAGGGGGGGGCACTAATATTTTTGTATTCACTCCCCCCTTTCTTTAGCAACCACCCGCCCTTAGACTGGCCTGGTGGTGCTATCACTGACCTCCTCTCAGGTGCACCATGCAAGGCTCAGTCAGATGGCTCCAGATTGGCTGCTCTGGTTTTATCCTATAGTCTCTTCATGTCTGACTTCTCCTGTGACCCCCATCCCAGCGGCGCTCCCACTCTTAACTCCTCTCCAGACTCTTCCTCAGAGACTGTAGACATGATACAGTTCTACAGTTCTGACCCGCCATTCTCCACCATTTTTTACTGGGGTCGCTGGGCAGCCGATGGGGGCCCCCCAGGCAAGTGGGGCCCCCGGGCAACTTCCCAGTGTGCCCAATGGAAAAGACAGCCCTGGTTTGAATACAGTGGAATTAAAGTGTAAGTATAACCATAGTTCTGGATAGACTAGGGAAGGATTAGTACCACTGTTGTGTTTTTATTGCTGTCCGTATCCCGCTGAATAGATTAAAGCCCATTTCTGGGTAAATACTTCGCTCTAACCCACCCTGCACAGTTTTTTCTTACCTTGTGAAGAATGGTTTACTCACCTAAATCTGCCATCCAGGTCCCTTAACGACTATGGCCCGGATTCACAAAGCACTTACGCCGACGTAAGTACAAATATGCTCCGTCGTATCTGTACGCGGAACCCACAAACTTAGATACGCCTAAAAACAGACTTCATCCCACCGACGTAACTTGCCTACGCTGGCGTAGAGTGGGAGCATATTTACGCTGGATGCATGTGGCTTTCCCATTGATCTTCTATTCAAATGTGCAAATGAGGGAGATACACCGATTCACGAACGTACTTGCGCCCGGCGCATGATTTAACCGGTTTGCGTACGTTTTACGTTCGGCGTAAAGTTATTCCCCATAGATGAGGCGCAACCCATGCAAAGGTATGGACCAGGGAACACAAGCCTAGGTATTTTACGTTGGACGTCTGTGAATATGGGCCGACGTGGGTCTGGCTGGGTGTAGGTTATGTTCACGGCGTACACAGTGATCCGGCGTATCGTAGGCAGTTGTTCCGATGTGGTTGTGAGCATGCGCACAGAGATACGTCCATGTCCTGACACATGCACAGTTCATTTTAAGTACTTGTCTGGAGCCCGGCCCATCATTTGCATGGGGTCACGCCCACTTCCACCTACTTCCACTTACGCCGGCTTACCCGTACGAAATATACACTACGCCGGCGCAGAGTTGGGAGCATTTGTTTGTAAATTCCATGCTTGCCGCTCCGTGCTGCGCCTGCGTAGCGTAAAAGAGATACTAAATCCAAACTATAAGACCAGAGAAAATTCCATGAGGAAATGCCTCTGGATGGAAAAAATGTGAAATAAATAAAGTCTCTAGTGAAAAAAAAGTCTCTAGTGAAAAAACCCAAGAGTCCAGATAAGTCCAAATTGAAATGGTGGTGCCAGGAAAGGGTGACAGCAGAAAGCACCTCAGGTGGTCCCCAGCTCCTCACCTCAAGGCTATAGCTCGGATAGCCTGCAACAGCACCTCCCGGTGGAGGACAGTGATCCCTCGGCAGGGCAAGCAGCAGAGGCACTCCTCAGCGGTAAAGGTAAAACAGAAAAGAAAGCAAGTGAGTGACAAAAAAGGCGTCTAGTAGGCAACAAGTGTCACTTGTACATCCACTCACCACGGGGTGATGGATGATGGGCCTATCTCCCACGAACAGCGAGTTCGTACTTCTAATGGCAGATATCCTCTTCTAAGCTGGCCAGATGGTCACTCACAACAAGGGATCTCTCAGATGGCATACATGATAAAAGAAACAGACCATAGCGCAATCCCGCAAGGTAAAAAACACATTTAATAAAAAATAAAACTCACATTTAAAACGATCCAAAAGGCACAAAACAAACAGACGTCAGGAACACACTGCGTCAGGCGTGTGGACTCTGTGGCTCCTAGGATCCCTACGCGTCTCGTCACACCTCGTGACTTAGGAAGTCACGAGGTGTGACGAGACGCGTAGGGATCCTAGGAGCCACAGAGTCCACACGCCTGACGCAGTGTGTTCCTGACGTCTGTTTGTTTTGTGCCTTTTGGATCGTTTTAAATGTGAGTTTTATTTTTTATTAAATGTGTTTTTTACCTTGCGGGATTGCGCTATGGTCTGTTTCTTTTATCATGTATGCCATCTGAGAGATCCCTTGTTGTGAGTGACCATCTGGCCAGCTTAGAAGAGGATATCTGCCATTAGAAGTACGAACTCGCTGTTCGTGGGAGATAGGCCCATCATCCATCACCCCGTGGTGAGTGGATGTACAAGTGACACTTGTTGCCTACTAGACGCCTTTTTTGTCACTCACTTGCTTTCTTTTCTGTTTTACCTTTACCGCTGAGGAGTGCCTCTGCTGCTTGCCCTGCCGAGGGATCACTGTCCTCCACCGGGAGGTGCTGTTGCAGGCTATCCGAGCTATAGCCTTGAGGTGAGGAGCTGGGGACCACCTGAGGTGCTTTCTGCTGTCACCCTTTCCTGGCACCACCATTTCAATTTGGACTTATCTGGACTCTTGGGTTTTTTCACTAGAGACTTTTTTTTCACTAGAGACTTTATTTATTTCACATTTTTTCCATCCAGAGGCATTTCCTCATGGAATTTTCTCTGGTCTTATAGTTTGGATTTAGGATTGTTTTTCACTGGTTTCACATTACACTGGCTAGTGTGTTGGGTTTTTCCTTATTGTAATAATAATTTTTGTATTTATTGGTTATCACCCTTATGTGTATATTCATTCACATCATTGTTTCGATTATGTTGGTTATCATGTTGTCCTAAACCCACCTGCATCCACCCATCCAGCCACCCGTCCCATCCATTCACCCCTATCACCCACACCCCCCCTCCTCCCCCCCTGTTCACTTTCAGCGCAGACAACACCCCCTTCTTTTACATATACATTTTTCTCTCTGCCCAGGACAGAGTGTCAGGAGTCTGCTGCAGAATCCCCAGTCCACCTTCCAGCCCAATTCCACTCCCACCCATCCCCCTTGGTAGCGCAGGAGTCTTTCCATATATCCGTAAAAGAGATACGCTACGGCGGCATTAAATATGCGCCGATGTATGTGAATCCGGGCCTATGTTTCCACATGCAGGGGACTGAAAATCCAGCCATTTCCCTACAGTTTCCTTGCACTGACATATGTCATTTATTATTCATTTTTTTTTACTAGTAATGACTTTATGGCGGACACATCGGACACTTTTTACACATTTTTGAGACCATTGTAATTTTTACAGCGATCAGTGCTATAAAAATGCACTGATTACTGTGAAAATGACACTGGCAGTGAAGGGGTTAACCAATAGGTGGCGATGAAGGGGTTAAGTGTGTCCTAGAGAGTGTTTTTAACTGTAGGGGGGATGGGCTGTGTGTGACACGATACTGATCACCACTTCCGATTACAGGAAGCTGTGATCAGTGTCCTGTCACTCGGAAAACTAGGGAAATGTTTGTTTACATCAACATTTCCCCATTCTTCCTCTCCTTGAGACAATCGCAGGTATTCCCGCAGACATCCAGTCGCCAGGACCCGCAGTCAAACTCACGGAGCTCGGGGCGAATCCACAATGCCGCTTCTTAAAGGGGACGTATATACGTCCACCTGCCTGCACGTGCCATTCTGCCAACATACTGTATATCGCATACCTGCTAACATAGTTAACATGGTACTGCGGGACACTTGGGGACACGGGCCATTTGTCATTATAGTTGTTGAGCGGGGGGGGGGGGTGCGGGGAGACAATGGGCCAGATTCAGGTAGAGTTAGGCTGGAGTATCCATTGATCCGCCAGCCTAACTGTCACTTTAAGCCGGCGTTTTTGTTTTCTGTAACCAGAAAACAAGAAACGCCGGGTTGGAGTTCCGATGCGATCGGCGTAATTGAATTTCGCCATCGCATCGTTACTTCAACTTAAAAATGGCGCCTGGGGCGTTCCCGCTGATTAACGCTGAAAAAATATGTTAATCAGCGGGAGTCGGAAATTCACGATCTTTTTCGGGTGCGACGCAGTGACTTTACGACGTTTCCGGAAGCGATACGCAACGTAAAGATAAAGCAGCCCCCTAGTGGAGTATCCTATGTTAAGTATAGGCGTCGTCATCGCGTCGGAAAAAATAAAAATCACGTTCATGAATGGGGATGTGACGTCATTGACGTTCACTGACAGAATTTGGAGCATGCGCACTGGGATGCATTGACACTCGACGCATGCGCAGTACGTTCGCTGCGGGATCGCGCATAGTTTAAATAATACACGCTCCGTACCCGCCCAATTTGAATTCCGCCGGCTCATTTGCGATGCGCTGCCGCAACTTTAGGAGCAAGTGCTTCATGAATAACAGCACTTGCTCCTAAAATTTCGGCAGAGTAACGTAAATGAGAAGCGTTACTCCAGAGCAAAGATGCTCTCATCTACCTGAATCTGGCCCAATGTGTTTTCATTGTCTCCCCACATGCATGAAGTCCCAAAAGGGGGGGGGAAGCTCGCTGACTAACCCCCAGCCAGAACAGCCCGGATGATGGGGGCAGGCTGAGGAGGGACAGGAAGTGAGAAAAAAAAACATTTAGAAGGTAAATCGACGGAAAAGGTAAGTGAACCAATAATGCACTAGCTTAAGAGCCGGTTCACACTGGGGTGGCACGACTTCGGGGGCGACTCGGCAAGACGTCTTTACAACCCCTTTAAGTTGTTCTTATTTAGTAGCTGTGTTTCCATAATAAATCAAGTAGATTCCTTACCTTAGAAGATGCATAAATGTTCATCAGAGGGGTGGGTTTTAAAGAAGTTCCAGAGCTCACATTGACAATGGCTCCTCTCTTCCTCTGTACCATCCCTGGGAGAACTATATGAACCATCATGACAGCTGCTCCGATATTAATATTAATAATTTCCCATAGTTTGTCTTCTGGAACCTCTGTAGTGATCTCTGGATACTCATAGAATACTCCAACATTGTTAACTAAAATACCCACTTCCACATTTCTCAGAGCCGACTTAATATGAGGATAGACTTCACGTCCCAGGCTGAAATCAGCCACTATGAAGCGAGTTTTTACTTTGTAAGTTGCAGCAATGGCTTCAGATACTTTCTTCAGCTTCTCAGGGTTGCGGCTGACTAAGATGATGTTCATACCATGACTGGCCAATTCCTCTGCGTATGCTTTACCAATGCCGTCTGTGGCTCCTGTAAAAAATAAATTATAGGGCGCAGTGATTTATAGGGACTGTATTAGGCTGTGGTTTATTCTTTCCCCTTTCAATATTTTTATTATTGTAATTTTTAGGAATAACAGAAGAAAAAAAAGCGGAATAGGTGGTTAAACATCAAACCGTAGTTTAGGTCATATGAAATATATGGGTAAAACTGAAAGAACAGTTATAATAAACACATGTTAATATTGCAATCTGTGGTTTATTCTTACACAAAATAGTCTATTGGACATACTGATGCTAAACTAAAAATAAATCCTTGAAAAAAAAAAAAATTACCCCTAGGGGCTTTGTGTTGCAAAAATCACTAATGAGCCTATGGGAGGTCACACATGCGTGTCGTGGCCTGCACAACGACATGCATGTGTGGTGCAGGCCACGACACGCATGTGTGACCTCCCGTAGGCCCATTAGTGACCTCCCGTAGGCCCATTAGTGGTTTTGCCTTCGGTTCTCTCCCTGGAGTCATTTCTCCATCTGACCCTGGGACTTGCTCCAACTCCCCCCTGTTGGTCTTCCCGGTTACCCAGTTTTGTCCTTGATGGTGTGGCTCGGTGTCCGATCCTGGTCTGCTTTTCAATATGTGCCTTGGTGAGTGGCAGTTTGATTTCATACATTATTGCTTATTAATATTGCTATGGGAGGACACCATGCACCCCTACATATACCATTATGTTGGGGTGGTTAGGTCCTCTTTATGTTTGTGTTTACATTTTTATTGATTTGCATATTTTCTCTTCATAGAACCTATGTTTGCATAAAAATACTTGCTCCCTGAAGAAGACGGCTACTACGAAGGTCGAAACGCGTCTTTTTTCGCACTTAGTGCTTATATGCATACAGTACTGTTATAATTTGAATTGTTATTGTCACCATTTTGTGATCAATTTGTTTGCTTTATCTGTTCATGGATTGATTTTTATCTAAGCTCATATCCTGAGTTCCCTTTTGTTTAAGGGCTCCTTTTTGATTAACCTATTTATTCCAATAAATTTATATTATTTTACCAACTTGTATATTGTTTATATCGTGCTGCAACACAAAGCCCCTAGGGGTAAATTTCCTTTTTTTAAGTACTATCAGGGGTGTGCAGCATCCTTTATCAATGGGTTGTAATACCTTTTCTTTGCTAAAAATAAATCCTTAGACAGCCTGCTTAAAATAATAAAAATAAATCACATTTTTTTTATATATATTTATTGACAAAATATCCAAATGGCCCATCTAATTAGGTACCTCTACAGATTTATTGAATTTGTGTCTATAGATGTAATTTTTGTTTACATAAAATTATTATGGTTATTATTACTGCTTTCTGGGAGGTATAAGGCCCCATTCACACCTGAGGATAGCGTTTTTGAGCAATTTTTCTGGCGTTTTGTCACACGTTTTGTTGTGCGTATTCACAGGTATTCGTTTGCATACATCGTTGTCCGACGTTTTTGAACTCTGTAGTTTTTTATTTTAGCCAATAGGAAAAATGATCATCTCTTTCATCACTTGTTGCTATGTTTTTAGATTTTTTTTATCTTCTTCCTGGCTAAATATTCTATTTCAACGCTCGATGTGGCGATAGACGCTTGAATTGAACGTTTCCATTCGTTTCTATGGGAATACAAACGTTCAAAAATGCCCAAATCAGCCCAATTCGAGCGTCAAAAAAGGGTCCAGAACTTGTTTGAGCTTCAGGCGTCCGGCTTCAGACGTTTTGGAGTGGAGATGTGAACCATCTCCATTGGGAATATTGTCATTTTTCCCCTCTAGCGTTTTGGAGCTTCATGCTTCAGGCTACAAAACGCTCAGGTGTGAATGCAGCCTTAAGGTGCCTTGGTGATTGTACGGTATACTGTTTGTGTTGGATCGATGGATATATATTGCTAGTTAAGTATGTACAGTGCTGACCTAGGATTTATTCTTCTTACTCACCAGTAACTATAGCCCATTCTCCATACTGTCTGATATGCTTTGTCCTGCTTAGAAAATAAGGGATGACATATTGCTGTATCATTGAATAACAGAAACAAAGAAGACCAAAAACATTCCATATGATGAAACACCCTCCAACGGCGGCCAGAATCTCCATGTGACTGAAAAAGAGCTGGAACATGTCCTTGGATATCAAGACAGGAATATTATACACCTCATTCACAATCTCCGTCATGTCACTGAAACCAAGTCCTTCCATCTGAAATATTAATTATTAAAATGAAAAGTGGAAAAATTATCTACTTGCACTTTAAAGTGGAACTCCATTCTGCTCACATAATTTGTAATAAAACATCTTTGCCATTCTGAAGCTTCCCTCCAACCACTTTGAATATCATTTTATATGTACTGTGATTCTGTACTTGCCAAATATGCTGCAAAAATCTCCCTCCGCTAAGTCTGGCTGCTATATTTTAGGCCCCTTCACTTCCTGGCAAACTCTGAGGCCCCGTACACATGGCAGAGAACCTCGATGGGCAGAACACATCGTTCCGCCCGTCGAGGTTCTCTGCCGGCCGTCAGAATCGGCGACCCCCCCGCCGGGAAAGGCAACCAGCCATTCATCCCGACGGGCCGTCGAGCAAATAGAGAACCTGTTCTCTATTAGCTCGACGGGTTTCCCGACGGGAGGGGCTCGCCGAGAGCGTACACACGGCCGAGGTTTTCGGCAGAATGCGGCTCCCAGCGAGGTTCTCGATGGTTTCTGCCGAGAACCTCTGCCGTGTGTACGGGTCTTGACGAGAGGGAGCGAGCTGTGCATGATGTTATAAGCCTAGGTTGTTTGTTTTTTTTGTTTTGTTTTTTTCAGACAAGAAACGAGAAGTGGGCTGTGCAAGGTATTTACTGGCATAAAAAAATGTATTACTATCCAAAGTTAAAACAACAAGGGCAGAAGATTTAAAGCGGATGTTCACCCTAAATCAACTATCTGCCATTAGATCCAGCATACTGCTGACATGTGCAGTATGCTGTTTTTTTTTTTTTTGTGTACTTATCGTTTTATCAGGGATTTTTATCCGGCTCCAAGCGGAGATTCCTGCGGGGAATAGGCGTTCCTAAGACAAGCGGAGTTGATTGACGTGCTAGTAAAGCGCGTCATGCCTTCCGAAAATAGCCGAAGTGACACTCAGCAATTTACGGCGCCTGCGCAGTCAGCTCTACACAGTAGGCGCAGGCGCCGTATAGTGCTGTAAACAGCCGAGTGGCACTTCGGCTATTTTCGGAAGGCGTGACAAGCTTTGCTAGCACGTCAATCAACTCCACTTGTCTTAGGAACGCCTATTCCCCGCGGGGAATCAGCTCGGAGCTGGATAAGAAGACCCGATAAAATGATAAGTACACCAAAAAAACAGCATACTGCACATGTCAGCAGTATGCTGGATCTAATGGGAGATAGTTGATTTTCAGGGTGAACCTCCGCTTTAATAGATAGAAAGATGAAAAAGATACAAATCACTAAACAGTTATCATGTTTCTAGTACATGTTAGAAAATTTAGACATTCAATGATTCTTTGCCATGCCAACATTAAAAAAAAATTAACTGGTAAAGAAGAAAACATGTCATGAGAGAAATATGGAGTACACAGTGCCCCTTGTTACTCATTCACAAAAAAACTAATATATATATCGCCCATAAAACTAAAGTCATTCACATCATCCAGCAATGTAGATCCAAAATCTCTTTTGACCTTGTAAGGGCAGGCAGATAATTTCCCTGGATTAGAATTTTTTGTGTGTAGCGCCTGGCTACTTTCAGAGCCGGTGCTATGTTAAATTTAGTGGAGAATTCAGAAAAATAGTTAGCTCTGAATTAGTTTGACTGTTTAAATGTGGGTCTCTGCTCTAGCTGTGAAAATATGGTTTTACAGCGGAGAAGTCGGAAGAAGACCCCTGAAGTTGGAAGAAGACCCCCCAGAGCTGCCTAATAAATTACTTTAAAAACCTGTCTAGTGTGTTTTTTTCTTGACACTTTTTCCCCCAGGTGAATGGGTAAGGGTACGATGTACCCCATGCTCATCCACATAGGGTGGGGGGCCGGGATCTGGGGGGCCCCTTATTAAAGGGGGCCCCCAGATTCCAATAAGCCCTCCGCCTGCAGACTCCGACAACCAACAGCCAGGGTTGTCGTGAAGAGGCCCTTGTCCTCGTCAACATGGGGACAAGGTGCTTTGGGGTGGGGGCACACCCCCATGTTGAGGGAATGCAGTGTGGTACGATTCGGGCGGGGGTGCTCACTCGTCCCCATCCCCTTTCCTGATCGGCCGGTCTGGCATGGATTTTGGGGGAACCCCCACACAGTGTAGGGGGTTCCCCTTAAAACCCATACCAGACCTAAGGGCCTGGTATGCTCTTGGAGGGGAAACCCATGCCGGTTTTTTATTTAAGATTTGGCGTGGACTTCCCCCTCAAGATTCGCACTGCAAAAGTGTGAATCCAGTCTCAAAGAATAATCAGCTCTGAGGGAGGGAGGGGTTTGCCTGAGAAAACTAGTTCCTCTTCCTGTAAAGTTGCTTCAGTTAAGACAGTGATCCGACTTTGGAGGCAACTTCCATTGAAATCAATGGGTACAATGTCGCCTAGAAGTCAGATTGAAGTAGTACAGGAACCTTTACTGAAGTCGGAGTGTACATTAAGACGGTTCTCATTCACTTACATTGATTTTCTCATGTCGTGCGACTTGAAGTCGGGTCCCAAGTCGCCCCTGTGTTAACCGGCTCTTAGTGTGAAATCTTTTATACTGATGATACAATCATCAGCCCCTATATGAATATGCATCTGACTGCTATGCCACCGTTTTGTGAGCAAGCAAGACAAAGAGCCAATAAGGGATGAGACCTGTGTCCCTCAACAGACTTGGATAGGTGCTAATATTGAATTAAAATATTCAAATATATATGTATTTTTTGGGGGAAAAATATTCATTTCATTGAGGCATATTGGATGTATGCAGAACTGTGTGACTAGGATTTTTGCAATCTCTACCCTTGTCTTCTTTATTACCCTAGGTTCCCCCACCCTATTGGGTGATTGGCTAAGCTCTACTCATACTTCCCATCTTGGGGTTTATTTCATTATTATAAGGTGGGCATCACATTTTCTGGGAAGACAAATGTCTTTGTTCCCCCGTCAGGTATTCTGACAGTAAGCGGACCGGCTGTAAAAATACAATACACGCAGTAGGATATTTGTCTAGCTAGTATAATTTGGATGGGGGAATCTGTAATTTAGCATGGATGGGGAAAATCAGTATATGGCCAGTGTTAGTTATGACTTTGAGATTTAATACTAACTCTCCAAATCAATGCAATGTAGGTACTTTAGGGTATGTATGGACCATAGTTATATAAACGTGGATATCGGAACCAAGACATACTGGCAATTAGGATGATTTACTTTTATTTTTCACAGAAAAAGTTATAATCTGCTGTTTTCATAGGCCCGGATTCACACAGCACTTACGCCGACGTATCTCCAGATACGCCGTGTAAGTACAAATATGCGCTGTCGTATCTGTGCGCCGAACACACAAACTTAGATACGCCTAAAAACTTCATCCCACCGTAACGTAACTTGCCTACGCCGGTGTAGAGCACGCACATATTTACGCTGGACGCATGTGGCGCTCCCATAGATTTTCTATTCAAATATGCAAATGAGGGAGATAAGCCGATTCACGAACGTACTTGCACCCGGCGCATGATTTACGTGGTTTGCGTAAGTTTTATGTTTGGTGTAAAGTTTTTCCCCATAGATGAGGCGCAACCCATGCAAAGGTATGGACCAGGGAACACAAGCCTACGTATTTTACGTTGGACGTCTGTGAATATGGGCCGACGTGGGTCTGGCTGCGTTCACGGCGTACACAGTGATCCGGCATATCTTTGGCAGTTGTTCCGACGTGGTTCATTTTAAGTACTTGTCTGGCACCCGGCCCATCATTTGCATGGGGTCATGCTTCATTAACATGGATCACGCTCACTTCCAGCCCACTTCCACCTACTTCCACTTATGCCGGCTTACGCCTACGAAATATACGCTACACCGGCGCAGAGTTGGGAGCATTTGCTTTGTGAACTCCATGCTTGCCTCTCTGCGCTGCGCCGATGTCTGTGAATCCGGGCCATTGTGACCATCTGAGGGCCACTTTGGCCCCTTCTGAGACTCTACATTGTAGGTATCATGTAAAATATATATATATATATACAGTATATATATATATACATATAGGGCCAGATTCCCGTAGAATTTCCGCTGGCGTAGCGTAAGCCATTTACACTACGCCGCCGCAATTTAACAGAGCAAGTGCCGTATTCCCAAAGCACTTGCTCCGTAAGTTGCGTTGGCGTAGTGTAAATGGCTCTGCGCATCCCTGCGTAATTCAAAGGGGGTGGCTTGTATTTAAATTAAGCGCGCCCCCGCGTCGATTGAACTGCGCATGCGCCGGCCTCAAAAATAGCCCAGTGCGCATGCTCCAGCTCACGTCGAAAAAAGTGAATGAAACCGACGTGAGCGTCGTTTACGTAAATCTCTATTTGCGAACGACTTAGTAAAACAACGTAACCGACTGAAAAAGACGACGCTGACCCGACGCCATACTTAACATGGCAATGACGGAACTTCGTAAGGTTACCCCTCATATAGCAGTGGTAACCTTACGCGTACGGAAACGACGTAAACAACGACGGGGCGGTGTAAAAACGTTCAGGAATCGTCGGATTAGGCTCATTTGCATAGGCAAATGAGAAATCATCGTAAAGGCCACCTAGCGGCCAGCGATGTCATTACATCTACGATCCGACAGTGTAATTGTTTTACACATGTCGGATCTTCACTGTATCTATGCGTAAGTGATTCTAGGAATCACACGCATAGATACCCAGTACAAAAACAGAGATACGACAGTGTTTCCTACGAAACGCCGGCATATCTCTTTTGAGAATCTGGCCCATATTGTCCACAGTAAACATTTTGGGCTTGCTGTTATGAGTGTGGCCATCAGAAGGCATTTTAGTGCCTGTGTGTTAGCATTGGCATTGCCATTCTGCTGTATATCCAGAGCTAAAGGCCATAGCTCTTCCACCAATATGGTTTCATAATACAAGATATGTCTAGAACTATTTTTTTTTATTTTATTTTACTTTGCAGCCTCTTGTAATTATACACATATGAGTGTGATGTGAATTGAACAGAAATTACAATTGCAATTGATAGATTTCTTGTTGTATATATATATACATGCATCTCAAATGACTTTTGTGTTACTTCTAGATATACTCCCCATTTGTTTCTCATAAAGCAGACACAAGTGTCTGAGAAACATGTCAAACAGGTACTGCAACTCCACCAGTGATTTTGTCTGGAAAATCAAGTTTTAGAACTGTGGTTTGGTGAAGGAACGTGGCTGAAGACCACGATGCGCAAAGTTTTTTAATTATATATAGAAATACACATTTTAAGAACTTTCATTTTAAATGGACAAAAAAAAATATGTTTTTATAAGCTTTTTAACTTTCTGTTTACACTGGTGACACCACCACCACTAATTTTCCCATCTGATGGTTTACTTAAAGTGGAGGTCCGCCAATTATTATTATTTTTTTTAAAGTCAGCAGATACAAATACTGCAGCTGCTGACTTTTAAAATAAGGAAACCTACCTGTCCAGCGTGCTCGCAATGTCGGCACCTCTTGGATCTCTCGCTCAGCACTCAGATGCTGCTGCCGCCATCTTCGGTAAGGGAGTCAAGAAGTGAGGCCTTGCAGTGGCGTAGCTAGCCGCAGATAATGTGGCTATCTATGCCCGGAAGTGGGTGCAAATACCTGTCTTAGACAGGTATCTGCTCCCCCCTCCCCTCTGAAAGGTGCCAAATGTGACACCGGAGGAGGCTGCTGCCCCCACATTCGGTAAGGGAGTCAGGAAGTGAAGCTTTGCAGTTTCATTTCCTGGTTCCCTACTGCGCATGCACAAGTCACGCTGCGCAATCCGTATGGTCCCTGCTGTCTTATGGGAACTGTGTGTCTCCCAGAAGACAGCGGGTGGGGGGAGGCGGTAAGTGGTGTAGCTACCCGCAGATAATGCGGCTATCTATACCCGGAAGTGGGTGCAAATACCTGTCTTACACAGGTATATGCTCCCCCCTCCCCTCTGAAAGGTGCCAAATGTGACACCGGAGGGGGGGGGGGAGAAATCCGGACCACGGAGGTTCCATTTTTTTGTGGACCTCCACTTTATAGATCAGTTACTGTGATCCAGGGAAAATCCTGGCAAAATCCTGAAGACAGCTCCTGGTCTCTAGTAATGATCTTGAGCCAGTGGGTCCAGCTCCTGATCATGTAACCACTGTGACAGACAATCACAGTAGTCAAATGATCCAGCAAACCTTCCTGCCCTCTGAGAGTAATAGCCAGTGGTAATATAGAGACAGTTTAGAGACTGCAGACATGGAACAAGACAATCAGAGACTGTGAACATGGCACAAGAGATGGTCAGAAACTGCAGATATAGCACAAGACATGGTCAGAGACTGCAGACCTGTTACAAGAGACGATTAGAGACTGCGTACAAGGCACAAGAGATGATCAGAGACTCCAGACATGACATAGGAGACAGTCAGAGACTGTGGACATGGCACAAGAGAAAATCAGAGTCTGTGGACATGGCACAAGAGATGATCAGAGATTGCGGACAGATCATGTGTCTATAGAGGGCAGGGCCGGTACAATAAAATACACAGCCATTCAGACTTAGACATCATAAAGCTAAAAGCAGCATTGACCTTCCTTGCCCTATCTTCCACAATGATGATCTTTATCTATGCTGTGTCAGTGCCACTGTGCTCCTCCTGTGCCTTCCGCTGGTCCTGAATCCTCCCTTGGTCTCACTTGGCTCCTCTCCAGGCTCCCCCTTATCTTACACGCCCTTGGGTTCAATGAGTATTGTCTCTGTGTGCTGCTGAACTGGAGCTGTTTGTGCTCCTCTTTCTGCTCAGGTGGGAGGAGGATTTTTTTTAGCATTGTGAACCTCGAGGGCTGAAGGGAGAAGGGGTACCTCCAAGTCAGAGGAAAGCCATCTTTCTCTTTCTGCCTTGCACCTGGCAGTGAAGAAGAGTAGAGTAGGCAGGGTCAGGATTTGGGAGAGCAGCTGCAGCCCGCAGGTTTGGAAGTCAGTGGAGCCTGGAGGCAGCGGCTCAAGTTAACAGCACCGCCTGTCTGTCACAGTGTAATGAGCTGGGTAAAGGCACAGGAAATATGATGGTAGCATGGCCCCATTGCACTTGTCAGGGTCAGCCCCCCCCCCCCCCCCCGGGTTGCAAATTTATAGGACCTGCTCATTGCAACCCTGGTAGTTCCACCACTTCCCAGGAGCCTTATTCAGTGGAAAGGCACGCAGGGAAGGGGGAAAGTAGAAGTATAAAAGCAAACAAAAATTGGAAAAAAAGCTCTTTTGATATAATGTTCAATGGCCCAATCATTGCATCAGAAATTTTCCAGGGAATTTTACCATGCTTCCCATTGTTTTCAACATTAAACAATTTTTTTTCCACTCAATTTCTACTGCAACCCATGCTGCTCGCTCATGCACATTTCACTTGAAATTTCATTTTTCAAACGATTGACCTACAAACGATTACCAAATCATTCATTCAATACCCAACATGCTTGTTCTTTCATTTTCGATCATGAAACAGAGATCAACTGTCATAGTAAGCATGCAAACCACACAGGTATCAAACAATCTGTCTACCAAGTAAATTTGTGGTATGTTTTTTTATCCATGTATGGCCAGCTTAGTGTGAATACAGATTGATGATCCTTACTAGACCCAGTTGATACTGCATAGCTCACCAATAATGACTGCATTTCTGCTTTCTTTGTTTTCAGTTTGCAGCAGCACTTTAACTTTAGCTGGGTCATTTATCTGAGATAGCTTATGTAAAATCACAATAAGTTCAGTACATTGCAGTTATGACCCTTGCCGTGTTAACGTACCCATACAGACCCCATGCTACCATTATCTTTAACAATATTTTACAGACAAATCCCTATAGTTTTTTTGTACCCTTCATCATTTCTAAACATGCTTTAGTCTGCTAAATTCTTTGGGCCAGATTCACAGAGCCCTTACTCCGGTGTATCTCGCGTTAGACCGGAGTACTTTCAAATTACGCGCGTCGTTTCATTAGTCTGAATCCTCAAACCATGAAACGACGGCTGCGGGCTTCAATCCGACTGGCTTACGTGTTCGTACGCCTTCGGATCTACGCTGCAATAAATATGCGGCTGCTGGGTGGAATTCCCGTCGTTTTCCGCGTCAGGGTATGCAAATTAGCTTTTTCCGACGATCCACGAAGTTACGAGCATCATTCACAATCTCTTACGGCATCTGTAGTCATCTTTTTGCCACGTAAAGTTATTCCAGCTTTTATCTGGTCTAATATTAGACAGCCCATGTTAAGTATGGCGGTCGTTCCCGCGTCGAATTTCAAAGTTTTTTTTTTTTACGTAAGTCGTCCGGGAATAGGAATGTACGTAAACGACAATACTCAAACAACAAATGACGTATCGACGTTAGTTCGTGCAATGCACGGTGGGAAATTTCTGAACGGAGCATGCGCAGTTCGATCGCCGCGGGGACGCGCCTAATTTAAATGCTTCACGCCCCCTAATCGCGTATTTCGATTCCGCCGCGAGAAATACACTACGCCGCCGTACGTTACGGGCCAAAATGTCTCTGATACTCTGCGCCAATGTAATTGTATGTGAATCTGGCCCCCTATTTTTGATGGCAATGATCCAACCAGGTTCTGATTTGAAATTCCAGTTCACATTTTTGTTTTGAAGGCTTTTACTAACATACCTTTCATAATTTTACTGTTGCAATGTATTTTTTTGGTATTTACTGTACATGATACACTAATTAGGTCCTTAAACATCCCATGCTCACCATTATATTAATCAGTATTCCCCATTTCTAATTTTCCTATATTGCCCACTTTTTTCATTTCTGACTGACCATCTAACCATTTCTTTTCTGGCTGTCCAAGAACTCATATCCTTTCTTTCTATCCTTATGCCTTGTACACACAAACGGAATTTCCGTCGGAATAAACTCGGACTGTTTTTTCCGACGGAATTCCCCTCCAGCTATCTTGCATACACACTGTCACACTAAATTCCGACCATCAAGAACACAGTGATTTATAACACTATGACGAGCCGAGAACATTTTTACGAACAGACAATCGGAATTTTCGATCAAAATTTTTTCCATCGGAGAAAAAGAGAACATGTTCTTTTTCTTGTCAAATTAGTTTATTACATTTTCAAAATTACAGGCATATATTTTCAATAAACATAGTCACTATAAATAGTAGCAGTTAAGGAGAACACAAATTAGATATTTATATCAAGCTCCAGTGTTTTTTAGAAGGCAACAACAACAAAAGGAAAAAAAAACTGTAATTTGAGTTGAACATACAGTATGTTGACCATTATCTGGAGACATGCTAAAATATATGCTTAGTGTTGAATTTAGTAATTACAAACCAGATATAGTAATAGGGCCAGATTCAGGTAGATGAGAGTATCTTTCCTCTGGAGTAACGCTTCTCATTTACGTTACTCTGAAGACCCTTTCAGCGCAATTCCTGTAATTCACATAGCAGTTGCGCGTAAACTTGCGCCAGAGTAACGATAATGCGCTGGCGTAACCCGACGCAAGTGGAAGTGGGTGTGATCATATGTAAATGATGGGCGGAGGCCGGCGCAGAGGCTTACGTTCAGCGCATCATCCACGGAGCATGCGCAGTGAGTGCGGCTCCCCTCGCCCCCTTGTGCGCATGCTCACAACTTCCGTCGGCACCACTTCCTGGGAAACGTCAGCGCAATGCGTTCCGCTGGGCGCTTAAAAGCGCTGGCGGAAACGCCATTCCGGCGCAAAAGTAGTTCCGTTTCCCCCCACCCCAGGGAAGATACTTTTGCTCTGTAATGGCTGCTCCCGCTACCCCCAGAGAGAGGAGGAACCTCAATTTTAATACCCAGGAGGTCTCTGTCATTATCTCGGCTATGGAGACGGAGAATGAATTTCTCCATGGCAAAAAAAGCCGCAAGACCAGCCGGGAGAGGAAGCAGGGCATCCTGGAGTCGATTGCTGCCAGGGTCAATGTCCTGGGCTACTCCACCCGGACTGCTGGGGACATACAAAAGAAAATAAATGACCTGCGGCGCAAGGTGAGGGACAAGGTGGCCTCCATCAGGAGGCATGAGAGGGGCACAGGTGGTGGTCCCCCATGTCCTGTCACCCTGACCGCAGAGGAGGAGGTGGTTGCTCGCTGCCTGGAGAGGGAGCAGGTGGAGGGGGTCGCAGGCTATGACTCCGTGGAGGAAGGCACAAGGACAGGTAAGTGTTTTATAATCCCCTATTTGATGTTTTGCATTTGGGGGGGTGGGGGGGGGACATGTGCCAAGTGTGTGGGACCACCAACATGTGTCTGCTTTGTGTCATCCACAGATGACGGAGCTGGGCCATCATCTGTCAGCCTGCATTCCACCCCATCCCCCCCACGCCATCATGTGCCCGAGCCACTGGGTGGTGAAGAGGTTGTGGAGGAGGAGAGTGGCCACACCACACCTGCCGAGGTGGTTGTGGAAGATCCTGCTGTGGCAGAGCAGGACTTTTTATTAGTCTTGTCTGTCTCCTCCCCTTCTCCTGGCCCGTCTGTCGTCCCCTCCCCCATCCTTGGAAGCCCCTCAAGGGCGACACCTTCCACCCGAGGACATCCATCTTCGGGCCCCAGGAAGGCGACCCAGAAGACCAGGGGGGTGTCTGATGGTGTCCAGGACCAGTTGGCGAGGGATCACGCCAGAAAGACAGAACAAATGGGGGCCATAGCGGACCACTTGCAGAAAGTGTCTGACAGCCTGGGCTCCGTTGCCAACCTCAGCAACGCAGTGCAGGATGTCAGCTCTAACTGCGCTGCAGTGGTCACCACTTTGGGGGAGGTGCAGGGGGATATCCAGCACCTTACTGCAGCCGTCCAGGCCAACACTGCTGCCATCCATGGGAACAGTGCTGCCATCCGTGAGCAGGGGAGGCTGAGTCGGCGGGCCCAGCATTACCAGATGACCCGTCAGCTCCGGATGCAGGCCCAGACGAACACATACCTTGGACGGATAGCCAGGGCCTTGGAGGGCACGCAGGCCACACCTGCCAGGAGTGGCCCACCTGGGGATCAGCCACCTCCAGATGCCCCCCCACCCCCACCCACTCCATCCAGGCAGCTGCGGAGCCAGAGAGGGGCCCCCAGAAGAAGCCCCCGGCATCCCCGATGAGGCCTTTTTTTTGTTGCTGGTTTTATATTATTATTTTTGACATACTCAGGTCATGAGTTTATTTTTTATTTTTCTCAGGTTATGAGATTATTTTTCTTGTATTGATCAGGATATGATCTTTCTAATTTATTTTTGTACTGCACACGGTCAGGAGTGCAGGGGACAGTGTGAATGGTGTGTGAATGTGAGAGGGTGGCACTCCTGAAAGTAAGGGGTGTCACCCTCGGCCGTGGTGGTGAAGTGAACCCCACGGCTGTATGAATGACGTGTGAAAGGTGTGTGAATGGACAGTGACATCATTGGGGCCTTGACGCTGGCGTTACTGCTCCCAAGTCCTACATGCTGGACTTGGGCTAATCCAATGCGATGTGCATGTGGTGTGTGTGATCTAGGGACATCAGTGGTGTACACGCGTGCACTGTCTGTGTAATTAATGTTTTGGGTTAGTGTCCAAAGATGCCTACGGCGAGGACCCTCCTGACTGCTCTTCCATCAGCAGACTGGGTGTCCTCTGGCAGGGGGGGACTGTGTGGGTCGGGGGTCAGGTCATCACGTATGTCAATATGCAGGCCTTTTTTCATAGCAAAGTTATGTAGTATGCAACATGCACCGATGATCTGACACACAAAGGTAGGGGAATACAATAGGGCCCCCCCAGACTTATCCAGGCAGCGGAAACGGGACTTCAGGAGCCCAAATGTTTGCTCAACCACTGCACGGGTTTTGATGTGTGCTTCATTGTATTTTCTCTCTCCTCTGGTTTGGGGGTTCCGGAAAGGAGTCATTAGATGGGGTCCCAATGCATATGCAGAGTCACCTGTAAGGTAAAAGACAGGAGAATGTTAGTCATGCATGTGCGATTTCTGTTGTGCATGACGGGAGGGGATAGTCATGCCTGACTCCCATGTCACTCACCAACCAGCCAGCTGTCCCCATACATGTTCTGGTTAAATTCTGCTGGGATGGGGCTCTGACGGTATATGAAACTGTCATGGCTGGACCCGGGGTGTTTGGCACGGACGTGCCATATGAGGCGTTGGGCATCGGCTATCACCTGTACGTTGATGGAATGCCAATGCTTCCGATTGCGGTATATGTGCTCTGTGGCACTGGGGGGCTGTAGGGCCACATGTGTGCAATCAATGGCCCCCACAGTGCGTGGGAATCTGGCAATGTTGTAGAAATCTGTCATTGCCTTCTGCCGCAGCTCCTCAGTGGTGGGTCTGATGAACTGGTTGGACATGCGTCTGAGGATTGCAGGGACAACCTGGTGCACACATCTGCTTATGGAGGATTGTGACATCCCAGCCACCACTCCACTTGTACGCTGGAATGATCCACTTGCAAGGAAATGGAGTGTTGCCAGGACCTTCACCAGTGGCTGCACTGCTTGTGATCGGTGTGTCTTGCTGGTGATGTCATCCTGCAGGGTTGTGGTTAGTTCAAGTATTGCATCAGGGCTGAATCTGAAGAGGCGATACACCTCCTCATCCCCCATGCCAAAGAGGTTCATACGAGTGCGGTATATCCTCTCACGTGCCCGCCTTCTTGGTTCCAGGGGACCCATCAGTAGTTCTAGGACCACGAGTGCCCCTGGCATGTTGGCACACAGAGGTGTTGTCCTTGCAAGTGGGGGTGCTCAGCAAGCTCCTATCGTCGGTAACGCTGCTGTAGCTGCTCTCCTGCTGACCTGTGACCGTCTGGAGTAAAGATAAAGCAGCCTTTTGTAGAAATAACTTTGCGCTGGACGGATCAGATACGCGCGGCGCATGTAGCCAGCGTATGGTGCTAATCCGTTCGTGAATTGGGAAATCTCCCTCATTTGCATATTTGCAGGGGAAATCAATGGGCGCGACTGATGCGCCCAGCGAAAATAAACGCTGACGATACTCTGGCGTCGGAACGTTCCGCCGGTCGCAAATGAGCCGTTATTGGGCGCATCTAGTTTGGTGGGTACGGGCACATAGAAACGTCGGCGCATCAGCACAGTTACGCGGCGCATATCCAAATACTCCAGCGCAAGTGTTCGTGAATCTGGCCCATAATATATAGCAGTGTAAGGTAATATAAGAATTTATTAAGAAAAAATTAAGGATCATAATTTCTAGACCTTGTATAATGTTGGGGTAATATATAATGAAGATAAACAGGGATTTATTGTATAGACATTAGGGGCCAGATCGACAGAGAGAGTACGCCGGTGTATCTACTGATACACCGGCGTACTTTCAAAGTTCCCGCGTCATATCTTCAGTTTGAATCCTCAAACCAAGATACGACAGCTTCTGGGTTAGATCCAACAGGTGTACGTCTTCGTACGCCTTCGGATCTAAGATGCAATACTTTGGCGTCCGCTGGGTGGCGTTCATGTAGTTTTCCATGTCGGGTATGCAAATTAGCTTTTTCCGCCGATCCACGAACATACGCGTGGCGTCGCAATCTCTTACGGCGTCTCTAGTCAGTTTTTCCGGCATATAGTTAAAGCTGCTTTTATCCGGCCTATAGTTAGACTTGCCATAGTTAAGTATGGCCGTCGAAATTTGAAATTTTTTACATTTTTGCGTAAGTCGTCCGTGAATAGGAATGTACATAATTTACGCTAGTCAAAATAACGTTGTTACGACGTAATTTATCGCAATGCACGGCGGGAAATTTCTGAACGGAGCATGCGCGAGTTCTTCCAGGATTCGAAGTTAAGCCAGGTAAGATACGGCGGCGTAGTGTATCTCTGATACACTGCGCCAATCTATTTGTATGTGGATCTGGCCCTAGGTTTGTACTGTTTCAATGGAGCTCTAAAGCTGAAATATAGTGATAAATAAAAACATTTAAAAAAAGTAATGCTGCTACCATTTTTGCATATAATAACAATATATGCTAAGAAAGAAAAAACAACAAAAAAAAAAGAACTAAAGAGACAAGATAGAAGAGAGGGAAGGGTAAGAAGAAGAAGAGAAAAAAAAATAAAGATAGTAGGTAGATAAGATAGAAAAGGTCGAAAAGGTCCCTGGGGTATCTTATTATGTTGGGCTTATGTCATTGGCATATTAAAATAGCTACTAGTAGTTTTATTACCAAGGTCTTAAAAATGTGATGTCAAAGTTGGGAGGGAAAAAATGTGTCACCCAAGGATTCCAGATTTTTTCAAAATTTCCAATATTATCATTGGTAATGGCTTCCGTTTTTGAGTGGGTCATGGCTTGGCTTATTCTGGTTTTGGTTTCTGAGATCATTAATGTTGGGGTTTTCCACACTTTGGCGATAGATTTGCTGCAGTAGTGATTTGTAGAATGAGTTTGAATTGAGTGTGGGAAATAGATGTCGGTTTTCGATTTAGTAGTGCAATTGAAGGGCCAGGTTTGATTGTATTTTTGAATAAAGTAGAGAGGATTAGAAAAACCTCTTTCCAAAAACATTTTTTAACTGAACATACATGTTCTCTTTCTAACTCCGTCAGAATTTCCGACAAAAAAAGTCAGATGGGGCATACACACGGTCAGAATATCCGATGAAATATTCCGTCTGACTTTTTTCATCTGAAATTCCGACCGTGTGTACACGGTATAAGTTTTTAGCCAGTTGAGAACTATCTTCTCTGGCACGCTTCCTCCAGCTCCTCTTCTAAATGTAACCCATCTATCTACTGTATCTCTATATTCTAAACATTTCCGCTCGCCTTCTCCGGTATCTGCTAAGTGAGCATCCAGCTTTTCTCAAAGTTAATGCTCATAAATGTCGCTTCTTCAGACCCATAACCTGGGCTTCCAGATATACAACCCAAACACAACCAGGGCAGCAGTATTCAAGTTCAAACAGAAGCTCTAGGTGCATAAACAGGACATTATGGTCAAATATAAAGTACATAATAAATTACTATAAGGGAATGCTTTTGCTAAAGATCACTCATAAAATGTTGCAAGATTAGAATGTATTTACTAACTCTCAAACTATACCTTACCTCAGTTCGCCTTGTCCTTTTTTGAAAACAGCAAACCTTGCTTGCAGTCCCAGAAATTTGGAGGCCAGAGTGAAGTACAGTGAAGAAAAATGTAAGTGAGCAGGTTTTTATCTTGACCTCCCGCACTCAGTCCCTCCCACCACTGGCAAGATGACAGTGGAAAAAATAGAAGTCACTTAAAGGGGTTGTAAAGGAACATTTTTTCTTCCCTATATAGCTTCCTTTACCTTAGTGAAGTCCTCCTTCACTTACCTCATCCTTCAATTTTGCTTTTAAATGTCCTTATTTCTTCTGAGAAATCCTCACTTCCTGTTCTTCTGTCTGTAACTCAACACCGTAATGCAAGGCTTTCTTCCTGGTGTGGAGAAAGCATTTTGAGGTGGGAGGGGGCGAGCAGGCAAGTCAGGACACTCTCTACTTTGCGGATAGAGAAGGCAGCTGTGTGTTAGTGGGTTTCTTGACACTCCTGCTCGCTCCCTCCCCCCTCAAGAGGCTTTCTCCACACCAGGAAGAAAGCCTTGCATTACGGTGTGTAGTTACAGACAGAAGAACAGGAAGTGAGGATTTCTCAGAAGAAATAAAGACATTTAAAAGCAAAATGGAAGGATGAGGTAAGTGAAGGAGGACTGCACTAAGGTAAAGGAAGCTATTTAGGGAAAAAACATTTTTCCTTAACAAACCCCTTTAATTCACCCATGGTTCCAACATGTTATTTGCCTTTTTGTTTTTTATTTTATTCCATGTTTTTCTACGTAAAGGTCATTTGATACAGTGGGAGAGATTTAGTAAAACTGTAGAGTGCAAAATCTGGTGCAGCTGTGCATGGTGGTCAATCAGCTTCTAACTTCAGCTTGTTCAATTAAGCTTTGACAAAAATATTAGGAAACTGATTGGTTTCTATACAAAGTTGCACCAGATTTTGCACTCTCCGATTTTAGTGAATCAATCCCATTGTATCTATGTTCACAATATTGTTGGTGTACTTGTACTTCCCCTGCTGGTGAATCGTTATTACTGCAACTGAAATTCCCTGTATTGCTGATCACAATATGTTTCCCACACCTCACAGAAATAAATGTACCTTACTTAAAATGCAGCTCAACTTTACTGAATTAATTTCTCCTATACATACATATATATGCATTTTTCGACCTAATAAACTCCTCCATGCATCAATTATATAAAATTATGCTAATCACATCAACAAAAAGTGTTTACAACAAACAAATATTACATAAGCCACATGTACTCATTCATTTAATTCATAAATAAATGTTCTCAAACAAGTCCATGTCTTGTAGTGATAATTTTCCTCATTGTGTGCTCATGATTATTCCTGTGCAATATTTGCCCGTGTGAGTTCCACCACCTTACACATGAGCTCACCTGTACAAGATTACCTAAAAAATCAATAAGTCACCATGCACTTTCCTCAGTATGGGCTCTCAACTGTCTCCTTAGGATAAATCCAGTCTCCAGATTTGCCATCAGACCACCTACTCTCTGCGAATTTTATTAGGTACAGTGTTAAAACCAATACCCACCCAATAGCTGCTGTGTCCTGATGTTCTGGGCTCTGTGCCCTGATGTGCTGTGCCCTGATAGTGAGTGGTCAGTGTGTAGTGGTGTGTAGTGGTCAGTGGGGTGTGTAGTGGTCAGTGGGGTGTGTAGTGGTCTGTGTGCAGTGTAGTGGTCTGTGTGCAGTGCAGTGGTCAGTGTGCAGTGGTCAGTGTGTAGTGAAGTGGTCATTTTGTAGTGTAGTGGTCATTGTGTTGTGTAGTGGTCAGTTGGGTGTGCAGTGGTCAGTGTGCAGTGTAGTGATCAGTGTGCAGTGTGCAGTGGTCAGTCGGGTGTGTGGTGGTCAGTGGACAGTGTGTAGTGTAGTGTGCAGTGTGCAGTGGTCAGTGGGGTGTGTAGTGGTCAGTGTTCAGTGTAGTGGTCAGTGTAGTGGTCAGGGTTAATAATGCATTTGCTGACACCAGTGCTGGGGGTAATAATGCGTCCGCTGATACCAGTTCTGGGGGTAATAATGTGTCTGCTGACACCAGTGCTGGGGGTAATAATGCGTCCACTGACACCAGTACAGTCGTTTTTGAAGTTTGAGAGTTTGCATGTGGCCCCCCAATTGGATATGAAAACTTGTCTTGTGGCCCTCAGGTAATTTGAGTTTGAGACCCCTGGTGTAACCAATAAAGTGGCCAGTGAGTGTATAAGCAATAATATAATTAAACTCTACATTTTCAAAGTAAAACCAATAAATCTTCATATATTATTAATACTATTTAGTATTAATAATGTATGAAGGTTTATTGGTTTTACTTTGAAAATGTAGATTTTTATTATATTATTGTTTATAAATAGAGTTTTAGAAAATCATGGATGTACAGTAGTGACTAATATTTATCTTTTTATTGGGGGGCACATATGACTGATAATGATTGGGATTATATGTGAAAACATGGGCAACATGTAAGGATCACTGGTTTAATCAATCTTGTTTTTTTGTACAATTCTCCTTTAAGGGGGTGTGGCAAGAGGTGTGTCCTATGCCTGCATACTTTTGCTGATAGGTGTCCCTCATTCCCATCTCAAAAAGTTGGGAGGTATGTAAATGCAATATAATTTGTGTAATTGATGCAGAAATAGATGCCACTCCTGCAAATCTTTAACACAATTAACAATAGAAAAATTGGAGTGGTGGATTTTTATAACTTCACTGGTTTGAGATTCTTCTCTTTGCGAAGGATGTTGCTGAAAAAGGTAAATATGGAAACCCAGAGCCGTTCCGGAATCCAATAAGTTAACGAAAACTGTGGAAAAAAGTTACCAAAATCATCATTCTACTAAAACAGCTTCTCCTTAGCAGTGCAAGCTCATCTATTTTTTATTTTTTGCATGTGCATCTGATGTAAAGTCTTAAACTTTTTTTTTACTTGGTTGGCTATTTTATTTTAATATTTTTTTTAGAAATCATACTTACCTAGGTGGATGCAGCACTGAAACGCCTGGCTGTGGAGGGGCGGGAGAGGCTGGCTGTGGAGGGGCGGGAGAGGCTGGCTGTGGAGGGGCGAGATTGGCTGGCTGTGGAGGGGCGAGAGCGGCTGGCTGTGGAGGGGCGAGAGCGGCTGGCTGTGGAGGGGCGGGATCGGCTGGCTGTGGAGGGGCGAGAGCACCTGGCTGTGGAGGGGCGAGAGCGCCTTGCTGTGGAGGGGCGAGAGCGGCTGGCTGTGGAGGGGCGAGAGCGCCTTGCTGTGGAGGGGCGAGAGCGGCTGGCTGTGGAGAGGCAGGAGCGGCTGGCTGTGGAGAGGCAGGAGCGGCTGGCTCAGGCTCTCAGCGGCTCACTGAGCCAAGTGCCAGGCTAGGCATCTGGGTGGATCCTGACCATATGGTTGCAAACTTTCCCAAGCCTGGACCTGCTCTGTGATGTCAGCAAACAGCAAGCGTTAGCCTGTCAACTAAAAAAGGGTCACGAACGAATTTCACCCCGCGATCCACAGAAGACGTATAGTCAAGTGCAGCTGCAGGCAGGGCCATCTTAATAGCATCATGGGCCCCTGGGTAGGGTGACCAGACATCCCCAGTTTCAGGGGACAGTCCCTGGATTGAGGACACTGTCCCCGGGACCAAGTCTGTCCCCGGTTTTGTCCCCGGATTGGATTTGAACAGGGGCTGGGGCAATTTCAAAGACAGTCAGTGCAGATTTAAAAAATAAATATCTGAATTACACCCCCTGCTTCGCCACTCCTACTAGCTTAGAAGGGGTTGTATTTTTCTCCATTATCTGTGCCTCTTTCTGATGATCATGTGCTGGTCGGAGCAGAGGTAATATTTCGTCAGTTTCAGGGGCCCATTCACATGTTCTTCTGCCTTGGCTCAAGTCCCCGCCAGCCGCCTGCCTGTTTAACTCCTTGCCTTCCCTGGCGGAGTGATCTTCCTCCGCTCTCCACCCAGTAGTAGCCGGGGCCTAGAGAGTAAGACTTGACAGGCTGTGAGGCAGCGGCGGCGATGGGCAGAGAGTCACTGATTGCCGCCATTACTAGTAAATAAAATATATGTTCCTGGATTTAATTTAAAAAATCTGGTCCCCTTACCCCTGGGCAAAGTAATGCTCTACAATGATGACAGTGCAGGTAAACAGACATCAAGTAGGTAGGAGGCAGACTGCCTCCCCTGTGTATCTATCAATCTCAGTGCCATCATGGGGCAGCGTGGGCTCAAGGACCAGCTGCTTTGGGGAAAGTGCAGGGGCCCCAATACATCTGGGGCCCCTGGGCAGTGCCCAGGTGTGCCCTCTCATTAAGACAGCCCTGGCTGCAGGCATCAACCCAGTACTGTATTTTTAGAGCCGATGGTCGGCTTTCTTGTAATAACAACTGATGCAGCTAAGCAGGCACTCAGCTGTTATAACGAGCATCGGGAGGGAACATCCCCCCCCTTCCACCTTCACCCGCTTTGCTTGGTTCTTCTGTCCCACTGTCCCACTGTCCATCGGCTTGCTGGAGTCCAAAGCAAAGCCAAATTCGGCTTTGATCGGGTCTCCGATGTAGAAACCCGAAAGCAACGTCACAAGGTCACTTCCAGTTTACTTGGCAGCCAATGGCACCAGTTTAAAGAAAAAAAAATCTGTATTCAATAATGGATACCTTGGTGTTTTGAATGCTTTCAAGTGCAGAGGAGGGGTTTGAGGTCTTTAAGAACCAAGATCCCTCCATAAAGAGTACCTGTCACTGCCTATTACTGTCACAAGGGATATTTACATCACTTGTGACAGCAATAAAAGTGATCAGAATTTTTGTTTTTAAAGGGATAGTGTAAAAAATGTTTGTTTTTAACCACTTAAGCCCCGCCGCACACAGATATACGTCCTCTTTTTGAAGAGGAATAGCTCATTAATGGCAGCAGCTGCTGCTACAACCGATAATGGTGGTCTGGGATTCGGGGCCCCCCCTCCCTGCCGCTCTCCCATGCCCTCCCCCGCTTACCAGAGCCGTCGGCAGTGACAGTCCTGTGTCCTGCTGGCCTGGGATATGAGTGAGGGCAAGATGGTCCCCACCCATCTCCATAGCATAGCAGGGAGTAAGCGAGATCAAAACATCACTTCGACCCATGCGTTTTAAAGGCGCATTTTTTTTATTGCATTATAGTGTAAATATGAGATCTGAGGTCTTTTTGACCACAGCTCTCATATTTAAGAGGACCTGTCATGCTTGTTTCTGTTACAAGGGATGTTTACATTCCTTGTAATAGGAATGAAAGGGACCCATTTTTTTTTTAAAACAGTGCCAACATAAATAAAATCAAGTTTAATAAATAATAAAACAAAACATTTTTTTTTAAAGCGCCCCGTCCCGACGAGCTTGCGCACAGAAGCGAACGCATACGTGAGTAGCGTCCACATATGAAAACGGTATTCAAACTACACAAGTGAGGTGTTGCCGCAATCGCTAGAGTGAGAGCAATAATTCTAGCCCTAGACCTCCTCTGTAACTCAAAAGATGCAACCTGTAGAATTTTTTTTAAACGTCGCCTATGGAGATTTTTAAGGGTAAAAGTTTGACGCCATTCCACGAGTAGGCGCTATTTTGAAGCGTGACATGTTGGGTATCATTTAAAAAAAAAAATTGGGCTAACTTTACTGTTGTCTTATTTTTTAATTAAAAAAAGTGATTTTTTTTCCAAAAAAAGTGCGCTTGTAAGTCCGCTGCTCAAATATGGTGTGACAAAAAGTATTGCAATGACCACCATTTTATTCTCTCGGGTGTTAGAAAAAAAACAATATATAGGGCCAGATTCAGGTAGTCCAGAGCATCTTTGCTCTGGAGTAACGCTTCTCATTTGCGTTGCGCTGCCGAAATTTTAGGAGCAAGTGCTGTCATTCACGAAGCACTTGCTCCTAAAGTTGCGGCAGCGCATCGCAAATGAGCCGGCGGAATTCAAATTTGGCGGGTACAGGGCGTGTAGTATGCTAACTAAGCGCGATCCCGTCGCCAACGTACTGCGCATGCGTCGAGTGTCAAAACATCCCCGTGCGCATGCTCCAAAATCTGTGAATGAACGTCAATGACGTCACATTCCCATTCATGACCGTTTTACGCAAGCGACGTTTTTTTTTTTTTTCCCGACGCGATGACGACGCCTATACCTAACATAGGATACTCCAACCCCATGTAGGTATATCTATGCGCTGCGTATCCCGTCCGGAAACGTCGTATCGTCATTGCGTCGCGCCGGAATTCGATCGTGAATTGCCGATTTCCGCTCATTAACATATTTTTTGAGCGTAAATCGGCGGGAACGCCCCCGGCGCCATTTTTAAGTTGAAGTAACGATGCGATGGCGAAACTCAGTTACGCTGCTCACATCGGAACTTCAACCCGGCGTTTCTTGTTTTCTGGTTACAGAAAACAGAAACGCCGGCTCAAAGTCACAGTTAGGCTGGCGGATCACTCGATCCGCCAGCCTAACTGTTCGTGAATCTGGCCCATAATGTTTGGGGGTTCTTAGTAATTTTCTAGCAAAAATAACTTGTAAACACCAAGTCTGAAAAACAGGCTCGGGGCTTAAGTGGTTAAAGCGCCCATCCCTCCGTGCTCGTACACTGAATAAAACACATATGTAAGTTATCCCCAGGATTGTTAGAGCAAGAGCAATAATTCTAGCACAATATAACCTCTGTAACTCCAAACTGGAAACCATTTTATTTAAAGTCGCATATAGAGATTTGTAAGTATCGTAGTTTGTCACCATTCCACGAGTGTGTGCAATTTTAAAGTGTGACATGTTGGGTATCTATTTACTCGGCACAACATTATCTTTCATTATGAAAAAAAATTGGGCTAACTTTTTTTTTTTTTTTTTTTATTGAAGTGTATTTTTTCAAAAAAAAAAAAAAAGTGTAGCATAAAATATTGCAATGACTGCTATTTTATTCTCTCTGCTAAAAAAAATATATACAATGTTTTGGGGTTTAGTTTTTGAGCAAAAAAATTAAGATTTTTAACTTGTAAAAATGTCAGAAATGTCTTGAAGTGGTTAAAGCTGAACTCTAGACAAAAAGCTAATTACACAGTTAAAGAATATGTAAACCCAACATTTCATATTCCTGATATGTGCCCGCTGTACCATGTACTTGTAAGAAAAAGTATGCTGTTCTCTTTGTATTGCTTCCTTTGTGTTCTTGCCAGTCCCTCTGCTTCCCTATTAAAAACTGACCTATTCTACATCATGCATTAGCAGCGGGGGGAATGCAGTGCAGTTCTACGCCCTTGCCTTGGGCACTGGAAGAACCCATCCCGATACTGGTGTGGTATAGTATATTGTCCTGTACCCATATTTGTACTTCCTATAATACTCACCTGGATAGAGTGAGACAAGTGTCCTGATGTCCTCTTTGATATTCCAATGGTTCTTACTGCTTGACGAACATAATCTTTAGCGTCAACAACAATGAATGGCTTTGTCTTCAAGAATGTACTAAATGCTGTCATATTAGTCTTTACTATATATGTAACTAAGCTTTGAATAAAGATTCCCTTGGAAGCATATTCGTAATGTAGAGCTCGAGAAAATGAATCCATAAAAGACTGTAAAGAGAGAACATCAGTCTAAATTAACATGATTAGGTATACATTTATAAATAATTCTTATACTCCTAAGTATTTACTTATATAACCTTCTGTATTTGTCCTGTTGACCATTGTTACTTAGACAGAAGATGAGAAACACAAAATGTTAACCGTGTTATCTATCCCCTTATATCTGTTTTCATCCTAGTGACCCTCCCCCACCCCATCCCAGACCCCCCCCTCCCGTGTCCCCTCCCATGTCCGCTCCCCTCCTGCCTTCCTCTTATCTCTCAATTTACAAAATGTATCGTTTGATATTTGTCCTTGGCTCCCACCATCTGAGGTCTTAATTCTATGAAATACCTATGGGACTTTTTAAAAAATTTCCAGCATTCCCATTTATTTGAAAACCCTTTGTTTTTTCCCCTCTAGCCCAGTGGTTCTCAATCTGGGGTCGGGACCCCCTCGGGGCTCAAATAATGATTTGCCATAGGTCACCAAATGCTGGGCTGTTAATGGCTCTCCCAGCATTTTTGCAGCCGCCCAGCAGAGCTGTCCCTGGAGCCTGCGGCCGCCCATTCAGTTCACGGCATGGCTGGGGGGCGGAGGCTAGAGGTCAGCTGACTGGTGAGGAATTTGAAGTGGGAGGGGCTGGAGGAGACCCTATCTCTTGATTTCCACATAGGTGTCACTGCTACAAGACACCATCTAGTTGGAAACACAGTGAGTAACCCTACCTGTGATTATAGTTGCCATTAAAAGTCCCCACTACAGTTATCAGATCAGCACATGACCTTGATCAAGAGCACCTAATTTGGCTAATCAGAACTCCCCCCAGCATTACCACTGATCCCCACCAACAGTGCCACTCATCCCATTCCCCCCACCCCCCACCAAGGAGTAAGAGAAGGAATAAAAATAGAGAATACATGGAAGGGAGAGAAAAAAGGGGGAGAAACAAAGAAAAAGGGGAAGAAATAATAAGAGAAAGAACAAGAAAGATGGCGATCTTATAAGGGGAATAAGGGGAATAAATTAGAAAAGAGAGAGATAAAGGTGAAAGAAAGGAGAACAAAGAGAGAGTGGTACATCCTGAAATGTAGCATAAGGGGGTTCAATACTGTATGAGTGGAAGGGACTCAGGGAGCGCAAATTACTTGTCTTGCCTTGGGTGCTGACAACCTACGCTACAAAATTAATTTTACTGTTATGTGTCCCCACAACTTGGGACATTTTATTAAGGGGTCACAGCACTAGAAAGGTTGAGAACCACTGCTCTAAACCAAGGCATCATTTCTTCTAACCTCACAGGAACCTGTCAGAGGTCTGATGAATATGTCCTGTCCTATGTTGCTTCCAATTACCATAGGCATGCCCACAGGGTGTGCCGGAGGTGCTCAGGCACACCCTAATCACCCCATGCGCATTTGTTTTTTCGCTCTGTATTAGCAGCAGTACCATAGGAAACAGCTCCCTCTTACCGACTCTGCATTAAAGAGGAGGTTCACCCTAAATATTCTCTCTCCCATGCGATCCAGCATACTGGCGTCAGTATGCTGTTTTTTTTTTTTTTTTAAATCCCCCACTTACTGTGAAATCTTTAATTTTAATTTCTTTCCCCCCGTGGTGGATGGCGCTTGTATAGCGCGTCACAGCTTCCGAAAAATACCCGATTTAGGACTTGGGTATTTCCGGCGCAATGCGGCACCTGCGCACAGACCTAGGAGCTGACTGCGCAGGCGCTGTATTTCTCCGAGTCCAATGGCTAAAAAGCCGAAATAGGACTGTGCGCAGGCGCCGCATTGCGCCGGGAATACCCGAGTCCTAAATCGGGTGTTTTCGTAAGCTTTGACAAGCTGTATAGGCGCCAGCCACCGTGGGGGAAAGAAATAAAGATCAAAGATTTCACAGTAAGTGGGGGATTTAAAAAAAAAAAAAAAACAGCATACTGGTGTTGACGCCAGTATGCTGGATCACATGGGAGAGGGTATATTTTAGGGTGAACTCCCACTTTAAGAGAAGTGTTTATGCTCTTCTCTATCACTGTGCTGGCAGGGAGATCAATGTGTCGGGGTCTTATATCTGTAGACTTAAGGGGCTTAAGGGTGCACACCCTAATCCAATAGGCTGTGCACGCCTATGGATGACACCGATAAAAGGCTTACGTTGGCAGCAGAAGGGGGCTTTTACACACACTGCTGACAAGGGATGTGTGTAAACTTCACAAGCTGACTGTTGGATTTAAAATGGAAGGGCTTACTCCCACAGACACTGGAATAGGTACCAGTTCCCCCACTAATTTTCCTGGCTTTACTGTCCCACCTATGGACCCAACATGGTGGGTGTTGCTGGGAATCAAGGAGAATGACCACCAAACTTATGTTTGGTGATCTCCCCTATCTAGTAAAAATCTGGAAGCAATAAGGATTTCGTTACTTTCAGCTTTGGGTGTCATTTTTCTTGGCAGCTGTGGCTAGGGAAGAAGCAAATGGAGCAGGATCTCTATGTACGTCATCTGTATTCAGTGCTGAAGTAGTTAAAGTACATGTAAACCCTTAATGAAAGACATTTTGTTTGCTAAACACCTTGTATCATAAACAATAACCTTTTTAATACTAAATTTCTGTTTTCACATTTATGACATTTTCTTTGCATATAATTAACGATGATTTCCAGCAGGCTCTTTACAACCCTGCCTACATGCATGTTAACAGCAGTAATTTCCTGCAAGTTTCCTAATCGTGACCACAGTGGAACATGGATGTGTAGTGTACTCTGTTTTAAAACAGGGTGACAACACAGTAGAACAAATGGCAGGGCCACCAGGTATTATATTTACTGAAAGCTGCAGACTTAAAAAATGACCAGGTTAAAGCCTATATGAGAGTACGGTGATCGAGTTTTCCTAAGATGCCTACAGTGAGGCTCTGTTGTTCCGTGAGGGTGTTCATGGACGTTCTCCCGGAACCACTCCCCCCCCCCCCCCCGCATACCCCCTTGGCTGTGCATCTGCTGATTTCTGTGATTGTGGTAAAGGGCCGATCACAGTGGGCCTTTACCATGGTATCAGCTGTGTCCAATCACAGATGATCACAATGTGAACAGACTTGCTGGTTATCACGTGCTGTCACAGCGTGAGGAAAGCAGAACCAGTAACTTGCAAGTGTGACAGGGGACAAGTACACAGATAATCAGGGCACTGATCAGTGCTGCCTATCAGTGCCCATCAGTATTAGGCCGTGTACACACGATCGGTCCAAACCGATGAAAATGGACTTAAGTCCAGTTTCATCGTCGGACAATAGTTTTAAAACGATGGTTAGTACGCAAAAGCATTGGTCCAAAAACCTGCGCATGCTCAGAATCAAGTCGACGCATGCTTGGAAGCATTGAACTTCGTTTTTTCAGCACGTCCTTGTTTTCTACGTCACCGCGTTCTGACCCGATCGGATTTTGGACTGATGGTGTGTACGCACATCAGACCATCAGGCCACTTCAGCGGTGAACCGATGAAAACAGTCCGTCGGACCATTCTCATTGGTTTGAACCGATCGTGTGTACGCGGCCTCAGTGTCCATCAGTGTTGCCTATCAGTGTCCATCAGTGCCGCCCATTAGTGCTGCCTATCAGTGCCCATTAGTGCAGCCTACCAGTGCCCATCAGTGCAGCCTTATCAGCCTTATCAACCTTATCAAAAAAAAGTTTTTTTTTCTTCACAATTTTTGGTCTTTTTTCTCGTTTCTTTAGCAAATAACCAGGTGGTGATTAAATACCACCAAAATAAACCTTTATTTGTGTTAAAAAATTATAAAAAAAAAAGTATAGGTATAGTGTTGCATGACCATGCAATTGTCATTCAAAGTGTAATATCACTGAAAGCTGAAAATTGGCCTGGCCAGGAAGTGGCAGGTATTGAAGTGGTTAAGTCAAGGTTCTAAATGTAAGTTATACTTCTTATTTTCAGGCAGTGTGTTCACAGTTAGCCAGGTAGATACGTTACCTTGGAAGATGCATACATGTTCATCAGAGGGGTGGGTTTGCAAGAAGTTGCAGAGCTCACATTGACAATGGCTCCTCTCTTCCTCTGTACCATCCCTGGGAGAACGATATGAACCATCATGACAGCTGCTCCAATATTGATATTAATCATTTCCCATAGTTTGTCTTCTGGAACCTCTGTAGTGATCTGTGGATACTCATTGTACGCTCCAACATTGTTAACTAAAATACCCACTTCTACATTTCTCAGAGCCTCCTTAATATGAGGATAGACTTCATGTCCCAGGCTGAAATCAGCCACTATGAAGCGAGTTTTTACTTTGTAAGTCACAGCAATGGCTTCCGATACTTTCATCAGCTTCTCAGGGTTGCGACTGACCAAGATGATGTTCATACCATGACTGGCCAATTCCTCTGCGTATGCTTTACCAATGCCGTCTGTGGCTCCTGTGGAAAGAAATTATGAACTACCGTGATTTAAAAAACAAAAATTGGCTTAAAATTGGTGGATTAAACAAAAATTATCTGCTGGACATGCTGATGCTACACTGAAAAGACATCCTTAAGGTAGCCTGTTAAAGATAATAATAATAATAATACTAGTAAAAGGAATAGGAAAATTCATATTTATTAAAGCTAAATTCCAGAAAACTCGGAAGACCATCCCTGTGATGCCTATATTTAACCACTTAAGCCCCGAGCCTGTTTTTCAGATTCGGTGTTTACGAGACTAAAACATTTTTACTTAAAACCCCCAAACATTATATATATTTTTTTCTAACACCCTAGAGAATAAAATGGCAGTCATTGCATTACTTTTTGTCACACCGTATTTGTGCAGCGGTCTTACAAGCGCACTTTTTTGGGAAAAAATTCACTTTTTTAAATAAAAAAATAAGACAACAATAAATTTGGCCCAATTTTTTTACATATTGTGAAAGATAATGTTACGCCGAGTAAAATGATACCCAACATGTCACGCTTAAAAATTGCGCCTGTTCGTGGCATGGCGTCAAACTTTTACCCTTAAACATCTCGATAGGCGACGTTTAAAAATTTTTACAGGTTGCATTTTTTGAGTTACAGAGGAGGTCTAGGGCTAGAATTATTGCTCTCGCTCTAACGATCGCGGCGATACCTCACTTGTGTGGTTTGAACACCGTTTTCATATGCGGGCGCTACTCGCGTATGCGTTCGCTTCTGCGCGCGAGCTCGTCGGGACGTGGTGCTTTAAAAAAAATTGTTTTTGTTTTCGCATTTATTTTTATTTATTTTACAATTTTTAACACTGAAATAAAAAAAATAAGAAAATTATCACTTTTATTCCTATTAAAGGAATGTAAACATCCCTTGTAATAAAAAAAGCATGGCAGGTCAAAAAGACCTCAGATCTCATATTTAGGCTTAAATGCAAAAAAAAAAATTGAAACTGTCATTTTTTTTAAATTTCTTTAGGACGCTGGGCGGGACTGACGTTTTGACATCACTTCCGCCCAGCAGAGCTATGGGGATGGGTGAGGGACATTTTTCCCTCATCCGCATCCCCAGTCAGCAGCCGACAGGACCCAATCGCCTCCGCCGCTACCGACGGCTACGGTAAGCGGCAGAGGGCGCGGGAGAGCGGTGGGAGGCCCCTCTCCCATCACCGATAACGGCAATCTCGTGGCGAATCCGCCCACTGAAGAGATGGATATCTCGCCCGTTACCGAGATATCCATCTTTAAAGTGCCGACGTATAACGGCGGTGGGCGGTCGGTAACTAGTTAAACAGGGATTAAAGGCCCAGATTCAGATAGAATTAGACTATCGTAGAGTATCAGAAATACACTACGCTGCCGTTTTTTACCTGGCTCTACGTGGAATCCAGGTAGATTTTGTCCAGTAAACGACGGCGGCATAGTGTATTTCTCCCGTCGCAATCCATCTGCGCGAGTAGGGGGCGTGAAGCATTTAAAATAGGCGCGTTCCCGCGGCGATCGAACTGCGCATGCTCCGTTCCCAAATTTCCCGCCGTGCATTGCGCGAAAACACGTCGTTACGTCATTAGTTGTTTGAGTAGCGTCGTTTACGGACAATCCTAGTCCCGAACGAGTTACGTAAAAAAAAAAACAAATTCGACGCGTGAACGACGGCCATACTTAACATGGGCTATGTACCGTTAGACCAGCAAAAAGCTGGTCTAACAGTACGTAAAAAAAAATAGACGAAAGCGATTGCGAAGACCACTCGTATCTTCGTGGATCGCCGTAAAAACACATTTGCATATCCCGACGCATCAAAACGACGCAAACTCCTCCCAGCGGCCGCAAAAATAATGCAGCGTAGATCCGAAGGCTTACGAAGACGTAAGCCTCTCGGATCGAAGCCCGAAGCCGCCGTATCATGGTTTGAGGATTCAAACTAGTGATACGGCGCGCGAAATTTGAAATTACTCCTGTCTAACACCAGTTAGACAGGCGTAATTGCTTTCTGAATCTGGGCCAAAGTCTTTATCAAATAACTATAGACCTGTTAGTTTAACTTCTATAGTTGGGATGATATTGGAGAGTTTACTAAAAGACCACATAAATAAGTTTTTGCTAGAAAATACATTTTAAACAACAGACAGCATGGATTAATAAAAGACAGAATAAAAGACTGAAGTTGTCAAAAAATCAGATTTCTTTTTATGAGAAGGTGAGCAAAACATTGGACAGAAAGGTGGCTGTGGATGTTATATGCTTAAATTTTGCAAAAGTGTTTGACACAGTTCCCCACACGTGAATAACGAATAAGGTAAAGTCTGGACAAATCTATTTGTAAATAGACAGAAAACTGGCTAAAAGACTGAATTCAGAGAGTAGTGGTTAAGATTCAGTGTTGGGACCCTTACTTTTTAATATATTTATAAATGATTATAAATGATATAGTGTCTGGGATTAAAGGAACACTAAAGGTTTTTTGTTAGATCAATTGATTGCTGTAAGCTAGAGCATTTAAATATCACTTACCTCGTTTTTCATTTTGACCTCCAAAATACAGTAATCCAGGTTTGAAAATGCCATTTCCTGTCTCTCCTCTTCTTACTTTCCACCAGCATCTGAGCCGTTTTGCATGGTGGAATGCAGAATGTGCTCACCCCCTCCCTATGACAACAGCCCTGCGTGAAGATGCTCTCTTATCCCTCACAGGCATGGAGGCTAAGCCTAATAGGAACTGTGGTTCCCATTAGGCCACGATGTAGCAAGAATGAATGTGCACCGCAAACCAGGAAGTCAGTGAGAATAACGATTCAGGAGTGACGGAGGTGAATAAAACAGCTCGATTTTAACAGGTATCAAACTAGTTATAATGCAAAATATAACTTTTTACTTTATTAGCTACTGTCAGACTTTAATTTAAGAGGAAAATATTTTTGTCCTTACAACCCCTTTAAAAGTACCATTTCAGTCTTTGCAGATGACACCAAGCTATGCAGTGGAATAATATCCTTACAAAATACAGCCTTATAAAATTCATCCTTACACAAATTTTCCAACTTACAAGTCGACCTTAATGCACTTAATTGCAACTGTGTGGCAAATGAGGTTTGATGTTGATAAATGTAAAATAATGCACTTGGGGGCCAAAAATATGCATGCATCATACATTCTATGGGGAGAGTGCAACTGGGGGGAATCAATGGTGGAGAAGGATCTGGGTGTTCTGGTAGATCATAAGCCCATCAGTGCCGCCTTCAGAGAGAAATATCATTTTGCCCCTGTACAAATCATTAGTAGGACCTCATCTAGAATATGCAGTTCAGTTTTGGGCACCAGTTCTCAAAAAGAATATTGGGGAACTGGAGAAAGTTTAGAGAAGAGCAACCAAACTGATAAGAGGCATAGAAGAGTTTAGCTTAGAGAAACTGAATGTATTCTCTCTTGGAAAGAGGAGATTAAGGGGGAATATAATCAACAGGCCAGATCCACAAAAACAGGCGTATCTTTAAGCGGGCGTAGCGCATCTGATATGAAAGAAGGGCGGAGAAGATAATCGCGCAATATCAATATTCCGTTTGTCGAATATTGTCGAATATTCGAGTTATTCTGATTGGCTCTGATGCAAAAGAAGGGCCGAGTAGCTGATGCGATTCTTTTATGTTGCCGAAAATTCGCAATGCGCATTTTCGGCAACATAAAAGAATCGCATCAGCTACTCGGCCCAGGGTCTCTCTCTAATCATACCAGCAATGCTTTAAGACGTCGATGGAGATCACTAGGATGTGATCTGTTTTAAAAATAAATTAGAAAAAATACGAATATTCGCCATAGCGAATATTCGTCGCAATATTCAAGTTATTCGCGAATACTCGAATATGCAATATTCGTAGCGAATATTCGCAATGCGAATATTCGTGAGCAACACTAGTGGAGAAAGCCTCTTGAGGGGGGAGTTGGTGGTGGAGCCACACCAGGGAGAAAGCCTTGCATTACTGTGTGGAGTTACAGACAGAAGAACAGGAAGTAAGGATTTCTCAGAAGAAATAAGGACATTTAAAAGCAAAATGGAAGGATGAGGTAAGTGAAGGACGACTGCACTAAGGTAAAGGAAGCTATATAGGGGGAAAAAATTACCTTTACAACCCCTTTAAGGTAATCATAGAGGACAAGGGGACACTCTTTATGTCATAATTCCATGTCTTTATTTATACATGGAATTATGCTTCATTTATGAATGAACACAGTGAATTGGGAGCTATGTCTCTATCAGGGCAAAGTGTTAAAGCGTACTAATCCCAACACACACGTTCCTGTTGAAGTAGCTCTGCAAATGAGTGGCTGCTGCAGTGACCAACAGCTGGAACCGTTCACAGTCAAAATAAAAAAAAACACCAGCACACCAAGGATCTCTAAAAATGGGTACAGATTATAATAAAGATCACATATTTACAGCAGTGAGCGACGTTTCTGAACCTCAAAGGACCCCTTCCTCAGGCATGTGACAAACAAAGTGTTGTCACCCCATAACAGGAAGTACTTGCACAAGGACTTTCATGTCACCATAACCAGGTTGTAGTTTAATGAATGTCTCACATTTAAAAAGATTGAAAATTACTTTTTAAATTAGAATAACATATTTAGGGTGCTATGTGAATTCAGTGTTTGGGTTTACACAGTTAATTATGATATTATGTCTGAGAACATAAGTGTCATTTGTACTAGACTTTTTCGGGAAAAAAGCACACAGCCAGTGAAATTCTGTGTCTATGGCTTTTCCAACCAAAATGAGTTTTACAATACTTTGACTGGAATGCATGCTTGGTGTGACCTGCTGATTTGCTCAGCTCTGCGAATTACAGGGAGCCTTCTTAAGAAGACATACATCAAAGATGAAGGCATTATGTAAAACAACACAAATTGGAAATAAAATATAATTCTGTTACATGCTCTTATGATTCAGATCTTCTCACTCACCAGTAACTATAGCCCATTCTCCATACTGTCTGATATGTTTGGTCCTGCTTATAAAACAAGGAATGGCATATTGCTGTATCATTGAATACCAGAAATGAAGAAAGCTGGAAACATTCCATATGATGAAACAACCTCCAACTGCAGCCAGGATCTCCATGTGACTGGAATAGAGCTGGAACATCCTCTTGGATATCAACACAGGGATCTTATACATCTCATTCACTGTCTCCAGCCTTCCACGGAAGACGGGTCCTTCCATCTGAAATATTAGATATTAAAGGAAAAGTTCTACTAGAACTTTAATAATAGTAATTGTGTTTCTAGCACATGATGGAAAATGTAGACATTTAAAGCAGAGCTCCACCCTGATATATATATATTTTTTTAAAAATCTGAAAAAAATAAATAAAAATGAAATGGAAAAAAAAAAATACTCACCCTAAATAGGCTGTTGCTATGCGGAAGTCCCGAATCTGCCCTCACGATCTGCGGTGCTGTTTTCTTCCTCCTCCTCTTCTGGGTGTCTTCTTGTGAATGGGCCGCGCTGCATTCTGGGAACTGTGTGTATCCCAGAAAGCAGCCGGACCATTCACAAAGCGCCGCGTCGCTCGCACATGCGCAGTAGGAAACGGGCAGTGAAGCCGCACGGCTTCACTGCCTGTTTCCCTGACTGTGGATGGCGGTGCCGGGATCGAGGATCGGCATCAGCGGGGGCCGTCAGCGCGGGCACCTAGGACAGGTAAGTGTCCTTATTCAAAGTCAGCAGCTACACTGTTAGTAGCTGCCAACTTTGAAAAAAAAAAATGTGGGTGGGTGGAGCTCCGCTTTAATGATTCCTTTTCATGACAACATTATAAGGCAATAAACTGACAAAGAGGACATGCCATGAGAAAAATAGAAGGATTGACCATGGGCAACTTGTTTTTTAGAAGCACAGATCAGCATTGGCAGGCCACCTGTCTTTACCATAGGTTTACTTTAATGCTGACCTGCAAGCAGGAACAAAAATAACCGATGAAAGTGGAGGTCCACCCTAAAAAAAAATTACATAAAAATGCTTAAAAAAAATAAAAAATAAATACTAATGTTCTTACTTACCAGAAATGGCGGTTGCTAGGCAGTCTTCCTAATCTGCCTCTTCCTAGTCTGCAGCTGGTTGTCCTCCTTGCGTTGTCTTCTGGGAACTGTGTGTATCCCAGAGAACAGACGCACATTCATAAAGAGCCACGTGAATCGCACATGCACAGTAGGAAATTGGCAGTGAGGCCACAAGGCTCCACTGCCTGTTTCCTTTAGTGAGGATGGCGGCGCCGGGACCTGCATTCAGCTTTGGGGGCCAGCTCCAGGTGTCACTGCTATCTGACAGTTTTGGGTGTGACAGAAAGTGTTCCATACTGGGCACTGGAGTTCCTCTCACCAACCCCTATGTCACTAATTTGTCCTATAGCGATTAAGCACAATGTTTTATTTTTTAGACTTAATTAGCTGATGAAGGGAAGGGACCTCTTGTATGCAATAAAAGGATACTGGAGACCTAAATGGCCAGAAGGGACCGTTTTCTTTATACTGAGTATAAATGATATTGGGTCTGGGAACAAAAGTAACATTTCTGTCTTTGCAGATGACACTAAGATATGCAGTAGAATAACGTCCTTACAGGATGTCTCCAATTTACAAGCCAACCTCAATGTACTGTTGGGCGACTATGTGGCAGATGAGGTTTAATGTTGATAAATGTAAAGTTATGCAGTTGGGGGAGTACAGCTGGGGGAATCCGTAGTTGAGAAGAATCTGGTGGTTTTGGTAGATCATAAGCTCAATAATAACATGCAATGCCAAAGCTGCGGTTTCCAAAGCAAGCAAAGTCCTTTCTTGTATTAAGAGAGGTAAGGACTCCAGAGAGAGAGATATAATTTTGCCCCTGTACAAATCATTAGTAAGACCTCATCTGGAATATGTAGTTTAGTTTTGGGCCCCAGTTCTCAAAAAGGATATCGGGGAACTGGAGAAAGTGCAGAGAAGGGCAACCAAACTGATGGGAGGCATGGAGGAACTCGGCTATGAGGAAAGATTAGAGGAACTGAATTTATTCACTCTTGAGAAGAGAAGAATAAGGGGGAATAATCAACATGTACAAATATAAAAGGGGTCCATATAGAGAACTTGGTGTTGAGTTATTCACTTTACGGTCAACACAGAGGACAAAGGGGCACTCTTTATGTATAGAGGGAAAGAGATTTCATCTCCAAATACAGAAAGGTTTCTTCACAGTAAGAGCTGTGAAAATGTGGAATAGACTCCTTGTAGAGGTGGTTCTGGCCAACTCAGTAGGTTGTTTTAAGAAAGGCCTGGATACTTTCCTAAATGTTCATAATCTAACTGGGTACTAACATTCATAGGTAAAGTTGTTCCAGGGAAAATCCGATTGCCTCTCGGGGGATCAGGAAGGATTTTTTTCCTCTGCTGTAGCAAATTGCAGCATGCTCTGCGTTTTTTCCCCTTCTCTGGATCAACTGTGGGTATAGAGATGAGTATATGTCACCGGTGACAGTGTCACTAGGCAGAATAGGGGAATGCCTTGTTTACAAAGGCATTCCCCTGTTCTGCCCTTGCCGACCGTAATCGTGGGCCTCCCGGGAACATTAAGTTCCCAGGCCCGCGGCCACACTTGCGAGGGGTGTGCGCACATGCTGGGTGGCAAATGTAATGGGACGTACCTGTACGCCAATCAGCCAGTTGGCAAATGGTTAATAGAGCAGCATCTGGCGAAGGGGGTGGCCGATAGGCAGAATAGCAGTGCAGGTGCCTTTAGTAAACTGATATGCTTTATGGCAGAGTGGCCTGACTGAAGCCTCTCTTCAGTGCAAGAGCAAGATATGAAAACTGACATGAAAGTCCTTGTCCCAACACTCTCAAATTCTCAGACAGGAACCTCTTCAGTCATGGTTGACTTTATTTATTGGTAGTAGGCCACACACCTTCATAAGTTTCAGGTCATCTTCCATGTTGGTGATGTAAGCTGTTTCTTCATGATCTATCTTTATTTTTGTAGGAACACCCCTTCTGTAGTTGATGTTATGGTTTCTGAGGATTTTTGTAATCGTGTTTAGATTTTTTCTTGCTAGAATTGTCGCTTGTGAGAGATCTGAGTATAGTATTATTCCTGGGTATGGATCTGGTAGAGTTAAATTGTGTCATGCATAATGCATTAATTTCTCTTTTACCCAAAATAAATGGATTTTGGCAATAACATCCCTTGGTAGTCTTTCAAATATATGTGAGGGTTTAGTCAATCTGTGTGCGCGGTCTATCGCCAGCTCTTGTTGTGGGATTGTAGGGAGTAGTGTAGATATCATCTCTTTAAGGAAGTGCTTTAGATCCGCAGGTTTTATGTTTTCAGGGATGCCATGGAATTTTACATTATTCCTCCTGGATCTATCCTCGAGGTCGGCCACTTTTAATTTGAGATTTTTAATCTCATTTTCTATATCAAAATTTGCGTCAGCCAGCTCATTTTGTGCATCAGTAAAATCACATATTTTGTTTTATACATATTCCACTCTATCTCCCAGGGCATCAATCTCTTTTTTAGATTAATTCATGAAGCTTCATATCATGTTATATAGCTCCTCTTAGTGACAAATATTATGTCTTCAAATGTTAAATTAGTTATAGATTGGCCAGAGGTGGGTATTGCATTCAGTTTTGCATCATATGGGTTATGATCCATTGTAATACCATTCTCATGCAGAAGTTCACTAACATTATCTCAGATGCAGTTGTTATTTTCCTATTTTGTTTAAGAGGGGTCTGCTGGTGTCATCTTGGAGCTGAAAATCGTCATGCAATTCTTCCTGTGTTTTTTCTTCTTCAGCATTTCCCTCATGTTGATTCGTGTTGCAGAGTTGTAAGGAGGAGCCAGCGCCATCTTGTTTTTGTTTTACAGGTGTCCCGGCCGGTCTTTTAAAAATCGCCCAATTTGCGGGTGACCCCTTTTCTTTACCCCATCCTCCTCGGGTGTTCGCCGTCGCTTCTGGGTCAGGTCTGTACCCTTAGGAGTGCTTCCATTCTCCTCTGGCCAGCTGTCTTTCTCAGCTCTTCCCTCCATTCTCTTCTGGCCCACTCTCCTCGGGCTTGCTGTCCTTCCCCTCTCCCCCTTAGTGTCAGGATGAGGAGCAGAGAAAGGGATCAGTAAATATGTAATTTACTGGCCTGTTCCTGTTATGAATTGTGAATTGTGCTATCGCTATTGTGTCCGGTAATAACTGAGCAGAGTAAACTGTGTGCTTCAGTTTATGAATGGACAGGAGGCTGTTTCCTGCCCATTCATTGTCAGTGCCGAGAAAGGGACTAGGGAATCTGTGTCCTTAGTCCCTTCCTCTGTCTTAAAGGGGAGATGTCAGAGGTCCCCTAACAGGGCTGATAAGGGGGGGTGAAATATAAAAAAAAAATTGTAAACAATTATTAAAAATGTAATTGTATTTTTTTTTATAAAAAGAAAAAAAAACTGGCACCACTCCCCCCTGCCCTACGAACACTGTCCACTGCCCCAGCCCCCTCCCCCCAAAAAGCACTGTGAATTTTTTTTTTAAATAAATTAAATTACCAAGAAGCTCTGTGAAAAAAATATTAAAAAAATTATATGATTTAAAAATAATAAGCAACAAAACTGTAAAAAGTAGTAGACAAAATAATTTAAAAAAAGCCACTCACACCGTCCACTGCTCTACTGCTACTGTGCATTACCTCCCTTCCCCACCTCCAATCATTGTGAAAAACAAAAAAAAAACACAAAAAATTTATTGTAAAACAAAATAAAATAATAAAATTGTAAAATAAATGTAAAAAATTCTGACACTGTCTGTCTATTGCTTTACTGGCACTGTCCATTGCCCTACTGACACCATCCACTGGCCTCAAAAAAACATTTTTTTTAAATACAAAAAAATGAATTGTAAAATAATTTAAATAAACTGCTGACACCATTTACTGCCCTACTGACACCACCCTGCACATACTGCCCAACACTGTACACTCCACACTACTCACGTGCACATGGTACATACACTCTACACTCCTCTCCCGCACATAATACCCACCATACACTCCAGCCCCCCGTTTCAGCAGAGCCTTGAAGTTTCAGCACAATACGCCGGACCTTCAGAGTGCATATGCCGCTGATGTCAATGGCTGCACGCAGGGTTGTTATCTCCTAAACCGTGCAGGTTTAAGAGATATTCATTTTACCTACAGGTAAGCCATATTATAAGTTTACCTCTAGGTAAAAATAAGAAAGTGGGGTATACAACCACTTTAAAGGCACTGTAAAAGGACTATACCGCCAACCAGATCACTTTATATTACAGCCAGGAGGTGGCAGTAGAAAACAAATACAGGGTCATCATTGCTACTGCAGTCAAGGGTTTATGGTAAACCCTTCAAATTCACAATGTTCTTAGCTGGTCCAGAGAGGTTAAGTGGTTATTGAGGGAATGTGGAAATAACTAACAACTAGCACTAATCTTTCTTTCTATATTTCACCTAAATATGCATTACATATTGTAGAATCAAATATTTTACAAAGAAGGCTTTTTTTTATTTATTTTTAATGTTGTGACACAGTGAGAGTATGAAAGGTCTACATAACTGAAAAAATTATATATATTTAAATTTAGTTATTCATGTGTTGTACTGTATAGTGGTTTTGTAATAAGGCAACAATTGTTTAAATAGGTTAAAGCTAAAGTTGATTAAAGCTAGGTTAAAGCTAAAGCTAATAGGTTAAAGCTAAAGTTGATTTTATAATTAATGTGATGTCCTCTGATAACATGATCTGGTGAACCTATTAGGCCGCGTACACACGATCAAATTTGTCCGCTGAAGCTGGTCCGACGGACCATTTCAGCGGACAAATCCGATCGTGTGTATGGGTTAGCGGACATGTCTGACCGGCGGACAAATTTTAAAGCATACTTTAAAATTTGTCCGCCGGAGACATGTCCGTCGGATATGTCCGCTGGTTAGTACACTAACCAGCGGACATATCTGCCCGCACAAGCGTCAAATGGATGCGACGCATGCGTGGAAGTTTTTTACTTCCTGGTGACGGTGACGTTGCGGCGTCAACGTCACCGTGCTGTCTGCCGGCAGGGATTTTGATCCGATGGTGTGTACACGCCGTCGGATGAAAATCCAGAGAAGACATGTCCGCTGGAAACGGTTCGTCGGACAGTCCCTCCGTGTGTAGAGTTGCTGGTTTGATCACTAAATATCAGATGAAATTGGCTGACTTGGATGGCCCAAAGGCTGGCCACCACCCGAGGGGTTACATCAGATGCAATCATTGTAATTTAGTGAAGGGGAAAAAAATGACTGTTCCAGACACCTCGGGATAGCTAACTACACTTAGCTGCCAGTTCATCAAAATAAGATAATAAATCTTTGACACTTTTCTGTGGAAAAATACATTTCTCAGGGCTGAAAACATACAGCTATGAACAAAAAAACAGCTGTGTTTATACCTATAAAATTGAATGACATTTTTCAAAAATGTTAAATTATCTTTAAAAAAATGCCAAGGCTTTAGTCTGAATGTATAGACATACACGCCCCAGATTGCATCAAATCTACCCAAATAGGTCCCCGAATGTACTCAGTGTCACTCCTCTATTGGCACATTCTTCCATATGTTCTGGACCTGTCCCAGGGTGGGTCAGTTGTGGATGAAGGTTTTTAAACTTATTAATATACTGTATATATAACACACGCATACATAAACACACACACACACACAAAACAGCATATAGTACAAAACACACTACTATAAGAAATATCAATACAAATAATTTTCAAACATACTCCCCCCCCCCCCCCCAAAAAAAAAATGCTTTGGGAGAATAACTCAACATCTATTTCCTAAAATCAACAGGACTTTAAAGATAATTTCACAAAACAAATCTTAAAATTACTGATATTGCAAATAGTATATATTCTACAGTTTATAAAAAGCATCAATGATATTTTTACATATTGAGAAAGATAAAACTTGTTTCCAGAAAAAATATTTTAGAAAGGTCTTTGCAACTTACCATAGAAATTTTCTGATATACAAATTGATAACTTCTTTCACTAGTTTGAATGATTTGTTGACTGTTGAGTGATCAGACGTCATTGTAAAAAGTTTTGCATTGTGAAATGATAAAAGGATGACTATATAAAGATTCTATAGTAACAGTAAATACCTGAAAGATAGAATCTTGTCAAGTAGGGTTCAGTAAGGAGCTGGAGTAAATATGTTTTTAACGAACAGTACCTGGGGGAATTAGGAAAAGGTGCAGAGACTGAAGGAGGAGATAAAGGAGGTGTTGAAAAAAAAAGGTCCTATGTGTGCGCACATAAACATGTCAAAGAGTGCATCTGGCTGTTGGAAGTTGTCTGCTTCAAACAGGTATTCTGCACTTGTGTGATAAGAAGAGATACAATAAAAATGAATAGAAAATGTAAAGGCATGACAACATTTACATAGTGAATTAATAAATGACTATGGGCCAGATTCAGGTAGCTTTGCGCATCTTTAGGCGGGCGTAGCGTATCGAATATACGCTACGCCGACGTAACTTAGAGAGGCAAGTGCAGTATTCACAAAGCACTTGCTCCGTAAGTTGCGGCGGCGTAGCGTAAATTGGCCGGCGTAAGCCCGCCTAATTCAAAGTAGGAAGGAGGTGGGCGTCATCTATTTAAATTAAGCGTGACCCCATGCAAATGAATGGCCGATTAAATGGCACATGCTGAACGTAACCTACGCCATGCCCTATTCACGTAGTACTACGTAAACGATGTAAAAGACGCCGGCTGTTCCGACGTCCATACCTTTGAATGGGTTGCACCACCTATATGGTGGAATAACTTTACGCCGGACGTAACCCTTACGCAAACCGCGTATCTTTTCCGCCTGGCGCATCTACGTTTGGGAATCGCTGTATCCTACTCGTTTGCATATTTAACATGGGAATGCCGAATGCATCCAGCGTAACTATGCGCCCAAGATACACCGGCGTAGGCAAGTTACGTCGGGCGGCTGAAGCCATTTTACGGCGTATCTAGCTTTGCGAATTGACTTAAAAGTACGACAGCGCACATTTGTATTTACGACTGCGTATCTGGAGATACGCCGGCGTAAAGCTACCTGAATCTGGCCCTATATGTTTAATTAGAATCATAGGTAAAAAATAGCAGGTAATGGCGCCTACTAGAAATAAAGAATGTGCAAATATAAATATAGATGGTGTCTGTCCAAATCAAAAGTGCTGGTCCTAGTCAAAATATAACATATATATAACACAAAATAAATTGAATGTTAATTGATAATTAGTGATTGAAAAAATAGTGATTGGAAAAATTGAAAAAATAAATAATTTATAAATCCTAAAAAGTCCAATTCCTAGTGATAAAAATTCCCAAAATAAGTGTAGCAATATTAAATGATGATGATAATAATAATCCAAAAAAAGTCCAGTTTTATAAAAATATAAAAATTTTCAGGATTGCTTCCAAAGAATATAAAGTGATATGTGCTTCATGCAGGTATAGCCGTCAGTGGTTCATTCAGTGCTCTCCCCCAATGGTCCCGCACTCACCGGATCCAACTACCCCTGCAGGGGTGATGGGCTATCTCAGTAAAAATCCACACTTCAGTAGGATCTGCCTGGTTTCCTCACATGGGATCTAATCCAACCATTCAGCCGCTGGTAAAAATAAACACTGCAGTAACTTACTTTTCCTTTCCAATGGCCAATAGGTCTCACCGCATGATGTGTCTCCTGGCTGTGCAGGTGCACAGCCAGGAGACACATCATGCGGTGAGACCTATTGGCCATTGGAAAGGAAAAGTAAGTTACTGCAGTGTTTATTTTTACCAGCGGCTGAATGGTTGGATTAGATCCCATGTGAGGAAACCAGGCAGATCCTACTGAAGTGTGGATTTTTACTGAGATAGCCCATCACCCCTGCAGGGGTAGTTGGATCCGGTGAGTGCGGGACCATTGGGGGAGAGCACTGAATGAACCACTGACGGCTATACCTGCATGAAGCACATATCACTTTATATTCTTTGGAAGCAATCCTGAAAATTTTTATATTTTTATAAAACTGGACTTTTTTTGGATTATTATTATCATCATCATTTAATATTGCTACACTTATTTTGGGAATTTTTATCACTAGGAATTGGACTTTTTAGGATTTATAAATTATTTATTTTTTCAATTTTTCCAATCACTATTTTTTCAATCACTAATTATCAATTAACATTCAATTTATTTTGTGTTATATATATGTTATATTTTGACTAGGACCAGCACTTTTGATTTGGACAGACACCATCTATATTTATATTTGCACATTCTTTATTTCTAGTAGGCGCCATTACCTGCTATTTTTTACCTATTCTTCACTCCCACATAGGTGGGTTTTTATGTAGGGGCAGCCACTTCAAACTCAATCACTTTGTATTTTTATCACATCACTATTTTATTTAAATTGTCTGTGGCGCAGATTCATCTCTTTTTACCTTTTTTTACTTTAATTAGAATCAATTAGTGAAAATCCCAGGTAAAGTCAACCAATAACAAGGTTCTTTGGACAAACATCTGCAAAGGTTACCTATATGTACAGTGACTGTGAAAAAAATCTTGGTCATGCTAATACAGCAAGTATTAAGACAAATAATAAAAAATATAACCCTAAGTATGTAAAATAAAGAGATAAGTACGGTATATACAGTAGGTATAAATAGTTATAGACAGGGCTTTTTTTCAGGGGGAACTTGGTGGAACTCAGTTCCACCACCTCTGGCTCAGACCCTTTGGTGCCTGCTCACCACAATCACTTGTAAACACAGACGTCTGGTTTCTGTGTTTACAAGTGACAGCTCTGCACTCTGTGTGTAACCCCCTAAATTCTGCACTCTGTGTGTAATGCAATCCTGGTATTTAATGCCCCTTTAAGACCCTTCTACTGTTTGTGAAATCTGAACGGGCTCGTGGTTGAGTTCCTGTACCTATTTTCTGAGAAAAAAAGCTCTGGTTATAGATATTATATTTTACATATATGGCACCCATTGGTCTATCACATACACTAAGGCCGCGTACACACGATAGGTTAAACCGATCGTGTGTGGGCGCCATCGGTTAGTTATCCATCGGTTAAAAAAAAGCCAACTTGTTTATTAATTTAACCGATGGATTCTTAACCGATAGGTCAAAACCTATAGGCACAACCATCGGTTAAAAATCCACGCATGCTCAGAATCAAGTCGACGCATGATTGGAAGCATTGAACTTCATTTTTTTTAGCACGTCGTTGTGTTTTACGTCACCGCGTTCTGACCTGATAGTTTTTTTAACCGATGATGTGTAGGCGCGACGGACTATCAGTCAGCTTCATCGGTTAACCGATGAAAGCGGTCCATCAGACCATTCTCATCAGATGGACTGATCTTGTGTACGCGGCATTAGGGTATTCTGCCTAAATGAGCAATCTTTAAAATAATCTTTCACTCCGTTAAAGAAGATGTCCCACTACATACAGCATTTTAAAACCTAATGGAATCCCCCAGAGAACCTGGTGCATTGAGCACTTGGTAAAGTTCAGATCCGTGGCTGCATTTTATTAGAAAAATAAATGTTTTTTCTTTTTATGCTGGCTGTAACTCCACCCCAGGCAGAATCCCAATTTATGGGCATTCCCATGGAGAAGATTACAGCAAACACCTGCTACTCCCTATATTCAGGCTGGATGTGCTGACTGGAGGTGCCAGGACACAGAGCAGTGTCAGCAAACATAGTGCTGGTGAAGAGATAATTGATCTTTCACAGTCATAGTAATAGCTTTTGGCTTGTGTTGTTGCCATTCTGTTGTTATGATAATCCCATTAATGATAATCCCATTACACATTCAACACATTCCGCCAGTAATTAATATGACTGTAAAAGATGAATCTCTTGATTTCTAAATGTCAATCTCATCTTAATAATTCCTTTTTTCTTCTCCTGTTTGGAGGATCCTGGTGTAATTGTGATGTCTGCAGTCTCTTCTTCTGTATCTGAAAAGTTACCTAGTTTATGTGATCTAATGGGAGTGGAACTACCCCTTAGGGCTTAGCTTCTTCCTTTTTATTGTTTGATCTGTTTATACAGCTCCATAAACGCACATTTGCGTTCTCATAATTATCTTTCTCGGGGAAATATTTTCTGCTTTTTGTTTGTGTTATTTCCTCTAATATCAAATTCCAAACTGTAAGTTTACACTGTGTTTAAATTAGTTTGCCCAGTATAATCTCTTGTTGTTTGAATTGTTTCTTTGTAAGCCCAGTTCAAGACACAGCATGTAATACTGACCTTATTTCAGTCTTTACTCTTTACTATTAGGTTTGCAAAGGGGTAAGACAGGAATATATGGAATAGTGTAATAAATGAGAGATGGGAATTATTATTATCTAACACAGGTATCCTCAAACTATGGTCCATGGGCTGGATACGGCCCGCCATGGTGATTTGCATGTCCCACGGACTGCCCCTTTAACATTGCAGCACCCCCGCCCTCTGCTACCTTTATCACACAAGACTGATTAATATAATCCCACGCCGAGATGACTGCCAGAGGTCAGCATAAGTTGTAGTGTCCAATCAGACAGCTGCAACTTCTGTGACAACTAATGAATCTCTTAAGTAACAATTTCCCCTAAAGATTCAGCGCCATTTGTATAGTGGCACAGTGCCACCTACTAGACTGGAGAGCACTGATAGGTGACACTGATAGGCAGCATTGATAGGTGGCACTGATAGGTGACACTGATAAGCAGCACTGATAGGCAGCACTGATAGGTGGCACTGATGATGAGGCACTGATAGGTGGCACGCTGTCAGCGTAAAAAAAAGTTGATTACTGGCTTCTGTTTACCTCAAGTGTCATTGGCTGATCACGTGATGCTCTGTGATCAGCTGTCGTTGGCTGATCACGTGATGCTCTGTGATCATCTGTCATTGACTGATTACGTGATGCTCTGATCAGCTGTCTCATGGACTCACAGAGCATGCCGCGCGCAGAACCCACGGGGCCTGCAGACATCACATGCATTGGAGAACGAACATGCACACTCTTCCGGCAATTTAGGCCCGTGCTGTAGACGTCTTTCGGCTATAGCGCGTGCGGCAAGAGGTTAATACCTCTTCTTTATTTAGGGCAGTAAGTTGTTCTGCTAACTTAAAACCAATTATGTACAGTATGTGCTCTGAACATTTGGAAACACTACACAATTGAAGATTGCAGTGTTCTGAGAACCAGGAGACAGGGTAAGAATGTTTTGTTCTTGCCATTGCTTGAGGCGTGTACTTAGACAAAGCGTGTGGTAGAATTCTACTGATAATAAGGTCAGGCTGATGATTGCATAATTATTAGAGAATAATCATTATGCATTACAAGGATTTTATATAAAACATTGTGATAATTTAACAATTTATTTTTTGCCAAACAATAGGTGCTGGAACCTAACCACGACCCCACAAATCTCCTCCCCCACACAAACCCTTTAAATCACATCAAATAGCGGGTGTGGTCAGTCAAATTTCATGAACAGTAGGAGGATCTTAAAGGGGCATTAAATACCAGGATTACATTACATACAGAGTGCAGAGCTTTCACTTGTAAACACAGGCACCAAAGGGTCTGATCCCGAGGTGGTGGAAATGAGTTCTACCAAGTTACCCCTGATTTTACTACATATTGTTTACTATTTTTAGCTGACAAACATTTACAAGGTTATTAAGAATCAAAGCTATCCAAAAGGTATACATCAACTTTGGTTGGACCGCAGTGAGTTGAACCACATGTTGGTTTCTAGTATCCCTCAGAGATACTAGTAAAGATTTTTACCTACTGTTTGTATGTCTCTTGTCTCCCTCGAATATTCTCCCAGTTATTTTTTGATTCTGTGGAGCTTACTCCCCGAAGTTTCTGCTGCATATATTGGGTGGGTGTGCTTATGACTCTTCAAGTAGCACACTCTGACATACCTGGCTGGGTGGGAAATATTTATTGCAGATGCAAAATAGATTGCAAATACGTAAACAGTAGAAAGAAATGTACTGTAAATAACAATCAACGGGTGTAGAAATCAACTCCTCCTAAACACTATACTGGGGCAATCCTAACTAAGGAGAATAACACTACTCTAACAGCTCAGCATCTGTAATATACTCTCTTCTGCTGGCCAGCTCGTTGGAGCCCAAATGTTATGTTGGAGCACAAAGGATAATGTCCACTTAAGCACTGATGATGACACAGGCCCTGGTGCCTTTAAACACCTATAATGTCACTGGCTCTTTGATACTCGCTGGTAACATTGTCCCTCTTTTGTCAAATTGTAATGTAGACAACTTCTTTTATTAACAGATTATCTCTCTCAGTATACTAGATAAAACACAGTGTGTCTTCAGCATCCTTCCCCCTTTGAAGAAGTTGTCTTTGACGTAACACTGAGGGCAGAGCTTATTCCAAGCATTGATACAGAGTGGAGGTGTTTGCGTTTTCTAGCCGCAGCCTGAACTTTCGGTATACCTGAGCTGTCAGCCGGCTACTACTCATTGCAGTGAGACACAGGAGTCTCCCCGCTCTGTACACTGATGTTCTGCCTGCTGAATAGATAGCACTGTTTCTAAACAGGAATAACATGATGAACTACATCTCTTGTGATAGCATGGGCAATGACAGGTCCTATATATGGAGAGATCTTGGGTCTAAAGCAGTGGTTCTCAACCTGGGGGTCGGGACCCCCTTTGGGGGTCAAAATATGATTTACCAGGGGTCACTTAATCCTGGGCTATTCTTGAAGCCTGTACCGTTCTCCCAAGTTTTTTTGCTTTAGCCACCCAGCTTGGTTGTTCCTGATGCCCATTGCCACCTACTCAGCATCTTTGCAGCCAACTATTCAGTTTATGGCACGGCTGGGGAGCAGAGACTAGAGGTCAGCTGACTGGTGAGGAATGTGAAGTGGGAGGGGCTGTAGGAGACCCTATCTTCGGATTTTGGCACTTTTGGTGTCACTGCTATGAGACACCACAAAGTCAGAGACACAGTGAGTAACACTCCCCCACCAAAGAGTAATAGAAGGAATAAAAAAATAGAGAATACATGTAAAAAAGAGGAAAAGAAGGGGCGGAACAAAGAAAAGGGGAAAGAAAGAACAAGAAAGGTAGCTAGAGAGAGGGATGGGGGGAAAAAAACCAAGAAATTAGGAAAGAGGGATAAAAGGAAAAGAAAGGAGAAGAGAAAGAGTGGTCCATCCTAAAATGTACCAGAAGGGGATTTAATACTGTACGACTGGAAGGGACTCAGGGAGCACTAAATGTACATGAGTTAGGGGAGCAAATTACTTGTCTTGACTTGGGTGCCGACAACCCACTCTACGAAAATAATTTTAATGTTGGGGTCCCCACAACTTGAGAAATGTTTTCAAGGGGTCACGGCACTAGAAAGGTTGAGAACCACTGGTCTAAAGGATAGCGTGACCAGACGTCACCAGTTTCCGGGGTCAGTTCTCAAGTTGAGTACACTGCCCCCAAACAAAATCTGTCCCTGGTTCTGTCCCCAGATTCAGGGGCAGCGTCTATACCCATTGCCGAAAGCCTAGCCCAGTAGGACATGCAGCAATGTGAATATCTATCCAGCATAGCAGGGATTGGTGGGCAAGCCGGGGGGCAGCCCCTCCCCCCCACATCTCAGCCCATACTGAGTTTATGGCAACCACAGGAAAATCACATTCTCAAAAAGACCATACTTTTTCATTGCCACTGCGTTTTTAAAAGGGTGCAGGCATTTTTTTTTTTTGCAGAAAACGCAGGCACATTCAACTAAATGGGCTATCCTGACCACACAATTGTGAACCAGGGCTAAAGGAGATTTATGGACAAAGCTCATTTGGCTGTACATCTCCTAAGGATCAAAGGAGTGAAGTTTGTTCTGCACTCCTGTGACCCAGATTCAGCCACCATCTGAAGTCCACTGCTGATATCACGGAGCTGGCACAAGATTAACGTCGGGACCCACCCAGATGCCTGACCAGCAGCTGGTTTGGCTTCCCACCAAGAACCTGAGCTCCTGCCCCCTCTACAGTCCAATGCGCCAGTGAGTTTAGAGCAGAGAGGAGAACTGAGTGATCAGCTGTGTTTGATTATTCAATTCTCAGTGTGGAGCCAGCGGGGGATAGATGCAGTATCGGAGTGATGCCACATCCACCTACGTATGCAAGTTGTTGTTTTTTTTTGTTTGTTTTGTTTTGTTTTTTATTCCTGAATTTATTTTTAAATCCAAATTCTCAACCACTCGTTGGGTATTTGTATTTTTAAAATACCTTTTTCATTTCCTAACACTGCACCATCACAGGATTCACACCATTACAGTTACATAGTATAATTACATTAAGTATAATAATCGTGAATAAACCTTCAAATTCAAATATTTAAATTCAGTTTCTAGCTAGTAAACCTCCAAGAATAAGCCTATTCACCCCTAGGGGAGCAAACTGTGAACAGGTCTATTCTAACATGAATAAATAAAAGAGAGAACAGGATGTCGTCATGTAAATCAATGTATTCTAGCGAGTCAAACCAAACCAATCAGGAAATCAAATCAGCATACGTTTCTGCAAGGAATAAGTTATACCAACAGGCAGAGGTGTATTTAGGTTTTGTGCTGCTCTAGGCCTGACTAAACTTGCGCACCCTTTAGTTTAAATATGACCCACCCCTTCCTGTCAAAGCCACATCCCTGTCATATTCATGGGAAGAGGACAGAGGGAAGCCCTGGGAGAAGTAAAGAGGGCTGCCCTGGGAGAAGGACAGAGGGACGCCCTGGGAGAAGGACAGAGGGACGCCCTGGGAGAAGGACAGAGGGACGCCCTGGGAGAAGGACAGAGGGACTCCCTGGGAGAAGGACAGAGGGACTCCCTGGGAGAAGGACAGAGGGACTCCCTGGGAGAAGGAGAGAGGGACGCCCTGGGAGAAGGAGAGAGGGGAGCCCTGGGAGGAGGAGAGAGGGACGCCCTGAGAGGAGGAGAGAGGGACGCCCTGGGAGGAGGAGAGAGGGACGCCCTGGGGGGAGGAGAGAGGGACGCCCTGGGAAGAGAACAGAGGGCCCCCCCCCCACAAAGTGCCGCCCTAAGCCTTTGTAGTTTGCCTGGGTGTTGACTCTAAGAATGACATCACACAGGTTAGGGGCCTCCATTGATTTCCATATTTTTGTTATGGTAAGTCTAGCCGCTGTAAGAATATTCACCACTAATATTCTGTATTGAAATATGAACGTGTCAAGGTTGATACTTATAAGGGCCATAGCAGGTGATAGTTTTAACAAATGATCACCTGCTGATCCTGATGTGAGAGTCCATATAAAATGAACATTGAAAGAATTGAATCTTCCCAAAAGGTGACACTGAATGCAGGAATGACGGGTTGACTGTAGAAATCTCAAATGCCTTATACAAAAGAGAGATGAGGTACTCTTACCACAATGGATGGACTCATCTGTTATAAACAGTGGGTTAAACAAGCTTATGGTCTCGAAGTCCTGGATCACTGGAACCGGATCTCAATGGTTGCCCAAAGGTCTGGAGAAGATCTGTGAAGAGAGGTCAAACCGGCTGGAATATGGAAACAACACTCCTTCAGCTGGCTGATGAATGTTGGAATGAATCCGTGTGGACTCAAAATGTGTCAGGAACAAATAGAGAAAGAATGCTCCCAATGGTGCAGGTCAATAAAATCAGTAATGGTTTAAAATGGGTCACATAAACAAATATAAAAGCCGTATGGGGTGCAGTAATGTAGGTCCGACGTGTTTCGACTAAGAAAGTCGTCAACAGGGGCAGCACCTGTTGACGACTTTCTTAGTCGAGAATGTCAACTGCTTATAATACTGCTTTTATATACTGCAATATTTTGGCATACATTTTAATGTCTGAATTGATTAATGAGATTGGTCGATTGTTAAAAGGGGATGTCAAGTCTGTCAGATTTCGGGAGAGTAATTATTACCGCTTCTAATAGTTCTGTCGGACAACATTTGGCTGTAGCTATGCAATTAAACAGGTTTGTTAAAGTGGAAGTAAACCCTCCTTTTGTTTTCAGCCAAGGAAGCTGCCATCTTAGCCTCTGTTTACTCTGCAACTGCTATAATGCTGCACATGTGATCCTTTATGACACCAGCCATTGGATGGTTTGACTGTTTGGTTGAGAGCACAACACATGTGAACAGCTAGCATTTCGGCATGCCGGGAATGTTAAATGTTTTTTTGAAACTATCAAATTGACAGGTTTAGTTCCACTTTAGGTGTAGAGCTAAAATATTAATGAATGTTTTGTAATATTCATTGGATAGACCGTCATTACCTGGCGATTTATGCAGCGGAAGGTCTTTTATAACTTTTGGGGTTTCCATTAACGATATGGGTTGATTTAGTGCGTCAAGTGTATTGGAGTCAATTTTGGGTAAGTTTAATGTGTCTAAGAATACTATAATGTCTTGTAATGTTGGTTGGATAGTATCCTTGTCATTTTTTAAGTTGTATGAATCTCCATAATAATCTGAGAAAGCATCTGCTAATTCTTGTGGGATTATTAATGCTTTCCCAGATTTATAATGAATTATGAGTCCAAAAGGTGGAATGAGACTGTACCTTGGATTGCCGTTATTTTTTTCTTTATTTTTACAGAAAATGATCAGATTTTCTTTATTTTTTTTCTTTATTTTATTTTATTAAGAGTACACAGATGCAAAGAATATAAAATTACATAAATAAGATACAGTACGCCCACTTTAAAAACCTTGGGCCAGATTCAGGTAGAGTTAGGCTGGAGTATCAGTGATACTCCAGCCTAACTCTCACTTTGAGCCAGCGTTTCTGTTTTTTCAGTAAGCAGAAAACATGAAACGCCGGGTTGGAGTTACTATACGAGCGGCGTAATTGTATTTCGCCGTCGTATCGTAACTTCAGTTTTAAAAATGGCACTCGGGGCGTTCCCGCTGATTAACGCCGAGAATATGTTAATCAGCGGGAATCGGAAATTCACGATCGTATTCGGGCGCGACGCGGCGCAAAGATAAAGCAGCCCCCTAGTGGAGTATCCTATGTTAAGTATGGCCGTCGTCATCGCGTCGAAAAAAATAATAATCGCGTCGTTTGCGTAAAACGTCCGTGAATGGGGATTGACGTCATTGACGTTCCCTGAAAGAATTTGGAGCATGCGCACTGACAGTCGACGCATGCGCAGTACGTTCGCTGCGGGATCGCGCATAGTTAACATAATACACGCCCCCTACCCGCCCAATTTGAATTCCGCCGGCTCATTTTCGCTACGCCGCCGCAACTTTAGGAGCAAGTGCTATGTGAATAACAGTACTTGCTCCTAAAGTTACGGCGGAGTAACGTAAATGAGAAACGTTACTCCAGATTAAAGATTCGCCCATCTACCTGAATCTGGCCCCTTGTATCCTATTGACTTCTGTTCACCATCTAAACCCTCCTTGCCGTTTTTTTTTTTTTAAGGTGTTGATGATAAGTAGCAGTGACATCCTATTGTGGATAAGCCTAGATGGCAAGTATTTACTTTCTGTTTGGTTTAAAAAACCGAGATGACGTACAAATTCTTGGGACTCGGCTGATCACAGATCGCAGGCTCATGGCCCTTTACAATGTGATCAGCTAAAATAGTTGGTCAATGTATAAGGGTGAGTACACATCCATGTGGGGCACCCAGTCTGAGCATGTGTCTATGAAGCATGGATGTATTACTATTGAGCAGAGCTGTATCCTGGCCTAGGCCAACAAGGCCCAGGCCTAGGGCAGCACATTGCAGGGGGGGCAGCACAGAAATAGTCTCCGCCGGCTTGCACTATTAGTGTAGCACTGTTAGTGTAGCACCAGTCTTATGGGGCGGACTGGGCAGAGAGGCAAGCATTCCGCAACTGTATGGGAGGCGGAGCTTCTAATTTTGACTGTCCTATCATCCTGGACCACAAACCTTCCTCACTGTGCTATGTTTTCTGCTGCACCATTGGCATGGTTATATCTTTTTAGTCCTCTCCATAAAATTATCAGAATTTTGGGCCTAAAGTAGAACTTTAGGAACACTTTTCTATTTCATTTTGGATAGAGTACGGGAAGGGAAGGGCAGGTCTTTAACAGAAAGGGGTGTGGCCTTGACAGGAAGGGGTGGGTCATATTTAAATTAGGGGTGCACGAGTTTAGTCAGGCCTAGGGCAGCACAAAACCTAAATACATCCCTGCTATTGAGCACAAGCACTGAACACTTATTATATTGGGACTGCAAAGGATTTATTTACTCATGAAATACTTGGCATCACCCTTGCGGTCCAGGTTCAACTGGTGCATCAGTGGTTGTACAGTGTTGACAAGCCACCCCGCTCCCAGATGTTTAACTTGATACATCTCACCAGGAAGTGGCTGCAGCCAGAGACTTTGTCCCTAAAATTAGGGAGTGTGTGGTCATGGACTGCTATCTATGTGTGCTCCCTGCCACTTGAGGAAGTGGGTTAGCCATGGGAACTTTAGAACTGCATGGGACAGCAAGCAGTAAAAAGGAAGGGCCCATAATAAATAAATAAAATTAAATATAAATATCACATAAATTAATAATAAAAGACAACTTTCTGGATTTTAAACGGCCGCGGCTGCTTTATTATTGGTTTCTTAAATATTATTTACACAATACTAAAAAGATAATAATACAAAATACAACTGAACCACCACGGCTCAGGCTGTATAAACATTTTTATTAAACTTAAAACATCCAAAACCAAACATCACTCGTAAACAGATTAGTCCCCCTTTGCCATATATACCTATACTTAGATACCTATATATTAACAAAGGTGACACATGACCACATAATAGCAGCTCGCGACAAAATGCAATTAAGGGGGAGGGGGGAGGGGAACACCACAGCTTGATGCCTTCTGAGGCGAATTGATTAGCCTCACTCTAAAACCTGCCTTATATAAACTTTCTTCCCGCCTAATTCAAGAAAAAGACCGGGAAACACACGTGTACCTCTCCTGAGCACACGTGAGCCTCCAGGTGTAGACCTAAGCTGCCTAGCTCCCCCAGAGATAGGGAAACTAGAAACTGCCCGTCCTGCTGCTATCCCATGGGAAAAGGGGGGAGGCTTGAAACCGTTTTTTCCCCCCTTTTCTTACATGGGACAGCAAGCAGTAAAAAGGAAGGGCCCATAATAAATAAATAAAATTAAATATAAATATCACATAAATTAATAATGAAAGACAACTTTCTGGATTTTAAACGGCCGCGGCTGCTTTATTATTGGTTTCTTAAATATTATTTACACAATACTAAAAAGATAATAATACAAAATACAACTGAACCACCACGGCTCAGGCTGTATAAACATTTTTATTAAACTTAAAACATCCAAAAGACAGGTGACATTAAGTCCACCTGTCACCAAAACCCACAACCGCGGCCAAATCAATACAAGAACTTAAGTCAGTATTAAAAATGTCCAAACCTATGTTGGACAGGTGAACTCCATCCTCCCTAAACAGCCCTGGAATGAAACCCTCCAACTCGGTGTGCCTAAAGCATAATATACCCAGTGGCAAAAGCAATTTTGCCACTGCCCTATTAACACGCCTCCTAATTTTCTCCAAAGGGCGCAGAGGGGGAAAAGATAACCACTTCAGTCTCTGCACCACTTCAGAAAAAACAAAAACCGTATGTGGCAAAGTCACTTGAAGCCTGTTAAGGTCATCCCTTATTTTAAAAATAATGTCTAGTGTCCTGTGTTTTCCAATGTCGTTTCCCCCCAGATGTACTATCAACACATCTGGAGGGGAAAATTGTTGAAGAAGCTTGCTCACCTCCCCGATTAGGCCTGCCCATAACATTCCTTTTCTGCCAAACCAAAACACTTTAAACTGTCGTGGATCCAGACTCAAATTGCTGGAGTAGGTTCTTTTCATTGCTCTCTGGTGAGCCCAGAATACAAAAGAATGACCAATAATCCATATATTTCTGACAGGACCTAAAATGAATCAAAAACATTGATTAGGCCGAATATATGACATATACGCACTTGATCTCCACCTACCGACTTTTTTTATCATTGCTTCGTTTAAACCCAACCTAGCTGCTTCCGTAGCAGCTCCAATCCTGAAAGAATGAGAGGACAATAAACCTGTATCCATATTAATAGCTCTTAAGCATTTGTGAAAAACACTATTGAATTGGAAAGTGGTCAACGGGCGACCGGATTCGTGCAAAAAGAAATTATTGGAAAGGCCTGGACGGACACTGGCGTATTGACTTACCAGTGAAACAGGGCACAGAGGGGAACCGGCGCATGCTGACAAATTAATCCAAACACCCTTCCCCATCTGGTCAGTTTTTGAGCGCCGTAAAAATAAACGAATCGACCCACCCACAATGGATATGTCTGATAGCTGAATGATGTTTAATTCGGACACCCTAAGTGCTGCAAAGAACATTAACGAAAATGCTGCTTTAAAAAGTAAAGCCTCGTAAAGAGAAAAACAAACCCGGCTTGTTATAAAACATAACTGTTCTAAAAGTGCCGGAGTAATAGGCAAACATCGATCTTTGTTAAAATTACGCCTCTTGTAACCTTTTAGCGATTGTCGCACCGAAAAGAAACTTAAACAAGGAGGTAGATTGTTAAGTTTAAAAAAGAAAGATACACCAGCCAATGTTTTGTTAACATATGACCAGGAGTAATTTCGATTAAACAGAGACTTCAAAAACAACAATATCAAATATTCCGAGAATGCGCCGGCCGGCTCTCGAATGGAATTTAGAAAAGATAGCCACATCAACCAGGCTGATCGGTATCCCGCCCAAGTTGATGGAGCCACCGACTGCACAATGAATTCAGCCATGGGTCTTACACCAGATCCCATAAGTGAGGCGGACAAGTCAATCCCGTTGGCTCTGCTTCCGGAAACAGCCGAAAAAATCGCTCCATCTGCAGGCGAGATAAAGAGTCTGCCACGTCATTATCTTTACCTGCCACATGCACAGCCTTCAAACATATATTCAAACTTAGACATTTGAACAGTATGTAACGAAGTAACGCAATAACTGGAGTGGACTTAGAGGTTAAACAGTTAAGTGCGAAAAGAACCCCTTTATTATCAGTTCTAATGATAATTCTTCTATCTTTAAAAACTGTACCCCATAGTTCCAAAGCTACCACTATGGGGAACAGTTCCAGCAAAACTATGTTTTTAAGGAAACCTTTTTTCTTCCAGCTGTGATGCCAGAGATCTGCACACCACCTCGATTGCCATATAGCACCAAAACCGCATGAGCCCGCCGCATCTGTATACAAACAGAGGTCCTTGTCTAGAATAAAGTCCTTCTGCCACACCATTCGACCATTAAAAACGCGGAGAAATTGTAGCCATACCAATATGTCTTCTTTTAATTCCGTCGTGACCCGTATGTGCGAAAAAGGGGACTTCAAACCCGAAATAGCAAGGTACATCCTTCTAGAGAATATCTTTCCCATTGGCATTATTCTGGTGGCAAAAGCCAAAGAACCTAATAAAGACTGCATTTCTTTTAGGCAAACTTTTTTTCTTCTAAGAATAGTAATAAGTAAAACACTAAGCTTCTCTAATTTATCTTCTGGCAAACGAAATTCCATTAGCTCTGAATCTATGGCAATGCCAAGAAATTCCAAACACGTAGATGGCAAAGCCGTTTTTTCCAAAGCCAATGGAACTCCAAAAAAGTGACAGATCCTGAAGAATAGGTTTAGCAACTCCAGGCACTCAAACGTATCCGCTTTTCCTAAGAATAAAAAATCGTCTAAGTAGTGAATTACAAAGAGGGAACCTGACTCCTTACGGACTACCCATTCCAAAAAAGTTGAAAAAGATTCGAAATAAAAACACGATAACGAGCACCCCATGGGGAGGCATTTATCAAAATAAAATTTGTTCCGAAAGAAAAAACCCAATGAGTTGAAACTGACGGGGTTGATTGGTAATAGGCGAAAGGCTGACTGAATATCCGCCTTAGCCAACAATGCTCTTTTACCTAAAACCCTCAACTGCACCAACGCATCTTCAAAAGAGGCGTACTGTACAGAGGAGAGACTGACATCAATTTGATCATTTAAAGAGTCCTCCTTGGGATATGACAAATGGTGAATTAAGCGGAAAGCGTTATTTTCTTTCTTCGGAACAATTCCTAACGGTGAAATCCTGAAATTTAAGAAGGGGGGCTGACTAAAAGGACCACCAACCCTACCTTCCTTGATTTCTTTTTCAATCTTTTCTGCGACAATAGAGGAATACCTATCAACCGATCGTAAGTTGTTAACAATAGTACAACCTGATCCAGAAAAAAACGGGAGTAAAAAACCATCCCGAAAACCTTCAGTTAAGAGTTGTGCTTTCCCCTTGTCTGGGTACATTTTGAGCCAAGGAAGCATTTCTTGCCATTTCACTGGTGTTACTGCCTTTTGAAACATTGCCTGACAACTGATTTGTGGTAGCCATCTTTTTAAAGCATTTGGATATTGAATGCGGTCCCGCACAAAAGGCGCATTCATGTCGATATCGACATGAATTGGGCCACTTGCATTGTCCATCGTTGAAATTAAAACAGATACCTTTTTTATATGTTGTTGATGTGACGGATTGAGCGACTGGTGCACCCTGCTTTGTATATGAGGGCCTTTGGGGGAGAAAAAGATTCAGCCAAAGGCCCACATCCTTAACCCCCCATTTCAATGACGGATGAACCGACAGCTTCTGACGAAAAGCCTCGTCATATGAAAACCAGGCAGTGCCACCAAAATTTTTATATGCTTCAAGAATTATGTCTAGATGTTGGAACAAGCCCTTACCTTTATCAGGAAAACGCTCACACAAAACACCAGAGAAAATACAAAATGACTGTAGCCAATTATTAAAAGACTTAGTAACTGGCCTCCTTCTGTCTTCATCCTCTTTTTTATCTTTTGACATAAATTCTTTTGCAGAGGGAAGAAGAGATAAAATATCTAAATATTCCCCTTTCCATATTTTTTCTTTTACAGTTGTCGCCAAATGATAACCTAAAGGGGATATCTCACACTGAATTGGCTCTTTTAAACATGTTTCCGGCAAGTTTTGGGAACGAGCAGCATTAAAGGAGGATGAAATATTTGATTCTAAGATATGTAACGTGTCATTTGAAACTTGCCCACAAGATGGCGCCCACACTGTTTTTGCTGTCTCTTGTGCTGTAAATACCTGAGATCTTTCCTTCAAAGATTGAACATCCTTAACTAAATTAGCCAATAAATCGGATATATTAGATAATGCAGGCACATTAAACAACTCACCCGCACCTTGTGTAGCTGTGTGTGAAACGGCCTGTGCTGACACAGCCTCCGCAATCCCCCGAACATCTCGATTTAGGATCGCGCTGTCAATTCCGTCACCTAGGCTGATGACATCCTCGTCCCGCTCCGCCATCTGCTGCCATCCGACCGCCTCAGTGACCTGTGAAAAAACAGGACTCCGCTCCCTGGACCTCCTTTGGCTCTTACTAGCACCACTAGCTGTGAAAACAGCTGAGGTGTTTCTTACCCTTGCTCCAGGCGCCGCCACCGATTCTCCTGCAGACGCCAACCCGGAGCCTTTCCCACGACCTTTCCCTTTCTTCCCAGAGCTTTTTGCTGCTGTTGACCTCGGAGGGGAGGGCGAAAGCCTGAGGACCGGAAGGCGCCGCCTCTTCGCCGAGGAGGATTGGACCTCGGATCTAACGCTGCCGCTCCTCCCACGATCAGCTGCTTCCTCCGGCGAGACAATTTCGTCTTCTTCTGGGCACATCTCTGTCACACAGCTGCGCTCACCGGAACCGGCCGTCATGAAATCCGCTGCTGACACAGCCGACTCAGCTCCCGCCGATGCAGCTCCCACCGGAGCTTCTTGACTCGAGGTCCGTGGTAGGTTAAGGCATTCCCTAATCCAATCTTCCCCTCCTTCCTCTCCAGCTCTCTCAATCAGACGCCGAAGAAGGCTCATTTTCTGTTTGCAGAAAAAACGCTGGTTGCTAAGTTGAGGGGTCCCTTGGAACACCACAGCTTGATGCCTTCTGAGGCGAATTGATTAGCCTCACTCTAAAACATGCCTTATATAAACTTTCTTCCCGCCTAATTCAAGAAAAAGACCGGGAAACACACGTGTACCTCTCCTGAGCACACGTGAGCCTCCAGGTGTAGACCTAAGCTGCCTAGCTCCCCCAGAGATAGGGAAACTAGAAACTGCCCGTCCTGCTGCTATCCCATGGGAAAAGGGGGGAGGCTTGAAACCGTTTTTTCCCCCCTTTTCTTACAATCCAGCTGGTGGACCTGCTGCTGCTAAGGAATTGTTAAACTCATCTGTGCTGAGGTTGCTACTCTTTTTACTAATATAGGATCATATGGATGTTTGGCACCAGGGATCACCTCTTTCCTTTTCCTTGAGGGGAGGGTAGATCCTTTTCATTTCTCTGTAATTGCTGGGGAGCAGGTGAAGCTGGAACCCAATCAAGAGCTTGAGAATACTGAACAACAAACTATCTCTGGCTCTAATAACAGAATGGACAGAATGTGGTGCTTGACTTAGAAGTCAGAAAAGAGAATTTTTGTATAGAACAACTGAAAGACTGTACACTGAGTAGAGCCAGACAAAACATTAAAATGATTGACGGGGAACCTGTTGAATCTATTGATAAATATTTGCTATTGTAACACTGAATCTCCTCCTGGCCAATCAGGACATGGGTAATGAGACCCATCACCCAACTGGCCAAAACGAGATGAGGTCAAATTGGCCGGCAGGAGATGCACGGCGCATGAAGATGAGGAGGAAGGAGATGCATGCAGGGGAACCAAGCAAGCAAGCAAGCAGCCCAGGGCCGCAGCCTGGCGCCCGGAAAGAACCACCAGCCGCCACTGTGTACCAGTGCCCCTTGTTCACAGTCTGCTGGTACTATTACCAATTATTGACATGCCTTTTGAAAAAATTGCCATAGATCTGATGGAACCAGTGGCAAAGTCTGCCCGGGGTCACTAGCACATGCTGGTAATACTGAACTATATCACACAGTAACCTGAAGCCATTCCCTACTGTAATACTTCAGCTAAGGCTTCTGCCAAACAGCTTTTACAGTTATGTAGTCTTGAGGGTATTCCAAAAGGAGAATTAATGGATCAAGGCATGTCATTTATGTTGAGATTTAATTTTTTCTCTCCAATAATATTGTGACATTTTCAATCACATTTGCAAAATAAAAAGTATTAGCTGTATATCAGTAATATCTCATGCCACTTGAAATTCTATACATTTTGTCATGTTACAACCAAAAACCTAAATATATTTTATTGGGATTTTAAGTGATAGACCAACACAAAGTGGCAAAGTAATTGTGAAGTGGAAGGAAAATTATAAATGTTTTCCACATTTTTTTTTACAAATAAATATCTGAAAAGTGTGGTGTGCATTTGAATTGAGCCCCCTTTACTCTGATACCCCTAACTAAAATCTAGCGCAAACAATTGCTTTAAGAAGTCACCTGATTAGTAAATAGAGTCCACCTGTGTGTAATTTAATCTCAGTATAAATATAGCTGTTCTGTGGAGCCCTCAGAGGTTTGTTAGAGAACTTTAGTGAACAAACAGGATTATGAAGGCCAAGAAACACACCAGACAGGTCAGGGATAAAGTTGTGGAAAAGTTTAAAGTAGGGTTAGGTTATAAAAAAATATCCCAAGCTTTAAACATCTCAAAGAGTACTGTTCAATCCATCATCCAGAAATGGAAAGAGTATGGCACAACCTACCAAGACATGGCCGTCCACCTAAACTGACAGGCCGGGCAAGAAGAGCATTACTTAGAGAAGCAGCCAAGGTGCCCATGGTAACTCTGGAGGAGCTGCAGAGATCCACAACTCAGGTTGGAGAATCTGTACACAGGGCAACTATTATGCCGCGTACACACGATCATTTTTCAGCATTAAAAAAATGACGTTTTAAAAAAATTTAATTTAAAATGATCGTGTGTGTGCTTCACATCATTTTTCGGGTTCTGAAAAACGACAAAAAAAAAATATTTTTCGAACATGCTGCATTTTTTAACGACGTTTTAAACTATGTAGTTTTTCAGGTTGTAAAAAATGATCGTGTGTGGGCTAAAACGAGGTTAAAAACCCGCGCATGCTCAGAAGCAAGTTATGAGACGGGAGCGCTCATTCTGATAAATGCAGTAAGCACATTTATCACGCTGTAACAGACAGAAAAGCGTGAATCGGCTTTTACTAACACAAAATCAGCTAAAGCAACCCAAAGGGTGGCGCCATCCGAATGAAACTTCCCCTTTATAGTGCCGTCGCACGTGTTGTACGTCACCGCACTTTGAAAGAGCATTTTTTTTAAACGATGGTGTGTGGGCAACGTCGTTTTAATGATGAAGTTGGAAAAAAATATGTTTTTTTCTACATGCCGAAAAATGGTCGTGTGTACGCGGCAATAGTCGTGCTCTACACAAATCTGGCCTTTATGAAAGAATGGCAAGAAGAAAGCTGATAGAAAGCCATAAGAAGTCCTATTTTCAGCTGGGGAGAGGCCATGTGGGGGACACAGCAAATATTTGGAAGAAGGTGTTCTGGTCAGATGAGACCAAAACTTAACTTTTTGGCCTAAAAACAAAAAGCTATGCGCAGTAAAAGAGAACATGTTCTCTATCTAAACTCAGACAGAATTTCTCGGAATATCTGATGGAATAACTCCGATGGGCATATACACGGTCGGAATTTCCGATAGAAAAAGTCCATCGGAAATTAAAATTGTGTGCACAGGGCTTTAGAAGAAAACCTGTTAGAGTCTGCAAAAGACTTGAGACTGGGGCGGAGGTTCACCTTCCAACAACCCTAAACATACAGCCAGAGCTACAATGGAATGGTTTAGATCAAAGTATATTTATGTGTTAGAATGGCCCAGTCAAAGTCCAGACCTAAATCCAATTGAGAATCTGTGGCAAGACTTGAAAATTGTGTATAAAAGTGATGCTGCGCTGTTGTTGAACTGAAATGTAACCAAATGTCACAAAATAATAAAAGGTACTAAAAATAAAAAAGCGATAATAAAGATGTGCACAAGGTGGCAGTGTAAACCAAATCAAGCAAGTTACAAATTATTTTCACAACAAACCAGCTAAAACGTATAACAAACTTGGACGATTAGTCAATCGGTGCGCACCTTTATTATTGCTTTTTTATTTTTAGTATGTTTATTATTCTGTGACACATTGGTTACACTTCAGTTCAACAACAGCGCAGCATCACTTATTATACACATACACATGCCATTCTGCCAACGTATATTGGCGTGAGGCGGTCCTTAAAGCGGAGGTTCACCCAAATAACATCTATATAAGAGCAAATTCTTTATACTACGTACATGTAAAGTAGCCATTTTTTTTTTTTAGGCTGTACATACCTTATTTTCGCTATTTTAAAGTCGGCTTCCGGGTACTCAATCCCGCAAAAGTAGGCGTTTCTATCCTGAGGCGGAATGTAACCTGGGAGTTTGCCAAGATGAGTGATGTCCTTCAGAAAAAGTCCCCCGCGGCGGATAAGGCCCCCGCCCGTATTGCATAGGCATGTCATGAACCTCAACGGAGTTTCTAAAAGTAGCCGAACATGTATAGCTGCGAGTTAAGCTCTATACCGCGCCTGCGCAGTCAGCTCTACAAGGCTCCTAGTCAGTGCGCTGGCGCCGTGTGGAGCTAACTTGCGGCTCTACATATTCGGCTACTTTCGGAAACTCTGTTGAGGTTGATGACGCGCCTACGCAATACGGGGGGGGGGCCTTATCCGCCGGGGGGAACTTTTTCTGAAGGACATCAATCATCTGGGTGAACTCCCAGATTACATTGCGCCTCAGGTTAGAAAAGCCTTCTCCCGCGGGAGTGATTACATTTTGCTATAATAAATATCCCCCAAAAATACATAAAACTAATTTTTTTTTCCTCAGTTTAGGCCGATACGTATTCTTCTACATATTTTTCGTCAAAAAAAATCACAATAAGTGTTTATTGATTGGTTTGCGCAAAAGGTATAGGGCCAGATTCAGAGAGCCATTACGCCTGTCTAACTGGTGTTAGACTGGAGTCATTTCAAATTACGCGCGTTTTTTAGCTAGTCGAAAACCTCAAACCATGAATAGATGGCTGCAGGCTTAAATTAGACTGGATTACGTGTTCGTACGCCTTCGGATCTACGCTGCAATAAAATTGCGGCCACTGGGTGGACTTCCCGTCATTTTCCGTGTCGGGGTATGCAAACGATCTTCAATCGCAATCTCTTACGGCACCTTTAGTCATCTTTTATTTGCGTAACACTATACCAGCTTTTTGCTGCTCTAATATTAGACAGCCCATGTTAAGTATGGCCGTCGTTCCCGCGTCGAATTTCTACGTTTTCCGACGTCTTTTATTATTTTTTACGTAAGTCGTCCGGGAATAGGAATGTTCGTAAACGACGCTACTCAAACAACGAATGACGTAACGACGTGATTTCGCGCAATGCACGGCGGGAAATTTCAGAACGGAGCATGCGCAGTTCGATCGCCACGGGGACACGCTTAATTTAAATGCTTCATGCCCCCTAATCGCGTATTTCGATTACGAGGCGAGAAATAGACTACGCCGCTGTAGCGTACGGGCAAAAATCTACCAGGATTCGGTGTAGAGCCTGGGAAAATACGGCAGCGTAGAGTATTTCGATTACGCAGCACAATATTAAGTGTATGTGAATCTGGCCCACAGTGTTTACAAAATAGGGCATAGTTTTATGGCATTTGTATTAATATTTTTTTTTTACTAGTAATGGTGGCAATCAGCGATTTTTAATGGTACTGCGACATTATGGCGGACACTTCGGACACTTTTGACACATTTTTGGGACCATTGGCATTTTTATAAAAATGCCACTGGCAGTGAAGGGATTAACACTAGGGGGCAAGGAAGGTGTTAAGTATGTTCCCTGGGTATGTTCTAACTGAAGGGGGGGGTGGACTGACATGGGGAAATGACAAACCGCTGTTCATACATTGTATGAACAGACGATGGGTAATTTCCCCCCCTGACAGCACCGGGAGCTGTGTGTAGCGAGCGATCGCGGGTGCCCGGCAGTGATCGCGCCCACCGGGCATGCGCGGCGGCGTCAGGGGCGAGCAGGGGGGAGCACGCTCCTTCGGCGGCGCGTGCGCCACTATTGGCTGCTCGACGAGATGACGTAGATCTACATGACCTCGCCCAGCAGAGCAGACCTGTCGCCGTAAAACTGCGGCGGCTGGTCAGCAAGCGGTTAAAATGACAAAACACAATATCTCCCCACCATCCTGTTACACTGTGTAGTAGGGCTAGATGGATCATCCTAAGTAAGCCAATTAGGAATAGAGTGTCTTCCCCGACCAAAGGATTTTGAAAAGGTACTAACTTACTCACATGCCAAGTTGATCCATCTTCCAACCTCTTGTTTTTGTGGTTTGTAGATTATAACCTATCATCAGTTTTGTAGGCAAATCCCCAGTGATACTAGCAGGGCCGCCATCAGGAATTATGGGGCCCCTTACACAGCTTCAGGCATGGGCCCCCTGGAGAACCGGGAGGGGGGGGGGCTGCCGCCTGAAATTGAGAAGCGGGGGGGGGGGGGCTGCTGCGAATTGAGAAGCGGGGGGGCCTTTACAAAAAAAGAAGAAATAAAGAAAAATATATATAAAAAAAGGGGGTGGCCATCCGCGGCCCTGGGGACCTCTGGGTTCTTTAATAAAAAGAAAAAAGAGAGAAATATATATATATATATATATATATATAAAATTTAAAAGGGTGGTTAATATCTGGGGACCTCTGGCCCTTTAATAAAAAAATAAAATAAAAATATATGAAAAAATATTTTTTTTATCAAAAATAAATTTAAAAAAGAGGGGGTTGCCATCTGGGGCCATGGGGGCCTCTGGGCCCTTGGGGACCTCTGGACCTCTAAAAAATATTAAAAGAAAAAAAAAATGGCCCTTTAATAAAAAATGTAATAAAAATATATTAAAAAAATATATATTTTTATAAAAAATAAATAAAAAAAGAGGGGGTTGCAATCTGGGGGCCTCCGGGCCCTTGGGGACCTCTGGACCTCTAAAAAAAATAAAAGAAAAAAATTGGTTCTTTAATAAAAAATAAAAGAAAAATATATTAAAAATATATATTTTTATAAAAAATAAATAAAAAAAGAGGGGGTTGCCATCTGGGGCCCTGGGGACCTCCGGGCCCCTGGGGACCCCCGGACCCCTAAAAAACAATAAAAGAAAAAAATTGGCCCTAAAAAATCCGGGCCCCTTACAGGTGTAATGCCTGTACCCCCCTGATGGCGGCCCTGGATACTATGAAGAGCTGACCTGTAGTGCTGTGTAGAACAATAGTTATAGCTTTGCTAAAAGGAAGTCCTGTGTGCAGTCACTCATGCAGATGTGTAATTTTAAAGCGGAGGTTCACCCTATATATAAGCTCTCCCATGTGATCCAGCATACTGGCGTCAGCACCAGTATGCTGTTTTTTTTTTTTTTTTTTAATCCATCACTTACTGTATTATGGTGTATTTTAATTTCTATACCCCGCGGTGGACGGCTCTAGTATAGCGCCTCACATCTTACGAAAATACCCGATAAGGACTCGGGTAATCTCGGCGAAAATGCAGCGCCTGCGCACAGACCTAGGAGCTGACTGCGCAGGCTCCGTATTTCTCCGAGTCCTATTTCAGCGTTTTTCGGAGGGCGTGACGCGCCATAGACGTAGGACTCGGAGAAATACGGCGCCTGCGCAGTCAGCTCCTAGGTCTGTGCGCAGGCGCCGCATTTTCGCCGAGATTACCCGAGTCCTTATCGGGTATTTTCGTAAGATGTGACGCGCTATACTGGCGCCGTCCACCACGGGGGTAAGAGATTAAAATACACCATAATACCATGATGGATTTAAAAAAAAAAAAAAAGCATACTGGCGCTGATGCCAGTATGCTGGACCACATGGGAGGGCTTATATTTAGGGTGAACCACCTCTTTAAGTTTCTGGTTCAAACTTTCCACACCTCCATTGACCTATAGATGGCATTGACCTATACGAGGCATGAAGGTGCTCAGCTATGAGGAAAGATTAGAGGAACTGAATTTATTCACTCTTGAGAAGAGGAGAATAAGGGGGATATGATCAACATGTACAAATATATAAGGGGTCCATATAGTGTACTTGGGGTTGAGTTATTCACTTTACGGTCAAAACAGGACAAGGGGGCACTCCTTATATCTGGAGGAAAAGAGATTTCATCTCCAAATACGGAAAGTTTTCTTCACAGTAAGAGCTGTGAAAACATGGAATAGACTCCCTCCAGAGGTGGTTCTGGCCAGCTCAGTAGATTTTTTAAGACAGGCCTGGATACTTTCCTAAATGTACATAATATAAATGGGTACTAACATTTATAGGTAAAGTTGATGCGGGGGGAAATCCGATTGCCTCTCGGGGGATCAGGAAGGAATTTTTTCCCCTGCTGTAGCAAATTGGATCATGCTTTGCTGGGTTTTTTTTTTTTTGCCATCCTCTGGATCAACTGTGGGTATAGAATGGGGTATATGGGATTGTACAATATTTTTAATTTTTTTATGGTTGAACTGGATGGACTTGTCTTTTTTTCAACCTGACTAACTATGTTACTATATAACCATGTAATGTTAAGATGTGCTTTTTTCCCTTTAATTTAGGAAAAGTCTTAAACTCTTTGAAATAAATTGTGGGCTATTGTTGGTAAAGATTTCCAGTCATATTCCCCTTATTGAGAATATCCCTTCAAGACAGAGATGACAACATTAGTGGTTTTGACTTCTGCTGTAGCCACCTTTGGCCATTTTTACGTACAGGTCATATGCAGCGTACACATGACCGTTTTTCATGTCATGCAAGAAAACAATGTATTTCTCGACGTGTTTTGTCGTGATTCCTCTCAAACCTGCCTTGCATACACACGTTTGTGAAAAAAAATGCTCTAGCAAAGCACGGTGACGTACAACACGTACGACAACACGTACAACGGCACTATAAAGGGGAAGTTCCATTCTAATGGCGCCACCCTTTGGGCTGCTTTTGCTGATTTTGTGTTACCGCGTGTTAGTAAAAGTTTGGTGAGAGATGATTCGCGCTTTTCAGTCTTTGTGCTTTTCAGTCTGTTACAGCGTGAGGAATGTGCTATCTCCATTACAAACGTTACTTTTACCAGAACCAGTGCTCCCGTCTTATAACTTGCTTCTGAGCATGCGCGAAAAATGCTCTGGAGCATACACACAACCTTTTTTCACGACCAATTAAAAAAATATCATTTTTCTCATCATGAAAAACGATCGTGTGTACGCGGCATTAAGCTACCAAACAGGATCTTTGATGTTTTGGTGCTACTAAAATGTCTCCACATACATCCAATCGGATTGTATTCCATGGGCCTTATGAGAAATGTCTGACTTGTAATGGAGCAGCTGTTTTCTTCAGATTTTTGCGACTGAGCATGCACAGGTCACAATACACGACAGCCTCTGACTCATGTTTCTCCTCTTGAATCCTGCACTCATCAGACGTAACTGCTGAAAATAGAGAAGGAAGCTATTGCGTAATGTGGATGCTGACACAGTGAAATGTTTCACTTCCTAATTGAGACTGGGTGGTCATGCCCTACCATTTAGAGGAAAGGCCTCTTCTGAACAATGAAAGTTTGTCATGTCATTTTTAAAGTGAAATGCATGGTAAAGTGTATGTTTCTAACAAATATATATATATATATATATATATATATATATATATATATATATATATTATTGTTATTATTAAAGGGCCCAGAGGTCTCCAGGGCCCCCGGATGGCAACCCCCCTTTTTTTATATATTTTTTTATATATATATATTTTTTTTATTAAAGGGCTCAGAGGTCCCCAGGGCCCCATGTGGCAACCCCCCTCTTTTTTTATTTATTTTATAAATGTTTATTTTTGTTTATATTTTTTTATTAAAAGGCCCAGAGGTCGCCAGGGCCCCCGGATGGCAACCTCCCTTTTTTTATGTATTTTTTATAAATGTTTATATTTTTTTAGGGGTCTGGAGGTTCCTAGGGGCCTGGAGGCCACCAGGGCCCCGGACAGCAACCCCCACTTTTTTATTTGTTTTTTTATAAATGTATGTATATGTATTTTTTTATAAATGTTTACAGCAACCCCCACTTTTTTTTTTATATAAACAACTTGAATGCGCACCCCCCGCTCAACAACTATGACCCCCCCCTCGCTCCAGGGGGCCCCTTTAACACTCAAGCCCAGGGGCCCCCACCACCCTAAGTCCTGCCCTGACTACAGTCTAGGAACAATGGGTATTCTTGAAGCTAAAACATATAAAAAGAAAAGAAGGGTGCACCGACCTGCATTACCAATGGCAAGGATTTATTCATAAAATGTACAGATAAAATAATTACTCACAAACAAGCTTAAAATCTAGCCTAACAACCCTCCGGCAGTAGCAAATGATATCTCAAAATGCCTGCGACCTTGAACAGGTGACCGGGGGGACCAGGCGGCATCAATCACGGCGCGTTACGAGGGCAGACCCTCTTCCTCAGAGCCACAGCAAACTTTATTTATTAGGCTGGCATCTAATGTGTAGAGGGGGTGAGGAGTGATGCCTTGCATTGTTACAACATAAAGCACTGTTTACCGTTTGTACTGTTTTTTTTTTTTTTTGTTTTACTTTATTGAAATGACACAAAATAATATTCCATTCATCTCTGTGCTGAGATACGCTGTGAGGTACCATTAAAAAAATGCACCATATTTACAGTAAGGTACACAGAAAATAATGGTTTTCAAAGTGCACTTCTGATTAGCTTGCATTGATTTGTGTAGGTTAACAAACGTGGTGTTAATAAGCCCATACGGAAAGGTTATATACAAAAATGTACTTCCACTGAAAAAAACTAAAAGCATCCCATGCACTAATCTCTGAAACATGTGAAATGTGAACCTTAGAAAGTCCCTTTTACAAATGACAACAGAATTATATTTAAATGTGAAAAGTTCCTTCCTCGAACCTGTAACGATTGATAGTATCTTGCTTTCTAGTTGAACCCAACTAGGCAGAACTTCAAAACATGTGAGCCAGAGAAATACCCAAAATGCTTAATTTTATTAATTACCCACAATTTTTTTTACTATTATTTATTAGTTATTTATACATTTTATCCACAAAAAAACTGTGGAACATCATGTAGTTTATCTATTGTCTAATTATTATTATTGAAATTACTGTTATTTTTTTCAGATAAACATTTGTATTAGTCTTGAATACAGGCCTAATGCTAAGGTATTGTAATAAAAACAAATGTGTGCATTCTGTAACTGTTAGGCGGCGTACACACGATCGGATATATCCGATGAAAACGGTCCGCGGACCATTTCCATCGGATATGTCCGATCGGGAGTTTGATCCGATGGCGTGTACACACCATCGGATCAAATTCCCCGCCGCCGGACGGCGCGGTGACGTAGTGGTGACGCGGCGGTGACGTTGACGCCGCCACGTCACCGCCACGTCACCGCACCAGGAAGTAAAACACTTCCGCGCATGCGCCGAATCCATTCGGCAGCGGCGCGGCGGCGGTGGGAGCCGACATGTCTGCTGGTAAGTGTACTAACCAGCAGACATGTCGGGCGGACAGATTCCCACCGGATAGATTTCAAAGCATGTTTTGAAATCTGTCGGGTGGAGAAATCTGTCCGCTAGCCCATACACACGAGCGGAGATGTCTGCTGAAACGGTCCATCGGACCGTTTTCAGCGGACATATCCCCTCGTGTGTACGCGGCCTTAAAGTTAGTCCCCTTTCACACTTATACGACTTGTCTCACGATTTTGGACTGCAAAATCGTATGACAAGTCATTCTCCATTATTTTCAATGACTATCATTCATACTGGCAAGACTGTGTAGTACCACAAATTGATACTTGGTTCTGTATCCATTACTGAGAGGTGGGTAGGGGGTGGAACCAAGGAATGGTGCTCAGAGGTGGGTAGGGGGTGGAACCAATGAATGGTGCTCGTAGGGCCGTTTGAAGGAATTTGGGGGCCCCAAGCAAGAAGCGGGGGAGGGGGTGTTGCTGAGTTTCAAGTTGAGAAGCGGGGGTATAAGTGTAAAAAATGATTCTGCTATAAACCAGATAAGCAGGGGGGGGGGCTGCTGCTGCTGTACGTTGGCTAGTACTTCTGACTGCCTCCCCCCCATGTTCTTTTTAACCCCACCCTCCCCTCCCTACCGCATACCGCTGCATACATCTGCTTCCCCCCTCCCTACCGCATAACGCCGCATACCGCCGCATACCGCTGCTGCTGCCAAGCGTCGGCTAGTACTTCTTCTGACTGCCTCCCTGGCTCCCCCCATGTTCTTTTTACCCCCCCTTACCGCATACCGCACTGCAGAAGATTCAGTTTGCTGTTTCTGGCCGGACTGAAAGAAATTGAGCACTGAGTGTGTGCACCTCCTGTCAGTCCGGCCAGGAACAGGAAACTGAATCTCCTGTACCACGTGGTTACGGTACCCAAGGAAAGGAGCGTGGCCAGGCTACAGGCTGCAGCATTTATAGGAAGCGGCGACGGCGCTCTCCTGGGGCCCCAGCTCGGGGGCCCCAAGCAGTTGCTTATTTTGCCTGTCCTGTTACAATGGGCCTGGGTACTCGGAGGTGGGTAGTGAGTGAAACCAAGGAATGGTTTTCAGAGGTGGGTAGGTGTGGAACCAAGGAATGGTGTTCAGAGGTGGGTAGGGGGGTGGAACCAAGCAGGGCTTTTTTTCTGGGGGAACTTGGTGGAACTCAGTTCCACCACCTTTGGCTCAGACCCTTTGGTGCCCGCTCACCACAATCACTTGTGAACACAGAAGTCTGGTTTCTGTGTTTACAAGTGACTGCTTTGTAACCCCCTGAACTCTGCACACTGTATGTAATGCAATTCTGGTATTTAATGCCCCTTTAAGACCCTTCTACTGTTTGTGAAATCTGAACGGGTCGTGGTTGAGTTCCTGCACCTATTTTTTGAGAAAAAAAGCTCTGGAACCAAGTAATGGTGCTCAGAGGTGGGTAGATGATGGAACCAAGGAATGATGTTCAGAGGTGGGTAGTGAGTGGATGTGGATGTGCTCGCTGGCTCCTGCTGTCCTCACTCTTGCTCCTGTGTCTCTTGACAGGACTCCTCCGTGTGTTGAAAGAGGATCCCTCCAGTACTTGAACCTCAGGTCTGAAGTCACCCCCTCCCCCAGACCAGGGGGCACTCCATCTCCAGCTTCCACCTGAATTGCCCATACTGGCCTGACCCCGAGTATTTAAGAGGGGCCAACCCCCTGCCAGCCTATTTGCCATGGCTGGGGCTCGCCTCAATACTCCAGGCAGATCCTCCTAATCTCCCTCCTATTCTTCTGAAAGCTTATCCAAAGTTGCAGCAATTAAGGGGAGGTACCAGAGGTGCTGCCTGATGAGTCACCCAGCCTCTCTGAGTCACTCACTCTGACCCAGATTCAACCCGGTCTGGCTCTCAGCCAAGCTAACAATTTACCTACACTACAACTAGCACACCTAGCTAGAGGGTGCTACAGTAGGGCTGGCTGTCGACAGCCTGTCAAGTTTTTCCTGAACGATAAGTATCGGCAATACCGATCAATGTGTTCTGATGCGAAAGGCTCCCTGCCGTCAGAAGACAATAAATAGCAGATGATTAACCTCCACACCCCCTCATCCACCTTGAATATGTGAATGATGGCATTGGGTCTCTTATTTTTGTTTGTTTAAAGGATTATGGCCAGCTTTAGTCATAAAGACAACAGAAGAAAAATGACTGGCTGATCCTGATAAAGTTGATGAATGACTCTTAGGCGGCGTACACACGAGGGGATATGTCCGCTGAAAACGGTCCGATGGACCGTTTCAGCAGACATCTCCGCTCGTGTGTATGGGCTAGCGGACAGATTTCTCCACCCGACAGATTTCAAAGCAAGCTTTGAAATCTATCCGGTGGGAATCTGTCCGCCCGACATGTCTGCTGGTTAGTACACTTACCAGCAGACATGTCGGCCCCCACCGCCGCCACGCCGCTGCCGAATGGATTCGGCGCATGCGCGGAAGTGTTTTACTTCCTGGTGCGGTGACGTGGCGGTGACGCGGCGGCGTCAACGTCACCGCCGCGTCACCGCCACGTCACCGCGCCGTCCAGCGGCGGTAAATTTGATCCGATGGTGTGTACACGCCATCGGATCAAACTCCCGATCGGACATATCCGATGGAAATGGTCCGCGGACCGTTTTCATCGGATATGTCCGATCGTGTGTACGCCGCCTTAGGCTGCTGTGTACGTTTTTCACTTACAGTGCCTTGAAAAAGTATTCATATCGCTTAAAATTTTTCACATTTTGTCATTTTACAGCCAAAAACGTACATTTATTTTATAGGGATTTTATGTGATAGACCAACACAAAGTATCACATAAATGTGAAGTGTGTGTACTTTTTCAAGACACTGTATAAAAACACAGTCAAGGGTCACATTTGGGACCTCTGAACTCACCTCCGGTTAAACTTTTCAGTAGTTATTAAGCAATAGGGGAATTTGCAGCAATTTTCAGAGTAGCCTTTAGACAGGAAATTATGACATAAACAATAGACAGTTCCATAGCAACAATTCTCTGTATTTTATGTGTTTTAACTGATGTTACCAGACGTGCTTTGGATATAGTTATATGCATCAGGGCTGGCTTCTCTAAAAAGTATGACTTGAAACACCCCCAATTGTTTTCAGTAAGACAAAAAGCAATGAGTTATAACAACCAAACATAATTCACCCGCTGCCAAAACTGAAGTGATCTATCTGGACAAAATTCCTAAGTTTGAAGCACTATGGAGCCCATGGATAAATCATCACTTACCACAAGGCTTTGACCTTACACTGGTGCTAACTTAAAGGGGTTGTAAAGGTACATTTTTTTTCTTAAATAGCTTCCTTTAACTTAGTGCAGTCCTCCTTCACTTACCTCATCCTTTAATTTTGCTTTTAAATGTCCTTATTTCTTCTGAGAAATCCTCACTTCCTGTTCTTCTGTCTGTAACTCCACACAGTAAGGCAAGGCTTTCTCCCTTTGTTTGGAGTGTTGTGCTCACCTCCTCCCTTGGACTATGAGAGAGTGTAAATAGTTTTAAAAAAAAACACACAGACACCGTAGAAAAAATTCCTTTATTAATAAAAAAAAAAAAAAAGTCCAGCGGTGGTAATCCACTCTCGATGCGGCTCCCTGCTCCAACGTTGTCTTCTATCCAGCGACAGGTGATCTCTCCAGCGACGGGTGATCAGCAGTCCGGTCCATCGATGAGAAGATCCATCCATCCAGAGCGCAGCAAGCAAGCTTCTCTCTCTGCCGGCGGAGCTTTGACATTTCTTATATAGGGGAGGCGGGGCTGGATGTTGGAACAGCGTCAAAGCCCAGACCTCAATCCAATCGAAAATCTGTGGTCAGACTTAAAGATTGCTGTTCACAAGCGCAAACCATCCAACTTGGAGGAGTTGGAGCAGTTTTGCAAGGAAGAATCTGCAAAAATCTCAGTGGTAAGATGTGGCAAGGTCATAGAGACTTAACCAAAGCAACTTGGAGCTGTGATAGCTGCAAAAGGTATCTACAACAGTGTTTCTCAACTCCAGCGCTCAAGGCGCCCCAACAGGTCACGTTTTTAGGCTTTCCATTATTTTGCACAGGTGATTTGGTCAATTTCAGTGCCTTAGTAATTACCACAGCCATTTCATCTGAGGGAAATCTTCAAAATATGACCTGTTGGGGTGCCTTGAGGACTGGAGTTGAGAAACAAGCTTGGCTCTCAGGAAGAAGCTCTGTGCTTTGAAACGCATCAACCGGCAGCGACCCTTTTCACCTCCTCTATGTCCATTTGGAGTATGGTTCGGGCTCTATATGCTGCAGCCTTCATGGAATAATTTTCTCATTGAAAATGTTTCTACTACAATTGTGAGTAGGTCTTTTAATTAGTATTTTAATACAATTTGCAATAACTGTAATACACTAGGCTGGTGCACCTTTGTTGTTTTTTTTTTTTTTCTGGAGTCGAGAAACCCTGCTCTACAAAGTATTGACTTTAAGGGGGTAAATAGTTTCGCACATTGACTTTTTCTGTTAATTTGTCCTATTTGTTGTTTGCGTCACTATAAAAAAAAAAAAAAAATACATCTTCAAAGTTGTGGGCATGTTCTGTAAATTAAATTATGCAAATCCTCAAACAATCCATGTTAATTCCAGGTTGTGAGGCAAAAAAACACGAAAAATGCCAAGGGGGGGGGGGGGGGGGTGTGCAAGGCACTGTATATAGTGTAAACAAAAAGTAAGGAAAATCAGCGGCCAATTCCCAACAAACAAGCGCTCATGTGGTGGTGGAATTCAAAATATACACACCCTGAGTGCAAAAGAAATAAATGTCAATTAAGACTACAGCTGCGTCTGCGCTCGACGGAGCAGGCGGTATTGGCACTGCCCGTCAGACATATGGCCCTCTGGGCCCACCCACGCAACTGGGCTAGGTCAACCGCCTGACCGGTGGTCGCAGCTTGTTCTGTTAAATTAAGGATCTTGGTCAGGGGTCCGAACAGGTCCAGGATGCGATCTTGAATATTTTTAAACGATCGGTCTATCCCTTTCTTGGGGAATTTCCCCGTCTTTAGCAGATACTTCGCTAAAATGGGATCGACTTCAGGTGTAATGACCGCCTTCATGGGAATGTGGGGGCGAGGGCATTCCGCTCTTAGCTTGTTGCGGTTAGATCTCTCTAGGGGTCTACGTGCCCAGAGTTCGATGTATTGGGACACGTGGGGAAGGGGGGACCAGTCCCCAGAGCGAGGGTGGGAAATGGTGTCTGGGTTGAACAGCGGTTCACCCATGGCATCCACAACATCTTTGCCCTGGTTGTCAGGGTTGGCATCCTGTAGGAGTGCCGGTGCCCCCGCATCCTCTTCTTCATAATATTCAGACCCCGAGACCTCGGACCCATCCGACTCAGCGGATGAATCGTCGTCTGACTCGAGGACATACGAGTCTGGTTTGGCCCGTTTGGCGGGTCCATGCCTCTTATGTGACTCCCTGAGGCCCAGGGGTTGAAGGGGGTCTGAAGAATGCGTGGGGTGGCAGTCCGTGTGGGGAACTGCTCTGAGCATATTCTTTACTTCCCCTGCCGGGGAGTCATAAACCGTCACCGTGTGTTTCCTCTTTTGGGAGGATTTACCCTTTTTTATACGGTCGGTTGGTTTTCATGTGTTATGAGAACAGGGAGGTTCAGGGTTTGGTTAGCCCCAGAAGATGTGGCAGCTGCAGCTAATGCCGCTTGTATGGATCTATTGATGAGATCCTGGAGTTGTGAAGTGTTCAGGAGTTGTGCTGGATCCAGCGCCATCTCCAGACCTGGGGTGGGGGGAGAGCCCTCTTCTGTCATGTTGCTGTGATATAGCAAGGACAGCAGCACAGAAGTGAGGGAGTATTAGTGGGTATGGCTAGAGAACTCACTAAGCTGTACAATAGGTGCTCAGGCTCAACCTCCGTCCACCAGCGCCGAATGGTATGCGATGGGAGGCTGGCCTGAGGAATTTGCACTCCAGGGGCGAAGTCTCGCGAGACTATAGCCCCGGAGTGCCTATAGGATGACGCCGTACAAGGGAGACCGTCCGCCCCCGGACCTACGCGCACCGTTATAGGACGGGGAAGCGGCACTGACGATAGGTTACAGGGAGGCGAAGGATCCGCCTCCCTGTACGCGCGAAACTGTTCTGAGGGGAGAGGAGGAAGGCAAGATGGCGCCTGTGCAGACAGACAGGGAGAAGACAAGCAGGACGCAGTAGCGGGGCGCCGTCGCTCGCAGCGCTCTAAGGTGGGGTCAGAGAGTGGCACAGAGGCACCATAGTGCCAGGCAAAGTGCAGGGGTGACAGAGCCGCATCAGCATAACCAGTGGATACACCGAGATAGCACAGGGATAGAAACCCGGCGGATATCGCAGAGCCCTGACAGCTTACACACCTCAGACCACAACACACCTATATGTATATATAGAGCAAATATCAATATAATTTATAATATATAAATCAATAGCACAATCAATACAATATTCTTGTCAATACTTATCTTAGTGCTCTGCCGTGAGCAGAAAGAAAGAGGAAGAATCAGGATGGAGCAGTACATTTATAGAGACTGAGTAGGAGGGGCTAAGACCCAGGGCTGCTGGGATACGTAGTTCCTACTGTTTTTTCTTTTACTATTACTTACGTTAACATGGTTTTTACACTATCTGCTGTGAGCATTAATAAAGAAGGATTAATGCATAAGATATGAGCCTCCTGTCTGATGTATAATTCCAGGTTGTGAGGCAAAAAAACACGAAAAATGCCAAGGGGGGGGGGGGGGGTGCAAGGCACTGTATATAGTGTAAACAAAAAGTAAGGAAAATCAGCGGCCAATTCCCAACAAACAAGCGCTCATGTGGTGGTGGAATTCAAAATATACACACCCTGAGTGCAAAAGAAATAAATGTCAATTAAGACTACAGCTGCTACCATAAAAAATAGCCCAAAGGCAATTGCACAAACGAAATAAACAGAGCCAGAAATAACCAAGGTAGCGCTAATGTTCACTGTGATATAAACTGAACTAAAAATGAAATATCAAAGCATAAACACATGCATTTTAGTCCATCATCTCTTTATGTAAGACTGCTGGTATATAAGTTCTGAAGCATATAAGAAAGTCCAATGAGCATCCGATTCAGTAAAGTCAGGTTGCTTTCACCAACACCTCCACGCGTTCATAAACAAATAGGATGTGTAGAGACTCTTAGGGGTGGACTGACAACTCATGGGGCCCCCTGGCAATAGGAGATTTTGGGGCCCCTGGGCAATAGGAGATTTTGGGGCCCACTGGCAATAGGAGCTTATGGGGCCCCCGGGCAATAGTAGAATTTGGGGCCCTCAGGCAATAGATTATGGGGCCAGTCAGTATACAAACAATATATACAAACAGTATACATACACACAGAATACACATACACACACTGAAAAGGTACTGGAGAGGCGGGGTTGGATTCACTGCGGCTGGCAACTCTGATGGGGCCCCCTAGTGGCATGGGGCCCTCGGGCAGTGCCAGAGTGCCCGAATGGTCAGTCCACCCCTGGAGACTCTCCTCTTATAAGAACTCTTACCAGAGAATCTTTGAATACTACATGTAAATCAGAACATATTGGATGGACGCTCTCCTCCTCCAAGTCTTGATGATAACAGACCTCTCAATCAAGGAGTCATTTAAAGAAAAAAAGGATGAAATACCATAGTGTAATCCAGCGTTAATTACAGGTTGTGAGGCAACAAAACACACAAAATGCCAAGGGGGGTGAATACTTTTGCAAGGCACTGTATATAGTGCACTTTTTTTCACACTAATGTCATCCTTATTCAATGTATTACACCCTTTTGCTCAATTAAAATATTGACCAAATAATTATCAAGGTCCAGTCTAACTTCACCTGATTTAATTTCCTTTACCATTAGCTATAAATTCACACCGCTCATAAGCCATGTACAGTACTCAAATGATTGTCCAGCAGTTAGGTGAACGTGACTGATACAATAGAGAACTCCCCAGGGTTTGATCATTGCTGATCAACCACAAGTCCCCTTATCTGTAGCTAGTACAAATGAGAAATTGCTACAGATAAAAGGGTTTAAAACTAATGCATCATTTCTTAAACCTCCTGAACAATACCTGTTGAACAAAGTCCCAGTCACTCTGTACAGTTTACATGTAATCAGACAATTAAATACATACAATATTATTATTGCTATTATCTGGGGCGGACTGACAATTCATGGGGCCCCCGGGCAATAGGAGATTATGGGGCCCCCGGGCAATAGGAGATTATGGGGCCCTCGGGTAATTGGAGATTATGGGGCCCCCGGGCAATAGATTATGGGGCCATACAGTATACAAACACATACAGTATACATACACAGTATAGACCCACACAGACACAAACATACATACAGAATACACATACACACACTGAAAAGGTACTGGAGAGGCAGGGCAGCTATAATCTTGAGATTTAAAAAAAAACACAGATTTTGACATACTGTCCCTGGTTTTACTGAGGCTGGCAACCCTGACGGGGCCCCCTAGTGGCATGGGGCCCTCGGGCAGTCCCCGAGTGCCCGAATGGTCAGTCTGCCCCTGGCTATTATTATTATACAAGATTTATATAGTGCCAACAGTTTGCGTGGCACTTTAAAACACGACCACAGACAGTACAGTTTCAATTCAATTCAATACAGGAGGAATCGGAGGGTCCTGCTTATTAGAACTTACAATCTAAAAGGGAGGGTCAAATGATACAAAAGTTAAGGGTCACTAAAGGAAAAAATATATATTTTTTTAAATAACAAACATGTTATACTTACCTCCACTGTGCAGTTCGTTTTGCACAGAGTGCCCCCGATCCACATCTTCTGGGGTCCCTCTGCGGCTGTCTCTGGTCCTACCCGCAATTAGTAACCACAGTCGTGCGAGAGCTCGCATGGTGGTCACTAATTGCGGGCACCCTCCTGTGATACAGCAATCAGCCAAAGCCGCTCACTGTATCACTTGGCCCCGCCCCCCCGGCTCGCTGCGTCACTGGATGTGGTTGACAGCAGCGCCAGCCAATGGCTGCGCTGCTCTCACTCCATCCGCTCTAGCCAATCAGCGTCCAAGCTGAGCGGCGAAGAGGGTATCGGTACCGAGCATGACTTTCGAGGGGTCAGGTAAGTATAACAGGGGCTCGGCGGGGGCCGGCAGCAGCAGATGTTTTTTTACCTTGATGCATAGATTGCATTAAGGTGAAAAAAAAATTCCTTTACAACTCCTTTAATACTTGTAGGGGATGAGTTGAGAAAACAAATGTACGGTTGTTAGGTGAAAGCAGAATAGGCTTCTCTAAAGAGAAGGGTTTTCACAGATTGCCTAAAAGTGGACAGAGTAGGAGATAGTTGGACTTGGGGTAGGGAGTTTCAATGAAGGCAACCATGGGAGGGGGTAATAGGGGAGCTAGAGAAAAGGAGGTCTTGGGATGAATGAAGAGAACAATTTGGTTGGTATTTTGATACCAGGTTAGTGATGTAGCTGGGGGCATTGTGGATGGCTTTTTAAGCTATTGTTAGTGCTATTAATTTAATTAGTTGGGTGAGTGGTTGGTGGGATTGGGAGGGGTAGCAGACACTGAACGGTTAGTAAGGTGGATGAGTCTAGCTGCAGCATTTATAATGGACTAAAAGGGGGATAACCTATGTAAAGTTAATCCAATTAGGAGGGAGTTGCAGTCGTCAAGGCGAGAGATAACCAGGGGATGAACTAGAAGCTTTGTGGTTTTTTGGTTAAGAAGGGACATATTGTGGAGGCTGAGGCAGCAAGATTTGGGAAGTGAATGATCTGGAGCTGAAACGAAAGTTTAGAGTTCAGAATAACACCTAGCACCCTTGCTTGAGAGAACGGAGAGATAGTTATTAGACATGTGCATTCGTTTTCGTCCGAAAACATTTTCGTCCGAATTTCAGCTATTTTTATTATTGTTTTAACAAACTAAAACGAAAGTGCAGAAATACAAAAGAGAAAAGATTCGACATTATAGAGAGAAAAGATTCGACACAGAGAGAAAAGATCGCTGCTGGAATTGGGTGGGGGAAGTAAAATAAAAATAATGATGATGATGAATGTTATTGGCTGATTGTAACCAAAGAGGAGGAGCAGTAAAATAGCTAGAACTAACTTGACAATTCAACATGAACGACGAAGATCCGACAAAGCATCGAAAAACATACAAACATACAAACGTCAAATCTGTCATTGAAGGCTTAAGGTGTCTGTCGAATGTTCAAAGAAGATTCGACGGAGCAGCTAAACTGTACAACGCCGCAATCGTACATTTCTGGTCAAATGCTCGGCCCATAGGCTATAGAAAAATTCTAATGTTGGTTGACTAGTAAAAATAATTAATAAATATAATTATTACTAGTCATACAACATTAGAATTCTTCTATAGCTTTTAGGCGGAACATTCGACCGTAAATGTACGATTCGATGTACAGTTTCGCTGCTCCATCGAATTTGCTTTGAACATTCGACAGACACCATAAGTATTCAATGGCAGATTCAAACTTAATTCAATCGGATTTTCGAAAGAATGCAATTTTTAACGAAAAATAAGATAAATAAAAACAAATTTCGGGAGTAACTAAATAAATTTATTTTTCGGACGAAAACAAAATTCCAAAACATGTGCACATGTCTGTGGGGTCTGTGCACATGCCATTAATCTCAACGAGATCCCCTGAAGTCAGGTAAAGAGGCACATGGGGGAAGAAATATTTCGAGCGCTAAGTGGTGTGACATCCAGACTGATATGTCCGCCAGTAAATTAGTAATGCGTTAGGAGACTGATGGAGTAAGCTGAGGAGTAGAGAGATAGATTTGGGTGTGATTGGTGTAGAAATAGTAGCATTCAAGTCTACGGTATTAGATGATCCGGCTTTTTTATTTTTTCATGTTTTTTTCACGTGACTATTTGTTTCTGTAACATGGAATGGCCTTTAGAACAAGAACAATACTTTCTCAGCAATAAAGGAGATTTAGCAGAGGTATTAGCCTTTATCACTTTTGCTCTGATGTGTGTTATTTATAGCTGTCCTTTCTCAACCAACTTCCCCTTTCAATGGCGGATGTTTTCCACTTCCTTTATGACATATTTTTCCTACACTACCATTGCAACAAACAGAGAGAAAAATAAATGCCAGTCAAGATCAGCCCTTAAGCCTAGTACACACTGGCCGTATGTTGGGCGACAAGGCTGAATGTTGGGTGATATGGGCCAAATGTCAGACGACATCGGCCGGTTCAATATAAAAAGGTCTACTAGGCTTTAGGGCCCACTCACTGAGACAATATCTCCACATGTAAAATCTCAATAAAACTTTTATTGAAAACAAAGTAATGCACTTACAGCTGTATACTGAATAATAAGCCTTTAAGAACTTGTGTGTCGGACAGCGCACAGGTTGCCACCTGTCCTCTAGGGCACGCAAGTGTTCGGTGACGTCAGCACGTTGCTCCGCCCTATGCATTTCGTCATAGAATGACGTCTTCCAGGGGCACCAATAAGTAATAAAGCCAGACTTTAATTTCCAACTCTATCCAAAAGTAATCGAAATATATCAGAACCATCATGGATGTGTCCTTTGCATTATTTCCCAGAATTCTATGTTATATAAATGTAAATCGTGTATCAGACACTTTGACTTTACGTTGACATGCCCCCAGCCCCTTACTAGATGATGATAATGGGTTAAAGCCAAAGCTATCTACATGTCACTAAAGCCCTGTGCACACAATTAGAAAATCGTATGCCACAGGCTGAGTACCTTGTTAAAACCAAGAACGCAGGATCGTATGGCATTTCCAGATTGTTACAAGTACTTTTTAGCCACACAATTAGTGACTGGTAGCTGAAGCCTGATAGGGCAAACTCATCCATTTTTACTCTATTTTTGTTTATAGCGCAAAAAAATAAAAGCCGCAGAGGTGATCAAATACCACCAAAAGAAAGCTCTATTCGTGGGAAAAAAAGGACGCCAATTTTGTTTGGGAGCCACATCCCACAGCTGCGCAATTGTCAGTTAAAGCGACGCAGTGCCGAATCGCAAAAACTGGCCATAACCTGCATAATGATCCGGGTCTTAAGTGGTTAAGAAAGGCCTGAATTCTTTCCTAAATGTACATAATATAACTGAGTACTAACATTTATAGGTAAAGTTGATCCAGGGAAAATGCGATTGCCTTTTGGGGGATCAGAAAGGAATTTTTTCCCCTGCTGTAGCAAATTGGATCATGTTTTGCTGGTTTTTTTTTTTGCCTTCCTTTGGGTCAACTGTGGGTATAGAATTGGGTATATGGGATTGTACGATATTTTTTAGTTATTTTACATTTTTTTTTTTTACATGTAACTATGCAATATAATTAAAATATATAAATTATAATTGTTTAACCACTTAACCCCCGGACCATATTGCTGCCGCACTTTTTGCTATTCGACGCTTTAACTGACAATTGCGCAGTCGTGCGACGTGGCTCCCAAACAAAATTGGCGTCCTTTTTTCCCCATAAATAGAGCTTTCTTTTGGTGGTATTTGATCACCGCTGCGTTTTTTTTTTATTTTTTGCGCTATAAACAAAAATAGAGTGACAATTTTGAAAAAAAATCTATATTTTTTACTTTTTGCTATAATAAATGTCCCCCAAAAAATATATAAAAAAAAAAAAAAAATTTCCTCAGTTTAGGCTGATACGTATTCTTCTACATATTTTTTGTTAAAAAAAAACTGCAATAAGCGTTTATTGATTGGTTTGCGCAAAAGTTATAGCATTTACAAAATAGTGGGTAGTTTTATGGCATTTTTATTAATATTTATTTGTTTTACTAGTAATGGCGGCGATCAGCGTTTTTTTTCAGTACTGCGACATTATGGCGGACACTTCGGACACTTTTGACACATTTTTGGGACCATTGGCATTTTTATAGCGATCAGTGCTATAAAAATGCATTGGATTACTATAAAAATGCCACTGGCAGTGAAGGGGTTAACACTAGGGGGCGGGGAAGGGGTTAAGTATGTTCCCTGGGTGTGTTCTAACTGTATGGGAGGTGAACTCACTAGGGGAAATCACTGATCTTCCGTTCATACATGTATGAACAGAAGATCAGCATTTCTCCCCTGACATGACCGGGAGCTGTGTGTTTACTCGCTCTGTACCGAGCAATCGCAAGTGCCCGGCGTCGATCGCACCCGCCGGGCACGCGCACGGGACTCGGGGGCGCGCGGGGGGCGCTTACAGAGCCCACGTAGAGCTACGGGCTCTCGTGCAGGGGAGCCGACCTGCCGCTGTACAACGGCAACCAGTTAAAATTAAAATGTTAGGATATATATGATGCTTTAGGGGTTCAGCCTTGCATGAATAGAGGCAATACAGTGAAGCAGTAGCCAAAAGTCAATGATTAATGAGAACTCCTTTGTTGTTGGGTGTCATTGCATACAGTTTATGTACAGTATATCAATGCATTTTATCAAGGGATTCCATGTAAAGTGCTGTATAATAATAAAACCAAAGAAAGGGTATGGGAACAATGTGTTTACATATCTAAGTAAATAAATCTGAAGCTGGGTGAACTTATGAAATGCACATCATTTATAGTCACATTGCAGTTTTAAACTCTGCAACAATTTGGGTACAAATTACTAGTAATCCAGAGATAAAACCTAACACCGTCAGCAGTGGACGAAATGAGAAAAAGGCCACCACTGGCATGGATATGATGTCTTCCATGAATACAAATCAGGGTACTTTTCATTCATGTCAGATATCAGAGTCGTTAACCACTTGCAGACCAGGGGCCAGATTCAGATAGCCCGCCGTAACTTTGTGCGGGCGTAGCGTATCTTGTTTACGATACGCCGCCGTAACTTTGAGATGCAGGTGCCGTATTCAGAAAGAAGTTGCGCCCAAAGTTACGGCGGCGTAGCGTAAATGGTCCGGCGTAAGAGCGTCTAATTCAAAATAGGCAGGTAGGGGGCGTGATCCATGTAAATGAATCGTGACCCCGGACAATTGACGCTTTTTCCGAACTGCACATGCGCCGCCCGTTAACGTATCCCAGTGCACATGCTCCAAATCACGTTGAATCGCCATTGAAAACGATGTGAACGTAACTTACGCCCAGCCCCATTCTAAACCGACTTACGCAAACGACGTAAACGACGTACAATACGGCGCTGTTCTGACGTCCATACTTAACATTGGCTGCGCCTCATATAGCAGGGGGAACTTTACGCCGGACTTACGCTTACGCAAACGATGAAAAATACGACTGGGTGCAAGTACGTTCGTGAATCGGCGTATCTAGCTCATTTGCATATTCAATGCGGTAATCAACGGAAGCGCCACCTAGTGGCCAGCGTAAATATGCAACTAAGATATGACGGCGTAAGAGACTTAGCGCCACTTGTATCTTAGCTAAATTCCGGCGTATCTTGTTTTCTGAATACAGAAAAAAGATACGCCGGCGCTTCTTAGAAGTTACGCGGTGTATCTCTAGATACGCCAACGTAACTTCTTTTTGAATCTGGCCCCAGGACTTCTCTGTTTACATTAGTTTAATTACTTAGAACCCCCAAAAATGTCACCTGGTGATCTGGCCAGTAACACACCTTCTGTATTAGAGTGCCCCCACTCTGGATGAAGGAGCACAGGGGCACCTTTGGACAGCAGCATTTTCAGTCTGGGGGGAGGGGAGTGTTAGATGGACTAGCAGATTTAGATATACTACCAAATTGAAGCAAAACTCCATCTATCACGTTAAAGGGGTACATTAAGGTACATTTTTTTCCCTAAATAGCTTCCTTTACCTTAGTGCAGTCCTCCTTCACTTACCTCATCCTCCGATTTGCTTCCGGCCAATTTGCCACCCAGGGCCTTAATCCAGGGGGCAATTCAGGTATCAGCTCATGAGTAGACTCCTTCCACCAAGGGGCAGGGCACCAATCACAGATTCGTATAGGATAAAGGGCTCAGTTTTCCAATGATCATAGACAACAGACCAACCAGAGTTCCCAAGATTAAAAGAGCTCGCCATAGTATAAAATCCAACTAATGTTTTATAATAAAAGTAGTATTTCTCTTACACAAGGAGAGGAATACAAAGCATCAATAATACAAATCCCGCTGGCTACACGAACACCCATACTTTTTGGGATCTCCAGCGCGGTGACGTCAGCACGTCACTCCTTGCGACGCATTTCGTCACAAGCTGACGTCGTCGTGGGGCATGGGCAATGCACTGACTGCATTAAAAAAACATCAGGAACTATGCCTCGATCTGAGTCTCAGGTGGCAGGTCACAATCCTCCATATTGGAAGCAGGCAAACTAGCCCATATCACCATATATCATTGTAAGAAGGTAAAACAATAAATTGCCAATTACGAGAATGACTGTAACCTTGATACATAGTGATGTATCAAGAGCACATCCGGACCAACAACACCTTATTTACACAGGTCCAATGATGTACCACATCAATAAATATACTCCTATCTGTTCAACCAGGTTCCCGCCTTGTTTATCAAACCTATTTCTCTTTCGTACTGTGAAGATTACTCTAGAGCTTACTTAAGGGGGTTGTAAAGGAAAAAAATGTTTTCCCTAAATAGCTTCCTTTACCTTAGTGCAGTCCTCCTTCACTTACCTCATCCTTAAATTTTGCTTTTAAAGGGTCACTAAAGGAAAAAAAATTTTTTGCTGAAATGACTGTTTACAGGGTATAGAGACATAAAAGTTAACTGATTCCTTTTCAAAATGATTAAAAATAGATAAAAATCAATCATATAATGTGCCTGCAGGTTAGTTTCACTTTTGAACTGGCTTCATGTTTCTGTAAAGTAGAAATAGACACACAGAACAAAAACAAACAAATCCAGGGCAGTGTTTTGTTTTTAAAATGAATCTGATTGGTTCTGGGAAGTTTTAGACACACAGTAATGACAGCTTAGACCACCGTGAGAAAGCTCCCAGCACTGTGGTTATAAGGAAACAGACAAGCAGAAAGTGTGGAGAACAGAGCAGGATTACAGCAACTTCAAAGCAAAAACGAACAATAAGGACATGAAACCAGTACTGCAGTAAGGTAAAGGAAGCTATTTAGCTAAAAAAAAAAATCCTTTAGTGATCCTTTAAATGTCCTTATTTGTTCTGAGAAATCCTTACTTCCTGTTCTTCTGTCTGTAACTCCACACAGTAATGCATAAAGTGAAGGAGCTGCAACACAAAAAAACATGTGATAATCATTTACATGCCGTCCCACACGGGCAGAAGTGTAAACCTAGCCTTGAGTGAAAAGATCAGGATAATAAAATTATCCACTGAAACAATGTATTCCATTCAATAATGAACATTTCTAATGCACAAATAAAGGGTAGCTATAGTATTTTTTTATTTATTTTTTTGTCTGTCTTTGTTTGGTCCACAAAGAAAGTGAAAGCACATCTCTCTAAAGTTAGAGGAAATCCCCTAGTACAGCATGTATCCTGTTTGCAAGATTTTTCCAGGATAGCACTGGAGCAAGAGAAAGTCAGTTGCCCGATGCCAAGCGTTTATTACATCAGCATTTCATATCCCTGATATGAGCCTGCTGTACCTGTAAGGGAAAGTCTCCTGTTCTATTTGTATTGCTTCCTTTGTGTGAAATCCTGGATATACCATAAATCAGGGCTGTCTTAATGAGAGGGCACACCTGGGCACTGCCCAGGGGCCCCAGCTGCATGGGGGGCCCCTGCACTTTCCCCAAAGCAGCTGGTCCTTGAGCCCACGCTGCCCCGAAATTGAGGGCCCCATGATGGCACTGAGAGTGATAGATACACAGGGGAGGCAGACAGAGGGTCTGCCCCTACCTACTTAATGTCTGTTTACCTGCACTGTCATCATTGTAGGCCCCCCAGAGCATTACTTTGCCCAGGGGCCCATGATGCTAGCAAGACGGCCCTGCTTGGATGTACGGGCCACATTTGTAAGGTTGGAAGAGGCTCTATGGCTACTTCTTCCACTTCTGGTGTGTGTAGGGATGTGTAATAGCTGTTTATGTAATAACCCTTTCATGACTAAGCCTATTTATGACATTTGGTGTTTACAAGTTAAAATCTATATAACAGAGAATCTAGAGAATAAAATGGCGATTGTTGCAATATTTTCTGTCACACGGTATTTGTGCAGCAGTTTTTAAACGCAATATTTTGGGGGAAAATGTACTTGAAAAAAAAAAAGTAAAGTTAGCCCAAATTTTTTGTATAATGTGAAAGATGATGTTACGCCGAGTAAATAAATACCAAACATGTCATGCTTTATAATTGCGCGCAATCGTGAAAAGGCGACAAACTACGGTACCTAAAAATCTCCATAGGCGACGCTTTAAAATATTTTTACGGTTACCAAGAAGGTCTAGTGCTAGAATTATTGCTCTCGCTCTGACAATACCTCAATTGTGTGAATAGAACACCGTTTACGGGCACGACTAGCATTTTCTTTGCTGTGCGAGCTCGCTTAAAAACACAATTAAATAATGTGTAAGAAAAAAAAAGTTTGATTACTTTTATTGCTGTCACAAGGAATGTAAACATCCCTTGTGACAGTAATAGGTGGTGACAGGTACTCTTAATGGAGGGATCAGGGGTCTGAAAGACCCCTAATCCCTCCTTTACACTTCAAAGTATTCAGATCGCTGAATCTTTTACCTTTCACCCTGATGTAACACACATATGTGGCCTCACTGGTTTGGGCTCCCCCCCCCCCCATGGAGCCGCATACATACGTATCTTTCTTTGTGCTGCGAGAATGCCGTACAGTGCACTCCAAGCACAGAGATTGGGGTCTTAGGCTGCTTTCACATTGGGGATAGAGCCGCGGTGGCGGTATAGCAGTGCGATTTTTAGGCCCCTTTCACATTGAGGCGTTTTTCATGCAGTACAGCGCTAAAAATATCGCTGCTATAGCGCATGAAAAAAACCTGCCCTGTAGTGTTCAATGTGAAAGCCCGAAGGCTTTCACACTAAAGCGGTGCGCTAGCAGGACCGCTCCAAAAGTCCGGCTAGCCTCATCTTTACTGCGGTATAGGAGCGGCTTGTTGACCGCTCCTATACCGCGCCTTCCCATTGAAATCAATTGGAAACCGCGGTATTAAGCCTTTTCCGGCTGCTAGCGAGGGTTAAAACCGCACCGCTAGCAGCCGAATACTGCGGTAAATACGACGGTATAGCAGCGCTAAAAATCGCGCTGCTATACCGCCACCACGGCTCTATCTCCAATGTGAAAGCAGCCTTAGGGCTTTCACATTGAACACTACAGGGCAGGTTTTTTTCATGCGGGATAGCAGCGCTATTTTTAGCGTGAAAAACACCTCAATGTGAAGGGGGCCTTATTAGTGGCAGCCCGGGTCCCAGCCCGGGTCCCATACTAACGTATATCTCCCAACTTTTTGAGATGGGAACAAGGGACACCTATTAGCAGAAGTATCTTCCTGATGACGCATGCGTGCATGCGAAACATGTAGAGGCATATGGGCAGTATCCTTTTACACTACTGAATCTTATCACCAGCCTCCTCCATTGCTAACACTGTAGCTGCTGCCCGTTGAACCGCATCCAGAACGAGGCTTGGAACGCACGCCGTACGCTGCACAAACAGTAACGCTGGACTAGCTAATGCCGGCTGGGCATTGGAACATGTGAGTGAGATTTTTTAAGACTTCTTAGTACAAATAAACTGGTCTTATACTTTATTACACCATAAGAGGCTTTTTTCTTTTTGGGGGAGCCATAAGAGGTGAACACAAAGGGCCAGATTCAGGTACAGTTAGGCTGGCGGATCCAGTGATCCGCCAGCCTAACTGTCACTTTAAGCCGGCGTTTTTGTTTTCTGTAACCAGAAAACAAGAAACGCCGGGTTGAAGTTCCGATGCGATCAGCGTAAATGAATTTCGCCATCGCATCGTTACTTCAACTTAAAAATATGTTAATGAGCGGAAATCGTCAATTCACGAGCGAATTCGGCCGCGACGCAGTGACGTTACGACGTTTCCGGAAGCGATACGCAGCGCATAGATAAAGCAGCCCCCTAGTGGAGTATCCTATGTTAGGTATAGGCGTCGTCATCGCGTCGGAAAAAAAAAATGGCGTCGCTTGCGTAAAAAGTTCATGAATGGGAATGTGACGTCATTGACGTTCATTCACAGAATTTGGAGCATGCGCACAGGGATGCTTTGACACTCGACGCATGCGCAGTACGTTCGCCGCGGGATCGCGCTTAGTTTAAATACTACACGCCCCGTACCCGCCCAATTTGAATTCCGCCGGCTCATTTTCGATACGCTGCCGCAACTTTAGGAGCAAGTGCTTCTTGAATAACAGCACTTGCTCCTAAAATTTCGGCAGAGTAACGTAAATGAGAAGCGTTACTCTGGAGCAAAGATGCTCCCATCTACCTGAATCTGGCCCAAAGAGTTACTTGGGTCTGATACATATGATTGAGGATCGTATTATATATTTTAAAAAAAGGGGGGGGTAGGCAAACCCAAAAGTGTTTTTTTTTTTGTTTTTTTTAAACCACTACTATTCCTTTACATTGGCTTGAGAGATTTACAAATGCAGTCATTTAGAAATTGGATGAAAGGTTTAGCACTGGGAAGTGTATTTTATATACAAGCATGACCGTTTAACATAGGAGTCTATGAAAGGGGTGCCCGACTTTCAAAAATCGGTGCACCCCGGCTGTAGGTCCCCCAGACAGACAAAAAACTTTGCACACTTGTAGATGAAGAGTTGGGCTATATGTGTGCCAGGTTTGGGGCCCAGGGGATCTACGGCTGGCCAGTACCGTGTCCCCAAAGCCCGGGAGATCAGGCACAAAAAGGTGACTCAAGTATAAGCCGAGGGGGGCATTTTCAGCACCAAAAAATGTGCTGAAAAACTCGTCTTATACTCGAATATATACGGTAATCTACCTGGATGGTCAAAGTAGTTGTGAGGATATGTACAGTTTTAGAAAAAAAAACTAAAAAAAAAACTAAAAACTAGTTTTTAGAAAAAAAAAACACACGCACACACACAACAAAATGTAAAGGCTAATATTAGACATTTGTGCTAGAAGTAGTCTGTGTGGGGGAAAGGTTCCTTTACACAGAACCAGTTTTGGCTTGTCTGAAGGGCTATATGATATTTTTGTATGACAATCCATCAAAGAATCAACCCCCCCCCCCCCAAAAAAAGTAATATATATTATACATACACACACACACACATATATATATGCACAGTTTTCTACGCTGTACAGCTCTGTAAAGTTGTCACACAGCGGGACGCACAGCGGTCTCTATCACAGCTTCCTTCCCTCCTGCAAGGAAAACTGAATTTGCAAAATGATATTTGCACGGCATGCTGAGAACTTGTCACTGCCAGCTATAGGTCAATATGCATTATATAAGGAGGTGTTGTGAGCAGAGGCGTATCTAGGGTATGGCAGCCATGGCATGTGCCATGGGCGCCATATGAAAGGGGCGCTGTTGAGTGGCTGGGCAGCAAGGCACTTACCAGGGTCTGAGGGTCTCTTTTTCCCTCCTCCCAAGCATAGGCAGGATCTCCTTTTCAGCACCTTTGCTAATGGACAATGGCAGCGCTATCCCTGCTGTGTTCAGCCACAGCCCTCCCCTGCTTTCCCAGGCTCTCCCATTCCATCTGGTCGGATTGGCAGCGCACAAAGAAGAAGGAGGAACATCAGTTTCTCCCTCTCCTCTGAAAACCGAGGCCTTAAGTGATGAAGATTTCATCACTTCCAGTATTGGTTCTGCATTTACCTGGCCTTGGAGGGCAGAGGAGAGATCAGGGGTCTAATAACCCCCAGATTTCTCCATAAATAGGATATGTCACTACCCAAGGTATCACAAGGAATGATAAATATCACTAGTTTTGTTAGGTGTTTTTTTTGTTAAGGTTATCTGAAAGATGGGTTTCAAATGTTTCGACAGGGGCGCAGTTTCAGTGCTTGCCATAGGCGCTATTTTCACTAGATACGCCTCTGGTTGTGAGTACCGCTCCGCTTAGCAGGATGGGAGGAAGCTTTGCTAGAGATTTGCACTCAGTCTCCCTGCAGCTTATAACAAATCTGTCAGATGCTGAAAGTATATAAACCGGCTATATTCTCAGCAGTGCCTGAGAAGGATCCTGGAATCCAAGCAGAGACCGTACACCGGGCCTCATCACCTGTCTATATGCCCATGTCACAATATCGCTCCTGTCGTTGGTGGCATATCGCTATAGAGACTAGTTAACTGCCTCCAAGGCATTGCTCTTTAGATTGCCATATGGGTCAGATCACACCAGAATGCGGTGCAGCGTATTCCATCTGTGTTTCCAGCACCATGTTCAAAACGCACTGCACTTGTGATCTGCAGTGGAGTAGGGGTCAGTGCAATGCTAACGACACCCCAATTGTAGTGTGTTTGCCTGCACTGGATTGCTGGTAGTTGATACATTCCTTGCAAGTCACATCATTATTATTCTGCTGTTGTGATTTGTTTCACTTCCATTGGAGGAATTCAATACCATCTGGAGGACTTTTTATGAATTTATATTTTAGAATTTGGGACTTACTTCAGAGTGACACCTTTTTTGTTCACTTATTTACTTTTTATTCATTCATTTGGTTTATATGTCACTTTAAAAGCACAGCTTATTATCTTTCTATAATTTTACTTGCATATCTCACTTAAAGTGGAGTTCCACCAATTTTTTTATGTTTGTCTGTGCTGCATGCCCTAATCTCATAGTGTTCAGAATGGACAATTTTTATTTATTTTGTTGCTTGTAAATACCTTTATTTTGTAGTGCTTCATTACTTCCTCCTCCTTATTAGCCTAGGCTATTAAGTCACAAGGCTATTTGCAAGGGTTTCTGGGATAAGCATCATGTTTCCCAGTAATCCTTGCAAACCTGACTGAAACCTATTACATTGCTTGTGCAGTACTGAGCATGTGCGAGGTATGCAAAGCTGAAATCCAGGAAGTTATACAGTCTGGCTTCATGATGCCCACACTTAAGATGGCCACGGTCTATTTCTAGATTATAAACTATCTAAATGCTGTAACAACCTAACAAAACGGACCTTAGTTTACAGACTAACTTTACTAGAATACATTAAGCTTGTGTATTACAGTGGTATTTATATTTAAGAAGTGAAATTGTGGGTGGAACTCCCCTTTAAGTTGCAGCTGTAGTTTATATATTTTTTTTTTACTTTTTATCCAGCTCAGTTTTTTTCTTTGCATACACATTGGGCTCTTTTGATCTGAAGGGATTGACGCTATTGGGCTGTAACTATTCAGTCAGTATATCATATATAAGCATGCTTAATGGACATGTTCTGTAGGCTCTGATGAAGAATCATGTGGATATTTCTACACTGACTTAAGCAGATTATTTTTATCTTAGGCCCCTTTCACATGAGTGGACGAACGGTCCGCTAATTACAAGTCCGTTTACGGACTTGTAATGTGTCCCTATGGGAGCGGATCCGTTAGCGGATGATGCATCCGCTAACGTCCGCCTATGATCCGCGTCCGTCTGGATCCGTTTTGCGGACGGAAGAAAACCCTATTTTTCTTCCGTCCGGTGGATCGGATCTGATGCAAACAGACAGACGGTCCGTTTCCATCCGATTCCCCATAGGGGATAGCGGAGGAGAGACAGGGCGGTCCCTGCACAGTGTGCGGGGACCGCCCTGTCCGCCGACAGCTGAGCGAGACCCCCCGCTGAGCCGACAGACACACACGGAGCGGACCGAAAAACGGACCGCTCCGTGTGAAAGAGGCCTTAAAGCTAAGATACAAGCACTGGTTTGTGAGTATACTTACCTCTGATCTATTTATTAAAAACATGTATTATTATTATTATTATTATTATTATTATTATAATACAAGATTTATATAGCGCCAGCAGTTTTCACAGTGCTTAAAGGGATTGTAAACACTTTTTTTTTTTTAATAACAAACATGTCATACTTACCTCCACTGTGCAGTTTGTTTTGCACATAGTGACCCCGATCCTCATCTCCTGGGGTCCTCCAACGGCGCTCATGGCTCCTCTCTGCATCAAAAAAAAACCCAGAAGAAGTGCTCTCCCTGGGGGTTACGTGTGGGTGGACTCCCGAGTCCAGGATTTGCGTCCACAGACACACAATGCCGGACTTGGCCCTGCCCCCCCAGCCCCCGCATCATTGGATTTGATTGACAGCAGTGGGAGCCAATAGCTGCGCTGTTATCAATCTATCCACTCAAGAGCCGAGAACCCCGGCCAGAGAAGTAGAGCGCGTCTCCGGCGGGGGGAACGAATGGGCTCAGGTGAGTAAAACAGGGGGGCTGGGGGGCACTTTCCTGTCCAGGGTGTCCACGGTGTCGGCAGCCAAAGTCAAGCAATCGCTTGGGTCTCGGCTGCCCTGCCGCCATCTTTGGAGAGGGAATCCCTACTGCTCATTCGCAAGCCGCGGGGCGCTATCTAAATGGGTGGATGTCTCCTGGGTCACACACAAGGTCCCAGAAGACACCGCTTCCCATTTCCCATTTCACAGGAGGCAGAGTGAGGAGGAGAAGAAAGAAGACCACTGCGGATGAGGAAGTGGCAGATTAGGAGATCTGCCCAGTAACAGCCACTTCTGGTAAGTATTAAAAAAAGAAAAAATGTTTTATTTTTCAAATTTGGCTATTTTTTTTTTTTTTGGGTGGACCTCCGCTTTAAAGGAGTTGGAGAAGAAATGTTTAATTTAAAAAAAAAATAACAAACATGTTACACTTACCTCCACTGTGCAGTTTATTTTGCACACAGTGGCCTTGATCCTGGTGTTCTGGGGTCCCTCAGTGGCTGTCGCGGCTCCTCCCCGCAACAACTACACACAGACATGCGAGCAAGGTTGCATGGTGTGTAGCTGTTGCGGGCGCGCTCCTGTGATACAGTGGCAGCCATAGCCGCCGCTGTATCACTCGGCTTTTCCCCCCCACGTCATTGGATGATTGACAGCAGCGCCAGCCAATGGCTGCGCTGCTTTCAATCCATCCACTGCAGCCAATCAACGACCGGGCTAAGACTCGAGGAGGATGACAGGGGCGAGCATGGGACTTTCAAAGGATCAGGTAAGTAAAACGGGGGTAGTGAGTTCCAAGGATGGGAGAGGCTCTGGAGAAGTCCTGGAGACGAGCATGGGAGGAGGTGTCAAGGGAGCTACTGTAGAGAGCAGGAGGTCTTGGGAGGACCGAAAAGAGCGGCTTGGTTGCTATTTTGAGACTAGGTTAGTGATGTAGCTGGGGGCCGAGTTGCCGATGGCTTTGTAAATTATTGTTACTACTTTGAATTTTTTTTGTTGTGGGAGTGGTAGTGAGGATCATTCGCTAGGTCTACGTGCCCTCTTCGATGTGTAGCATTAACCCCATTGGACCTGCTGGATTTTTGGGCAGTGTGTTACCTCGTGGCTTCTCCGAATTCCTAGGGGTGATGCGTATTGCATGTAGTAGAAGTAAAGGAATGTCCAGACATGTAGTCTTTGCAGTGCTCTTTATTACCCAACCGGGTAAAAACAGTAAACTTGTGGCGAGGAAAGTAAAGCTGGAGAATAGGCAATTCAGGCGTAATGATAGGAAACAGTCCTGCTCCCAAGCGTAACACTTCTTTGTACCACTCCCACCGGAGTGGGTTTCGTGTGCCCGGACAGACCTCTCTCACTGACCTGCCAGCCGGAGTATCACTCGGACAATTATAGGATGAAGTCTCTGCTACAGACCTTGCTTGGTGAACTTGAATTTGGGAGAAAGTCTCTGCCGCAGACCCCTTTCAATGAGCCTCAGAAGATACCTCTGCCACAGGTCCCCTCTGGGTTCAATTCTTGGAGATATGCCTCCTTAATTGAGTTACGTCTGGATCTCCTTCAACTTGTCGCCCAGGTACCAACCGACAGGTGATCAATCCCTCTGTGTCCGGCTACCTCGATCATTGGTGGTTTGTCGAGGCCCTTTTGGACCGCCAGCCTCTCAATGGCGCTCCTCAGACTGACTCTCCACCGAACAGCAGTACAGCTTGGGGTCATCAAAATTGGAAACCCAGTCACTCACTGGGTCTCCGCCGCTGTTCAGATGCTCTGGGTCAGCATGGCCCCGGAACCAGGAACACCGCGTGGCACGCACACGCCCTATTCAGGTAGGCCATATTGCCAGGGCGCCTTGATGTGGCCACCGTGATGTGGCCCTCTCTGGCTCTCGCACCATCACTGTAATACAATAACAGATTCATGCATTGCATGAATCTCTATTATTGTTGCCGGCCGCTGGTCTATTCAGATGGCCGGACGGTGTGCGCCGGTCACCTGAATAGTGGCAGCTGGTTGGTTGTGCGAAAGTGCCTATCAGAGCCAGCAGCTCTGATAGGCTTTCCGAGTACAGCCCTCAGCCTTCCGGATGCTTATCCAGGGGACGTACGGGGGGTGCGTTCCTTGGATAAGACTGACAGGCGTCTCATCCAATCAGGTTCTCCGGTTCTGGTTACCGGTAACCTGATTGGCTGAAGCGTCATCGAGGGCAAGAGAAGACATCGAGGGACGTGAAAGGAGGATGGCTGACTTCCAGAAAGGTAAGTGCCGGGCGGGGGGGAAGTGGCATTTTACAGGGCACAGCGGCAACAATGAGCACAGTGGTGACAATGGGCACGGTGGGGACAATGGGCACAGTGGTGACAATGGGCACAGTGGGGACAATGGGCACAGTGGCGACAATTAAAGGGCACAGTGACATCAATAGGCATAGTGGCGACAATTAAAGGGCACAGTAGCTGCGTTTGATGGCATGGCAGAGTGGTGCGAATTGATGGCACAGTGGCTGCGTTTGATGGCATGGCACAATGGTGCGAATTGATGGCACAGTGGCTGCCTTTGATGGCATGGCACAGTGGCTGCATTTAAATGGCATGGCACAGTGGTGACAATTGATGGCACAGTGGCTGCATTTGATGGGCACAGTGAGGCTGCAATTTTTTTCTTTTCGCTTGCGCCCCCCCAAAAAATGTGAGCACCAGCTGCCACTGACTCTGATCTACCCTTAAATTTAACTAGCATTAGGGCGTGCACTCCTAAGTTCAAACACACACTACCGATCAATCTCGCTTGTAATTCAGAATGGGAAGGGGCCAGTAAATTACATATTTATTGGCCCCTTTCCTCACTCACTCTGAAATATTCCCACAGCAACAGCAGGCAGGAGAGGAGAGGTGGGAATTCGGAAGTGCTGTGGAGGGAAGGGCTAGGGCAGTAGGGGAAATCTGTGCTGCATGGGATGATTAGGGTGTGCCTGGGCACACCTGGCACACCACGTGCGCACGCCTATGACTAGCACCAGTACTGTAAAGTACTGTACATAGGCGTTACATATGCTTTTAGTGTCCTTGGACTTCCCCGATCTTTGGAGGACAGCGAGGTGTGAATTATCTACATAAGAATGTCTACAATTACATTGGAGCTTGCTGCACAGCGCAGGAGAGTGAACTTTGTGGTACAGTATTCTCTAAAACTTGCGCAGCCTGTAGTTCCTGTCTCTTTAAGATTGATATAAATGGTTCAACATACCCTGTACAAAACTGGAGAACAGCACAGTATAAATTAGTAAATCAATTTAAAGGTCTTTTTTGATTTATTACTGTAGATTTGACAACTGTTCAGCCTCCGCTGAGTACTATAAACAGTTAATCTACAGAACTAAGAACACATGGTTTAGGAGTGTTCCTTTTTGACATTGTCACTTTAACTAAAAAAAAAAAAGAAATGCAAGGGGAATTCTCAGGCAGCGGTGGGTGTGGTGATAAGGTTCTGTGTTTCCAGCTACACACAGCAGACTCAACGCCTGTTCTGCCTGGGTAAGAGCGTGTTTCTTTTTCTCTATCGTAATAATTGCAAGCATTAAATACTCTCTGTATTCAACATTTGCCATAAAAGTTAGGCAGTGAAAAGTAGGTGCCGGTTACGGTTAGAACTTTTCTACAAATGCAATGACATATGTGTGATGACATCTACTTTAATAAGGAGAGGGACCTGATTCACTAATATACTGTACTGATACAGATCAAAAAGTGGGAGATATGCAGTATTGGCGAAGGAGCTGTGCGACGGGCGTAAAGTTTTACAGATTTTTTTGTATTATAAAGTGGAAGAAAAAGGCTACCCAATGGGATTGCATCCATCTGTGCTGTCGATTAGTGAGGATGGTGTTGGAATTATTAAAGTACTGAATGGTGAATGAAAGAGAAACCAATCTTTGAAGTATAATAAAACTTTACATTTCCTAGAGTAAGTTCTCCTGTGTTTTACACATATGCGTTTTCAGACACGTTTAGAGTATCTAATCTGCCCCTGGATGCACAGATTTACATTTTTTTTTCAAGGCAGCTAAACTGAATGTACCCAACCACACATTTGCCATTTAAATACCATTTAAAATCTTTGCTTGCATTTGTAGGCATTTTGAGATGTCTTATAAATGCATATTATCGCATAAAAAGTGCATGTTGGTGTGAAAAGGGTTGCATGATCAACATATGTTAGGTATTTGGATGTTGGACATAACAATTCTCCACTCCAAGCCGCTTTTCCTCGCTGCCACTTTAAATCCAAGTGTCTGGGGTTATACAAGCCATTCTGCTCACAGACCAAGTGCTAAGAAGAAAGCCACCACATGCTGGAGGGATCACTGGTGTCCACATTTATTAGAAAAGATATACACAGCCCTCATCTAGGACTACCCCGTAACACGTTTCACCAATAAGGCTTCGTCAAAAATACAACTCTGATTAAGCCTTATGGGCGAAATGTGTTTGAGGGGGCAGGGCTAGATGAGGTTTACTTCAAGCTTTTGGATATCCTTTCTAATAAATGTGAACACAAATAAACCCTCTCGTGTGCGGTGGCTTACTTTTTAGCACTTGATATGTTAGGTATTTGTTAGACTCAGATAAGGCAGACTGATCAGGTGGCATCATGCCAAGGTGGTATGCAAGTATATAGAGAAATAAACAAGTATCAAATTGGGCAAAAATAGTGTCTCTGCCCATGAGGCCTCTGCGTTCTATTTGTGCACTAAAAGCTAGACTCCAAGTAAGCTCCAAGCAAACAGTCAAATTCACAGATGAAATCCATATACAGAAGCTGTTTTGGGTTTATATTTCTGGCCAGTCAGTTCTGAGATTTGCACTGCTCTTCCACACAGCACAGCCCTGGGGCTGACAGAGAAGAAGACCGGGTTTTCCTTTGCTCCATTTAAGTAAAAACTTATGTTTTTCACCCTCTTCCCCAGCCTGTGACTGTACAGTGAAAGGAGAACCAGCAGACAAATAAGCTCATCTCACTGTCACTGTCACCTTTTTTAATTGCCCCTATCAGCAGGTTCCTTGTACTGCAGCACAGGTAATTGGCTGCTTCTCACTCCCTAGCTTGAGCTCTACTTTACAGGCATTGCAAGAGGGTAATTCTGAGTCAAGTTCAGGTACTGTGCCCAAACGCTGCCACTGTGCCCATCAAACACTGCCACTGTGCCATCAAATGCTCCCATGTGCCCATCAACTGCTCCCACTGTGCCCATCAAATGCTCCCACTGTGCCCCATCAAATGCTGCCACTGTGCCCATTAAATTCTGCCACTGTGCCCATCAAATGCTTCCACTGTGCCTATCAAATGCTCCCACTGTGCCCCATTATATAGGCTCCCACTGTGCCTCATCAAATACGCTGCCACTGTGCCCCCCCTGCCCACCGTCTGCCCGGCACTTACCCTGTCTCAGTAGGGCAGCGGGCGACAAGCAGTGTCCTCCATGCTCCTCCATGTCTTTTCCTGTCCTATTCCCATCCTCTGCTATGATTGGACACCTGATAGGCATCCAATCACAGCGCCTGTCGTTTTAGCCATTCAGGTGACGGGTAACAGACCTGAGCACCTGATTGCCTGAGAGGCGGTTCAGTGTTATTAAAGTGAAAATTAATTTGCATTTCTAAGAGCTGGGTGAACTGCGAGCGCTCGCTGTTTACCTATTTTGACACCTATTAGAGCCTAAGGCTCTAATCAGGTGCTTTAAAAACACCCCCCGCCGCTGTAATTCAGGCGCCTGGTGCCCGAAAAGAAGCCAGGCACCTGAATAGGGGGTGGCAAAGGCGGCTATAGATAAATTCATGCAATGCATAGATCTATCTATTGGTGATAAAAGGGGGTGGCAGGAGAGAGGGGGCGGCACCCATGTGCCCTTATGGACGCGCCGCCACTGGGTTCTGGTGAGCACGGCGCTGGACCCCTGGACAGGTAAGTGTCCTTTTCTTAAAAGTCAGCTTCTACAGTATTTATAGCTGCTGACTTTTTTTTGGAGAAAGAATGAAGAAGCACTTTTAACAGTGAGATCCAGCCAGTAAAGAATTTGTTATAATATTTCTTTATGTAACAGAAATGTTTAATATATCTAAAATGAATAGTTTTGTTAAATACACATTCAGCTTTCTAACAGAGTTTACCCAGCTATCCTCCTTAGCCCCTTCAGTACTCAGGTTGCCTGGTTATTAAACCTCTTCCCATAATTTGATGTAATGTTTGGTTAAAAAAAAAAAAAAACATAATTTTTCGGGGTTTTAAAAAATGAAGTTTTTCAGGCTCTAGAAAAAACAATGTTTTTGTTCAACCCGATTATTAAAACGGCCTTGCCTACACACGATTGTGAAAAAAAAATGCTCTAGCAAAGCGCGGTGACGTACAACACGTACGACGGCACTACAACGGGGAAGTTCCATGCGGATGGCGCCACCCTTTGGGCTGCTTTTGCTGATTTTGTGTTAGTAAAAGATGATCCGCGCTTTTCTGTCTGTTACAGCGTGATGAATGTGCTTACTCCATTACGAATGGTAGTTTTACCAGAACGAGCGCTCCCGTCTCATAACTTGCTTCTGAGCATGCGCAGATTTTTCACGTCGTTAAAGCCCACACACGATCATTTTTTAGAACCCGAAAAACGACAACGTTTAAAACGTCATGAAAAAATAGAGCATGTTCGAAAAAAAAATTGCCAGTTTTTCAGAGCCCGAAAAATGCTCTGAAGCCCACACACGGTCGTTTTCAATGACATAAAAAAAGAAACGTAAAATTATCATGTGTACGCGGCATAAGTCTTTGCAATTACAGTAAACCAAAGGAAAGCAGTCATCAGCCTCCAGGCTCATCCATCATAAGTTACTTTCTAACAACCACACCTCTAGTGCATACCTATCATAAAATGTATTCCCTAAAGGAGTTTTAAGATATCTGTAAATTTAAAGTACATGTTCAGCGTTCCAACATCCTTTGCTCAGCTTTCCTTAAAGGAAAAGTAGGGCTAAAGCTCTTTTGGCCCTACTTCTCCTGCGGGTCCCAGGAGTGCCCCTAGTTCTGCACTCCTGTGAACAGGGCCATCTTTAATGTTGATTGGACCCTGGGAAAAAAATTTACTTGTAAACACAGGGTCGGCAGGTGAGTCATCTGTAAACAACAATAGGGGAAGAATATTAGTATTAGTAGCAGCACTTCACACTGATATATCAGGACATAGCACATGACAAAAAATTCAAGGGAATTTAAACTGGGATAGTTGGCAAGTATGAGGCAGCTGCTTTGGGCCCCACAACAATGACAGGGCTCAGGGCAGCTGCGCCTTTTGCCCTGCCTTAAAAACGGCCCTGAACTGTACTCAGCAGACAGTGGGCTAAAGTCTGCTGTCGCCTTACGTCACTTAGACAGTCCAGACTCTGGCGTTATCCCAACATCCACCCAGATGCCTGGACCAGCAGTTGGACTGGTCTCTCAGCGAACCACTAACAGCCTGAGCCAGCTGCTTTCAACCCCTCCACAGCCAGCAATGAGCACTGGAGGGGAAGATCGGGTCTTCTGCTCACTCAAGGCAGAGAACCAAGCAATCATTTGTTTCCCCGGGGTGACTATTTACCGCAGGGAAACCCGAGGGGAAAGCTCGGCAGCTTTTTCCCCCTACACATGGACAGTTTTCCTGGCAGGAAAACTGCCATGAGAACTTTGGCCGGTAGCCTGTATGCTCCTGCACAGGCTTTCCCCATAGGAAAACTTCCGGGTTAAAAAATGTTGCGAATCCCGGCGGGAAAAATGGAAACATGTTCTTATTTTTCCCGCTGCAATTCCCGGCGGTTTTCCTGTCGGGAAAACTGCCTTGGAGCATGAACACGGCCAGTTTTCCTGGCCAAAAGCTGTCATGGCAGTTTTCCCGACTGGAAAATTGATCGTGTGTACAAGCCTATAGAGACAGGAAACCATTAAAAAAAAAGGCAAAAAAAGTTATCCATTGGTCAACAGGCCTATCAAGAGCCCAACTTAATACATGTAAAGGGGTCCGACTTACCATCCAACATAAGGAACATAAGGGTATATAATCTGCATGTGTAGTATTAATATAGATAAATCCACACACTTCGAATTGCCATATTCCTATCAACAAATCCCAGTATTGATTAACACCCATCCATTTGTAACATAGAGAGTAATATCAGGGATATTCAATCTAACATAAGATCATGACCAGAGAATGAAGAAACAATATGGGGGGTGGAGAAAGGGGAACAAAGTAAAGAGGTCAATCAGCGGTCTTTGCTCGCTCAGTTCTTGGGCTTAGAGGCAATGTGAGACAGATGCATCATCGGACCAATGCTAATGTTCCATAGACTTGAAAGGGACACTTCTCTAAGTGTATGTCCCATTCAAGTCATTAGTGTGCATTACTTTCAAGGCAATCCCCACAGAAGGCCGTTTTAAATCTATCTTTTATGACTGCCTAAAAATGAATTCATTTTGGGCTAGAGCAGGAGTCTCCGAACTTTCTAAACAAAGCAGTAAGGGGTCAATTTCAGAGTTAGATAATGCTAAAAAATGCATCAATATAACACATGTGCAAACAATTGTGCAAATGTTCTATTAGCTAAGAATTGTGCAGTAAATAACTACTGCAGTAAAGTTTCGATAATGTGGTAATTACCACATATTTTTATGTGATAATTTATCGTATTGAGCTGGTTGTTAAGGAGCGGGCCAGGGAGCAACAGATGACTCATGAGCTGTCAGGCGGGTCCCCCTGACAGCGACATGTAAAGAAAACATGCCAGCAATTAAAAATTCTGAAAAAAAAACTGTGTGGGGTTCCCCCCCCTCAATGAATACCAGGCTCTTTTGGTAACCCAAAAGGGAACCCCACGCCAAAATTAAAAATAGACCCTTGTCCGAGGACGAGGGAGCTCTAGGGTGGGCAGCCCCAAAGCACCTTGTCCCTATGTTGATGGGGGCAAGGGCCTCTTCCCCACAACCCTGGGCAGTGGTTGTGGGGGTCTGCGTGCGGAAGACTAATTTTATTGGAAAATGTGTAAATCATGCATGAACTTTGCAAGATATTTATATATTGGACCTCTAAAGTGCTTAACCGCTTAAGGACCATCTCACGACTTCTTACGTCGGCAGAATGGCATGGACAGGCATAAGGGCTTATAGGACGTCCCCTTTAAGATGCCGCCGTGTGGTCGCGCATGCCACCGCCAGCGCGCTCGTGACCCTGCCATCTTCTCAGTGAGTCTGACTGCGAACTCAAGCTCACGGAGAGATAGAGCGGGGAGATGCTTATGTAAACAAGCATCTCCCGCTCTGACCGTGATCACCGCTTCCTGTAATCTGAAGCGGTGATTACTGTCTCACACACAGCCCAATTAGAAGCACTCATCAGGACACACTTAACCCCTACAGCGCCACCTAGTGGTTAACCCCTTCACTGCCAGTGTCATTTTCACAGTAATCCGCGCATTTTTATGTTCCCAAAAATGTGTCAAAAGTGCCCGCGTGCCCGCCATAATGTCGCAGTCACAATAAAAATTGCTGATAGCCGCCATTACTAGTAAAAAAAATATTAATAAAAATGGCATAAAACTATCCCCTATGTTGTAGACGCTGTAACTTTTGTGCAAATCGATCAATAAACACTTATTGCGTTTTGTTTTTTTACCAAAAATATGTAGAAGAATCCGTATCGGCCTAAACTTAGGAGGAAACCTTTTTTTATATATTTTTTGGGGGATATTTATTATAGCAAAAAGTAAAAATTAATTGCATTTTTTTCAAAATTGTCGCTCTATTTTTGTTTATAGTGCAAAAAATAAAAACCGAAGAGGTGATCAAATACCACCAAAAGAAAGCTCTATTTGTGGGGAAAAAAGGACGCCAATTTTGTTTGGGAGCCACGTCGCACGACCGCGCAATTGTCAGTTAAAGCGATGCAGTGCCGAATCGCAAAAAGTGGCCTGGTCTGCAATGTAGGGCTCATTTTTGGGGGCTTTAATAAGGGAGGGATTATATTGCACTGTATGTTCCCACAAGTTAGACTTACTCCCCCTTTCTATTTATACTGGTGACCATTGTCACTCAGAAAGTTTTGGAGTTGTAGATTATGGAGAGTGGGAACATCCTCTAATCAGGACGTCTGTTCCTTTGACAGCCCTTAAAATGGGAATTCAGTTAATATGGGACAGACTTTGGGCTCTTTCACACTAGCGGACCGTATGTCTGCTTTTTCATCCATCCGTTTGCGGATGAAAAAGGGACATATATTGGTCCCTATGTGATTGCTGGTGTCAGCGGATAAACATCCACTGACACCCGCAAATGTCCGCCCCTGCAAACATTCGATTTTGCAGACGGAAGTAAACCCTATTTTTTCTTCCGTCTGCAGAGCGGATCGGATGAACACGGAAACATGGTCCGTGTTCATCCGCTCCCCCATAGAGGAGAGTGGAGAAAAAACAGGGCGGTCTCTGCACAGTGTGCGGAGAACGCCCTGTCATCCGACGGCTCAGCGGGGATTTACGGAGCGATCCCCGCTGAGCTTAAGGAAACACGGAAGCGGATCAATACTGATCTGCCCTGTGTGAAAGGGCCCTTTTTCTGATTTTCCATTGCATCTCTAGAATAAAAGTGAATGAAAACATCTACAGCAAAAAGCAGCCAAACATAGCCGAGAGAGAGCAGTATATATCCTTTCTGTACTCTTTCTAAAAAAAGTTTTAACATACAATTAATTATCGCTGGTTACTGTATTTTTTGGGGGGATCCCAGACCAGATGTAATATATTGCTGTGTATTCAGTGAAGGGAACCAGGAGGAACTTTCCTAAATGCGGTGCAACATTTCTTCTGGGCTTTCTTACTTGTGTTTCTCACCACAATTTCATCATTATATGTACTTTCGTTTACTAGAACTTTGTATGCACCACTTTTTATTTTTGGTGGTTTATAAATAACTGTAAAGATGTTTGGAAATGCCAAACTATGGAGAAGTGTGTGTAGTGCAAAGACGGAGAAATGACTTTAACCACTTAAGCCCCGGACCAATATGCTGCTAAATGACCAGAGGTGTTTTTACAATTCGGCACTGCGTCGCTTTAACAGACAATTGCGTGGTCGTGCGACTTGGCTCCCAAACAAAATTTGCGTCCTTTTCTTCCCACAAATAGAGCTTTCTTTTGATGGTATTTGATTGTCTCTGTGATTTTTATTTTTTGCGATATAAATGGAAAAACACCAAAATTTTAGAAAAAAAATTATATTTTCTACTTTTTGTTATAAATCTAATAAACTAAATTTTAGTCAAACATTAAGGCCAAAATGTATTCAGCCACATGTCTTTAGTAAAAAAAAAAACTAGCTACCTAGCGGCAACAGCGACACTAATACAGCGATCAGAAAAATGATCGCTTAGTGACACTGGCAATAGGGGGTGAAAGGGTTAACTAGGGCAGTGATCAAGGGGTTAAAAACTTTATTTGGGGGGGTAGGCGGCTACCCTGGACCTAACACTAACTGCCTGTCACAGTAACTGTCACACTGACACTAAATGCAGTGATCAGTAAATATATGATCAGTGCAATCAGTGCAATCAGTGACACTGTGACAGGGGGCTGGGGGGGTGATAGGAAGGGGTTAATGTGCCTATGTGTGTGGTGTCAGTGTAGTGTCAGTGCGACTTACTTGTGATGTCTTCTCTCCTCTCGGTGGATTGAAAATACCGCCGAGAGGAGAGCTGACATCACTTCCTCTGCCTGCGTTTACATTATACAGGCAGAGGAAGGGCTGGGAGCGATCCGGAGGGGGCGGACAAAAACGAACAGCCGCCCCCTCATCCCGGATCGCTCTTGCAGCCACAGGGACTGCCGCAAGTACCGGGGGGGTCCGATCGGACCCCCGACCCACGTCTAGGCAGGGACGTACAGGTACGCCAATGTGCCTGTCCGTGCCATTCTGCCGATGTAAATGTACATGCGGCGGTCCTTAAGGAGTTAAGAAGAAAACAATTCAACTGAAAAATGTGTTTGTTTGAAGGGACATACAGCAAGATGCTTATCCCGACTTGTTCATTCCCCGTCTTAGTTGGGGTAGGCGGTACACTTTGGTGGGGGTGGGTCAGCCACGCCCTGTGACCTTTGACCTCTGGGAACCAGCCTTCTGACCTTTGACCTCTGGAGGAGGTCCCTGTTCCAATTCCTGAGTCCTAGCCTTATTCTTCAATGGGAAACCCTAACCCCCTAACCCCTTTTGATAGTATTTGATCACCTCTGCAGTTTTTATTTTTTGCGCTAAAAACAAAAAAAGGAGCGTCAATTTTAAAAAAAAGCAATTTTTTTCATTTTTGCTATAACAAATATCCCCCAAAAATATATGAAAAAACATTGAGTCCGTGGGTCCCGTGGGTACAGTCACGGAGCTCGCGGCAGGTGCGCTAGGCGGGAGATTCAAAGCGACGTACCTGTACGTTACTTTGCTTGCCCGTGCCATTCTGCCACATAAATCTACAAGTGGTTAAAGGTTACGTGCGTATTGGGACGCCTGCCTTTACACGCACAAGAACTTTCATCCCAGTCTTAGTCCGTAGTATAGGCCTTAGTATATGCTTACCTGTTGGTAAAAGTAAAAAAAAAAAGACTATACAACCGTTGTAAGATTCAGTGTTCATGTTTTGTAAGCCTTACAGGTACATATATGCCGGCGTGTTTTATAACTAGACGTAACAGCAGTAACAATTGTCTAATGACAGATATCCTGTGTTTACAGTCTGTATAGATAATAGAATATTTGATGATGACACTAGTGCGTAGGCAATCACATTCCACATGAGTAATGCAAATCATGAGTTTAAATCACGCTGGCTTATGACTTGGATGTAAGCCAGTTAATAGTTTACTTTCATTTTCAGGCAGATAAGCCAAGCACAAAGCAGGACAGATATTTATGCCATAAATATAAAATAAGGTGCAGTAGAATGAAATGAGTTTCATGGTGGCCACTGAGCATGACGTAACAATTAAAATGTCCTCTTCTTTTTTTATTGATTTTTATTTTTACATTCATATTAAAGGAACACTAAAGGTTCGTTTTTTATTAGATCAATTGATTGCTGTAAGCTAGAGCATTTAAATATCACTTACCTCGTTTTTCCTTTTGACTTCCAAAATACAGTAATCCAGGCTTGAAAATGCCATTTCCTGTCTCTCCTCTTCTTGCTTTCCATCAGCATCTGCATGGTGGAAAGCAGAATGTGCTCACCCCCTCCCTATGACTACAGCCCTGCGTGAAGATGCTCTCTTATCCCTCACAGGCATGGAGGCTAAGCCTAATGGGAACTGTAGTTCCCATTAGGCCGTGATGTAGCAAGAATGAATGCACACCGCAAACCAGGAAGTCAGTGAGAATAACAATTCAAGAGTGATGGAGGTGAATAAAACAGCTCGATTTCAACAGGTATCAAACTAGTTATAGTGCAAAACATTACTTTTTACTTTATCAGCTACTGTCAGACTTTAATTTAAGAGGAAAATATTTTTGTCTTTACATTCAGAATATATCTTGGACTACCTGAGATGGGCCCAGAGTCAGGGTGTCTGCTAAAGAAATGTATTGAGGATGATGTATATTGGGGGGGCTCGTTAAGTAACTATTGTGTGATGGTGAGGGTGGAGCTGGGTCATTGTTCATTTGGTTACTGCAGTATCCTAAATTGTATATAAGAGCCTGTATTTCTTAATAAAGGGGCACACCTGCTTGAACTTCATACAGAGCGTCGTATTGTATTATTCCTATCGGTCTTGTTTGCCTGACTGTGGAGTGTCGGTAGCTGCCTTGTGTTTGGAGAGGGAATATCCTAAAGGGCTTTAACCCCTGTCCCATTTGGGGTGCCGTTACAACCTCCCTCTACATACTTAACCTGCCCTTTAATACCTGGAACCTGAACTCCATAGCTCTAAGCTGGCTATGGACGAATCAAAATTCGATCAGCGTGTAGTTGTCTCTGCTCGATGAGAGACAAGGAGAAGTTGGTTGTTTGGTCAACTTCTATCGATGGAAAACGTTTCTAGATTATTTGCATGCAGCCTGTCTGTTACAGAAATAGGATGTCCCAGAAGTGGGATTCTCCATTCACCTCATTTGTGTGTAGACTACCTGTTAGGCCCCTTACACACGAGGAGATATATCAGATGAAAACGGTCCGTTTTCATCGGACATGTCTCCTGGGAGATTTTGGTTTGATCTGTGTACACACGATCAAACCAAAATCCCCGTGGACAGACATCGCGGTGACGTGGCGGTGACGTTGACGCCGCCACGTCACCAAACCAGGAAGTAAAATACTTCCACGCATGTGTCAAATTCATTCGACGCATGCAGGAGATTTCGGTCCGCTGGTTAGGCGTACTAGCCGGCGGACATATCCGACAGACGGCTTTCCAGCAGACAAGTTTTAAAGCATGCTTTAAAACTTTTGTCTGCTAGAAACCTGTCTGCTAGCCCGTACACACGATCAAATCTGTCCGCTGAAACTGGTCTGAGGACCAGTTTCAGCAGATATATTCGATCGTGTGTACGCGGCCTCGATGGCCAGCTTAAAGCCCCACTCCAGAAAAATTTAAAATTATCCTTTGCAGTGGGTAGCGCTTAGTTCTGCACTCCTGTGACCCACATCCTGTCGACATCAGACTAATGCCTTCTACACAGGACCGGTTTTCCCGTCGGAATAAACTCCAACTGTCAAGAATGCAATAATGTACAACACTACGACGAGCCGAGAAAAATGAAGTTCAATGCTTCCGAGCATGCGTCGACTTGATTCTGAGCATGCCTGGTTTTTAGTCCGTCGGAATTAAATCCAGACAAACGGAAATTCTGATTTTTTTTATCTGAAAAAATGAGAACATCTCTATCTAATTCCGTCGGAATTTCCAATGGAAAAAGTCCGATGGGGCATACACACAGACGAATATCCGATGAAAAGCTTTATCTGACTTTTTCCGTTGGAAATTCCGCTCGTGTGTACAAAGCCTCTGCCGGCTGGCATCACAGTGCTGGTCAAGGTTCTGCAAGAACCCCGACAAAATTGTAAGGATCAGCCCAGATGCCTGACTGGCAGCTGGCTCAGCCTCTCAGTGCCCTGCAGAGCGCCTGAGCCTGTCGCTCCCATTCCCAAGACATCCATCATCAATAAGAGCCAGTAATGACTCCATTCTCAGAGTGGACCCAAGAACAGAGGCGGTGGGGGACAGCTGCAGGTTTGGATCACTGCTTCAGCCATTTAAGAAAGTATCAATGAAAAAAAGTAAGGCGCTGCCCTATTTAACCAAACAAAATATATACTCGAGTCGTACTTTTATACTCTTACTTACCTTTGTTCATTGATTTATTGCGTAATGTTTTTTCCACTATAAAAGGGGCAGCAACCTTATATCATTAAGTGTGAGATATAAGAGTTTGAGGTTGGCGCCCTACATATTGATTGCACATCTAGGTGAGTAGGTTTTGTTCCTAATTTTGAATTCCTGCACTTCTCTTTTAAATGACCAGGTGGGGGAAGGTTCATTATGAATGGGCAAAGAAAAGATTCTAACACCAGACCAGTCATTTCAACCAATATTACACATTGTGCAGTCCTACAACAGGGGAAGGGGACCGAGGAAAGAGGAACTAGTGAATGAATGAGTCATTCATTAGTTCCAGATAAAAACAGAGGTCTGAGGCAGCAACAGATGCTTTGTAACTTTTTTTAACCCTTTAACCCACCCCATCCTCTCCTATGCACTGAGCTTCTCTTCCGTGACCTGTATGTAACCCCTTACCTCCATCCTCCCGGGGCCAGGGTATGTGACCTGTATGTAACCCCTCACCTCCATCCTCCCAGGGGCAGGGTATGTGACCTGTATGTAACCCCTTACCTCCATCCTCCCGGGGCCAGGGTATGTGACCTGTATGTAACCCCTCACCTCCATCCTCCCAGGGCCAGGGTATGTGACCTGTATGTAACCCCTCACCTCCATCCTCCCAGGGCCAGGGTATGTGACCTGTATGTAACCCCTCACCTCCATCCTCCCGGGGCCAGGGTATGTGACCTGTATGTAACCCCTCACCTCCATCCTCCCGGGGCCAGGGTATGTGACCTGTATGTAACCCCTCACCTCCATCCTCCCAGGGCCAGGGTATGTGACCTGTATGTAACCCCTCACCTCCATCCTCCCAGGGCCAGGGTATGTGACCTGTATGTAACCCCTTACCTCCATCCTCCCGGGGCCAGGGTATGTGACCTGTATGTAACCCCTTACCTCCATCCTCCCGGGGCCAGGGTATGTGACCTGTATGTAACCCCTCACCTCCATCCTCCCAGGGCCAGGGTATGTGACCTGTATGTAACCCCTCACCTCCATCCTCCCGGGGCCAGGGTATGTGACCTGTATGTAACCCCTTACCTCCATCCTCCCAGGGCCAGGGTATGTGACCTGTATGTAACCCCTCACCTCCATCCTCCAGGGGCCAGGGTATGTGACCTGTATGTAACCCCTTACCTCCACCCTCCCAGGGCCAGGGTATGTGACCTGTATGTAACCCCTCACCTCCATCCTCCTGGGGCCAGGGTATGTGACCTGTATGTAACCCCTTACCTCCATCCTCCCGGGGCCAGGGTATGTGACCTGTATGTAACCCCTTACCTCCATCCTCCCAGGGCCAGGGTATGTGACCTGTATGTAACCCCTTACCTCCATCCTCCCAGGGCCAGGGTATGTGACCTGTATGTAACCCCTTACCTCCATCCTCCCGGGGCCAGGGTATGTGACCTGTATGTAACCCCTCACCTCCATCCTCCCAGGGCCAGGGTATGTGACCTGTATGTAACCCCTCACCTCCATCCTCCCGGGGCCAGGGTATGTGACCTGTATGTAACCCCTCACCTCCATCCTCCCGGGGCCAGGGTATGTGACCTGTATGTAACCCCTCACCTCCATCCTCCCGGGGCCAGGGTATGTGACCTGTATGTAACCCCTCACCTCCACCCTCCCGGGGCCAGGGTATGTGACCTGTAACACCCTTCACCTTCTGCTCCCTCTGTGTATGACCTGTATGCATTGTATCAAGTGCATTACTACTGTAGCGCCCCCTTGCTCCCAGCATGGGTAATACGCTAAAAACTAGTTTGACTGAGAGAGTTACTGTATGTTGCTCTTGGTCGTGATTTACTTAGGTTAATGACCTGTATCATTCTGGAAAGGTGCACTGGCTCGGACTGCATTCTGCGGATGTGTGTTCATCCTTGGCCGGCAGTGGGAGCCAGAGGGGTTTCTGGCGGATGGAGTCTTCCCCAGCAGCCAATTGGAGAGGGTTTCTCTCACTGGGCATGCTGGGGAGGGGTATATCTAGGACGGAGGTCATGTGTTCGGGGTTCTTTTTGCTTCTACTGCGCGGGGTGTCGGGGTGCAGCACCCACCTTCAGGGTGTGCGTATCCATGGACCCCGCCAGCGTGGCCCACCTGGCCAGGTTTCCGGGTCTTGCTGAGTCTCCCCTGGAGACTAAACTAAAGGGGCCCCAGTGATTTACTGGGTTCCCGATGCCGTAGAGAGGATCCGGCGCCCGGGCTATAGACAGGTACGCTTTGCTGTCACCCAGTGATTTGTTCTGTGACGACTGCTGGGAGGATTTGCTCTGTTCGGACATTTGCAGACTATCTAAACTACATTGGCCTGTGGCAGAGGCCTAGAGCCGGGTCAGTGAGAGAGACCTGTTCCTCCCAGCCAACATCTAAAGTGGCGACGCGTGCAAAATTGTATTATTTTAAGGGGCTGATTTTGCTGTATGAATATCAAGGCCTGACATCAAGAATCTCTTTTTCCTCATCAACCTGTTCTCCTTTCACCAAGTTGATGTTCGGCTATGTTGGCCTGGAATTAAAGCATTGAGAAAATATTTATTCACTGTGTGGACACTCAATTACTACTTAATGGCTTTTGGTGCACCCCTAGACCGAACAAGGGTAACCTAATTTGCCGATCCCATCATCAAACCAGCGGCCCTCTCGGGGGTGATGACTAAGCTCCATGTTCTTCATTTCCCCCAAAAAGTGGCAAAGTATATGAATATCTTGGGGTGTCTATTTTTAAAAAAAGGGAAATTTCAGGAGGTGGGCTGTACTGCCCAGGAATTTTTATTTTAAAGGACAAGTATAGTCAAAGCACTTTTGGCCATACTTCTCCTGGAGATCACAGGAGTGCAGATTCAGCCCTCTGTCGGCTGATGTCTCAAAGAACCGGTGTCCTGTCGGCATGGGTCCCCCGTCGGACAATGCCCAGGCTGGACTGTGCAGGCTCAGCGCTGCGCAAACGAAGCCGCCGAAAATCTCAGAGGATGAACAGCTGTTCGTTACCTGTACACAGCGCATGCGCAGTCAACACACCTCTTGCTCACGATGCTCGGGCGAGTTATTCATTAAATAGAACAAGGGACAGAATACAATCAGGGGCGGATTCTTTTCTCAAAGGGGCGGATGTATGGTTATACATTCAACACAACAAGGGGAAGAGGCTGCATGATGAGCAGTGCTTTTCACAAAGGGTCGGATATATTATTGAGCAGTGCTATTTTGGGGGATGGTTTTCTTTAATAAACTACACATCCGCCCATTGTTGTGTTCAATGAATAACCATATATCCACCCCTTTGAAAAAAGCACTGCCCATCATGCGGCCTTTTTCTGTATGCATCCGCCCCTTGTTGTGTTCAATAAATAACCCGCCCTGAGCATCAGGAATGTGCAGCAGCGTATTGCACAGACACCGTGTACAGCTGATAAACAGATGTTCATCCTCGGCAGTATTAGGCTGCTCCGTTTGCGCATTCTCTGCGCCTGCACAGTCCAGCCCAGGCATTGTCCGAGGGGGAAGCAATTACAAGAACAATTTTCTGTGCCTGTGTCTCTCCCTGCAGCAGCTGAAAGCCAGCAGGAGGGAGAGAACTCATCTTTCAGCTGCTGCAGAGAGGCGCACAGGGCATCCTTCTGTAATTACCCCTCCGGCCGACCACACCAATTCCATCTGCTGTCTCAAGTCCCTGTGTGCCCGGGCCCCCTACAGGAAGACTGGTGCCCCCCCCCTATCAACGGCCGCTCTGCATTAAGGCCCACCTGTCGAGAGGCCATATACATGCGTACTTTCGGCATTAAGGGGTTAAGTCATGGATGTGCATGGATTATTTTATTAAATTACTAAAAAAAATAAAACCCCTTTGTGTGGGACTTGAAAACCATAATCCTCACCTGCACCACGGGCAGCACAGTGGTTAGCCTAGTGCACCAGCCAGCACTAGGGTAGTTGGTTAGAATCCCTAGTGCACCAGCCAGCACTAGGGTAGTCGGTTCGAATCCATAGAGCACCAGCCAGCACCAGGGTAATCGGTTCAAATCCCTAGTGCACTAGCCACCACTAGGGTAGTCAGTTCAAATCCCTAGTGCACCAGCCAGCACTAGGGTAGTCAGTTCAAATCCCTAGTGGACCAGCCAGCACTAGGGTAGTCAGTTCAAATCCCTAGTGCACTAGCCAGCACTAGGGTAGTCAGTTCAAATCCCTAGTGCACTAGCCAGCACTAGGGTAGTCAGTTCAAATCCCTAGTGCACTAGCCAGCACTAGGGTAGTCAGTTCAAATCCCTAGTGCACCAGCCAGCACTAGGGTAATCGGTTCAAATCCCTAGTGCACCAGCCAGCACTAGGGTAGTCAGTTCAAATCCCTAGTGCACTAGCCAGCACTAGGGTAGTCAGTTCAAATCCCTAGTGCACCAGCCAGCACTAGGGTAGTCAGTTCAAATCCCTAGTGCACTAGCCAGCACTAGGGTAGTCAGTTCAAATCCCTAGTGCTCCAGCCAGCACTAGGGTAGTCAGTTCAAATCCCTAGTGCACCAGCCAGCACTAGGGTAGTCAGTTCAAATCCCTAGTGCACCAGCCAGCACTAGGGTAGTCGGTTTGAATCCCAACCACATCCTTACCTGCCTGGAGTTTGTATGTTCTCCCTGCATTTGCGTGAGTTTCCTTCAAAGACATCTTGGTAGGTAAATTGGCCCTAGTATATGTAATGAATGTGAGTTAGGGACCTTAGATTGTAAGCTCCTTGAGGGCAGGGACTGATTTAAATGCATAATATATATGTAAATTGATGGCGCTATATAAGTACCTGTAATAAATAGATGAACACGTAACAGGAACACTTTTAAACATAACGCAGACTATCATGTGAGAATCATGTGTTATTTACACTGGCGTGCAGGTGACTTATCTATTGTAGTAACAAAGACATACAGCCAATACAAACAAACCTCGTGGGTGGTATGTTTTCAGCTTCCCCTTTAAGGTTCACCTGGGTTAGATTGCTATCACGAGAACCTTGAATGTTTATATTTAAAAATATTTCGGATAACTCTGGAAATTACCTTTCCTTATGCTACACTGCATGTCAATCTATCTCTTTAAAGCCATTATCTTGCAATTGCAGTGCCTGTGTATGTAAAGATAACAAAAATGGTCCGGGGCTGAAGTGGTTAAAAGTAGAAACATTGCGGTTTCTACTTTTAACCACTTCAGCCCCGGACCATTTTGCTGTTCAATGACCAGGCCACTTTTTGCGATTCTGCACTGCGTCTCTTCAACTGCGCGGTAATGCGACGTGGCTTCCAAATAAAATTGACATCCTTTTTTCCCCCACAAATAGAGCTTTCTTTTGGTGGTATTTGATTACCTCTGCAGTTTTTATTTTTTGCGCTATAACAAAAATAAAGCGAAAATTATGAAAAAAAAAAAGAATATTTTTTACTTTTTGCTATAATAAATATCCCCCAAAAATATCTAAAAAAAAAAAATTTTTTTCCTCAGTTCAGGCCGACACGTATTCTTCTACATATCTTTCGTAAAAAAAAATCGCAATAAGCGTTTATCGACTACTTTGCGCAAAAGTTATAGCGTTTACAAAATAGGGGATAGATTTATGCCATTTTTATTAATATTTTTTTTTTTACTAGTAATGGCGGCAATCTGCGATTTTTATCGGTACTACGCCCTTATGGCGGACACATCAGACACTTTTGACACATTTTTGGGACCATTGGCATTTTTATAGCGATCAGTGCTATACAAATGCATTGATTACTGTAAAAATGTCACTGGCAGGGAAGGGGTTAACACTAGGGGGCAAGGAAGGGGTTAATTATGTTCCCTAGGTGTGTTCTAACTGAAGGGGGGTGGACAGACTATGGGAAATGACAGATCGCTGTTCATACATTGTATGAACAGACGATCAGTCATTTCTCCCCCTGAAAGGACTGAGAGCTGTGTGTTTACACACACAGCTACCGCTTCTCGCTCTGTAACGAGCGATCGAGGGTGCCCGGCGGTGATCGCGCCCGCCGGGGACCCGCATCGGCACCAGGGGCAAGCATGGCACACGGGTGGCTAGTGGCTTCAATGCGAAATCACATTATATTATGTGATTTTGTGCAGCCGAGCAAACCCGCCGCCGTAAAACTACGGTCGCTGGTTAGCAAGAGGTTAAAGCCTACATTTTGGAATTTTTTTTTTTTAATTGCTGTCTGTGTCCCCATTAGGGAGATTTTATACTTTCTGTACTGTTTAATATTTGGCAGACAGATCAGGAACTCTGGAGTTGGGATTTCCCCAATGCTGACACAGACAGCAATAGCCAGACCGGTTCAAAAGTCTGATCGTCAAAGAAAGGGGAGTGGTTTCATAAGATAGAAGAGATCCGAAATATGGAATATCTTAGACATAGTTATAAAGACACGAGAGAAGGATTTTCAAAGAGATGGGAAGACTGGAGAGAGTTTAAATTAACAAAGAAATATAGTGGAATTATGAGTGCATAGTGAGGAGGAATAACTAGGGGTAGGGGGTAGGAGGGTGGGATACGGGATGGAGGGGTAGTAGGGGGGGTGGGAGGGAAAGGATATAGGGACAGAAAGAGGTGAATATGTCTGACACACTCTTATGGACGCGAGAAATGGTGTATGGTTTTAATTAATTTTGTATACTATAAAATAAAATAAAGAATTATAAAAAAAAAAAAAAAGCCTGATCATTGTAAAAATGTTACTGGTCCCAAAAAAGCGTCAAACGTGTCTGATCTGTCCGCCGCAATATCGCAGTCCTGATAAAAAACGAATCACTACCATTACTTGTAAAGAATTTTTTATTTATTTTTTATAAAAATGCCATAAAACTACCCCCTATTTTGTAAACGCTATAACTTTTGCGCAAACCAATCAATAAACGCTTACTGTGATTTTTTTACCAAAAATATGTAGAAGAATACGCATTGGCCTAAACCTAAACATTTTTTGGGGTGATATATATTATAGCAAAATTTTTAATTATTATATTTTTATTATTATGGGTGGGTACAGCGTCGCATGACAATTGTCAGTTAAAGCGACACAGTGCCGTATAGAAAAAATGGCCTGATCATTAAGTGGAAAAATCTTCCATGGCTTTAGTGTCACTTTAACCACTTCAGCCCCAGACCATTTTGTTGGTCAAAGACCAGGCCAGTTTTTGCGATTCAGCACTGTGTCGCTTTAACTGACAATTGCGCGGCCGTGCGACATGGCTCCCAAACAAAATTGACGTCCTTTTTCCCCCATACATAGAGCTTTCTTTTGGTGGTATTTGATCACCTCTGCGATTTTTATTCTTTGCGTTATAAACAAAAATAGAGCAACAATTTTGAAAAAAAATAAAAAATTTTACTTTTTGCTATAATAAATATCCCCAGAAAATATATAAATAAATAAAAATTCCCCTCAGTTTAGGGTGATACGTATTCTTCCACATATTTTTGGTATAGAAAAAAATCGCAATAAGCGGTTATTGATTGGTTTGAGCAAACGTTATAGCGTCTACAAAATACGGGATAGTTTTATGGCATTTTTGTTATTATAGTAATGACAGCGATCAGCGATTTTTATCATGACTTCGACTTTATGGCGGACACATCGGACACTTTTGACACCATTTTGGGACCATTGACATTTTTACAGCGATCAATGCAGTAAAAATTGCACTGGCAGTGAAGGGGTTAACCCAGGGATCCTCAAACTACGGCCCTCCAGCTGTGGTAGAACTACACATCCCATGAGGCATTGTAAGACACTGACATTCACAGACATGACTAGGCATGATGGGAATTGTAGTTCCTGAACAACTGGAGGGCCGTAGTTTGAAGACCCATGGGTTAACCTGTAAGGGGCACCAAAGGGGTTAAGTGTGACCTAGGGAGTGCTTCTAACTGTAGGGGGGATGGGCTGTGTGTGACACGTCACTGATTGCTGTTCCCGATGATAGGGAACATTCGATCAGTGACCGTGTCACTAGGCAGAACGGGGAGAGGCGTGTTTACACTTGCCTCTGCCCGTTCTGCAGCTCTGTGACCCGATCGCGGGACACCAGCGGACATCGAGTCCACGGGTCCTGCAGGCACGGTTACGGAGTTGGCAACAGGGCGGTGCACGACCACATGGCCGGAAAATTAAAGGGGACATACATATATGCCCATTTGCTCAGCCGTGCCATTCTGTCGACGTAAATGTGCGTGCGGCGGTCGGCAAGCGGTTAATGGCACATTTACTTCCTTGCAGCGCCTTAGGGCTTGTTCACCCTAGTGTTTGGGGGCAGTAAAACTGCAGTTGAGCTTTTACCACCTCTTAACCCTTAACCGTTTAGATGCAGAGGCAGCAGCTAAGGATGTACATATGCCGCGTCAGGTATTAAATCACCTTTTACATTCGCTGGGCACCACTGTCCGCTCTGCACGACCCATTCAAGTGAATGGAAATGCTCAGAAACACAGGAGGGGTTAACACAGGAGGTGAATCAGCAATACAATGCCACCTCACCACCTGTCAAATGCTCTCTGAAGAGTGATTCAAATGTGGATCTCTCTTCAGTGGGAAAAGCAAGTGTGAACTAGCCCTTACTGTGCTGGGATGTCTTTCAAATGAATTGCAACACATTTTATTGACGTGGAAGTGGACATGGGCTTGTTTCTTGAGTGTGATGTTGTAAGGTGTGATTGTCTTGATTAGAATTATTGAGATTTGTTTTTATTTTTTTAGGATCTTGCCTTTCGTCTTCTATCCAGGAGCTCTTCTGGGATCATGTAGTAGATATATTTGCAGTTGTGTTCTCCATAGAATCCCCTGCTGTATGTGGACCGGACCCCCCGCTGTCAGAAATGTCTCTGTCCCGCATAAGACAAGAGGATCTGAAGAGCTACTCTGTAGTGGACACAAGCACAGAGAAGGTCTATAAATCCACCTATGGACCCACACGTACCGATGTCCTGATCAAACTTTTATCTCTGTCTGGACTTAATGACAGGTAAGCAGAACTATGGTAAAGATTTGTAATGCTGGTCTAGCGCTGCCCCTGCAGGGGTCGCTACATTTTTGGGTTCTCCCTCTGCATGCACAGCCAGGCAACAGGAATTCCCCGTCATTCACTCAAATTTCAAAAAAACAGTCCAGGGTGATTTGTTTTGTTTTTGGTTTATTAGGGGATACACTTGGATAAGGATAGGAAGGTATGGGGTGCGCAGAACGGTAGTTGAATGTAACTTATGGACTTGAAATTGTCTCTGCTACCAAAACTCACAAGGTCCTCCCAGAGGATAGATGGATCAGCTGCACTGGTAAAGAAAAGAGTTCACAACACTGAATGCAGGGGCTTTCCTTCTGTGGGAAAATGCCAAGGCACCTGGCTCCTCCGTAAAATCCCCAAGCAAGAGGTGTAGGGTAGCTGTGCTGGCTTCAAGTGGCTCTAAGCTGTCCATCTGTAGATAGGTAGCCAGGGGCGGACTCACAACTCATGGGGCCCCTGGGCAATAGGAGATTATGGGGCCCCCGCGCAATAGGAGATTATGGGGCCCCCAGGCAATAGGAGATTATGGGCCCCCCCGGGCAATAGATTATGGGGCCACACAGTACACACACATAAAGTATACATACACAGTATACACACACACACACATACAGTATACATACACAGACACAGAATATACACACACAGTATACACACACATACAGTATACATACACAGACACACAATATAGACACACAATATACACACACAGTATACACACACATACAGTATACATACACAGACACACAATATACACACACAATATACACACACAGTATACACACACATACAGTATACATACACAGACACACAATATACACACACAATATACACACACATACAGTATACATACACAGACACACAATATACACACACAATATACACACACATACAGTATATATACACAGACACACAATATACACACAATATACACACACAGTATACACACACATACAGTATACATACACAGACACACAATATACACACACAATATACACACACAGTATACACACACACATACAGTATACATACAAAGACACACAATATACACACACAGTACACATACACACGCACACACTGAAAAGGTACTGGAGAAATGGGGCAGCTATAATCTTGGGATAAAAAAATAAAAAAAACACAGGGCCAGATTCACAGAGCCATTACTCCGGTGTATCTCCTGTTAGACCGGAGTACTTTCAAATTTTGCGCGCCGTATCACTAGTTTGAATCCTCAAACCATGATACGACGGCTTTGGGCTTCGATCCGACAGGCTTACGTCTTCGTACGCCGTCGGATCTACGCTGCAATCTTTTTCCGCCCGCTGGGTGGAGTTTGCGTCGTTTTCAGCGTCGGGGTTTGCAAATTAGCTTTTTCCGGCGATCCACGAAGTTACGATCGTCCGTCGCATTCTCTTACGGCATCTGTAGTCATCTTTTTGCTGCGTAAAGTTAGGGAATCAGAAATCTGGTCTATAGTTAGACAGCCCATGTTAAGTATGGCCGTCGTTCCCGCGTCGAATTTCAATATTTTTTTTTTTGCGTAAGTCGTCCGGGAATAGGAATGTACGTAAACGACACTACTCAAAAAAAAACTAACGTGACAACGTTATTTCGCGCAACGCACGGCGGGAAATTTCTGAACGGAGCATGCACAGTTCGATCGCCGCGGGGACGCGCCTCATTTAAATGCTTCACGCGAGAAATACACTACGCCGCCGTACCTTACGGGCCGAAATCTTCCTGGATTCGTTTTAGAGCCAGGTAAAATACGGCGGCGTAGTGTATCTCTGATACTCTGCGCCAGGGCAATTGTACCTGAATCTGGCCCACAGATTTTTACATACTGTCCCTAGTTTTACTGAGGCTGGCAACCCCGATAGGGCCCCCTAGTGTCATCGGGCCCTCAGGCAGTGCCCGAGTGCCCGAATGATCAGACTGCCCCTGTAGGTAGCTGAGAATTTCATCTGGCTGCGTCTCCTCTATAGGCTCTGGGGTGTAGTGGTTTAGGCTACTCACTCAGTCACTTTGAAAGATCCTGTAGCTCATGTGGTAACTTCTAAACAGGCCATCTGCTGCTCATTATGAATTACTTACCTGAGATCGAAGCCCCAGAAGCTACTCTCGTTCCTCTCCTCCGCCGCCGCCATGATAACCGAGTGACTTCCGCGTATCCCGGCTCCGGCGCTGTGATTGGCCGGAAATGCAATGACGTCACTCCCGCGCATGCGCCGTAGACATCAGTGCAGTCTTTTCAGCAAATATCTCCTAAACCGTGTAAGTTTTACCTTTTTTACCTTTACAACCCCTTTATAATTTTACCTTTACAACCCCTTTAATCTAGGCTTACCTGTAGGTTAAAGTGGTCTGTTAAGCCTCGTACACACGATCGGATATCTGATGGAATCTAGCCATCTGAATAGTCGGTGGCAGCGGCAATACATAGATTCATGCAATGCATGAATCTATGTATTGTATCAGTGGCGGTGTGGAAGTGAGAGGGGGCCGCGCTCCGGCGCCCTCTATGGACGCACCGCCACTGGTCTGAATACAATGCATGAATCTATGTATTGTATCAGTGGGAGTGTGGAAGTGAGAGGGGGCCGCGCTTCGGCGCCCTCTATGGACGCACCGCCACTGGTCTGAATGCAATGCATGAATCTATGTATTGTATCAGTGGGAGTGTGGAAGTGAGAGGGGGCGGCGCTCCGGCGCCCTCTATGGATGCACCGCCACTGGTCTAAATGCAATGCATGAATCTATGTATTGTATCAGTGGCGGTGTGGAAGTGAGAGGGGGCCGCGCTCCGGCGCCCTCTATGGACGCACCGCCACTGGTGTGAATGCAATGCAATTTTAGCCATACAAGCTGCATGTTTGAATTGGCATTGCACAGACATTGCATGTGATGTGCATAGCAATGCGGTGTGAATCTCATGCGATGTCTGGCATCACATGTGAACCCAGCCTTTTGGCCCTTCTACGTGGTTGGTGTTCTTAATGAATGAATGAATGAATGAAAAACTTATATAGCGCGGCACATGCGAATTAAATCGCCTCTGGCAACGCATTCATCAACTTTGCCATAATCAAAATAGTGCCTGTGCCCAACTCGGGGCTGCAGCATGTAAAATGTTCTGTTTTTTATGTATCATGCATATTGATTTGTTGGTAACGGGTATTAACAAGTCATTGCCAATGGCTGTTTATTACTCTACTCTGAATCTCAAAGTGAAAACACATTAAAAATTCATATCAACACGAAACACATGTTGAGACATAACAATGCTCCTATCTAATGCTACAGAAAAACATTGATTTAAAGGATTTGTAAAAGCAAATTTTCTGGGGGGGGGGGGGGAACAAATGTTATACTTACCTGCTCTGTGTAAGATCTTACACAGATCGCCCCTGAACCTCCTCTTTTGGGGTACCCTGGTGGTGCTTCAGGCTCTTATTCTTCTCAGCGCACCACCATAATAAGCTGCTTCTTATAGGAGCGCACCCAAGGGCTTAAAGGGGTTATAAAGGTACAATTTATTTTTCCCTAAATAGCTTCCTGTACCTTAGTGCAGTCCTCCTTCACTTACCTCATCCTTCCATTTTTGCTTTTAAATGTCCTTATTTCTTCTGAGAAATCCTCACTTCCTGTTCTTCTGTCTGTAACTCCACACAGTAATGCAAGGCTTTCTCCCTGGTGTGGAGTGTCCTGCTCGCCCCCTCCCTGGGACTACAGGAGATTCAGGACGCCCACTAACACACAGCTCCTTTCTCTATCTGCAACGTAGAGAGCGTCCTGACTCTCCCGTAGTCCAAGGGAGGGGGCGCGCACCAGGACGAGTGCTCTCTTACGCCGTTGTATCTTAGTTGCATATTTACACTGGCCGCTAGGTGGCGCTTACGACGTTTTACGCGTAAAATATGCAAATGAGCTTTTCTTACGCCGATTCACGAACGTACTTGCGACCGGGCGTCGTATTTCACGTCGTTTGCGTAAGCGTTAGTCCGGCGTAAAGTTACCCCTGCTATAGCAGGCGCAGCCACTGTTAAGTATGGACGTCGGGACAGCGTCGAATTGTACGTCGGTTAAATCATTCTGGAATGGGGCTCGACGTAAGTTACGTTCACGTCGTTTACTTTGACAACTAGCGACGTGATTTCGCGCATGCGCACTGGGATACGTCCACGGGCGGCGCATGCGCCTTTCAGAAAAAACGTCACTAATGTGGGATCATGATTCATTTACATGAATCATGCCCCCATCTTCCACATTTGAATTGCGCGGCCTTGCACCGCCGCAGTTACACTACGCCGCCGTAACTTACGGCGTAAGTGGTTTCTGAATAAGGAACCTGCCACTGATAGTTACGGCGGCGTAGTGTATCTGAGATACGCTACGCCTGTCTATAGATAGGCAGAGGTATCTGAATCTGGCCCAATATCTTTATACTCAAAACGAATCCATACACATCCACCACTCAATAGCCTTGCATTCTATGAACAGTGAGTATAGAAAAGAATCACCCCCCCCCCCCTCCCATTTTAAAATAATCAAATGTTGTTACTTTGCAGCCTAAAAATGAAGACAGACACAGTTTTTGTTTTATCCAGCTGTATTTACTAGTGTAACTCCTAACATCCAAGTGAAGGATAGAACACCAGCATGCCAAAAAATAAAAACTAGAATTATTGTGTTGGAAAAAGGCTCACCCCCCTTATGTTAGTATTTTGTTGAACCACTTTTTGCTTTATTTGCAGCCTTTAGTCTGTTGGTTGGGATAACTAACTTTGCACATCTAGGTTTTGCAATATTTGAAGACTCTTCTTTGCAGAACTGCTCAAGTTCAGTTACATTTGATGGTGACAGTTTGTAGACTGCAGTCTTCAATCATTCCACAGATTTTCAATGGGGTTTAAGTCTGGGCTCTGACTAGGCCATGCAAAGACTTCACCTAGTTCTCCTTTAACCACTGTGTGGTCATTTTTGCTGTGTGCTTTGGGTTATTGTCATGTTGGAAGGTAAATCTTCTTCCCATTGACAACTTTCTGGCAGAGGGCAGCAGATCTTCCTCAAGAATGTAATGGTATTTTCCCCTATCCATTATTCCTTCTATCCTGACAAGTGCACCAGTCCCGGCTGCAGAGAAACACCTCCATAACAGGATATTACCACCTCCATGCTTTACTATAGGAATGGTGTTATTTGGGTGGTGAGCTGTATTGCATTTCCACCACACATACAGTGCCTTGAAAAAGTATTCACACCCCTTGAAATTTTCCACATTTTGTCATGTTACAACCAAAAAGGTAAATGTATTTTATTGGGATTTTATGTGATAGACCAACAAAAAGTGTCACATAATTGTGAAGTGGAAGGAAAATGATAAATGGTTTTCAAAATTATTTTACAAATTCAGTAAACCTTGGATTGAGAATGTTTTTGTTTTAGAAATTTTGACTTGATAAACAAGCGATGTCTTGATATACAAGTAGTATCATGTCACAACCTTAATCCTCTTGTATTTTATTGTATTATAACTGTATTGTCTCCCTTTTATATTGTAAAGCGCTGCGTAAACTGTTGGCACTATATAAATCCTGTATAATAATAATTCATTCCACAATCATTTATCCATAAGTCCTTCAGTTTATAGTCCATAAAATGTCCATCTACAAATGGCAGCCTCCACAGGGGGATTAGAAACAAAATCCAACAAGAGCTCCAGAGTATAATATAGAAGATAGGCCCCCTCTAAGTGTAGCAATATGGTTACTTTTAATGAAGGTACAACATTTAAAAAACTCACATGGTTTCTAGGCACATCTAAGAATGCAGGCATCCGGGGTAAAGCTGGTCACATAGACCATCCTCCACACCGCCATCAACGTCATCCCTTCCATGCTGTGCTCCACAAGCGCTTCAAGCCTCTCTTTCAGATCGCCCTACTGCAGGGTAGTCTTCCCGGTCACGATTGCAGACTGACAGCGGTGAGAGCCAGCGGTGCGGGGGGCGGTCTTTGTGGACATCTTTACCGCAGGTGCCTGCATACTTAGATGTGCCTGTTTTAATCATCAATCATGTGACTTGCTAAATATTGTACCCTTATTAAATGTAACCATATTGCTACACTTAGAGGCGCCTCTCTCCTCTTTTATACTCTGGAGCTCCTGCTGGATTTTGCTTCTAATCCCCTTGTGGAGGCTTCCATTTGTGGATGGACATTTTAAGGTTACACATTTATGGACTATAAACTGAAGGACTTATGGATAAATGGTTGTGGAATGAATTATTATTATTCAGGATTTATATAGTGCCAACAGTTTACACAGCGCTTTACAATATGAAAGGGAGACAATACAGTTATAATACTATAAAATACAAAAGGATTTAGAGGACCCTACTCAGGAGAGCATACATCAAATCATGAGTTCCCATTATTTCTTATCAGGAAATTTGCTTTGATATACGAGTGCTTTGGATTACAAACATGTTTCCAGAACGAATTATGCTCACAATCCAAGGTTTTACTGTAAAGATGTGAAAAGTGTGGGGTGCATTTGTATTCAGCCCCCCTGAGTGAGCACTTTGTAGAACCTCCTTTCACTGCAATTACAGCTGTAATGCCGCGTACACACGGTCGTTTTTTGCGATGAAAAAAAACGTTGTTTTTTAAAACGTCATTTAAATTGATCGTGTGTGGGCAAAACGTCGTTTTTTGTCTTAAAAAAAAACGACCAAAAAAAAATTCCAACATGCTTGAATTTTTTGTGTCGTTTTTAAAAACGTAGTTTTTTGTTTCACAAAAAGTCACCGTGTGTAGCAAAAACGTTGTTTAAAACGACGTTTTTCAACCCGCGCATTCCCAGAAGCTAGTTATGAAGCGAGCTTCAATGGAAAAGAGTGGTGAACGTAACCTCGCTTTTTGTGAAAAAAACGATGGTGTGTAGGCAACATCGTCTTTGAAAAGTGACGTTTTAAAAACGTTGTTTTTTACTTCACAGAAAACTTCGGTTTTTTTTCATCACAAAAAATGATCGTGTGTACGCGGCATAAGTCTTTTTAGTGATTTCTCTACCAGCTTTGCACATCTAGAAAGTCACATTTTTGCCCATTCTTCTTTGCAAAATAGCTCAAGCCACCCATATGGTTTGCTTCAGTTACACTACTGGGGATTAAAATGCTCCAGGAAAGCTCTTTTCATGCCAAGCTAATCAAAATGTCCACAGCTGATCACAGTTGAAAGTCAAATAGCTTTGTGTGCCATTGAATCGTGATTATCTACACCTGTTTGAGTTTACAAGTCATTTTTAGGAGGGGGTGATCCTTTTTCCAACTCAGTCATTCTGTTTTTACAATAATAAAAAAAAAAATGATTCTGACATGTTGGTGTTATATCTTTCACTTGGATGTAATAGTGAAAAACACAGCTGGATAAAACAAAAGTCTTCATTTCAGGCTGCAAAGAAACACAACATGATTATTTTAAAGAGGGAGTGATTTATTTCTATACCCACTGTATAATGGAATAACAGAGTGTTTCTGTCTCCTTGTAATGTGCTTGAAATATTCATATAATGTGCTTTGTGAGCTCCAGATCCTTTTCCTCTTACTTTTGTTCACATTAGTTGCGGTCCCGTATACTGCTCCATGCACACTACAAATCCCATAGTCCATCTCAGGAAGTTGGATCGCAGCAGCAAAAATAAAACACAGGAATTTGGAGAATTGAAGATAGCTGAGAACAATAGAGAATCCATACAGTACTTTTTATTTTTAAGCCCTGGTTCACACTGGGCTGCGGGAGTGAAATCGCGCGATTTCACTCCCTCTGGCAGTCCCGATTTCGGCGCGATTTAGGAGACATCTGTGCAGGGTTCTGCACAGATGTCAATATAAATCGCGTCCTGAAATCGCAAAAAGTAGTACAGGAACTACTTTTTGAAATCGGTGCAGCGCCGCAGATGCGGCGTCGCACCGATTAGGACGGTGTCATTGCCGGCAATTGCCGCCGATTTGAGATGCGATTTTACATGTGAAATCGCATCTCAAATCGAACTAAATCGTACTCAGTGTGAACCTGGGCTAATCAGAGTTTAGTGTCACCTTTTTGTTATTAACTTTTTTATTAATATTTTGTATAGAAGAAAATACAAACATGGTACAGTATTCAGTGCTTCAAGTAGTACAAGCCAAGCATACAAAGTTGCAATTGAAGAACAAATAAAATATTAAAATGAGATACAGTAAAACCTTGGATTGCGAGCATACAATGGAACCTCGGATTGCGAGTAACGCGGTTAACCGTTGTTTCGCAATACGAGCACTGTATTTAAAACAACCCTAACTCGGTTTGCAAGTGTTGTCTCACAAAACAAGCAGGATTCAAGTCAAAGTGATGTGCAGTACCGCGTTTGGCCTAAGGTGGGGGGCGCCGGAACCGAGTGGAGCCGAACGCCGCCGATCGGAGGTGATCAGCGCCGTTCAGAAATGCTTGGAAATACTCCATTCCCAAGCCATTCTAAGGTTTGCCGAGCTGTCCTCGGGCCTATCCGTGTGTTTCCAAGGCCCTCCGGCGCCTCCCCACCTCTGGTCACATGGGGTATTGCATGTCATTGAAGTCAATGCGGAAAAAAAATATTTTCATTTCCATTGACCTCAATGGGGAAACTCGCTTTGATATGCGAGTACGTTGGAAAACGAGCATTCTCCTGGAATGGATTATACTCGTAATCCGAGGTTCCACTTTAATTTGTTCCGGAAACGTGCTTGTAATCCAAAGCACTTGTATATCAAAGCAGGTTTCCTCATTAGAAATAATAGAAACTGAGATGATTCGTTCCACAACCATTTATTCATAGGTCCTTCAGTTTATAGTCCATATAAAAAGATTATAGCAATGTGATAGGTTGTGTAACCATAAAATGTCCATCCACAAATGGAAGCCTCCACAAGGGGATTAGATGCAAAATCCATCAGGAGCTACAGAGTATAAAAAAGGAGAGAGGCGCCTCTAAGTGTAGCATTATGTTGCTAAATGTTGTACCTTCATTAAATGTAACCATATTGCTAAACTTAGAGGCGCCTCTGTTCTCTTTTATACACAGGTGTGACATGATGCTACTCTTATATCAAGACATCGCTTGTATATCAAGGCAAAATGTATTAAAAAATTAACTTGTCTTGCAAAACGCTCTCAAACCAAGGTTTTACTGTACAGGTCCAGATAACATATAAAGAAGAATTACAGTACGAGATTCCAGCAGTTGCAAGATAAGGTAAACTAATGTCACTTTAAAGTGGATGTAACCCACTCTCATCCTTTCTAAACTTCTGCCATAGTGCTGATCTATAAGGATATAGATGCCTCCTGCATGTATCCTTACCTGTCAAATGTCTGTTATAAGAACTGAAAAACTGCAGATTCTGTGGGTGGGTCTGTTGTCTGAAGCTCGGTGGGTGGAGTTGCGATGTCAGTAGACTCCCCGCCCACCTCTACACTCCCCTTGTTAGCATGCATTTTCTCCTGTGTATTTCTTACACTAAATTCTGCTATGATCACTAACATCCAGTCAAAATCCAGAAAAGTAACCACATGACTTCAGAAAAGGAGTCGGATGGGAATTAAAAAATAATGCCTGTCTCAAGCTGGTGTATGAGATATGTGAATCACCTGTCACTCACAGCAAGGGGGAAGAACGGGCAAACATTTTCTCCTGTTTGTCCGTTTATCTGAAAAAAGAAAAGAGGATTGCTCAGAGCTGGATTAACTCTTTTTGGCAAGAATGGGCACAGATGATAGGAAATCGTATACTGTACATTGTGACAGCTAAAAAAAAAATATATATCATATAATCATTAAAATACACTCTCTCTGTTTCAGGTCCCGACAAGCGGTCCAGAACCATATTGATTATATCAGCAGGATAGAATCAGAGCACGTGACACCCATGGTTGGGATTTATCGGACACCAAACACGTTGGGAATTGTAACACAATGGATGCCAAACGGATCCCTGCACTCTCTTATTTACCAGGTATGTCATAGTCATTTGATGTACCATGAAAGAATGATTCAGGATCCTTTCACATGGACTGTCTGTGTTTCGGGCAGACCTGATCAGAAGCGTATGGAAAGGCGAATGTAAACGTATGTGCGTCTGTTTACATCCGCCAATATAAGAGTCTGCCTAACTCCAGATAATAATAGAAAAGGACGGTTCCTGATGTAAACAGAGGCAAGTCCGTTTTCATCCAACCATCTATAGATCCAGAATGGGTCCACAGGGGTCCACAGGGGTCCACAGGGGTCCGCGGACAAAAGCTGAATGGACTATTACAAAAGCCTGTCCGGTTCTGTTCTCATTCAGCAGGAAATCTGTTCACAGATCCTCGATGAACAGAGAAAGCAAAGATCCTTAAAGTGGAACTTTTGTCTGAAAATTAAGTCCCGCTAGATCACTTTTTGCTGACCCCTTTTGCAGGTATAGGTGTAAAACATAAAAAATAAGTGCCTATACTGTTCAAAATCCAGTAATACAGTCTCATCCCACTCTGCACATGCTCACTTGCCATTTTTAGGCACTGCAGAGACTGTAGAGGCTGATCCGCTGACAGCTGAAGAATTAAACTGTCCTATCCTTTGCAACCAAGGAAGCTGCTTCTGTTTGATCTGTAACTGCAATGGTGCTGCACATTTGATTAATTATGACACAAGCTATTTGATGGTTTGACAGTTTGGTCAAAGGGGAGCTCCAGGCTCCCCCCAAAATACTGTAGCTGCTGACTTTTACTATTAGGGCACTTATAGTCCTGGAATACAGCGACGTCTTCACTCAAGCTGATTTTTCAATCGGTTATCGGGGTGCTTCACAACTGGTTTCCTACTACATGTGTACAAAGTGCTCTGTGCTTTCTGAATGGGCCGGCTGCAGGAGATGGAGGGGCAGCTGAACTTCTGCCTCAGCTCACCTGGGCAAACTAAGCCGGAAGCAGGGCCGGTGCAACCACTAGGCAAACTAGGCAGCCTCCTAGGGCACACTTCTGCCTAGGGGTGCCCGGCCACTGGTGTTCCTACTCACTTCTCTCTGCAGCAAGCAACTAAGTCTCAGCATCAGCAGGCAGCCGCCTCTCCATTCGCACATAGTGTCAGAGGCACATCAGTCGCAGAGGATTGTGTCTGTGTCCCAACTCCTGAATGAATGGAAGCAAGCAAACATTCATTGATGGGCGCTGGTGAGACTGCATTTGATGGGCGCTGGTGAGACTGTATTTGATGGGCGCTAGTGAGGCTGCACTTGATGGGCGCTGGTAAGGCTGCATTTGATGGGCGCTGGTGAGGCTGCATTTGATGGGCGCTAGTGAGGCTGCATTTGATGTGCGCTGGTGAGGCTCCACTTGATGGGCACTGGTGAGGCTGCATTTGATGGGCGCTAGTGAGGCTGCATTTGATGGGCGCTGGTGAGGCTGCACTTGATGGGAGCTTCATCAAAAAGTTGGAGTATACATGGGCAGGGCAAAGGGGATGGAGCTAAGGGTGAAGCCAAAGGGAGGCAGCAAAATTAGGTTTTGCCTAGGGTGACAAAAATCCTTGCACCAGCCCTGGCCGGAAGTGGGAGCGGGCACCTGTCAAAACCAAGTACCCCCAAAATGGTGCCAAATGTGGCAGCAGAGGAGTTGAGGAGGCAGACAAGCGGGGCCCAGTGAGTTTGGGGTGGCGGAACTTGACTGACCTACACAGAGTCCTGACCTCAACCCGATAGAACACCTTTGGGATGAATTAAAGCAAAGACTGCAAGCCAGGCCTTCTCATCCACATCAGTGCCTGACCTCGCAATACACTTCTGGAAGAATGGTCAAACATTCCCATAGACACACTCCTAAACCTTGTGGACAGCCTTCCCAGATTCCCAGACTTATTCCCTGAGAAAAACAGCCCTGATAACCACTAGGTGGTGCTGTAGGGGTTAAATGTGCCCTAGTGAGTGATTATTACTTTGGGGGTGTGGCTTGGCGTGACACATCACTGATCGTCGTTCCTGATGACAGGCAACAGATGATCACTGCCACTGCCACTAGGAAGCACGGGGAGAGTATGCTTACCTCTCCCCGTTCTTCAGCTCTGTGACCCGATCGCGGTACACCGGCGGCCATCGGGTCTACGGGTCACGTGGGCGCAGTCACTGAGATCAGGACCACGTCGCGACCCACAGCTGGGATCTTAAAGGGGACGTACCAGTACGCCCTTTTGCCCAGCTGTGCCATTCTGCCGATGTACATCGGCGTGCGGCGGTCCTTAAGTGGTAAAAGAATTTCTCCACTATTTATAAAAATAAATAAAACATTTACAGAGCTATTTTTCTTATGAAATTGCATACAAATTTGTTCTGTGCAAATGGGGGCCAAAAACAAATGTTATTTGGCTATTTTCTCACCAGGGCAAATGCTTTTTGTTGTGATATACAAGAGACGATATCAGGAAAACGCGGCCATTGGATGGTTCTTACAAACATACAAGCATTTTCTGTGATTATCTCCATCTAGTGGCTATAATGTGGTATTTTCCTGATACACTCTAGTCTGTTTGAATGAATAACATTTAACCTGAAAAGAAAATAGCCCAATAACATTCATGTTTGATGCACAGGACAAAAAAAGCTCTGTTTTATAAAGACCTCCCTAACTAAATGAGGATAAAACTACAAAGGTATTTCGTTCCCCAAAATAAATATCCTTGATGTTTTAGCTAGAAGAAATTCACTGTACCCACGTACTGTAAATGTCATTAAAGTCCAAGCTACTGTCAAATATATGAGAGAAAACATATAATAAATGCCACACATCCCTCCACTCCTATACTAAAACACAATAAGAAATACTACTAATCTCATGAGAATGTGAATAGTACTGTGTATAAAGTATACAACACATAGGAAAAACCCCAAAACTTTTTTTGTATTAGGAAAACCTTCAGACGTCAAAATGACGTCTATTTATAGACAAATATGTTTTCTTGGGTGTAGCTAGTATGCAGGTGATGAAGGTAAAGTCTAGTGTGGTTACTGTACATCAGGTAGAGGTAAAGTCCCCTACCTAAGTACATTATGATGTAATAATATTAATGCCCTTTAAATAAATTAATTAAAGCGGAGCTCCACCCAGGAAAACAACATTTTCCCATGTTGTTTAAAAAAATTAAATAAAAAAAACCTGAAAAAATAAATACTCACCCGAAATAGCTGTTGCTATGAAGTCCGTAATCTGCCTCTTCCACACTGCGGTGCCTTTTCTTCTTGTCCTTCTCCTTGTGAATGGGGCGCGCTGCTTTCTGGGAACTGTTTGTGTTCTCAGAGAGCAGCGCGCCCATTCACAAGCCAGCGTGAGACTCACGCAGGCGCACTAGGAAATGGGCAGTGAAGCCGTACAGCTTCACTGCCTGTTTCCCATAGTGTGAATGGCGGCGCGGGACCCGGAGCGATCGTGGGACCGGCATCGGGGGGCCCATCAGCGCGGGCAAGTAGGACAAGGTAAGTGTCCTTATTTAAAGTCAGCAGCTACACTGTTAGTAGCTGCTGACTTTAAAAAAAAAAAAATCGTGGCTGGAGCTCTGCTTTAAATGTGTTACTCCATTGTTGGTGTCAGGAGCATGCGTCATTTAATTGATGACTAACGCGGCTGATTTTGCCTGCTATTCACCCCGCTCCCTCACTCCTGGAAACGTCACAAGTCGTTAGAATCTGCAGCCATTATTGCTGCTTTTACCTACTTTGGTTGCTAGGGTGCTGGCGCAGCAACTAATGACTTTATGATCCAGCCGCCAGAGTCCCAGCAACAAATAACACTGTGCTGCTGTGTGTCATTGGCCACTAGGATGCTGGAGACAGGGCTGTGCAGTGCCATTAGTTGCTAGGATGCAGAAGGATAGGGCACACAGCATCCATCGTTGGTTCTTATCATGCAGGCAGCGCCAGAGTCATAGCAACCAGCTCAGTAACCTTGAACTTCAAAGAGGACAGCCTGGTTCTGGTTGTCTCATTTTGTTTTTACAATGCTATGAACTTGTCATGTATTTTATACCCTGTTATGTAGGTTCTACTCTATCAAATAAATATGAATATACACTTAAAAGGGTTGTAAAGGTTCAATTTTTTTTCCTAAATAGCTTCCTTTACCTTAGTGCAGTCCTCCTTCACTTACCTCATCCTTCCATTTTGCTTTTAAATGTCCTTATTTCTTCTGAGAAATCCTCACTTCCTGTTCTTCTGTCTGTAACTCCACACAGTAACGCAAGGCTTTCTCCCTGGTGTTGAGTGTCATGCTCGCCCCCTCCCTTGGACTACAGGAGAGTCAGGACGTCCGCTAACACACAGCTCCTTTCTCTATCTGCAACGTAGAGAGTGTCCTGACTCTCCTGTAGTCCAAGGGAGGGGGTGAGCATGACACTCCACATTATTAGTTTTGGATAACCCTTTTATAATTGTTCTTACAACCAAATAACTTAGAAAACCTAGCAGACATGCTTTATTTATGGTGGATGTAAACTCTGACAATGAGCTTCTATTGTTCGCTCTATTGGGCTGTTAAAAATACCATTGAACCTAGGTGACCCCTGTTAATCCACATTATCTGTGGCACGGGGTTCTGTGTCCTAGATGTTTATTGGTAAATCCTAGACATCTGCAGAACGAAAAACAATTGTTGTGTTTCGATTCGTTATTTACATAAATTTGTTTTATTTGTTTAATTTTTTTTTTCGGATATTGTTTTGTTTATTCGTTTTCGAATCAATTTCAAATAGTTTTCGAATTTAAATAGTTTTCCATTTTCCAAAGAGAATAAAATAGAATAGAAAATTAAGTAATAGAATAAAAACAAAAAAACATTTTTTTCATTCTATTTCATTTTCGAAACCATTTTATTGCCTTTGGAAATTGGAAAACGATTCGAATTCAAAAAGTTTTCAAATTCTAATTTGAAAACTATTCGAATTCGAAAACAATTTGAAAACAATTCAAATTCCCGTTCTCCTTCTCTCCTGGGGTCATCATGGTGATGGCTCCCGTTTCCTCCCTCCTCTGCGGCGGGGATAGTTTTATGGCATTTTTATTAATAATTATTTTTTACTAGTAATGGCAGCGATCATCAATTTTTATTGTGACTGCGACATTATGGCGGACACATCGGACACTTTTGACACATTTTTGGGACCATTTTTATTTTTACAGCGATCAGCGCTATAAAAATGCACTGATTACTGTGAAAATGACACTGGCAGTGAAGGGGTTAACCATTAGGTGGTGCTGTAGGGGTTAAGTGTGCCCTAGTGAGTGATTCTTACTGTAGGGGGAATGGGCTACACGTAACAAGACAGTCATCACCGCTTCCGATTACAGGAAGCGCTGATCACTGTCATTGTCACCAGGCCGAGCGGGGAGATGCTCGTTTACATCAGCATCTCCCCGTTCTTCCTTATCGTGAGTCGAACGCGGATATCCCCACAGCGATCGAGTCCACGGGATCCGCGGGCGGGCATGTCGACAATGCCACGCTTTTAAAGGTGACGTAAATATATACTATGTATATACTATATACAGGGCTCAAAATTTCAAGTCCTGAGCTACTAGCCATGCCTCAAGTTCTCAAGTTCTCCCCCCCCCCCACACACACATATTAGCCATAGTTCTCCCCCCCACACATATTAGCCAGAGTTCTCCCCACCCCCACACATATTAGCCAGAGTTCTCCCCCCCCACACACATATTAGCCAGAGTTCTCCCCCCCACACACATATTAGCCAGAGTGCTCCCCCCCACACACATATTAGCCAGAGTTCTCCCCCACACACACATATTAGCCAGAGTTCCCCCCCCCACACACACACATATTAGCCAGAGTTCCCCCCCACACACACACGTATTAGCCAGAGTTCTCCCCCTCCACACATATTAGCCAGAGTTCCCCCCACACACACATATTAGCCAGAGTCCTCCCCCCCACACACATATTAGCTAGAGTTCTCCCCCCACACACATATTAGCCAGAGTCGTCCCCCCCCCCCCCCACACACACATATTAGCAAGAGTTCCCCCCCACACACATATTAGCCAGAGTTCCCCCCCACACACATATTAGCCAGAGTTTCCCCCCCCACACACATATTAGCCAGAGTTCTAACCCCCCCCCCCCCCCCCACAGCCCACCTGTGCTGGGTAGGAGAGGAGAAGCCGCCGAATGGTTCAAACCGCGGGGAACATTACAGCTTACAATTTAATAGCTGTGTTCCCGGCAGCGTGCGTCTTATACAGCCCCTCCAATCCTGGGATGGGTGATGATCTGTCTATCAAAGTTTCCCGGATCTGCTCTGCTCTCTCCTCGCTCGCCCCCCCCCTGCTCCCAAGCAGCCAGCCAGACACTCGCCAGCCCTCAAAATGTACTCGCAAAATGCGAGCAGGCGAGTGTAAATTTTGAGGGCTGCTATATATATATATATATATATATATATATATATACTATATTCTGCCTATCCGTGCCATGCTGCCGATGTATATAGTCGTGCTCTGGTCGGCAAGCAGATAATCCACCTGGATGCACAAAGTATTTGTGATGATATGTACAGTTTTACTAACACATGTCAAAGTTGCAAAATTGTGCTTGGGCATTACAATTTGTTTTACCCTAAGGCACAAAGGGGTTAAATTATTACATTTCTGGGGGTTAAAGAATGTTTTTTTTGTCTGGTTACAGCATGATTTATATCCGGTGCTTCCATTGAGTCTATGTATCCGGATCCTGAGAGATGTTGCTGAGGGTTTGACTTTCTTACACAACCTTTACCCTTCTATAGCGCACCAGCGCCTGAAGCCCTGCAATATTCTTTTGGATGATCAGTACCATGTAAAGGTAAGACACTTTGAGTAAAAAAATGATGTTAAAAGATCCATTGCATCCCGTGTATATATATATATATATATATATATACGGGATTTCACCCAGGAGAGCCATTCTGCCGTATATCTGCGTGAGCCTGTCAGGAATGGGTTAAGCACTCCCTAGCAATCCAGGAGTGAGTGCTGCACTTCTCCCTAGCCCTGCACACGAGCAATGAGTTCTCTCTCCTGTCGCAGCCCCGAGCTTATCTGTGGCCACAGGAATAAGTAAGGAACACCCTGAAAGCTTACCCTAAAATGAAAATGTTAATACAAATTCAAAAAAGTATCACACACAGTTGTTTCTAATTGGCCAGTGGCGGTGCGTCCATAGGAACGCAGGAGCGCCGCCCCCTCTGGCTCGCTCACAGCCAGTAAAATATACAGATTCATACACTGTATGAATCTGTATATTTTCGCCGCTGCCGCCCACTATTCAGCTGACCGGGAATTTGCACCTGATTCAGAACCAAAGACACGCAGGACCCTTTCCAAATATGGAGTGTGGCCGTCCCGGAGGTGTGTGTCCCATTGGGGAGATTTCCCTTCACTTCCTGTCCCATAGCCAAAACAGGAAGTGAGAGGAAATCCCTACAAGGTAAGGAAATCCTGGGGTGTCACCAGAACTAGTGTCCTCATTGGAAGATTTTCTTTTTATTCCTGTTCTGATGTCAACACAAAATTTGGGATTTTCTTTTACTTTCACTTTTGATGGTATCGGAATACAGAAAAAAGAGAGGGTAAATCTCCCCAACGGGGCCACAGACAGCAGTAAAAACAGACAGTTGTTCTAACCTCTCTCCACTTTATCCAAAACAGGGAAAAAAATGTCTTTATGTAGCGCCCCCCTACTTTCAGTATGAGCACTACGCTAAAGTTAGTTGGAATGGGAGAGTTACATTGCTCCCTTTCGTGATTTATCTAAATTGTGACTTCTGTCATTCCAGAAAGGTCTCCTGGGCCAGTCTGCATTTTAGGGATGTGGTATCATCTCTGGCCAGCAGTTGGTGCCAGCGGGGTTTCTGGCAGAACAAGTCTTCCCCAGCAGCCAATTGGAGGAGTTCCTCCCTCGCAGGGCATGCTGGGGAGGGATATATCTGTGACAGGTGTCATGTGTTCTAAAATCTTTGCGGGGTCCCAGTGCTGGGTGCGGCATCCACCTTTAGGGTGTGCGCACCTATGGACCCCGCCGACGTGGCCCACCTGGCCAAGCTTACAGGCTTCACCGAGCCTCAACCGGAGGCGGAAGAGGACCCCAGTGACCTACTGGGTTCCAGGTTCCATTAAAACGGCTCAGAGTGCTGAACCAATCGGGGATCTGGTGACTGGGATGCTACAGGTACGCATTACTGTCTCCCGGTGACCTGGGCTAGAGTCTATTGGAAGGATTCGCCCTATTCAGTCATTTAACAGAATCGACGACGAGTTTACAAATCGGTACTACTAATGGCTGGCTTGCCCGTCCACATCCAGGCCTGACACCGCAAGTTCACCCTTTTCCTCTCATCAACTTTTCTTTCCTAACTGAAGTTGATGTTGGCTGTGTTGGCCTGGAAATAAAGCATTGGAAAACCCTTTATTGACTGCCTGGACCTCCGCTCACTACTTTGTTCCTGCATCACACCCCTAGACAACGATAGGGTAATGTAATGTGCCGATCCCAACAATCAATCAGCGGCTCCTTCGGAGGTAGCGCTAGATTTAGTTACACTTGTTAAAAACTTGTTAAAGCCCCACTCCAGGATACTTTTCTTTATATTAATATATATATATTGTTTTTAGCTTTCAGATATCCAAGCACTGGACTTACCAAAGCTTTCAATATCTTCGGATGAAAATGATACACACAGAGTCTATATGTCACCTCAAAGGCTACAGCGTCATGAACCAACAACAGCAGATGATATGTACAGGTTCGTTGTTTTTCTTCTTTTTTTTTTTATGGAATTTCCCCATTCGTTACCAATGCTGTAAATAGATTTTACCAGCCAATGTGCTCATACAGTATTTTGTTCTGGTTAGGAGAGTTTACACCAGCAGATCTGACCTTCCAGTCATAGTGTCTGGTCAATAACTCTAAGCAGGAGTAGCGCTACTTCTACAGGAGCCGCTTGGTAATCTGGGTTCTCTGTTCTGCACTTCGACTCCAAGAACAATTTCAGCCCCTCTGACACACCTGGTTGAGTGAAAGTTACTGCACCCACGTATAGGAACACAAGTTTAAATACCTTTAACTCAACTGTAAATTAGTACCAGGAAATAGACAGTTTAGTGGTAAATGTTTGTATGCAGGGCCGCCAATAAGGGGGTACCACTGGGACTCCTGTAGGGGGCCCGGCCCAAACTCCCAGCTATGTTGAAACCTTTTGCTTGAGGGGGACCTCACCAGGGTCCCTGCTGGCTGATACATTTCAAAGGTAACTCTTCTTTATCAGAGCCACAGTCTGTGGGAAGGCTATTTATCCCTCCTCCCCTCTAATCTCCATCATTTATTTCTTCACTATCACTTCAGGGTATGCCCACTGTAACGGATGACCACCGCTTACAACCTTCCATCCAACCACGACAAGCTTATCTGACACACTCCGACAATATTGCATACACGATCCATATCCTTTCCCAGAATAAACGAGACAGCGCTCCGTTCTTGCTTCCAAAGATATGACAATTTATTAGTATTTTCTCAGCTTCTTATATCCAGTACAGCATAATACAGTTAATCACAGGACAATGCAATCTCCACCCCCCTATTCACTCACTGAGGATAATTCTTTAATTGGTAGCTAGACATGACGGCACCGTATTATCAATAGGGTTCAATTAACCCTGAATAGTAACACAGACATCTTTATCACACAATGGCAGTGAGAGTGGGTGCAATCCACACCTTCAGATATTTCAATAGCCTATTATACAAAGGTATGACTCACTGGCTGGCTGACCTGAATTAACACCTTTCAAAAGCATGTGTGCCCAGATTGCATAGCTAACAGCTTTTGATATTTGAAGACATCCTGCAAACCTGGATTATTATTAATGTCCCTTATTAATGTCTTCTGTAACATATGAATTATGATTCTTTGTCACCCTATGGCCCTAGTGGACATAAGGTGACCCTAGACATAGGAATATCTCAGACTGTCACGGTGCATTCCGTTACACCCACTTTTAGGCATACTGACCAGCAAGGCCAATGGCACACCTCAGGCCTGGGTAGTTAGGGTGTTGCATTCCTCGGTGAAGACTCTGACTACAATTACTATGCCAACGTATCTTATGCCGCATACACACGACCGTTTTTCGGGTTCTAAAAAATGAAGCTTTTACTTTTTTTTTTAAACCTGTTCATTAAAACGGCCTTGCCTACACACGATCGTGGAAAAAAAAATGCTCTAGTAAAGCGCGGTGACGTACAACACGTACGATGGCTCTATAAAGGGGAAGTTCCATTTCGGATGACGCCACCCTTTGGGCTGCTTTAGCTGATTTTGTGTTAGTAAAAGACGATTCGCGCTTTTCTGTCTGTTACAGCGTGATGAATGTGCTTACTCCATTACGAACGGTAGTTTTACCAGAACGAGCGCTCCCATCTCATAACTTGCTTCTGAGCATGTGCGTTTTTTTCACGTCGTTTAAAGGCCACACACGACCATTTTTTACAACCTTAAAAACGACAACGTTAAAAACGCCGTGAAAAAATAGAGCATGTTCGAAATTTTTAATGGCCATTTTTTTAGATCGTGAAAAATGCTCTTAAGCCCACACACAATCGTTTTTAGTTATATTTTTTAGAACCTAAAAAAAACGGTCGTGCGTACACGGCATTAGAATATAATTTTGTGCCACTAGACTGGAATTAACTCATGAGTCAGCAATAAACAGTGCATATAAACATTAACTGCAATGTGAATAATAATATAGCTGGTTTAGAGTGCACTTTAGGAGAATGACTAGGATATAATGCAATGTCCTCTGAGAAGTACCTCTTGGCAATAAGTAAAAGACCTTGTGTAGCAGCTGTAAAGGGACAGTCGTTGGTCCTAACTCTGTAGCCAGCTAGCGTTGGGGCCCAACTGTACCATTGGTGCCTATAAGAATAGTCCCAGTCAAGCCTGCAAGTAACAAAAATCGAAAAAGAAAAAATACTGCGCTATCTTAAAATACAAAAAGCCGCTAACACAGCAAGAGAGATCAAAAATTGCTAATAGAAAATGTGTGGAAAAGTGTAGCGCTAATAATGACACAAATAATGATAATACAATAAAGATTAAATCATGCAACACCACATGTGAATGAATGGTATTCAAAAGTCCATAAATGTTTTGAATGAATCGGTGAGTCGGTTTCTTTGAGTAAAACAGATACACAAAATCCAGTGCATAAAGAAGTGAAAAATCCACCACCGCTTATGACAAGGGGCTTACCGGACCGATTGGACCTAGACAGGCATATACCCACTAGGCCAATCAAGCTTTGTTAAAGTTGATATACTGAAGCGGGTACACCATACACGTCATGCGATTCGGTATCAATGAAGGCAAACCACAGACAGATGATTCAAAAATACTTCCCAGCAAGCAGCAACTCTCAACAGATCACTCAGAGGGCATATCAGTACTCCAACCGATAAGCATGAAAAAGAGAAGGCAAGGCGTACATAGCATAATTCCGTAATAAAAATCGATATTTATTATAAAGAGAAAAACTCACATTTTGCAATGGTCAATAGAGCTTATAGAAAAAGGGTAGCAGGAACAACAGTAGTCCATCCCGACATGTTTCGTTACAAAAAGAACATCATCTGGGGTGCTGTCATCATGCTACACTTACCCTTATATACAGCAAAAGGTCCCCACACTCATATCAAGGCTCCCATAGGCAGCTGATGGTAATAACATGGCACTTCCTGTAAATTGCAATGGAGCATATGGTGTGCGGGTCAAGCCTCTCTTTCAGTACAGGAAGTACATCGAGAGGGTAATTATTCAAACCAGACCTTAAAGAACAGAGCTATAAGCTCATAAAATGGCATCCGCTCTGATAAAGCGGAGAATTAGCCATGCAGGAAAAAATAAATAAAAACACAGGCACCTGTATTGATAAAAAGATGTGCACTCCAAGCTCAAACAGCATGTCACAGCACATCACATGATATTAAAACCAAGCCTCGTTCTGAGGATGAGAACGAATCCACATTATTTTCCCCCTATTGGTAGATTGCGGTCACATGACCGCACTACCAAGCCTCATAGTGGATCCCGGGCTATGTGTTCCACAGCAGGCTAAAAAATAATGAAAAAGCCACACTGTGGAAGCACATTGAGAACGAATCAGCATTCACTCCCCCTGTTGGTAGATTGCGGTCACATGATCACATCACCAAGCCTCGTAATGGATCCCAGGCTATGTGCTCCACAGCAGGCTAAATGATATTGAATAGCCACACTATGGAAGCACATTGAAGCAAGAGGCACAGAAAAAATGGATTGGTTTAAAAACAGCATAATGGAGGCTGAATCCAAAACGCATCATTGTGATAGACACAGTGTGTATGTTAAAAATTAGGGATTAACCTATAATTAAAATAACAATATGGTGTTAGATGACATAAGTGACAAAAAATTGTGCACATCATGTCAGAAACCTGAATAAATAATTTTATGTAATTTAAATTGTATTACATTTTGGCAGTAATAGGAAAATAATTAAAATTATAAAAATGTCTTAATTAACCCCCTATGATGAAAATCAGGGAAAAAAAGGGACATGCATCCTATAGGAGCCAAGATTGAATATAGGTTTACAGAAAACACTCATATCATAATGGTAAAAAACAATAATAATATATTGAATAGAATCAATTTTAAGACTGGTTAATGAATGCGTTAATATCCCACTCTACATTCATACCCTGGGGAGAGTGGGATTGCAATTCATATATCCAGTAGGTTTCAAGTCTGGATACTCCTCTAGTCTTGGCTCCCCCTCGCCAAGGTGGGATATATCTGTCAATGATCAAGAACTGCGACCCCTTAGGATCCCGACTGTGACAGGATCTATAATGTCTAGGTACAGTATGTTTAGTGTCACCTCCCACAATCTTGGCTATGTGCTCACCTACCCGCACAGAAAACGCACGCGTCGTGCGACCCACATACTGCTTCCCGCATGGGCAAGTGATCAGATAGACAACGTGGGTGGTAGCACATGTACAAAAGTGTTTGATCGAATAACTCTGATTGGTCACTGTAGATTGAAATTCTAAAGTTTTACGTCTCCCACACAAATTGTACTGACAGACTGTGCATTTTTTACATGGAAAGTATCCCTCCATATTTTGAAAAAAGGTGGGACGCACAGGGGGGTCAACCGTATTTGGAGCGATACTATTCCTCAAAGAAGGAGCACCTTTAAAGATGATCCTAGCCTGTTCCGGTAAAACTTGTCCAAGGATTTTGTCCTTTCTTAACACGTTCCAATGACGCTTAAAGATGTTTTTTATATCTCTATGTTGGTTGGAATAAGTTGTAAGCATAGAGTAACGGAAAGAATTATCGCTAACTCGTAGAGGTCTATCTGTTAAAAGAGATTCCCGGTCAATCTGCTCTACATTTAGCATCTCTACGTTCACAGAGGATTCGTCATATCCCTTTTCAATGAACCTATGTTTGAGCATAGATGCTTGGGACAGGTATGTGTCAGTATCACTACAGTTCCTCCGTAAACGTAAAAACTGGCTGCGGGGCACAGATTTAAGCCATGACCTATGGTGACAGCTATCCATGGGGATGAAGCTGTTACGATCTGTGGTTTTAAAATGAGTCTGAAACTTAAATTCCCTGGACTCCAACCTAATCTCAAGATCAAGAAAATTGATCTTGGTAGTACTCCATTCAAATGAAAGGGAGATACCTCGGTTGTTATCATTTAATGTAGAAAAAAATTCTTCAAGGGTTTCTGGAGGGCCATCCCATAGGAGGAGGATGTCGTCTATATACCTGGCCCATAAGACCAGGGAGGGATTCCTCTCTGAATAGACGACATCCTCCTCCCACTTGGCCATAAATAAATTTGCCAGGCTTGGGGCAAACTTGGCGCCCATTGCCACTCCACGCTTTTGCAAAAAGAACCTCTGGTCAAACCAGAAGTAGTTGTGGGTAGTGGCGAATTTAAGTAGTTCAATGATAAAACTACGTTGGTCGTTAACTAAGGAATGATCTCGATCCAGGAATAAAGTGACTGCTTCTATTCCCAAATCTTGGGGAATGCATGTATATAAAGAAGCTACGTCTGCAGTAGCTAAAAGATAATCACCACGTATTTCTGTGTTCTCTAGTAGTTTGATAGTAGAGGTGGTGTCTTTCAAATATGACGGAGTTGTCTTGACTAGTGGTTGAAGAAAAAAGTCGATGTAACGACCAATGCGAGAGGTGATAGAATCTATGCCGCTCACAATGGGCCTCCCGGGAGGGTGTACAGGGTCTTTATGAATTTTGGGTAGATAATAGATCGTCGGGATCCTAGGGGCAATGGGTATCAGATAAGATCGTTCTTTCTCATTCAGAATACGAGATTGGAACCCTTTCTTCACCAGGCCAGCAAGTTCTTTTTTGAAACTATTAGTGGGGTTATTCTGTAATTCTTGATACGTATCTTGGTCTGACAGAATTTTTGACATTTCGGCCACATATTTGGATTTATCCATAACCACTATTCCACCACCTTTGTCCGCTGGGCGGACAACAAGGTCTTTCTGATCACAAAGGGATTGAAACCCTTCTTTGGGTAAGGGGTTGTGGTAATGTTTCTTGATGGGTAAAGAGGCCAGGTCTTGGAGGACCAAGTCTTTAAAAATGCTAACTGCAGGGGCCACTGCAACAGAAGGATTGAACAATGATGGATTGGACAATCTAGTATGAACTGTTCCTGAAGTAGCTGCCCTCTCTGCAGGAGGTGAGGTGTTGGTCAAAAAATATCTTTGGATGTTAATTTTACGTACAAACTTTTGCACGTCTATGAACGTGTTAAATTTGTTGAATTTGCTAGGAGGAGCGAATTTTAGTCCTTTGTCTAAAACAAGCAGTTCATTGGAAGTTAATACCTTTGAACTCAGGTTGAACACTCCTTGGCCTATTGAACCTTTCTTCTTTTTCCTCTGCGCCCTTCTGCCCCCTCTGGTCCCTCTTTTGGATCCGAAGGCCTTTGATGTCCTGGGCCGTCCCGATGAAAATCCTTATTTTCATAAGATCCTGGACCATATGCATCGTGGTTGTAGTGTACTCGATTGGATTCAGTCACACTTCCACCACGAGCATCACGAAGGGGGAGGAATCTGTTATATGTATTTACGGGGGGGTGGCTATATTGGTAGGCATTGGACTCATAAGGGGCCTCATACTCATTAGACCTCCTAGGTGAGCCCCCAGAACCATAATAGCCATGGTCTTGGTGGTAGGGGTTCCTAGAATCTCGTTGATTCCCCTTAGACCTACCACGTCCCCCTCTTTTGTTGGAATTGTTATTGGTCCTTCTAGGTGAGCGAGCATCTATGCTCAAACATAGGTTCATTGAAAAGGGATATGACGAATCCTCTGTGAACGTAGAGATGCTAAATGTAGAGCAGATTGACCGGGAATCTCTTTTAACAGATAGACCTCTACGAGTTAGCGATAATTCTTTCCGTTACTCTATGCTTACAACTTATTCCAACCAACATAGAGATATAAAAAACATCTTTAAGCGTCATTGGAACGTGTTAAGAAAGGACAAAATCCTTGGACAAGTTTTACCGGAACAGGCTAGGATCATCTTTAAAGGTGCTCCTTCTTTGAGGAATAGTATCGCTCCAAATACGGTTGACCCCCCTGTGCGTCCCACCTTTTTTCAAAATATGGAGGGATACTTTCCATGTAAAAAATGCACAGTCTGTCAGTACAATTTGTGTGGGAGACGTAAAACTTTAGAATTTCAATCTACAGTGACCAATCAGAGTTATTCGATCAAACACTTTTGTACATGTGCTACCACCCACGTTGTCTATCTGATCACTTGCCCATGCGGGAAGCAGTATGTGGGTCGCACGACGCGTGCGTTTTCTGTGCGGGTAGGTGAGCACATAGCCAAGATTGTGGGAGGTGACACTAAACATACTGTACCTAGACATTATAGATCCTGTCACAGTCGGGATCCTAAGGGGTCGCAGTTCTTGATCATTGACAGATATATCCCACCTTGGCGAGGGGGAGCCAAGACTAGAGGAGTATCCAGACTTGAAACCTACTGGATATATGAATTGCAATCCCACTCTCCCCAGGGTATGAATGTAGAGTGGGATATTAACGCATTCATTAACCAGTCTTAAAATTGATTCTATTCAATATATTATTATTGTTTTTTACCATTATGATATGAGTGTTTTCTGTAAACCTATATTCAATCTTGGCTCCTATAGGATGCATGTCCCTTTTTTTCCCTGATTTTCATCATAGGGGGTTAATTAAGACATTTTTATAATTTTAATTATTTTCCTATTACTGCCAAAATGTAATACAATTTAAATTACATAAAATTATTTATTCAGGTTTCTGACATGATGTGCACAATTTTTTGTCACTTATGTCATCTAACACCATATTGTTATTTTAATTATAGGTTAATCCCTAATTTTTAACATACACACTGTGTCTATCACAATGATGCGTTTTGGATTCAGCCTCCATTATGCTGTTTTTAAACCAATCCATTTTTTCTGTGCCTCTTGCTTCAATGTGCTTCCATAGTGTGGCTATTCAATATCATTTAGCCTGCTGTGGAGCACATAGCCTGGCATCCATTACGAGGCTTGGTGATGTGATCATGTGACCGCAATCTACCAACAGGGGGAGTGAATGCTGATTCGTTCTCAATGTGCTTCCACAGTGTGGCTTTTTCATTATTTTTTAGCCTGCTGTGGAACACATAGCCCGGGATCCACTATGAGGCTTGGTAGTGCGGTCATGTGACCGCAATCTACCAATAGGGGGAAAATAATGTGGATTCGTTCTCATCCTCAGAACGAGGCTTGGTTTTAATATCATGTGATGTGCTGTGACATGCTGTTTGAGCTTGGAGTGCACATCTTTTTATCAATACAGGTGCCTGTGTTTTTATTTATTTTTTCCTGCATGGCTAATTCTCCGCTTTATCAGAGCGGATGCCATTTTATGAGCTTATAGCTCTGTTCTTTGAGGTCTGGTTTGAATAATTACCCTCTCGATGTACTTCCTGTACTGAAAGAGAGGCTTGACCCGCACACCATATCCTCCATTGCAATTTACAGGAAGTGCCATGTTATTACCATCAGCTGCCTATGGGAGCCTTGATATGAGTGTGGGGACCTTTTGCTGTATATAAGGGTAAGTGTAGCATGATGACAGCACCCCAGATGATGTTCTTTTTGTAACGAAACATGTCGGGATGGACTACTGTTGTTCCTGCTACCCTTTTTCTATAAGCTCTATTGACCATTGCAAAATGTGAGTTTTTCTCTTTATAATAAATATCGATTTTTATTACGGAATTATGCTATGTACGCCTTGCCTTCTCTTTTTCATGCTTATCGGTTGGAGTACTGATATGCCCTCTGAGTGATCTGTTGAGAGTTGCTGCTTGCTGGGAAGTATTTTTGAATCATCTGTCTGTGGTTTGCCTTCATTGATACCGAATCGCATGACGTGTATGGTGTACCCGCTTCAGTATATCAACTTTAACAAAGCTTGATTGGCCTAGTGGGTATATGCCTGTCTAGGTCCAATCGGTCCGGTAAGCCCCTTGTCATAAGCGGTGGTGGATTTTTCACTTCTTTATGCACTGGATTTTGTGTATCTGTTTTACTCAAAGAAACCGACTCACCGATTCATTCAAAACATTTATGGACTTTTGAATACCATTCATTCACATGTGGTGTTGCATGATTTAATCTTTATTGTATTATCATTATTTGTGTCATTATTAGCGCTACACTTTTCCACACCTTTTCTATTAGCAATTTTTGATCTCTCTTGCTGTGTTAGCGGCTTTTTGTATTTTAAGATAGCGCAGTATTTTTTCTTTTTCGATTTTTGTGCCTTGTGGGATCATTTTTATTGCAGCAATCTTTTCTTTCACCTTCCATCATGGATGTTTTTGAATATAGGGCCCAACGGACTGTTAATGCTGAGGGGGTGTTCACTGTCATGAATAATGATACTGAAATCGGTGGAATGTTTATGCGTCTCAAAAACATAATGGTTTCAGAATTGCACCTACAGTGGGACATCATTTTTCTACAGCAGTATATAACAGAGGGTATGGTCCCCAGGAGCCTTAGATGGGATGTTCATCCTCAACAAGACGACCCCGATCTAGACTCCTGGTATCGGTATTTTAATGAGACCGGTACCAAATTCTTGGGTTTTTTAATTTCAAGGAAACAAAGCAGACTTCAACTTCTGGACAGAGAGATTAAGGAGTTAAGTGAGAAGCTCTTGTCATTCAAAAACTCTGTAGAGTACAATTCTCTTTCCTCCAGTCTCCAATTACATCTTGAAAAAGAAGATGGAGAACAGAGAAATAAAAAACGCAAGAAATATTCACGAGATGTAGGGGATTATAAATCAGGGACTGTTTTTAAGTGGCAAAAATCCTCAACAGCACCGGTTGGCGTGGATTCCACTATGGAAACCGGAGCTGCGGGGGCACATTCTAATAACAGTCAACATGCAGCTTATCAGTCTGCTCCTGTATATCCCAGATCTGTTTATACTACTAGGGAGCAACCAGCGAGAGGACGCTCTCCGGGATATCATATATCACCTCGCTCACCTAGAAGGACCAATAACAATTCCAACAAAAGAGGGGGACGTGGTAGGTCTAAGGGGAATCAACGAGATTCTAGGAACCCCTACCACCAAGACCATGGCTATTATGGTTCTGGGGGCTCACCTAGGAGGTCTAATGAGTATGAGGCCCCTTATGAGTCCAATGCCTACCAATATAGCCACCCCCCCGTAAATACATATAACAGATTCCTCCCCCTTCGTGATGCTCGTGGTGGAAGTGTGACTGAATCCAATCGAGTACACTACAACCACGATGCATATGGTCCAGGATCTTATGAAAATAAGGATTTTCATCGGGACGGCCCAGGACATCAAAGGCCTTCGGATCCAAAAGAGGGACCAGAGGGGGCAGAAGGGCGCAGAGGAAAAAGAAGAAAGGTTCAATAGGCCAAGGAGTGTTCAACCTGAGTTCAAAGGTATTAACTTCCAATGAACTGCTTGTTTTAGACAAAGGACTAAAATTCGCTCCTCCTAGCAAATTCAACAAATTTAACACGTTCATAGACGTGCAAAAGTTTGTACGTAAAATTAACATCCAAAGATATTTTTTGACCAACACCTCACCTCCTGCAGAGAGGGCAGCTACTTCAGGAACAGTTCATACTAGATTGTCCAATCCATCATTGTTCAATCCTTCTGTTGCAGTGGCCCCTGCAGTTAGCATTTTTAAAGACTTGGTCCTCCAAGACCTGGCCTCTTTACCCATCAAGAAACATTACCACAACCCCTTACCCAAAGAAGGGTTTCAATCCCTTTGTGATCAGAAAGACCTTGTTGTCCGCCCAGCGGACAAAGGTGGTGGAATAGTGGTTATGGATAAATCCAAATATGTGGCCGAAATGTCAAAAATTCTGTCAGACCAAGATACGTATCAAGAATTACAGAATAACCCCACTAATAGTTTCAAAAAAGAACTTGCTGGCCTGGTGAAGAAAGGGTTCCAATCTCGTATTCTGAATGAGAAAGAACGATCTTATCTGATACCCATTGCCCCTAGGATCCCGACGATCTATTATCTACCCAAAATTCATAAAGACCCTGTACACCCTCCCGGGAGGCCCATTGTGAGCGGCATAGATTCTATCACCTCTCGCATTGGTCGTTACATCGACTTTTTTCTTCAACCACTAGTCAAGACAACTCTGTCATATTTGAAAGACACCACCTCTACTATCAAACTACTAGAGAACACAGAAATACGTGGTGATTATCTTTTAGCTACTGCAGACGTAGCTTTTTTATATACATGCATTCCCCAAGATTTGGGAATAGAAGCAGTCACTTTATTCCTGGATCGAGATCATTCCTTAGTTAACGACCAACGTAGTTTTATCATTGAACTACTTAAATTCGCCACTACCCACAACTACTTCTGGTTTGACCAGAGGTTCTTTTTGCAAAAGCGTGGAGTGGCAATGGGCGCCAAGTTTGCCCCAAGCCTGGCAAATTTATTTATGGCCAAGTGGGAGGAGGATGTCGTCTATTCAGAGAGGAATCCCTCCCTGGTCTTATGGGCCAGGTATATAGACGACATCCTCCTCCTATGGGATGGCCCTCCAGAAACCCTTGAAGAATTTTTTTCTACATTAAATGATAACAACCGAGGTATCTCCCTTTCATTTGAATGGAGTACTACCAAGATCAATTTTCTTGATCTTGAGATTAGGTTGGAGTCCAGGGAATTTAAGTTTCAGACTCATTTTAAAACCACAGATCGTAACAGCTTCATCCCCATGGATAGCTGTCACCATAGGTCATGGCTTAAATCTGTGCCCCGCAGCCAGTTTTTACGTTTACGGAGGAACTGTAGTGATACTGACACATACCTGTCCCAAGCATCTATGCTCAAACATAGGTTCATTGAAAAGGGATATGACGAATCCTCTGTGAACGTAGAGATGCTAAATGTAGAGCAGATTGACCGGGAATCTCTTTTAACAGATAGACCTCTACGAGTTAGCGATAATTCTTTCCGTTACTCTATGCTTACAACTTATTCCAACCAACATAGAGATATAAAAAACATCTTTAAGCGTCATTGGAACGTGTTAAGAAAGGACAAAATCCTTGGACAAGTTTTACCGGAACAGGCTAGGATCATCTTTAAAGGTGCTCCTTCTTTGAGGAATAGTATCGCTCCAAATACGGTTGACCCCCCTGTGCGTCCCACCTTTTTTCAAAATATGGAGGGATACTTTCCATGTAAAAAATGCACAGTCTGTCAGTACAATTTGTGTGGGAGACGTAAAACTTTAGAATTTCAATCTACAGTGACCAATCAGAGTTATTCGATCAAACACTTTTGTACATGTGCTACCACCCACGTTGTCTATCTGATCACTTGCCCATGCGGGAAGCAGTATGTGGGTCGCACGACGCGTGCGTTTTCTGTGCGGGTAGGTGAGCACATAGCCAAGATTGTGGGAGGTGACACTAAACATACTGTACCTAGACATTATAGATCCTGTCACAGTCGGGATCCTAAGGGGTCGCAGTTCTTGATCATTGACAGATATATCCCACCTTGGCGAGGGGGAGCCAAGACTAGAGGAGTATCCAGACTTGAAACCTACTGGATATATGAATTGCAATCCCACTCTCCCCAGGGTATGAATGTAGAGTGGGATATTAACGCATTCATTAACCAGTCTTAAAATTGATTCTATTCAATATATTATTATTGTTTTTTACCATTATGATATGAGTGTTTTCTGTAAACCTATATTCAATCTTGGCTCCTATAGGATGCATGTCCCTTTTTTTTCCCTGATTTTCATCATAGGGGGTTAATTAAGACATTTTTATAATTTTAATTATTTTCCTATTACTGCCAAAATGTAATACAATTTAAATTACATAAAATTATTTATTCAGGTTTCTGACATGATGTGCACAATTTTTTGTCACTTATGTCATCTAACACCATATTGTTATTTTAATTATAGGTTAATCCCTAATTTTTAACATACACACTGTGTCTATCACAATGATGCGTTTTGGATTCAGCCTCCATTATGCTGTTTTTAAACCAATCCATTTTTTCTGTGCCTCTTGCTTCAATGTGCTTCCATAGTGTGGCTATTCAATATCATTTAGCCTGCTGTGGAGCACATAGCCTGGGATCCATTACGAGGCTTGGTGATGTGATCATGTGACCGCAATCTACCAACAGGGGGAGTGAATGCTGATTCGTTCTCAATGTGCTTCCACAGTGTGGCTTTTTCATTATTTTTTAGCCTGCTGTGGAACACATAGCCCGGGATCCACTATGAGGCTTGGTAGTGCGGTCATGTGACCGCAATCTACCAATAGGGGGAAAATAATGTGGATTCGTTCTCATCCTCAGAACGAGGCTTGGTTTTAATATCATGTGATGTGCTGTGACATGCTGTTTGAGCTTGGAGTGCACATCTTTTTATCAATACAGGTGCCTGTGTTTTTATTTATTTTTTCCTGCATGGCTAATTCTCCGCTTTATCAGAGCGGATGCCATTTTATGAGCTTATAGCTCTGTTCTTTAAGGTCTGGTTTGAATAATTACCCTCTCGATGTACTTCCTGTACTGAAAGAGAGGCTTGACCCGCACACCATATCCTCCATTGCAATTTACAGGAAGTGCCATGTTATTACCATCAGCTGCCTATGGGAGCCTTGATATGAGTGTGGGGACCTTTTGCTGTATATAAGGGTAAGTGTAGCATGATGACAGCACCCCAGATGATGTTCTTTTTGTAACGAAACATGTCGGGATGGACTACTGTTGTTCCTGCTACCCTTTTTCTATAAGCTCTATTGACCATTGCAAAATGTGAGTTTTTCTCTTTATAATAAATATCGATTTTTATTACGGAATTATGCTATGTACGCCTTGCCTTCTCTTTTTCATGCTTATCGGTTGGAGTACTGATATGCCCTCTGAGTGATCTGTTGAGAGTTGCTGCTTGCTGGGAAGTATTTTTGAATCATCTGTCTGTGGTTTGCCTTCATTGATACCGAATCGCATGACGTGTATGGTGTACCCGCTTCAGTATATCAACTTTAACAAAGCTTGATTGGCCTAGTGGGTATATGCCTGTCTAGGTCCAATCGGTCCGGTAAGCCCCTTGTCATAAGCGGTGGTGGATTTTTCACTTCTTTATGCACTGGATTCTGTTTTACTCAAAGAAACCGACTCACCGATTCATTCAAAACATTTATGGACTTTTGAATACCATTCATTCACATGTGGTGTTGCATGATTTAATCTTTATTGTATTATCATTATTTGTGTCATTATTAGCGCTACACTTTTCCACACAAGCCTGCAAGTAACAAAAAGTATCTGAAAATGCAACCAGATTTACATACATTTACATTACATTTCCAGAAATGTTGTTAAATATATATATTTTTGTCTTTAGCTTTGGGACCTGTGCGCATGAACTTGTAAGCAGAAAATGTCCATTCCAAGGTAAGGACTTGGTGACTTTATTTTAAATGTAAAAATGTCAATCTGCAGTTACTAGTAACAACGAATCACATTTCACCTACTATTAGTTGCCTTCCCTGGTTTGCTAATACTGATATTTTTATTATTTTTAAAAAGATGTCTATTACTGCTTTTATACTACCCTTGCAGAACTTTTAACCTTCAAAAATTCTGTCCATACTGCAGTAGACATGCCAGTTCCCTTGATCACCATGGGCTGAACCTTTTCCAATCTAACCATACCAAAGTATTGACAATTTTGTAAAAGTCCAGCAGTTCCGTTTCAATTCAAGTCATGATTACAATCTCATATACTCAAACAGATGTATATAAAATGGAACTCCAGGCACATTGGAGGCACTCCTCACCCTGATCCCTAACCCAGGTGACTGCCCAGGTTGTAATTTATGATTACATTTTTTTATACTAACCTTTTCAAGGGTTCTCAGCATGGTCAGATAACACATAAGGAGCTGTTCAGATCTTCTCCAGTGTTAGGTAATTTCAGGGCACTATGGCGATGCCCCCTTGGGTGGGTCCATGATGCCCCTGAGTATCATGCAACCTAGAAGACTGAGGGGCTCTAGTGGCGAAATGTAATTACTGCAGCAGACAGAGTTTTTGGCCCTGGATGATAGTTTGGCAACTTTGTAAATTGGCAAGATGCCTAATGATCTAACGCTGATCGCACACTCAGCGGATTTTAGCTGGCCCTGATGAACCAATCTAAAATTAGTTTGTGAGTGCTTTAGCTGATTTTGTGTTAGTAAAAGACGATTCGCGCTTTTCTGTCTGTTACAGCGTGATGAATGTGCTTACTCCATTACTATCAGCACCCTCCCGTCCGACATCCTTTCATTTAAAAAAAACAATACATTATCCAGCACTGCAGATTCCTCCATCTATGCTGTATGGCATGGATGGAGGAATCTGTTATGTTTTTTTTCTTTTTTTGTTTTATTCAGCCGGAAGGCTACACATAAAAAAAAAATCTAGTAGTGTATGGGCAGTTTAAAAAGGGGTGTAACAATATTCAAATTTGTACCCAAAATAATCCATATACATCTACTACTTGATGGTCCTGTAATCTATTTCTCAATAAATAGTTTATTATTATGTTTTTCTGAATCCTAGTAATGTCCTCTGTGAGTTTCTCCCCCTTACTTCAGGTTGTTTGAAGTGAGCAGTGCACTTGGGTTGCGGTCATGTGCAGTGCTATATAGTCCTGCACATTCCATCTCAGAAGCAAACAAGAAAGGGTGGCTATGTTCCTACATACAGCGAGACAATGGAAAACAAATATAGCCACCACAGATGTGCACAGCCTATTACATTAGGGTGTACACCTCAAAAACATATGTGTGTGTGTGTGTGTATATACTTACAGTGTCAGTAGAGCAGTGGATGGTGTCAGTAGGGTAGAGATTGGTGTCAGTAAGGCAGTGGACAGTGTCAGTAGGGTAGAGATTGGTGTCAGTAAGGCAGTGGACAGTGTCAGTAGGGTAGAGATTGGTGTCAGTATGGCAGTGTCAGTAGGGTAGAGATTGGTGTCAGTAAGGCAGTGGACAGTGTCAGTAGGGTAGAGATTGGTGTCAGTAAGGCAGTGGACAGTGTCAGTAGGGTAGAGATTGGTGTCAGTATGGCAGTGGACAGTGTCAGTAGGGTAGAGATTGGTGTCAGTAAGGCAGTGGACAGTGTCAGTAGGGTAGAGATTGGTGTCAGTAAGGCAGTGGCCAGTGTCAGTAGGGTAGAGATTGGTGTCAGTATGGCAGTGGACAGTGTCAGTAGGGTAGAGATTGGCGTCAGTAAGGCAGTGGACAGTGTCAGTAGGGTAGAGATTGGTGTCAGTATGGCAGTGGATGGTGTCACTAGTTTTTATTTGTATTTTATTTTTTACTATTTTTTACTATTTTTTTGTTTTACACATTTTTTAGGAGCCCATTTGTGTCACACAGGGTGATTAGGGTGTGACCAGGAACACCTGGCACACCCTGTGCGCACGCCTATGGTTGCCACCCTAACAGGTTACAGCAAGTGGAATGATGGCGGCAAAAGACATTTGGAGATTTGGAGGGGGCATGAGAGAAATAGAAGGGACATTTGTGAGTTAAAAATGCATACATGAAAAAAAAAAACATTTGTAAACCGAGTCTAAAGCGGAGCTCCACCCAAAAGGGGTATTTGCGCTTGTTTGGCTCCCCCTCCTTTGCCACATTTGGCACATTTCAGGGGAAAGCGAGTATCTAGTTTTGACAGGTACCCTCTCCCACTTCTGGCTAATCTCGCCGTGGCAAAGACACCTCCAAGACAACCACTGCTTTGCTAAAGAAGCTAAGGGTAAAGATGATGGACTGGCCAAGCAGGTCTCCAGACCTAAACCCTATTGAGCATCTGTGGGGCATCCTCATACGGAAGGTGGAGGAGCACAAGGTCTCCAACATCCACCAGCTCTGTGATGTCATCATGGAGGAATATACATTTTTTTTATTTTTTTATTTTTTAGAACCTGCAAGGCAAAAGCCATAATGAGCTGGTACTAGCTCATTATGAAATACTTACCTCTGAATGAGGAAAGTAGAACTTACCTGGTCCACGCCGAGCGAGATGTCATCTTGACTCGGCGTGTCTTCCGGGTATCGCCGCTCCAGCGCTGTGATTGGCTAGAGTGGTGATGAGATTTCAAATCAGCAGGGTCCGGCGGATGCCGGTCCTTTCGCGGTGGATTCCGCCCTGCGCATGCGCCTCTGCAATCAGCAGCGCATTGCGAGGGGAATATCTCCTAAACCGTACAGGTTTAGGAGATATTCTTTATACCTACAGGTAAGCCTTATTATAGGCCTTATTATAGGCTTACCTGTAGGTAAAAGTGAAAAAGTGGAGTTTACATCCACTTAAACCGCTTGAGATCCGCACTATAGTCGAATGACGGCTTTAGCGCGGATCTAAATTGCCAACAAGCCGTCAATTGACGGCTTGTCACTAGCACGTTCCCCGTGCGCGCTCCAGAGCGCGCCGCGGGGAAATTCTGTGTTGGCCGTCTCCCTTGGACACAGCCAATCACAGATCGCCGCGAACAGCCAATCAGAGTGGCCGTTTGCAATGCGATCTGTGTGACGAATGAGAGATGATCTCATATGTAAACATATGAGATCATCTCTCATTGCCGTTTTAGAGAGACAGCGTCCTGTCTCTGGAGAGGAGACCGATCTGTATCCCTTATTCATAGGGACACAGCATCGGTCACCCCCCCAGTCACCCCCCCTCCCCCCACAGTTAGAACACAATGCAGGGAATACATTTAACCCCTTCCTCACCCCCTAGTGTTAACCCCTTCAATGCCAGTCACATTTATACAGTAATTAGTGCATATTTATAGCACTGATCGCAGTATAAATGTGAATGGCGCCAAAAATGTGTCAAAAGTGTCCGATGTTTCCGCCATAACGTCGCAGTCCCAATAAAAATCGCAGATCGCCGCCATTTCTAGTAAAAAAAAATAGTAATAAAAAAAAAAAATTATGTCCCCTATTTTGTAGGTGCTGTAACTTTTGCGCAAACCAGTTGCTTATTGCGATTTTTTTTTTTTTTTTTTTTTACCAAAAATATGTAGAAGAATACGTATCGCCCTAAACTGAGAAAATTTTATTTATTTTTTTTAAATTGGGATATTTATTATAGCAACAAGTAAAAAATATTGGGCCAGATTCAGAGACCCGTAACTCCTGTCTAACTGGTGTTAGACTGGAGTACTTTGAAATTACGCGCGTTTTTTAGCTAGTCTGAAACCTCAAACCATGAAAAGACGGCTGCGGGCTTCGATTCGACTGGATTACGTGTTCGTACGCCTTCGGATCTACTCTGCAATAAAATTGCGGCCACTAAGTGGACTTCCCGTCGTTTTCCGCGTCGGGGTATGCTAATGAGCTTTTGCCGGCGATCCCCGAAATTACGATCTTCAATCGCAATCTCTTACGGCACCTTTAGTCATCTTTTTTTTGCGTAACACTATACCAGCTTTTTGCTGCTCTAATATTAGACAGCCCATGTTAAGTATGGCCGTCGTTCCCGTGTCGAATTTCAACGTTTGTTTTTATTTTTTACGTAAGTCGTCCGGGAATAGGAATGTTCGTAAAGGACGCTACTCAAACAACAAATGACGTAACGACGTGATTTCGCGCAATGCACGGCGGGAAATTTCTGAACGGAGCATGCGCAGTTCGATCGCCGCGGAGACGCGCCTAATTTAAATGCTTCACGCCCCCTTATCGCGTATTTCGATTACGCGGCGAGAAATAGACTATGCCGCCGTATCGTATGGGCAAAAATCTAACAGAATTCGATGTAGAGCCCGGTAAAATATGGCAGCGTAGAGTATTTCGAATACGCTGCGCAAATTTACGTGTACCTGAATCTGGCCCACTGTATTTTTTTTCAAAATTATCGCCCTTTTTTGTTTATAGCGCACAGGCGATCAAATACCACCAAAAGAAAGCTCTACTTGTGGGGAAAAAAGGACGTCAATTTTGTTTGGTAAACGTCGCACGACTGCGCAATTGTCAGTTAAAGCGACGCAGTGACGGAAGCTGAAATTTCACCTGGGCAGGAGGGGGGTATATGTGCCCAGTAAGCAAGTGGTTAAGGCAGTGCTGGAAAATAATGGTGACCACACAAAATATTGACACTTTGCGCCCAATTTGGACATTTTCACTTTGTTGCCAGTGGTTTAGACATTAACGGCTGTGTGTTGAGTTATTTTAAGGGGACAGAAAATGTACACTGTTATACAAGCTGTGCACTCACTACTTTACATTATAGCAAAGTGTCATTTCTTCAGTGTTGTCACATGAAAAGATAGAAAAAAATAGCTACAAAAATGTATCCCTAGAGAAAATCCACTTGCTGTAAACTGTACTGAAAGTTACAGCAAGCCATATTTATTTTGTTGTTATCATTGCACTACATAAATGTGAGATGAAATGTTTCCTATGCTAGGAATGCTTTCTTGGCTCACTCTTCCATTTGCTTCCATACTCCTGTCCTGCATTCTGTTTATATTTCATGTTAAGTTAAACATTTTAGGAATGGAGCCAGTTGTATTGGTGCTATTGAGCAGGGTGAGAATGTTGCAGAACGGGTTGTGCAAGGTGCTTCTGTTACTGGAAATGTTTGGCTGGCATTACCATACAACACAGGATACAATTGCTCTTCGTTGTACAATTTACAATCTTATAGCCATTAACACAAAAGTGCAATCCCCCCCAAATAAAACACACTGGATTAATATATTAACAGGCCTGTGAAGAAAAAAAGAAATAAAGGGTTTGTACAATTTTTTTTCCCAAATAGCTTCCTTTACCTCAGTGCAGTCCTCCTTCACTTACCTCATCCTTCCATTTTTGCTTTTAACCACTTGTTACCCGCCCACCGTCATATGACGCCATTGTCCTGACTGCACGTCATATGACGTGCAGTCATAGAAAGCTGCTAGCTGCGATGGCCGCCAGGCACACGCGATTGCCGAGTAACTGAGCTGGGACGTGGAGCTCTGTGTGGAAAAACACAGAGCTCCACGTCCCTGTCAGGGAGAGAGGAGACCGATTGTGTCCCTTGTACATAGGGACACAATCAGTCACCTCCCCAGTCACCCCCCCTCCCCCCACAGTTAGAACACAAACTAGAAGAAACATTTAACCCCTTCCCCGCCCCCTAGTGGTTAACCCCTTCCCTGCCAGTTACATTTATACAGTTATCAATGCATATTTATAGCATTGTTCACTGTATAAATGTAAATGGTCCCAAAAATGTGTCAAAAGTGTCCGATGAGTCCGCTATAATGTCCCAGTCCCAAAAAAAAATCGCAGATCGCCGCCATTCCTAGTAAAAAAAATCATAAAAAAAATCATAATTATGTCCCGTATTTTGTAGGCAATATAACTTTTGCGCAAACCAGTCACTATACGGTTATTGCGATTTTATTTTTTAATTTTTTTTACCAAAAATATGTAGAAGAATACGTATCGGCCTAAACTGAGATAAAATTTTTTTTTTTTTAAATGGGATATTTATTATAGCAAAAAGCAAAAAATATTGTGTCTTTTTTCAAAATTGTCGCTCTTTTTTTGTTTATAGCGCAAAAAATAAAAACCGCACAGGCGATTAAATACCACCAAAATAAATAAATAAAAATAGTGATAAGCGCTTCAAATTGGTGATGCATCACCAATTTGAAGCACTTATCACTATTTTCATTTATTTCATTATTTGTGTTTTGTGGACACTCTAGATTGAGCGGCCTCAGACCAGTTGATGTTACCATAGTTCACTTCCGTTTACTCACAGTAGCGCATTAGACCCTCTTTTTCTTTCTACCACCAAAAGAAAGCTCTATTTGTGGGGAAAAAAGGACGTCAATTTTGTTTGAGAGCCACGTCGCACAATCGCGCAATAGTCAGTTAAAGCGACGCAGTGCCGGAAGCTAAAATTTTGTCTGGGCAGGAAGGGGGTGTAGGTGCACAGTAGGCAAGTGGTTAAATGTCCTTATTTCTTCTGAGAAATCCTCACTTTCTGTTCTTCTGTCTGTAACTCCACACAGTAATGCAAGGCTTTCTCCCTGGTGTGGATAGAGAAAGGAGCTGTGTATTAGTGGGCGTCCTGACTCTCCTGCTTGCCTCCTCCCCCTTCAAGGGAGGGGGCAAGCACGACACTCCACACCAGGGAGAAAGCCTTGCATTACTGTGTGGAGTTACAGACAAAAGAACAGGAAGTGAGGATTTCTCAGAAGAAATAAGGACATTTAAAAGCAAAATGGAAGGATGAGTTAAAGGGTCACTAAAGGAAAAACATTTTTTTGCTGAAATGAATGTTTACAGGGTATAGAGACATAAAAGTTAACTGATTCCTTTTCAAAATGATTAAAAATAGATAAAAATCAATCATATATGTGCCTGCAGGTTAGTTTTACTTTTGAACTGGCTTCATGTTTCTGTGAAGTAGAAATAGACACACAGAACAAAAACAAACAAATCCAGGGCAGTGTTTTGTTTTTAAAATGAATCTGATTGGTTCTGGGAAGTTTTAGACACACAGTAATGACAGCTTAGACCACTGTGAGAATGCTCCCAGCACTGTAGTTATAAGGAAACAGACAAGCAGGAAGTGTGGAGAACAGAGCAGGATTACAGCAACTTCAAAGCAAAAACGAACAATAAGGACATGAAACCAGTACTGCAGTAAGGTAAATGAAGCGATTTAGCTAAAAAAAAAATCCTTTAAGTGAAGGAGGACTGCACTAAGGTAAAGGAAGCTATTTAGGTACCTTTACAACCCCTTGAAGGGTTTCATCTTCTATATGGGTTCCTTGAGATGACTGTAAAGCTGTATAAGTGCACTTGCATAAAAAGCAATGGAGTACTGTCTGTGATAATTTTTTATTTGCACTAACATCCAAATTTTCAGGACAAGATTTAGTGATGTACCCCCTTTTTTTTTAACCAGCTCAGTCCCAAAAAGTTTTACCCCCTTCATGATCAGGCCATTTAGCACTGCGCTACTTTAACTGGGAATTGTACATCATGAAACACTGTATCCAAACGAAATGTATGTCTTTTTTTCATACAAATAGCGCTTTCTTTTGGTGGTATTTGATCGCCACTGGGTTTTTATTTTATATTATTGTTAAAAGTTGTTGGGGGAGAGATATTTTGGTAGCAGAGACAGAGGACTGTCCTCTAACACGTGTCATGCGATATGTCAAAAACCTCCTTCTCCCGCAGGTGCTTAGTTCCCAATATACAGACATAGGTTTCCTTCATTATTACGATTATTTATTCTTATTCTTCAAGACAGGACAAGCAAACAGTCAAATGCTTACATCTTAGCAGTTGGTAAAACATGGCAGGATGGTACTTCAGAAACAGGAATTAGATGGTACATCTTCTCTGCTGGATAGAGCCCCTTCCCCCGTCGGGTCGGGTGACCCTGAGGTCCCTCATCTCTCTGGCCGGTGACCCTAAGGCCCCAGAGCTTCCCTCCCTAGCTATGCACATCACATGTGTTCTTATACTGTTTTTAAGCCATGCTCAGCACAATTTCTTTTTGGAATAGCTCCAAGAAAGGTGACAAGTTTCTGCCTCAAATGTAACACCCCCTTGTGTATATTAAGCAATTCTTCTCCTCCCATTATCTTGACGTGAACTCCAAAAATACATGTAGTCTACACAGATGTAGTGTCCTATCACTGACCTTGTCTGTCCTCAAGCTACCTCAAAATGGCCATGTTTAAATATTGTTCTCAGAAACTTTTATCACATAAAATAGTAATAAATTCAAAATCTAACAATTCCCCCTTAATGCACTGTAATTAACAAACAAAATAAGTGCATTCATCTTAAATAATAAATGTTTCTGATTCTCTTGTTTCCAATACAAACAATACAATTTAACATTTCAGATATTGTACATAAACTTTTTCCAAAATTCTGAGATATTCCTGTGAAATATTTAACCATTTCATTCCATTAAGAAACTATAAATTATTATAATATTAATTAATTTTAATTTATTCTCCATCTAAATTATTAAAATTTTCTTCCTTTACCTCCATAAATTTTAGTTTTTATAACTTTAACCATATCATATAAGTATTTTATCATAAAGAAAAAAATAAATATTTTTGATGTATCAAATTATATTACTCTATATTATTAATTATTAATTAATAAATACAATTTTTTTGCATTTCTTTTGAAATTTTAATAACCAAATGTCTTCAGTATAAGTTTTTATACATTATCCTTGACACTGAACAAATATAAACATAATACGTAATCTACTTGTCTGTGGATACATTAAAACATAACTTTCCCATTATTTGATTGTCATATTTTTATATATTCCATCTTTCTTTCTATTTTCCTATTTATTTATTTTCCTATTTATTTATCTATCTATCCATCCATTTAATTTATTTATCTATCCATTTAATTTATTTATCTATCCATGACCAGCAAGCAACTCTTTATTTTATTTATTTTTTCAACGTTCCATATTTTTTTAATTCAACAATACTTTTGTTTAGACACTTTAAATCTTCCATACACAACTGTATGTTCTCTAAATATATTAATACTTCAAATGTATACTTTGTTATACATACTTGTAATAAACTATCCATCCAACTTTCCCAAGTTATGTGTTCTATAAAAATTAATAAAAAATTGTAATTATTCTATGTGAAATAATAATTCTATCTGTATCAATATGTATTCTTATACAAGATTTAAAAACCAAAATAGAACAACTATTTTTCCATATTTCCAAAAAATTCCTATATTAGAATTACATTCCAACTCCCCCTTACATAATGATCGACCGATCAATATGTCACTTTTGATTTTAAGTCCATATCAATAATAATTGAAGTTCACCAAAAAATGATGATCCTTGATCACATAATCAAAAAATAATTTTGAAAAACTAGAAATAATAACAAAATAGAATTTTAGTTGTGCTTGTTTCATGGTCATGGAAGAATCCAAAAAATAAAATAATCTTCCCAAGTTGAAATTCCAAATGATATTTCAGTTGGCAGGTATCCCTGGTACCTTCAGATCTATAATTCATAACCATAACTTTAGCTACTGGAATAAATTATGAAACATACTCATAAGAAGTAGAAATCTTATACAAAAAATAATTTCTATTCAGTAGGCCTAGCCATGTTTTGTGAACAAACTTCTGAAATTCCTACACCTGTACTTTGTCCTATGAAACAGATTGGAAATAACTATGTATGCCAATCTCAAAAGACACAGAAGAACAGACATTCTTCATCCTGTCATTAACTCAAAAAATTAACAAACCCTTAGTCTAAAAAAGTTTTAAACTAAAAAATATAACAGGTAAATAAGTCACCTAATATTTACCTTTTCTTGAATCATCTTACCCTATTTAGACTTAAAAAAACTATTGTAGCGTTCTATAATATCTGGGTACTAAAGATGATAAGAAACAAAAACTTTATCAAATACTAAAATTGCATACATGTCCTTCATCACCTGTCCTATAAAAATGAAAAAAAATCATTATCTGATTCCATGATTTGAAAACAACTCAATGGAATATGACAAAGTTCACAACTTAGCTTTCATTAAAAATATATTAATTTTTCTAGAATTACCTCAATTAATTTTATCAAAAAAAAATTAACTAAAGGAAAAAACATACTTGTATCCTCCTCTAGCAGGTGAAAAAACTAATATAATCAATCTACATAGATTGCAAAATCTCTCAATACTTTGTAATAGTATCAGGTTACTATTTCCCTTTTGAATTGCTCTATAAACATAATAAAACAATATTCAGAAGTTTGATGACAAAATGCTCTAATAATGAGTAGTTCAAAATTTCTTTCATTAGCTTAAACAAAAAATCAATTAATCAATTTGTCAGTCAATCTGTCAGGTACCTGGATATACAAAAATAAATATTTTCATTTAAAAATAACTCTATCCATTATTGTTGGAATCAATTATCATTACAATGAATTTTATCTTCATTACCAGTCTGTACTGAGACAAAATTTTCATCGTCCCCCTTTTATCCTGTGACTAATTTAAATTTTGTAAAAGTAATATTTTTACCATATTATTGTATTTTTCTTTACTATACTTTACTTTACTTATAATTGCTTTAATTTTGCAAAATAATATTTAGGTTGGGCTTTCCTAAATATCTTATTTCTAAAAGACTCTTGATCATGTTAAAGTACTTTTTCTGAACCAATGATACAATGATTGATTGAACCACATGTGCTCTGTCACTTCTGACTGCTAAACAAACATGTCTTAAGATCATTTTTCAGTGTAGACAGATACCCAGAAAGTTTCATCTGTGCCTCCTGGATCCATTTTAAAAGCACAAAATTCCCTCTCAATAAATATCCACTAAAAAAATGTATAAAGTAACTTTTGCATTATTTACTTACATAACTGTGGCTTTATTACACTGCATACTTTTAGCCTTAATGTATTTATACTTTAACTACCTTTCTTTTTAACATCCAGCTGTCACTAGGCAAAGCTTCATCAAAGCCTTGTTTTGACACCTAATCTCATAAAACCCAGATTGGTCCCTGCGCATGAACCGACCTGCGCTTCCCTGAGAAAATGACTCCAACCAACCAATCGTCCTTACCCTTATTACTCAATTAAAAACTTTTAACAATAGTTTTCTCTACAATATTTGCTTTTAGATTGAACTAAACTTTCATATTTTAATATTTTTCCTGGGTAAACGTAAGTAAATTAGAACAATCTACTACTTTTAATTTAATAACCAAAACCAAGTTTGGAATCTTTTGTAAAAAATGCTCAATCCTTAACTTATTATTTTATCCTGCAACCAAAACTGTAGGATTTTTGTTAAATACTAAATACCTTGCTGTTTTCCATTAACTGAATTTTTACAGTTCTTACATAATCTTAATCAATAGTTTTTCCTTTAAACTTCTGCCCGTTTGTGCTTTGAATGACATGCAATAAAACATTTCTGTTGTTTAGGCCTAAAATATTCCTAAACATATACAAGCAGTATTAAAATTAGTTTCCTTTAAAGAACTTCTTTACACTCTGGCATTAATTAATTACCCTACTACTGCTATATTCTATATATGTATATGTAATACACCAATTCCCGATAGTACAGGGATATACTTCTGAACTTTAAGATTTTTAACCATCCCATGTTACCTACTCATATAAAAAACATATTTACCCCTTGTTTAGAATAATTTTTCCTGTGTACACTTAAAATAAAACAAGAGATGAACAATGTCCTTTAAACTTTTTCTGTTTCTTTTGTTCGTTTCTTTGGCTTTGTTGCTGCTTCTTGTTGCTTTATCTTCGTTCGTTGCTTTTTCTTGGAAGAATATTGTCCTTATCTTTTTCTTTGAAGAATAGTTTTCTGGTTGTTCTTGTCTAGTTCTCTGGCTCGCCTTTTTCCTATGGCTCTTGTAAGTGTAAATGTTTAGTTAGGCTATTAATGGCCTCAAGTAAACAAATGTAAAGATGCGTGCGTATAAATAATGTCTTTCTCCTTTTTGTGTTTGCGAAAGGAATGTATAGTGTATAGTGTATTCTTGGACTTGTCCAATATCAAAAATCCGACCTTCATTATAGCTCACCCAAAGTATACATCTGCCTGTGTATCAATGGTGGCCTTCAAAAATAACGTGAAGCTTTAGATCCTATTTCAACACTTCTTCTGTGAGAACTCTCACCTTTTTTAGGAACTTCTTGGCAGAATCTTCACGTACGTAAACGTTTACGATTTTTCTCCATAACCAGAAAGTCCTCACTGGATTTTGAACGATATCTTGAAACATTCTGTCCAGACCCAGCTGACACATCAGCCTTGTCATGTAAATCTTAGTTTTTTTTTTTTTTTTATTCTTCTGCTTGTAAGCTACAAGCCATCAACAGGTGAGAAAACAGTGTAAAAACTCACCCTCGTGTTTTTTGAGCCTTCAATCGTCTGATGGAACACAAACACCTCTTTTTCTAGGTTGCTTGATCGTTTTTTCTTCAAGACTTGAACAAACATCTCTGTGTCTTCATTTCCATTTCCCCCTGTTCAAGGCTTTAGGAACAAAGTTGATCAATCTGGCTGGCGCGACAATGTTAAATGTTGTTGGGGGAGAGATATTTTGGTAGCAGAGACAGAGGACTGTCCTCTAACACGTGTCATGCGATATGTCAAAAACCTCCTTCTCCCGCAGGTGCTTAGTTCCCAATATACAGACATAGGTTTCCTTCATTATTACGATTATTTATTCTTATTCTTCAAGACAGGACAAGCAAACAGTCAAATGCTTACATCTTAGCAGTTGGTAAAACATGGCAGGATGGTACTTCAGAAACAGGAATTAGATGGTACATCTTCTCTGCTGGATAGAGCCCCTTCCCCCGTCGGGTCGGGTGACCCTGAGGTCCCTCATCTCTCTGGCCGGTGACCCTAAGGCCCCAGAGCTTCCCTCCCTAGCTATGCACATCACATGTGTTCTTATACTGTTTTTAAGCCATGCTCAGCACAATTTCTTTTTGGAATAGCTCCAAGAAAGGTGACAAGTTTCTGCCTCAAATGTAACACCCCCTTGTGTATATTAAGCAATTCTTCTCCTCCCATTATCTTGACGTGAACTCCAAAAATACATGTAGTCTACACAGATGTAGTGTCCTATCACTGACCTTGTCTGTCCTCAAGCTACCTCAAAATGGCCATGTTTAAATATTGTTCTCAGAAACTTTTATCACATAAAATAGTAATAAATTCAAAATCTAACAATTATATAAACAGAAAAAATATAATTTAATTTCTGCTATAAAACATATCCCCAAAAATATATATACAGAAAAAAAATCGAATTTCTTCATTAATTTTGGCCAACATACTACGTCTTCGGTAAAAAAAAATAAAAAAAATCCCAATAAGTGTATATTGATTGGTTTGCATGAAAGTTATAGCGTCTACAAACTATGAGATATGTATATTGGAGTTTTGTTTAACTTCTTGGAGCCCGGGCCGTTGTCAAATGACGGCCACACGGTGGCTCTACAGGTCCGGGAGGCCGTCTTTTTACATCTTCGGTTCCTTTGGCCACTAGGGGGCACGCACGCGTGCCCGGCGCATCGCTGAGATGCGCATGCCTGACGGCCGTGATGTCCGCCAGGTACTCGCGATCGCCCCCGTTACACAGCCAAGGACGTGGATCTCTGTGTTTAAACACAGGGATCTACGTCCTGTCAGGGAGAGGAGACCGATGCTGTGACCCTTGTACATAGGGACACAGATTGGTCACCTCCCCCAGTCAGTCCCCTCCCCCCACAGTAAGAATCACTCCCAGGGAACACATTTACCCCTTCTTCGCCCCCTCGTGTTAAACCCTTCCCTGCCAGTCAAATGTATACAGTAATCAATGCATATTTATAGCACTGTTTGCTGTATAAATGTAATTGGTCCCAAAAATGTGTCAAAAGTGTCCGATGTGTCCGCTATAATGTCGCAGTCCTGACAAAAACGCAGATAACCGCTGTTACTAGTAAAAAAAAAATGTCATAATTCTATCCCCTATTTTGTAGCTGCTATAACTTTTGCGCAGACCAAAAATATGTAGAAGAATACACTGAGGAACTGAGGAAAAAAATCTTTTTTTTTTTTAAATTGGGAGGTGTGCAGGTCGGTGACTGGCTACTGCTCTCCCATTACATCTTCTTCCTAGCAAGAACCCCCATTGGAACCCCCCTGGAGTTCCTCTGGACATAAGATCGATTGGATTACACACCTGCTGCTCTCCCTGGTGATCCCCAAATCTATGGGCCAGTATGCAACATCTAATGTTCTTGCCCCCACCCTTAGGCATGCGCACAGGGTGTGCCAGGTGTGCCCGGGCACACCCTAATCACCCTGTGCAGCATAGAGTCCCCCTACCGCCCTAGTAATCCTTCCACCCGCACTGCTGCTGGCTTCCCTCCTCTCCCGGTGGCGGATGCTACGGGGATGTTTTTGGATGAACAGGGGAAGGGGCCGGTAAATATGTAATTTACTGACCCCTTCCCTTTCTGAATGAACACAGTGAGCTTTGGGGTGCACACCCTAATGCGATAGGCTGCGCACACCTATGCCCCCACCACATAGGCTAATGCAAGCTCACTGCTGTAAACTTTTTTAACTTATAAGACTTTTTATGCCGTTGTATGTACTTGAATACATTTTTTACCCTTGGATCATTTGCATATACAATTGATTTGTGAGATCCAATTTCAATGAACTGAAATATCTATACATTACATACAGCACCATCTTGTGGTAACTTTTTCATATAGCACTCTGGTTTGTGTGTTTCTTTGGATTATCATTCCACAACCCCTGGTGGCAGGGCTGTCTAAATAGCATCATGGGCCCCTGGGCAAAGTAATGCTCTGGGGCCCCTACAATGATGACAGTGCAGGTAAACAGACATCAAGTAGGTAGGAGGCCGACTGCCTCCCCTGTGTATCCATCACTCTCAGTGCCATCATGGGGCCCCCAATTTCTGGGCAGCATGGGCTCAAGGACCAGCTGCTTCAGGGAAAGTGCAGGGGCCCCCCATGCAGCTGGGGCTTCTGGGCAGTGCCCAGGTGTGCCCTCTCATTAAGACAGCCCTGCCTGGTGGAATAGTCTGAGCAGTGACTTTCACCAGTTTTGGCTACATACTTTTTATTGCAAGCTGGTAGCAGCTGAAAGTTAGTAGGGAGAATTGACTAACTGCCACTGACATAACTAGTGACACTAATACAGTGATTAGTGATAATGCTATGCATTGTCACTGTACTAATAACACTGGCTGGGAAATGGATTAACACCTCGGGTAATCAAGGGGTTAAATGTGCGCCTTATTATGTGTAATGTGTGCTGCTTTTTAATAAAGATCTTTTTGTTTCTTCTCCTTTGCAGGGAGAAGAAACATAGAGATTTGTCCCCCTCTTTTACAGTTTTTGGGCATCTTAGACCTTGAAAAGAGCATGTTTAGCATGGTATAGCAATTGCAGATCACTATCACTAGGTAGTAGGTAGGGTACATAGAAACACTTTGCAAGATACTACATTTTTCTGAGCTTGGGGCAACAGACAGATCTTGTCCTCGCCTGATATGTACGAAGGTTCTTCAAAAATATCAATGGTGCTCAAAATATTACCCTCAGCTTGCTGATTTCGGGCATGCGGTGACAGACAGTATTCTTGGAAAAGTTTTTATAATTATCCTTGTTGTTGTTCTTTTTTGATATATTTATATGTTGTAATAAATGTATACTTTTTTATGACTTGGTTGTTCTACATATTTTGTTGCCTTAAAAATCCCATTCCCATTGAGGTTTTTTTCCGTTTCTAATTGATTCAAGGGATGATGGCAACCACATGCCACTGCACATGAGCTATATTTTTCTACTAATATCACAGTGTAGCTGGAGGGTAAATGTTGGTTTCTCTTCCTGTGACTTATTTCATTTTCTACAAGGATGACACCGTTGTCATTGGCCCTGATATATGAGAGATCTTCAAAAGGATTTGAACAAGTTAATAGAATTTAAAAAGCTTTTTGAAGAACCCTCCTACATAGCAAGATAGGACAAGACCTGTCTGTTGTTTATACATTTGCCCCAAGATTAGTGAAATGTAGTATTTTGCAAGGTGCTTCTATATAGCCTACCTAGTGATAGTGATCAGAAGTTGCTATATCAGTTATAAAGATGTTCCTCTCAGGGTCTAGGACAGGGGTCCTCAAACTTTTTAAACAGGGGCCGGTTCACTGTCCCTCAGACCTTTAGAGGGCCGGACTATAAAAAAAAACTATGAACAATAGCTCATTGCAAGCCCCCCCTCGCCATCATCATTGTAAGCCCCTCATTGCAAGCCGCCCCCCCCCCCCAATCATTAATTGCAAGCCAATCAAGATCATTGCAAGCCCCCCAATCATCATTACATCATCATCAGCCCCTCATTGCAACCCCCCCTCACCATTGCAAGCACCTCATTGCAAGCCCCCCCACCTTCATAATTACATAATCAGCCCCTCATTGCAAGCCCCCCCCCACCATCATCATCATTACATCATCATCAGCCCCCCCCCCCCCACCATCATCATCATTTCATCATCATCAGCCCCCACCACCATCATCATTATCATTACAACATCATTACATCATCATCAGCCCCCCACCATCATCATTACATCATCATCAGCTCCCCCCACCATCATCATCATTACATCATTAGCCCCCCTCACAATCATCATCATTACATCATTAGCCCCCCTCACAATCATCATCATTACATCATCAGCCCCCTCACCATCATCATCTTCATTACATCATCAGCCCCCCTCACCATCATCATCAGCCCCCCCACCATCATCATCATTACATCATCAGCCCCCCCACCATCATCATCATCAGCCCCCCTCACCATCATCATCACCGCCCCCACCATCATCATCATCATTACATCATCAAGCCCCCCCATCATCATTGCATCATCAGCCCCCCTCACCATCGCAAGCCCTCTCACCATCGTAAGCCCCTCACAGCCTCCCTACTGTGCCAAAGTGCTGTCACTGTCCCGCTGTGTCAGGATCCCACTGTGTCACAAAGCTCAGTGTTGGTAACAATTTGGGCGCACTGTGATAAATGTCCCGCCCTCCTCTTCCTAGACCAGCTCGTGTGATAGACAGAACACTGGCTCTATCACACGAGCTAGTCTAGGAGAAGGAGGGCGGGACATTTATCACAGCGCGCCCAAACTGTTAACACTGTGATCTCCATGACACAGCGGGATCGCTGTGTTACAACCTGCCGTGTAACCGGCGTTGCCTGACAGGGTCGGGTGGGCCGGTTAAAAGTCCTCTGCGGGCCGTCGTATAAAACTGTAAAATAAACAATGCCCAACATCACATTTATATTAGAACTTCCAAAAATATTAAAAACTGTAGACCAAAGAAGACGTATCATAAATATTGTACTCTTATGTATATAATAATTGTAATTAAATTCATAAATTACACACAGCTCTATGAATTTCAAATACATACAGTATATGGGCTAACAAAAATTGTATTATGGACCTGTAAAGCAAAGATCACTGCACTTGATTAGGACAGTTGAATTAATATTTGGAACCCGGGTACAGTGGAACCTCGGATTACGAGCATAATCCGTTCCAGGAGAATTCTTGTAATCCAAAGCACTCACATATCAAAGCGAGTTTCCCCATAGAAGTCAATGGAAATGAAAATAATTTGTTCCGCATTGACTTCAATAGCATGCAATAACGCATGTGGCCAGAGGTGGGGGCACCAGAGAGCGTCGGAAATGATCGGGAACAGCTTGGTTGACCTCGGAAACACCCGGGAACTGAGTATTTCCAAACGGCTCCGATCAGCTCTGCTCTGCTCCAGCGCCCCCGCACCTCAGGCCAAATGCAGTACTGCACACTCCATTGGCTTGAATTCTGCTCGCATTGCGAGACAACACTCGCAAACTGAGTTAGAATTTTTAAAAAAAACAGTTGCTCGTCTTTCAAAATGCTTGTTAACTGCGTTACTCGTAAACCAAGATTCCATGTATTTTGTGTGGATTCCACATCTGCCATATATAGCCTAGATCTAGAACTACTCTTCTATTTTTAACCATCATGCAACCAAAACAAACTTCTTATAATTGTTGTCTTTGTAAGCTCAAAGTATTTAGTATATTGTCGATGTTCTCTCACTTTGGCCGAAAAACCTCCTCCTCCTACATCTTACTGTTTCCTTGTATAAATCAAATAGAAAGCTTTAAAGTGGAACTCAACCCTCCTTTCGTCTTCAGCCATCTTGACCTGATGTTTGATCTCCAACTGCCATGGTGCTGCACATGTGATCAGTTATAACACCGGCCATTTAATGGTTTGACAGTTCTATTCTAGGAAAGTCCCGAGAATGGAAGTTTTTTTTAAAACTGTAAAACGAATGGGTTTAGTTTTGCTTTAAAACAAAAGTTTGGCGAAAGGATTTTTGGCCATACTTCTCCTGGGAGTTACAGAGGTGCACTTACTTTTGCCACCCATGCATATATTTGCACAGATGCTTTTCTACTCATGGTGACTCCAAGAAACCCTAATTCGCATGTCTTTGCAGCTGCATGGGGGCAAATATATGTGTAGGGTGGAACAAGACCATCAAATCATTTTCTAGTCCTTGTTGACCACCACCAACACCGTGCATTTCCTAATCAAAGGACCTCAATCTATTTTTCACCACCCGGCAATAGCCAGAAAACTATTTGATGGTCTAGTTCCACCTATGCATATATTTGCACAGATGCTTTTCTACTCATGGTGACTCCAAGAAACCCTAATTTGCATGTCTGTGCAGTAGTGTTGAGTGGAATACGCCATATTCGATTTTGCGATATTTCACGAATATATAGAAGAATATTCGTGAAATATTCGTTAATATTGAATATTCGTGATATTTTATCAAAACAAAAAATTCGCGAAATTTCGCTAATGCGAATGCGAAATTGATTGCGAAATTCTCTTCTGCGCATGCGCGAACAACACACGAAAACGGAGATCATTTCCTATAGGAAGCACAATGCTAAGCTCTAAGATCGCAATACACAGGAAAAACGCACAGAAACACTCCACTCTCTCTAGCCACCTTGTGAATCTGCACTGAAATACTGCTGAGAGTGATCTTATATAATGGTCGTGCAGGCAGGTTCCTATTGGTTGCTATGGAGGTTGCTAACCTCTGACAACTGTGGTAGGAGAACTCTGATTGGCTCTGATGCAAAAGAAGGGCAGAGAAAGTATTCGCGAATATTCGTAATACGAATATTCGCATTGCGAATATTCGGCAACATAAAAGGATCGCCTCAGCTACTCGGCCCAGGGTCTCTAATCATACCAGCAATGCTTTTAGACGTCGATGGAGATCACTAGGATGTGATCTGTTTTAAAAATAAATTAAAAAAATACGAATATTGGCAATAGCGAATATTGACCGCGATATTCGAGTTATTCGCCAATACTCGAATATGCAATATTCGTAACGAATATTCGCAATGCAAATATTCGTGAGCAACACTACTGTGCAGCTGCATGGGGGCAAATATATAAGTAGGTGGAACAAGAACATCAAATAATTTTCTAGGCCGTGTTGACTATCACCACCAACAAAAACATTTAAACCGCCTGCATGCATTTCCTAATCAAAGCAACTCAAGCTATTTTTCACCATCCGGCAATAGCCAGAAAACAATTTGACGGTCTAGTTCCACCTATGCGTATATTTGGACAGATCCTGTTCTACTCATGGTGACTCCAAGAAAACCTAATTTGCCTGTCTGTGCATCTGTATGAAGGCAAATATATGCGTAGGTGGAACAAAACCATCAAATCATTTTTTAGGCCGTGTTGACTACCACCAACATAAACATTAACGCCGTCTGTATGCATTTCCTAATGAAAGGAACTCAAGCTATTTTTCACCATCCGGCATTAACCAGAAAACAATTTGTTAGTCTTGTTCCACCTATGCATATATTTGCACACGTACTGTTCAACTCATGGTGACTCCAAACACCCTAATTTGCATCATTTGAGGGCAAATATAAGCGTAGGTGGAACAAGAAAATCAAATAATTTTCTTGGCCGTCTGCATGCATTTCCTAATCCAAGGAACTTAAGCTATTTTTCACTATCCAGCAATAGCCGGAAAACAGTTCAATGGTCTAGTTCCACCTATGCGTATATTTGCACAGATGCTGTTCAACTCATGGTGACTGCAAGAAATCCTAATTTGCATGTCAATGCAGTTGGATGGGGGCAAATACATGCGTAGTTGGAACAAGACCATCAAACCGTTTTATAGGCCGTGTTGACGACGACCAACAACAACAACAACAACAACAACAACAACATTAACGCCGTCTGCGTACATTTCCTAATCCAAGGAACTCAAGCTATTTTTTCACCACCCAGCAATAGCCAGAAAACAATTTGATGGTCTAGTTCCACCTATGCGTATATTTGTACAGATGCTTTTCTACTCATGGTGACTCCAAGAAACCCAAATTTGCTTGTCTGTGCAGTTGCATGGGGGCAAACACATGCGTAGGTGGAACAAGACCATCACACTGTTTTATAGGCCGTGTTGACCACCACCACCACCAAAAACATTAACACCGTCTGTATGCATTTTCTAATGGAAGGAACTCAAGCTATTTTTCACCATCCGGCATTAACCGGAAAACAATTTGTTGGTCTTGTTCCACCTATGCATATATTTGCACACATACTGTTCAACTCATGGTGACTCCAAACACCCTAATTTGCATGATTTGGGGGCAAATATAAGCGTAGGTGCAACAAGAAAATCAAATAATTTTCTTGGCCGTCTGCATGCATATCCTAATCCAAGGAGCTCAAGCTATTTTTTTTTTACCACCCAGCAATAGCCAGAAAACAATTTGATGGTCTAGTTCCACCTATGAGTATATTTGCACAGATGCTGTTCTACTCATGGTGACTCCAAGAAATCCTAATTTACATGTCTGTGCAGTTGCATGGGGGCAAATACATGCGTAGTTGGAACAAGACCATCAAACCGTTTTATAAGCCGTGTTGATGATCACCACCAACACCAACACCAACACCAACACCAAAAACATTAACGCCGTCTGCGTACATTTCCTAATCCAAGGAACTCAAGCTATTTTTTCACCACCCAGCAATAGCCAGCAAACAATTTGCTGGTCTAGTTCCACCTATGCGTATATTTGTACAGATGCTTTTCTACTCATGGTGACTCCAAGAAACCCAAATTTGCTTGTCTGTGCAGTTGCATGGGGGCAAACACATGCGTAGGTGGAACAAGACCATCACAGCGTTTTATAGGCCATGTTGACCACCACCACCAAAAACATTAACACCGTCTGTATGCATTTCCTAATGGAAGGAACTCAAGCTATTTTTCACCATTCGGCATTAACCAAAAAAATATTTGTTGGTCTTGTTCCACCTATGCATATATTTGTACACATACTGTTCAACTCATGGTGACTCCAAACACCCTAATTTGCATGATTTGGGGGCAAATATAAGCATAGGTGGAACAAGAAAATCAAATAATTTTCTTGGCCGTCTGCATGCATATCCTAATCCAAGGAGCTCAAGCTATTTTTTTTTTACCACCCAGCAATAGCCAGAAAACAATTTGACGGTCTAGTTCCACCTATGAGTATATTTGCACAGATGCTGTTCTACTCATGGTGACTCCAAGAAATCCTAATTTGCATGTCTGTGCAGTTGCATGGGGGAAAATACATGCGTAGTTGGAACAAGACCATCAAACCGTTTTATAGGCCGTGTTGACCAGCACCACCATTAACATTAACGCCGTCTGCGTACATTTCCTAATCCAAGGAACTCAAGCTATTTTTCACTATCCAGCAATAGCCGGAAAACAGTTCAATGGTCTAGTTCCACCTATGCGTATATTTGCACAGATGCTGTTCAACTCATGGTGACTGCAAGAAATCCTAATTTGCATGTCAGTGCAGTTGCATGGGGGCAAATACATGCGTAGTTGGAACAAGACCATCAAACCGTTTTATAGGCCGTGTTGACGACGACGACAACGACGACAACGACGACGGCCACCACCAACAACAACATTAACATTAACGCCGTCTGCGTACATTTCCTAATCCAAGGAACTCAAACTATTTTTTCACCACCCAGCAATAGCCAGCAAACAATTTGATGGTCTAGTTCCACCTATGCGTATATTTGTACAGATGCTTTTCTACTCATGGTGACTCCAAGAAACCCAAATTTGCCTGTCTGTGCAGTTGCATAGGGGCAAACACATGCGTAGGTGGAACAAGACCATCACAGCGTTTTATAGGCCGTGTTGACCACCACCACCAAAAACATTAACACCGTCTGTATGCATTTCCTAATGGAAGGAACTCAAGCTATTTTTCACCATCCGGCATTAACCAAAAAACAATTTGTTGGTCTTGTTCCACCTATGCACATATTTTCACACATACTGTTCAACTCATGGTGACTCCAAACACCCTAATTTGCATGATTTGGGGGCAAATATTAGCATAGGTGGAACAAGAAAATCAAATAATTTTCTTGGCCGTCTGCATGCATATCCTAATCCAAGGAGCTCAAGCTATTTTATTTTTTACCACCCAGCAATAGCCAGAAAACAATTTGATGGTCTAGTTCCACCTATGAGTATATTTGCACAGATGCTGTTCTACTCATGGTGACTCCAATAAATCCTAATTTGCATGTCAGTGCAGTTGCATGGGGGCAAATACATGCGTAGTTGGAACAAGACCATCAGACCGTTTTATAGGCCGTGTTGACCACCACCACCACCAAAAACATTAACATTAACACCGTCTGCATACATTTCCTAATCCAAGGAACTCAAGCTATTTTTTCACCACCCAGCAATAGCCAGAAAACAATTCTATAGTCTAGTTCCACCTATGCGTATATTTGCACAGATGCTGTTCAACTCATGGTGACTCCAAGAAATCCTAATTTGCTTGTCTGTGCAGTTGCATGGGGCAAACACATGCGTAGGTGGAACAAGACCATCACACCGTTTTATAGGCCGTGTTGACCACCACCACCAAAAACATTAACACCGTCTGTATGCATTTCCTAATGGAAGGAACTCAAGCTATTTTTCACCATCCGGCATTAACCAGAAAACAATTTGTTGGTCTTGTTCCACCTATGCATATATTTGCACACATACTGTTCAACTCATGGTGACTCCAAACACCCTAATGTGCATGATTTGGGGGCAAATATAAGCGTAGGTGGAACAAAAAAATCAAATAATTTTCTTGGCCGTCTGCATGCATATCCTAATCCAAGGAGCTCAAGCTATTTTTTTTTTACCACCCAGCAATAGCCAGAAAACAATTTGATGGTCTAGTTCCACCTATGAGTATATTTGCACAGATGCTGTTCTACTCATGGTGACTCCAAGAAATCCTAATTTGCATGTCTGTGCAGTTGCATGGGGGCAAATACATGCGTAGTTGGAACAAGACCATCAAACCGTTTTATAAGCCGTGTTGATGATGATGATGACCACCACCACCACCAACACCAAAAACATTAACGCCGTCTGCGTACATTTCCTAATCCAAGGAACTCAAGCTATTTTTTCACCACCCAGCAATAGCCAGAAAACAATTTGATAGTCTAGTTCCACCTATGCGTATATTTGGACAGATGCTGTTCTACTCATGGTGACTCCAAGAAACCCTAATTTGCTTGTCTGTGCAGTTGCATGGGGGCAAACACATGCGTAGGTGGAACAAGACCATCATACCGTTTTATAGGCCATGTTGACCACCACCACTAACATTAACATTAACACCGTCTGCGTGCATTATCCAAGGAACTCACGCTATTTCTCACCACCCAGCAATAGCCAGAAAACAATTCTATAGTCTAGTTCCACCTATGCGTATATTTGCACAGATGCTGTTCAACTCATGGTGACTCCAAGAAATCCTAATTTGCATGTCTGTGCAGTTGCATGGGGGAAAATACATGCGTAGTTGGAACAAGACCATCAAACCGTTTTATAGGCCGTGTTGACCAGCACCACCATTAACATTAACGCCGTCTGCATACATTTCCTAATCCAAGGAACTCAAGCTATTTTTCACTATCCAGCAATAGCCGGAAAACAGTTCAATGGTCTAGTTCCACCTATGCGTATATTTGCACAGATGCTGTTCAACTCACGGTGACTCCAAGAAATCCTAATTTGCATGTCAGTGCAGTTGCATGGGGGCAAATACATGCGTAGTTGGAACAAGACCATCAAACCGTTTTATAGGCCGTGTTGACGACGACCACCACCACCAACAACAACAACAACATTAACGCCGTCTGCGTACATTTCCTAATCCAAGGAACTCAAGCTATTTTTTCACCACCCAGCAATAGCCAGCAAACAATTTGATGGTCTAGTTCCACCTATGCGTATATTTGTACAGATGCTTTTCTACTCATGGTGACTCCAAGAAACCCAAATTTGCTTGTCTGTGCAGTTGCATGGGGGCAAACACATGCGTAGGTGGAACAAGACCATCACAGCGTTTTAAAGGCCGTGTTGACCACCACCACCAAAAACATTAACACCGTCTGTATGCATTTCCTAATGGAAGGAACTCAAGCTATTTTTCACCATTCGGCATTAACCAAAAAACAATTTGTTGGTCTTGTTCCACCTATGCATATATTTGTACACATACTGTTCAACTCATGGTGACTCCAAACACACTAATTTGCATGATTTGGGGGCAAATATAAGCATAGGTGGAACAAGAAAATCTAATAATTTTCTTGGCCGTCTGCATGCATATCCTAATCCAAGGAGCTCAAGCTATTTTTTTTTTACCACCCAGCAATAGCCAGAAAACAATTTGACGGTCTAGTTCCACCTATGAGTATATTTGCACAGATGCTGTTCTACTCATGGTGACTCCAAGAAATCCTAATTTGCATGTCTGTGCAGTTGCATGGGGGCAAATACATGCGTAGTTAGAGCAAGACCATCAAACCGTTTTATAAGCCGTGTTGATGACCACCACCACCACCACCACCACCAACAACAAAAACATTAACGCCGTCTGCGTACATTTCCTAATCCAAGGAACTCAAGCTATTTTTTCACCACCCAGCAATAGCCAGAAAACAATTTGATAGTCTAGTTCCACCTATGCGTATATTTGCACAGATGCTGTTCAACTCATGGTGACTCCAAGAAATCCTAATTTGCATGTCTGTGCAGTTGCATGGGGGAAAATACATGCGTAGTTGGAACAAGACCATCAAACCGTTTTATAGGCCGTGTTGACCAGCACCACCATTAACATTAACGCCGACTGCGTACATTTCCTAATCCAAGGAACTCAAGCTATTTTTCACTATCCAGCAATAGCCGGAAAACAGTTCAATGGTCTAGTTCCACCTATGCGTATATTTGCACAGATGCTGTTCAACTCATGGTGACTGCAAGAAATCCTAATTTGCATGTCAGTGCAGTTGCATGGGGGCAAATACATGCGTAGTTGGAACAAGACCATCAAACCGTTTTATAGGCCGTGTTGACGACGACGACAACGACAACGACAACCACCACCAACAACAACATTAACATTAACGCCGTCTGCGTACATTTCCTAATCCAAGGAACTCAAGCTATTTTTTCACCACCCAGCAATAGCCAGCAAACAATTTGATGGTCTAGTTCCACCTATGCGTATATTTGTACAGATGCTTTTCTACTCATGGTGACTCCCAGAAACCCAAATTTGCCTGTCTGTGCAGTTGCATAGGGGCAAACACATGCGTAGGTGGAACAAGACCATCACAGCGTTTTATAGGCCGTGTTGACCACCACCACCAAAAACATTAACACCGTCTGTATGCATTTCCTAATGGAAGGAACTCAAGCTATTTTTCACCATCCGGCATTAACCAAAAAACAATTTGTTGGTCTTGTTCCACCTATGCATATATTTTCACACATACTGTTCAACTCATGGTGACTCCAAACACCCTAATTTGCATGATTTGGGGGCAAATATAAGCATAGGTGGAACAAGAAAATCAAATAATTTTCTTGGCCGTCTGCATGCATATCCTAATCCAAGGAGCTCAAGCTATTTTTTTTTTTACCACCCAGCAATAGCCAGAAAACAATTTGATGGTCTAGTTCCACCTATGAGTATATTTGCACAGATGCTGTTCTACTCATGGTGACTCCAATAAATCCTAATTTGCATGTCAGTGCAGTTGCATGGGGGCAAATACATGCGTAGTTGGAACAAGACCATCAGACCGTTTTATAGGCCGTGTTGACCACCACCACCAAAAACATTAACATTAACGCCGTCTGCGTACATTTCCTAATCCAAGGAACTCAAGCTATTTTTTCACCACCCAGCAATAGCCAGAAAACAATTCTATAGTCTAGTTCCACCTATGCGTATATTTGCACAGATGCTGTTCAACTCATGGTGACTCCAAGAAATCCTAATTTGCTTGTCTGTGCAGTTGCATGGGGGCAAACACATGCGTAGGTGGAACAAGACCATCACACCGTTTTATAGGCCGTGTTGACCACCACCACCAAAAACATTAACACCGTCTGTATGCATTTCCTAATGGAAGGAACTCAAGCTATTTTTCACCATCCGGCATTAACCAGAAAACAATTTGTTGGTCTTGTTCCACCTATGCATATATTTGCACACATACTGTTCAACTCATGGTGACTCCAAACACCCTAATGTGCATGATTTGGGGGCAAATATAAGCGTAGGTGGAACAAAAAAAATCAAATAATTTTCTTGGCCGTCTGCATGCATATCCTAATCCAAGGAGCTCAAGCTATTTTTTTTTTTACCACCCAGCAATAGCCAGAAAACAATTTGATGGTCTAGTTCCACCTATGAGTATATTTGCACAGATGCTGTTCTACTCATGGTGACTCCAAGAAATCCTAATTTGCATGTCTGTGCAGTTGCATGGGGGCAAATACATGCGTAGTTGGAACAAGACCATCAAACCGTTTTATAAGCCGTGTTGATGATGACCACCACCACCACCAACACCACCAACACCAACAACAAAAACATTAACGCCGTCTGCGTACATTTCCTAATCCAAGGAACTCAAGCTATTTTTTCACCACCCAGCAATAGCCAGAAAACAATTTGATAGTCTAGTTCCACCTATGCGTATATTTGGACAGATGCTGTTCTACTCATGGTGACTCCAAGAAACCCTAATTTGCTTGTCTGTGCAGTTGCATGGGGGCAAACACATGCGTAGGTGGAACAAGACCATCATACCGTTTTATAGGCCATGTTGACCACCACCACTAACATTAACATTAACACCGTCTGCGTGCATTATCCAAGGAACTCACGCTATTTCTCACCACCCAGCAATAGCCAGAAAACAATACTAGAGTCTAGTTCCACCTATGCGTATATTTGCACAGATGCTGTTCAACTCATGGTGACTCCAAGAAATCCTAATTTGCATGTCTGTGCAGTTGCATGGGGGAAAATACATGCGTAGTTGGAACAAGACCATCAAACCGTTTTATAGGCCGTGTTGACCAGCACCACCATTAACATTAACGCCGTCTGCGTACATTTCCTAATCCAAGGAACTCAAGCTATTTTTCACTATCCAGCAATAGCCGGAAAACAGTTCAATGGTCTAGTTCCACCTATGCGTATATTTGCACAGATGCTGTTCAACTCATGGTGACTGCAAGAAATCCTAATTTGCATGTCAGTGCAGTTGCATGGGGGCAAATACATGCATAGTTGGAACAAGACCATCAAACCGTTTTATAGGCCGTGTTGACGACGACCACCACCAACAACAACAACAACAACAACATTAACGCCGTCTGCATACATTTCCTAATCCAAGGAACTCAAGCTATTTTTTCACCACCCAGCAATAGCCAGCAAACAATTTGATGGTCTAGTTCCACCTATGCGTATATTTGTACAGATGCTTTTCTACTCATGGTGACTCCAAGAAACCCAAATTTGCTTGTCTGTGCAGTTGCATGGGGGCAAACACATGCGTAGGTGGAACAAGACCATCACAGCGTTTTATAGGCCGTGTTGACCACCACCACCAAAAGCATTAACACCGTCTGTATGCATTTCCTAATGGAAGGAACTCAAGCTATTTTTCACCATTCGGCATTAACCAAAAAACAATTTGTTGGTCTTGTTCCACCTATGCATATATTTGTACACATACTGTTCAACTCATGGTGACTCCAAACACCCTAATTTGCATGATTTGGGGGCAAATATAAGCATAGGTGGAACAAGAAAATCAAATAATTTTCTTGGCCGTCTGCATGCATATCCTAATCCAAGAAGCTCAAGCTATTTTTTTTTTTACCACCCAGCAATAGCCAGAAAACAATTTGAAGGTCTAGTTTCACCTATGAGTATATTTGCACAGATGCTGTTCTACTCATGGTGACTCCAAGAAATCCTAATTTGCATGTCTGTGCAGTTGCATGGGGGAAAATACATGCGTAGTTGGAACAAGACCATCAAACCGTTTTATAAGCCGTGTTGATGACCACCACCACCACCACCACCACCAACAACAAAAACATTAACGCCGTCTGCGTACATTTCCTAATCCAAGGAACTCAAGCTATTTTTTCACCACCCAGCAATAGCCAGAACACAATTTGATAGTCTAGTTCCACCTATGCGTATATTTGCACAGATGCTGTACAACTCATGGTGACTCCAAGAAATCCTAATTTGCATGTCTGTGCAGTTGCATGGGGGAAAATACATGCGTAGTTGGAACAAGACCATCAAACCGTTTTATAGGCCGTGTTGACCAGCACCACCATTAACATTAACGCCGTCTGCGTACATTTCCTAATCCAAGGAACTCAAGCTATTTTTCACTATCCAGCAATAGCCGGAAAACAGTTCAATGGTCTAGTTCCACCTATGCGTATATTTGCACAGATGCTGTTCAACTCATGGTGACTGCAAGAAATCCTAATTTGCATGTCAGTGCAGTTGCATGGGGGCAAATACATGCGTAGTTGGAACAAGACCATCAAACCGTTTTATAGGCCGTGTTGACGACGACGACCACCACCAACAACAACATTAACATTAACGCCGTCTGCGTACATTTCCTAACCCAAGGAACTCAAACTATTTTTTCACCACCCAGCAATAGCCAGAAAACAATTCTATAATCTAGTTCCACCTATGCGTATATTTGCACAGATGCTGTTCAACTCATAGTGACTCCAAGAAATCCTAATTTGCTTGTCTGTGCAGTTGCATGGGGGCAAACACATGCGTAGGTGGAACAAGACCATCACACCGTTTTATAGGCCGTGTTGACCACCACCACCAAAAACATTAACACCGTCTGTATGCATTTCCTAATGGAAGGAACTCAAGCTATTTTTCACCATCCGGCATTAACCAGAAAACAATTTGTTGGTCTTGTTCCACCTATGCATATATTTGCACACATACTGTTCAACTCATGGTGACTCCAAACACCGTAATTTGCATGATTTGGGGGCAAATATAAGCGTAGGTGGAACAAAAAAATCAAATAATTTTCTTGGCCGTCTGCATGCATATCCTAATCCAAGGAGCTCAAGCTATTTTTTTTTTTACCACCCAGCAATAGCCAGAAAACAATTTGATGGTCTAGTTCCACCTATGAGTATATTTGCACAGATGCTGTTCTACTCATGGTGACTCCAAGAAATCCTAATTTGCATGTCTGTGCAGTTGCATGGTGGCAAATACATGCGTAGGTGGAACAAGACCATCATACCGTTTTATAGGCCATGTTGACCACCACCACTAACATTAACATTAACACCGTCTGCGTGCATTATCCAAGGAACTCACGCTATTTCTCACCACCCAGCAATAGCCAGAAAACAATACTAGAGTCTAGTTCCACCTATGTGTATATTTGCACAGATGCTGTTCAACTCATGGTGACTCCAAGAAATCCTAATTTGCATGTCTGTGCAGTTGCATGGGGGAAAATACATGCGTAGTTGGAACAAGACCATCAAACCGTTTTATAGGCCGTGTTGACCAGCACCACCATTAACATTAACGCCGTCTGCGTACATTTCCTAATCCAAGGAACTCAAGCTATTTTTCACTATCCAGCAATAGCCGGAAAACAGTTCAATGGTCTAGTTCCACCTATGCGTATATTTGCACAGATGCTGTTCAACTCATGGTGACTGCAAGAAATCCTAATTTGCATGTCAGTGCAGTTGCATGGGGGCAAATACATGCATAGTTGGAACAAGACCATCAAACCGTTTTATAGGCCGTGTTGACGACGACCACCACCAACAACAACAACAACAACATTAACGCCGTCTGCATACATTTCCTAATCCAAGGAACTCAAGCTATTTTTTCACCACCCAGCAATAGCCAGCAAACAATTTGATGGTCTAGTTCCACCTATGCGTATATTTGTACAGATGCTTTTCTACTCATGGTGACTCCAAGAAACCCAAATTTGCTTGTCTGTGCAGTTGCATGGGGGCAAACACATGCGTAGGTGGAACAAGACCATCACAGCGTTTTATAGGCCGTGTTGACCACCACCACCAAAAGCATTAACACCGTCTGTATGCATTTCCTAATGGAAGGAACTCAAGCTATTTTTCACCATTCGGCATTAACCAAAAAACAATTTGTTGGTCTTGTTCCACCTATGCATATATTTGTACACATACTGTTCAACTCATGGTGACTCCAAACACCCTAATTTGCATGATTTGGGGGCAAATATAAGCATAGGTGGAACAAGAAAATCAAATAATTTTCTTGGCCGTCTGCATGCATATCCTAATCCAAGAAGCTCAAGCTATTTTTTTTTTTACCACCCAGCAATAGCCAGAAAACAATTTGAAGGTCTAGTTTCACCTATGAGTATATTTGCACAGATGCTGTTCTACTCATGGTGACTCCAAGAAATCCTAATTTGCATGTCTGTGCAGTTGCATGGAGGAAAATACATGCGTAGTTGGAACAAGACCATCAAACCGTTTTATAAGCCGTGTTGATGACCACCACCACCACCACCACCACCAACAACAAAAACATTAACGCCGTCTGCGTACATTTCCTAATCCAAGGAACTCAAGCTATTTTTTCACCACCCAGCAATAGCCAGAACACAATTTGATAGTCTAGTTCCACCTATACGTATATTTGCACAGATGCTGTACAACTCATGGTGACTCCAAGAAATCCTAATTTGCATGTCTGTGCAGTTGCATGGGGGAAAATACATGCGTAGTTGGAACAAGACCATCAAACCGTTTTATAGGCCGTGTTGACCAGCACCACCATTAACATTAACGCCGTCTGCGTACATTTCCTAATCCAAGGAACTCAAGCTATTTTTCACTATCCAGCAATAGCCGGAAACCAGTTCAATGGTCTAGTTCCACCTATGCGTATATTTGCACAGATGCTGTTCAACTCATGGTGACTGCAAGAAATCCTAATTTGCATGTCAGTGCAGTTGCATGGGGGCAAATACATGCGTAGTTGGAACAAGACCATCAAACCGTTTTATAGGCCGTGTTGACGACGACGACCACCACCAACAACAACATTAACATTAACGCCGTCTGCGTACATTTCCTAACCCAAGGAACTCAAACTATTTTTTCACCACCCAGCAATAGCCAGAAAACAATTCTATAATCTAGTTCCACCTATGCGTATATTTGCACAGATGCTGTTCAACTCATAGTGACTCCAAGAAATCCTAATTTGCTTGTCTGTGCAGTTGCATGGGGGCAAACACATGCGTAGGTGGAACAAGACCATCACACCGTTTTATAGGCTGTGTTGACCACCACCACCAAAAACATTAACACCGTCTGTATGCATTTCCTAATGGAAGGAACTCAAGCTATTTTTCACCATCCGGCATTAACCAGAAAACAATTTGTTGGTCTTGTTCCACCTATGCATATATTTGCACACATACTGTTCAACTCATGGTGACTCCAAACACCGTAATTTGCATGATTTGGGGGCAAATATAAGCGTAGGTGGAACAAAAAAATCAAATAATTTTCTTGGCCGTCTGCATGCATATCCTAATCCAAGGAGCTCAAGCTATTTTTTTTTTTACCACCCAGCAATAGCCAGAAAACAATTTGATGGTCTAGTTCCACCTATGAGTATATTTGCACAGATGCTGTTCTACTCATGGTGACTCCAAGAAATCCTAATTTGCATGTCTGTGCAGTTGCATGGTGGCAAATACATGCGTAGTTGGAACAAGACCATCAAACCGTTTTATAAGCCGTGTTGATGATGACCACCACCACCAACACCAACACCAACACCAACAACAAAAACATTAACGCCGTCTGCGTACATTTCCTAATCCAAGGAACTCAAGCTATTTTTTCACCACCCAGCAATAGCCAGAAAACAATTTGATAGTCTAGTTCCACCTATGAGTATATTTGGACAGATGCTGTTCTACTCATGGTGACTCCAAGAAACCCTAATTTGCTTGTCTGTGCAGTTGCATGGGGGCAAACACATGCGTAGGTGGAACAAGACCATCATACCGTTTTATAGGCCATGTTGACCACCACCACTAACATTAACACCGTCTGCGTGCATTATCCAAGGAACTCACGCTATTTCTCACCACCCAGCAATAGCCAGAAAACAATTCTATCGTCTAGTTCCACCTATGCGTATATTTGCACAGATGCTGTTCAACTCATGGTGACTCCAAAAAATCCTAATTTGCATGTCTGTGCAGTTGCATGGGGGAAAATACATGCGTAGTTGGCACAAGACCATCAAACCGTTTTATAGGCCGTGTTGACCAACACCACCATTAACATTAACGCCGTCTGCGTACATTTCCTAATCCAAGGAACTCAAGCTATTTTTCACTATCCAGCAATAGCCGGAAAACAGTTCAATGGTCTAGTTCCACCTATGCGTATATTTGCACAGATGCTGTTCAACTCATGGTGACTGCAAGAAATCCTAATTTGCATGATTTGGGGGCAAATATAAGCATAGGTGGAACAAGAAAATCAAATAATTTTCTTGGCCGTCTGCATGCATATCCTAATCCAAGGAGCTCAAGCTATTTTTTTTTTACCACCCAGCAATAGCCAGAAAACAATTTCACGGTCTAGTTCCACCTATGAGTATATTTGCACAGATGCTGTTCTACTCATGGTGACTCCAAGAAATCCTAATTTGCATGTCTGTGCAGTTGCATGGGGGAAAATACATGCGTAGTTGGAACAAGACCATCAAACCGTTTTATAAGCCGTGTTGATGACCACCACCAACAACAACAAAAACATTAACGCCGTCTGCGTACATTTCCTAATCCAAGGAACTCAAGCTATTTATTCACCACCCAGCAATAGCCAGAAAACAATTTGATAGTCTAGTTCCACTTATGCGTATATTTGCACAGATGCTGTTCAACTCATGGTGACTCCAAGAAATCCTAATTTGCATGTCTGTGCAGTTGCATGGGGGAAAATACATGCGTAGTTGGAACAAGACCATCAAACCGTTTTATAGGCCGTGTTGACCAGCACCACCATTAACATTAACGCCGTCTGCGTACATTTCCTAATCCAAGGAACTCAAGCTATTTTTCACTATCCAGCAATAGCCGGAAAACAGTTCAATGGTCTAGTTCCACCTATGCGTATATTTGCACAGATGCTGTTCAACTCATGGTGACTGCAAGAAATCCTAATTTGCATGTCAGTGCAGTTGCATGGGGGCAAATACATGCGTAGTTGGAACAAGACCATCAAACCGTTTTATAGGCCGTGTTGACGACGACGACGACGACGACCACCAACAACAACATTAACATTAACATTAACGCCGTCTGCGTACATTTCCTAATCCAAGGAACTCAAACTATTTTTTCACCACCCAGCAATAGCCAGCAAACAATTTGATGGTCTAGTTCCACCTATGCGTATATTTGTACAGATGCTTTTCTACTCATGGTGACTCCAAGAAACCCAAATATGCCTGTCTGTGCAGTTGCATAGGGGCAAACACATGCGTAGGTGGAACAAGACCATCACAGCGTTTTATAGGCCGTGTTGACCACCACCACCAAAAACATTAACACCGTCTGTATGCATTTCCTAATGGAAGGAACTCAAGCTATTTTTCACCATCCGGCATTAACCAAAAAACAATTTGTTGGTCTTGTTCCACCTATGCATATATTTTCACACATACTGTTCAACTCATGGTGACTCCAAACACCCTAATTTGCATGATTTGGGGGCAAATATAAGCATAGGTGGAACAAGAAAATCAAATAATTTTCTTGGCCGTCTGCATGCATATCCTAATCCAAGGAGCTCAAGCTATTATTTTTTTTTACCACCCAGCAATAGCCAGAAAACAATTTGATGGTCTAGTTCCACCTATGAGTATATTTGCACAGATGCTGTTCTACTCATGGTGACTCCAAGAAATCCTAATTTGCATGTCAGTGCAGTTGCATGGGGGCAAATACATGTGTCGTTGGAACAAGACCATCAAACCGTTTTACAGGCCGTGTTGACCACCAACAACAACAAAAACATTAACATTAACGCCGTCTGCGTACATTTCCTAATCCAAGGAACTCAAGCTATTTTTTCACCACCCAGCAATAGCCAGAAAACAATTCTATAGTCTAGTTCCACCTATGCGTATATTTGCACAGATGCTGTTCAACTCATGGTGACTCCAAGAAATCCTAATTTGCTTGTCTATGCAGTTGCATGGGGGCAAACACATGCGTAGGTGGAACAAGACCATCACACCGTTTTATAGGCCGTGTTGACCACCACCACCAAAAACATTAACACCGTCTGTATGCATTTCCTAATGGAAGGAACTCAAGCTATTTTTCACCATCCGGCATTAACCAGAAAACAATTTGTTGGTCTTGTTCCACCTATGCATATATTTGCACACATACTGTTCAACTCATGGTGACTCCAAACACCCTAATTTGCATGATTTGGGGGCAAATATAAGCGTAGGTGGAACAAAAAAATCAAATAATTTTCTTGGCCATCTGCATGCATATCCTAATCCAAGGAGCTCAAGCTATTTTTTTTTTTACCACCCAGCAATAGCCAGAAAACAATTTGATGGTCTAGTTCCACCTATGAGTATATTTGCACAGATGCTGTTCTACTCATGGTGACTCCAAGAAATCCTAATTTGCATGTCTGTGCAGTTGCATGGGGGCAAATACATGCGTAGTTGGAACAAGACCATCAAACCGTTTTATAAGCCGTGTTGATGATGATGACCACCACCACCACCACCACCAACACCAACAACAAAAACATTAACGCCGTCTGCGTACATTTCCTAATCCAAGGAACTCAAGCTATTTTTTCACCACCCAGCAATAGCCAGAAAACAATTTGATAGTCTAGTTCCACCTATGCGTATATTTGGACAGATGCTGTTCTACTCATGGTGACTCCAAGAAACCCTAATTTGCTTGTCTGTGCAGTTGCATGGGGGCAAACACATGCGTAGGTGGAACAAGACCATCATACCGTTTTATAGGCCATGTTGACCACCACCACTAACATTAACATTAAGATCCGTCTGCGTGCATTATCCAAGGAACTCACGCTATTTCTCACCACCCAGCAATAGCCAGAAAACAATTCTATAGTCTAGTTCCACCTATGAGTATATTTGCACAGATGCTGTTCTACTCATGGTGACTCCAAGAAATCCTAATTTGCATGTCTGTGCAGTTGCATGGGGGCAAATACATGCGTAGTTGGAACAAGACCATCAAACCGTTTTATAAGCCGTGTTGATGATGATGATGATGATGATGACCACCACCAACACCAACACCAACACCAACACCAACAACAAAAACATTAACGCCGTCTGCGTACATTTCCTAATCTAAGGAACTCAAGCTATTTTTTCACCACCCAGCAATAGCCAGAAAACAATTTGATAGTCTAGTTCCACCTATGCGTATATTTGGACAGATGCTGTTCTACTCATGGTGACTCCAAGAAACCCTAATTTGCTTGTCTGTGCAGTTGCATGGGGGCAAATACATGCGTAGGTGGAACAAGACCATCATACCGTTTTATAGGCCATGTTGACCACCACCACTAACATTAACATTAATATTAAGATCCGTCTGCGTGCATTATCCAAGGAACTCACGCTATTTCTCACCACCCAGCAATAGCCAGAAAACAATTCTATAGTCTAGTTCCACCTATGAGTATATTTGCACAGATGCTGTTCTACTCATGGTGACTCCAAGAAATCCTAATTTGCATGTCTGTGCAGTTGCATGGGGGCAAATACATGCGTAGTTGGAACAAGACCATCAAACCGTGTTATAAGCCGTGTTGATGATGATGATCACCACCACCAACAACAAAAACATTAACGCCGTCTGCGTACATTTCCTAATCCAAGGAACTCAAGCTATTTTTTCACACACCAGCAATAGCCAGAAAACGATTTGATAGTCTAGTTCCACCTATGCGTATATTTGGACAGATGTGTTCAACTCATGGTGACTCCAAGAAACCCTAATTTGCTTGTCTGTGCAGTTTGCATGGGGGCAAACACATGCGTAGGTGGAACAAGACCATCATACCGTTTTTATAGGCCATGTTGACCACCACCACTAACATTAACATTAACACCGTCTGCGAGTGCATTATCCAAGGAACTCACTTTTTCTCACCACCCAGCAATAGCCAGAAAACAATTCTATAGTCTAGTTCCACCTATGCGTATATTTGCACAGATGCTGTTCTACTCATGGTGACTCCAAGAAATCCTAATTTGCATGTCTGTGCAGTTGCATGGGGGAAAATACATGCGTAGTTGGAACAAGACCATCAAACCGTTTTATAGGCCGTGTTTGACCAGCACCACCATTAACATTAACGCCGTCTGCGTACATTTCCTAATCCAAGGAACTCAAGCTATTTTTCACTATCCAGCAATAGCCGGAAAACAGTTCAATGGTCTAGTTCCACCTATGCGTATATTTGCACAGATGCTGTTCAACTCATGGTGACTCCAAGAAATCCTAATTTGCATGTCTGTGCAGTTGCATGGGGGAAAATACATGCGTAGTTGGAACAAGACCATCAAACCGTTTTATAGGCCGTGTTGACCAGCACCACCATTAACATTAACGCTGTCTGCGTACATTTCCTAATCCAAGGAACTCAAGCTATTTTTCACTATCCAGCAATAGCCGGAAAACAGTTCAATGGTATAGTTCCACCTATGCGTATATTTGCACAGATGCTGTTCAACTCATGGTGACTGCAAGAAATCCTAATTTGCATGTCAGTGCAGTTGCATGGGGGCAAATACATGCGTAGTTGGAACAAGACCATCAAACCGTTTTATAGGCCGTGTTGACGACGACGACGACAACGACGACCACCAACAACAACAACATTAACATTAACGCCGTCTGCGTACATTTCCTAATCCAAGGAACTCAAACTATTTTTTTCACCACCCAGCAATAGCCAGCAAACAATTTGATGGTCTAGTTCCACCTATGCGTATATTTGTACAGATGCTGTTCTTCTCATAGTGACTCCAAGAAATCCTAATTTGCTTGTCTGTGCAGTTGCATGGGGGCAAACACATGCGTAGGTGGAACAAGACCATCACAGCGTTTTATAGGCCGTGTTGACCACCACCACCAAAAACATTAACACCGTCTGTATGCATTTCCTAATGGAAGGAACTCAAGCTATTTTTCACCATCCGGCATTAACCAAAAAACAATTAGTTGGTCTTGTTCCACCTATGCATATATTTGCACACATACTGTTCAACTCATGGTGACTCCAAACACCCTAATTTGCATGATTTGGGGGCAAATATAAGCATAGGTGGAACAAGAAAATCAAATAATTTTCTTGGCCGACTGCATGCATATCCTAATCCAAGGAGCTCAAGCTATTTTTTTTTTTTACCACCCAGCAATAGCCAGAAAACAATTTGATGGTCTAGTTCCACCTATGAGTATATTTGCACAGATGCTGTTCTACTCATGGTGACTCCAAGAAATCCTAATTTACATGTCAGTGCAGTTGCATGGGGGCAAATACATGCGTAGTTGGAACAAGACCATCAAACCGTTTTATAGGCCGTGTTGGCCACCGCCACCACCACCACCACCAACAACAACAAAAACATTAATATTAACGCCGTCTGCGTACATTTCCTAATCCAAGGAACTCAAGCTATTTTTTCACCACCCAGCAATAGCCAGAAAACAATTCTATAGTCTAGTTCCACCTATGCGTATATTTGCACAGATGCTGTTCAACTCATGGTGACTCCAAGAAATCCTAATTTGCTTGTACACATGCGTAGGTGGAACAAGACCATCACACCGTTTTATAGGCCGTGTTGACCACCACCACCACCACCATTAACATTAACACCGTCTGTATGCATTTCCTAATGGAAGGAACTCAAGCTATTTTTCACCATCCGGCATTAACCAGAAAACAATTTGTTGGTCTTGTTCCACCTATGCATATATTTGCACACATACTGTTCAACTCATGGTGACTCCAAACACCCTAATTTGCATGATTTGGGGGCAAATATAAGCATAGGTGGAACAAGAAAATCAAATAATTTTCTTGGCCGTCTGCATGCATATCCTAATCCAAGGAGCTCAAGCTATTTTTTTTTTTACCACCCAGCAATAGCCAGAAAACAATTTGATGGTCTAGTTCCACCTATGAGTATATTTGCACAGATGCTGTTCTACTCATGGTGACTCCAAGAAATCCTAATTTGCATGTCTGTGCAGTTGCATGGGGGCAAATACATGCGTAGTTGGAACAAGACCATCAAACCGTTTTATAAGCCGTGTTGATGACGACCACCAACAACAAAAACATTAACGCCGTCTGCGTACATTTCCTAATCCAAGGAACTCAAGCTATTTTTTCACCACCCAGCAATAGCCAGAAAACAATTTGATAGTCTAGTTCCACCTATGCGTATATTTGGACAGATGCTGTTCTACTCATGGTGACTCCAAGAAACCCTAATTTGCTTGTCTGTGCAGTTGCATGGGGGCAAACACATGCGTAGGTGGAACAAGACCATCAAACCGTTTTATAGGCCGTGTTGACGACGACGACCACCACCACCACCACCACCACCACCACCACCAACAACAACAACATTAACATTAACGCCGTCTGCGTACATTTCCTAATCCAAGGAACTCAAGCTATTTTTTCACCACCCAGCAATAGCCAGCAAACAATTTGATGGTCTAGTTCCACCTATGCGTATATTTGTACAGATGCTTTTCTACTCATGGTGACTCCAAGAAACCCAAATTTGCTTGTCTGTGCAGTTGCATGGGGGCAAACACATGCGTAGGTGGAACAAGACCATCACAGCGTTTTATAGGCCGTGTTGACCACCACCACCACCATTAACATCGTCTGTATGCATTTCCTAATGGAAGGAACTCAAGCTATTTTTCACCATCCGGCATTAACCAGAAAACAATTTGTTGGTCTTGTTCCACCTATGCATATATTTGCACACATACTGGTCAACTCATGGTGACTCCAAACACCCTAATTTGCATGATTTGGGGGCAAATATAAGCGTAGGTGGAACAAGAAAATCAAATAATTTTCTTGGCCGTCTGCATGCATATCCTAATCCAAGGAGCTCAAGCTATTTTTTTTTTTACCACCCAGCAATAGCCAGAAAACAATTTGATGGTCTAGTTCCACCTATGAGTATATTTGCACAGATGCTGTTCTACTCATGGTGACTCCAAGAAATCCTAATTTGCATGTCTGTGCAGTTGCATGGGGGCAAATACATGCGTAGTTGGAACAAGACCATCAAACCGTTTTATAAGACGTGTTGATGATGACCACCACCACCAACACCAACAACAACAACATTAACGCCGTCTGCGTACATTTCCTAATCCAAGGAACTCAAGCTATTTTTTCACCACCCAGCAATAGCCAGAAAACAATTTGATAGTCTAGTTCCACCTATGCGTATATTTGGACAGATGCTGTTCTACTCATGGTGACTCCAAGAAACCCAAATTTGCTTGTCTGTGCAGTTGCATGGGGGCAAACACATGCGTAGGTGGAACAAGACCATCACAGCGTTTTATAGGCCGTGTTGACCACCACCACCAAAAACATTAACACCGTCTGTATGCATTTCCTAATGGAAGGAACTCAAGCTATTTTTTCACCATCCGGCATTAACCAAAAAACAATTTGTTGGTCTTGTTCCACCTATGCATATATTTGTACACATACTGTTCAATTCATGGTGACTCCAAACACCCTAATTTGCATGATTTGGGGGCAGATATAAGCATAGGTGGAACAAGAAAATCAAATAATTTTCTTGGCCGTCTGCATGCATATCCTAATCCAAGGAGCTCAAGCTATTTATTTATTTTACCACCCAGCAATAGCCAGAAAACAATTTGATGGTCTAGTTCCACCTATGAGTATATTTGCACAGATGCTGTTCTACTCATGGTGACTCCAAGAAATCCTAATTTGCATGTCTGTGCAGTTGCATGGGGGAAAATACATAAGTAGTTGGAACAAAACCATCAAACCGTTTTATAAGCCGTGTTGATGACCACCAACAACAACAAAAACATTAACGCCGTCTGCGTACATTTCCTAATCCAAGGAACTCAAGCTATTTTTTCACCACCCAGCAATAGCCAGAAAACAATTTGATAGTCTAGCTCCACCTATGCGTATATTTGCACAGATGCTGTTCAACTCATGGTGACTCCAAGAAATCCTAATTTGCATGTCTGTGCAGTTGCATGGGGGAAAATACATGCATAGTTGGAACAAGACCATCAAACAGTTTTATAGGCCGTGTTGACCAGCACCACCATTAACATTAACGCCGTCTGCGTACATTTCCTAATCCAAGGAACTCAAGCTATTTTTTCACTATCCAGCAATAGCCGGGAAACATGTTCAATGGTTCTAGTTCCACCTATGCGTATATTTGCACAGATGCTGTTCAACTCATGGTGACTGCAAGAAATCCTAATTTGCATGTCAGTGCAGTTGCATGGGGGCAAATACATGCGTAGTTGGAACAAGACCATCAAACCGTTTTATAGGCCGTGTTGACGACGACAACAACCACCAACAACAACATTAACATTAACGCCATCTACGTACATTTCCTAATCCAAGGAACTCAAACTATTTTTTCACCACCCAGCAATAGCCAGCAAACAATTTGATGGTCTAGTTCCACCTATGCGTATATTTGTACAGATGCTTTTCTACTCATGGTGACTCCAAGAAACCCAAATTTGCTTGTCTGTGCAGTTGCATGGGGGCAAACACATGCGTAGGTGGAACAAGACCATCACAGCGTTTTATAGGCCGTGTTGACCACCACCACCACCATCAAAAACATTAACACCGTCTGTATGCATTTCCTAATGGAAGGAACTCAAGCTATTTTTCACCATCCGGCATTAACCAAAAAACAATTTGTTGGTCTTGTTCCACCTATGCATATATTTGCACACATACTGTTCAACTCATGGTGACTCCAAACACCCTAATTTGCATGATTTGGGGGCAAATATAAGCATAGGTGGAACAAGAAAATCAAATAATTTTCTTGGCCGTCTGCATGCATATCCTATCCAAGGAGCTCAAGCTATTTATTTATTTTACCACCCAGCAATAGCCAGAAAACAATTTGATGGTCTAGTTCCACCTATGAGTATATTTGCACAGATGCTGTTCTACTCATGGTGACTCCAGAAGAAATCCTAATTGCATGTCTGTGCAGTTGCATGGGGGAAAATACATAAGTAGTTGGAACAAAACCATCAAACCGTTTTATAAGCCGTGTTGATGACCACCAACAACAACAAAAACATTAACGCCGGTCTGCGTACATTTCCTAATCCAAGGAAACTCAAGCTAATTTTTTTCACCACCCAGCAAATAGCCAGAAAAACAATTTGATAGTCTAGCTCCACCTATGCGTATATTTGCACAGATGCTGTTCAACTCATGGTGACTCCAAGAAATCCTAATTTGCATGTCTGTGCAGTTGCATGGGGGAAAATACATGCATAGTTGGAACAAGACCATCAAACAGTTTTATAGGCCGTGTTGACCAGCACCACCATTAACATTAACGCCGTCTGCGTACATTTCCTAATCCAAGGAACTCAAGCTATTTTTCACTATCCAGCAATAGCCGGAAAACAGTTCAATGGTCTAGTTCCACCTATGCGTATATTTGCACAGATGCTGTTCAACTCATGGTGACTGCAAGAAATCCTAATTTGCATGTCAGTGCAGTGCATGGGGGCAAATACATGCGTAGTTGGAACCAAGACCATCAAACCGTTTTTATAGGCCGTGTTGACGACGACAACAACCACCAACAACAACATTAACATTAACGCCATCTACGTACATTTCCTAATCCAAGGAACTCAAACTATTTTTTCACCACCCAGCAATAGCCAGCAAACAATTTGATGGTCTAGTTCCACCTATGCGTATATTTGTACAGATGCTTTTCTACTCATGGTGACTCCAAGAAACCCAAATTTGCTTGTCTGTGCAGTTGCATGGGGGCAAACACATGCGTAGGTGGAACAAGACCATCACAGCGTTTTATAGGCCGTGTTGACCACCACCACCACCATCAAAAACATTAACACCGTCTGTATGCATTTCCTAATGGAAGGAACTCAAGCTATTTTTCACCATCCGGCATTAACCAAAAAACAATTTGTTGGTCTTGTTCCACCTATGCATATATTTGCACACATACTGTTCAACTCATGGTGACTCCAAACACCCTAATTTGCATGATTTGGGGGCAAATTTATAAGCATAGGTGGAACAAGAAAATCAAATTAATTTTCTTGGCCGACTGCATGCATATCCTAATCCAAGGAGCTCAAGCTATTTTTTTTTTTTACCACCCCCAGCACAATAGCCAGAAAAACAATTTGATGGTCTAGTTCCACCTATGAGTATATTTGCACAGATGCTGTTCTACTCATGGTGACTCCAAGAAATCCTAATTTACATGTCAGTGCAGTTGCATGGGGGCAATTACATGCGTAGTTGGAAAACAAGACCATCAAACCGGTTTATAGGCCGTGTTGACCACCACCACCACCAACAACACAAAAACATTAACATTAACGCCGTCTGCGTACATTTCCTAATCCAAGGAACTCAAGCTATTTTTTCACCACCCAGCAATAGCCAGAAAACATTCTATAGTCTAGTTCCACCTATGCGTATATTTGACAGATGCTGTTCAACTCATGGTGACTCCAAGAAATCCTAATTTGCTTGTCTGTGCAGTTGCATGGGGGCAAAACACATGCGTAGGTGGAACAAGACCATCACACCGTTTTTATAGGCCGTGTTGCCACCACCACCAAAAACATTAACACCGTTTCTGTTGCTTTTCCTAATGGAAGGAACTCAAAGCTATTTTTCACCATCCGGCATTAACCAAAAAACAATTTGTTGGTCTTGTTCCACCTATGCATATATTTGCACACATACTGTTCAAATCATGGATGACTCCAAACACCTAATTTGCATGATTTGGGGGATTAATAAGCATAGGTGGAACAAAAAAATCAAATAATTTTCTTGGCCGTCTGCATGCATATCCTATCCAAGGAGCTCAAGCTAATTAGTTTTTTACCACCCAGCAATAGCCAGAAAACAATTTGATGGTCTAGTTCCACCTATGAGTATATTTGCACAGATTGCTGTTCTACTCATGGTGACTCCAAGAAAATCCTAATTTGCATGTCTGTGCGTTGCATGGGGGCAAATACATGCGTAGTTGGAACAAGACCATCAAACGTTTTATAAGAGTGTGTTGATGATGACCACACCCCACACCACCAACACAAAAACATTTAACGCCGTCTGCGTACATTTCCTAATCCAAGGAACTCAAGCTATTTTTTCACCACACCCAGCAATAGCCAGAAAACAATTTGATAGTCTAGTTCCACCTATGCGTATATTTGGACAGATGCTGTTTAACTCATGGTGACTCCAAGAAACCCTAATTTGCTTGTCTGTGCAGTTGCATGGGGGCAAACACATGCGTAGGTGGAACAAGACCATCATACCGTTTTATAGGCCATGTTGACAACACACTAACATTAACACCGTCTGCTGTGCATTATCCAAGGAACTCACGCTATAATTTCTCACCACCCAGCAATAGCAGAAAACAATTTATAGTCTGTTCCTCTAATGCGTTATTTTGCACAGATTGCTGTTCAACTCATGGTGACTGCAAGAAATCTAATTTGCATGTCAGTGCAGTTGCATGTGGGCAAATACATGCGTAGTTGGAACAAGACCATCAAAACGTTTTTTATAGGCCGTGTTGACGATGACGACGACCACCACAACACCACAACATCAAACATTAATGCCTCTGCGTACATGTCCTAATCCAAGGAACTCAAGCTATTTTTTTCACCACCCAGCAATAGCCAGCAAACAATTTGATGGTCTAGTTCCACCTATGCGTATTTTTGTACAGATGCTTTTCTACTCATGGTGACTCAAGAAAACCCAAATTTGCTGTGTCTGTGCAGTTGCATGGGGGCAAACACATGCGTAGGTGGAACAAGACCATCACAGCGTTTTATAGGCCGTGTTGACCACACCACCAAAAACATTTATAACACCGTCTGTATGCATTTCCTAATGGAAGGAACTCAAGCTATTTTTCACCATCCGGCATTAACAAAAAAACAATTTGTTGGTCTGTTCCATCCTATGCATAAATTTGTACACATACTGTTCACTCATGGTGACTCCAAACACCTAATTTGCATGTTTGGGGCATAATCTCAGTATGTTTGGAGCTGAATACCCCTATTCGATTTCGCGATATATCACGAATATATAGTAGAATATTCGAGAAATATTCGCTAAAATCGAATATTCGTGATATTTTAGCGAATAAACATTTATTGCGATTTTTCGCTAATTCGATTGCGTTTGGGGTTGCGATTTCATGTTGCGATTGATATTGCGGTTATTGCGATTCTCGTTCGGCAGATGCGCAATCGCGAGAACAACACGCGACCAACACGCGACATTTCCTGGATCCGTGCCAGTTACCTGACAGCTCTTTATCGCAATTTTGTGCCTAATCCTTGGGAGTGAATATGGTGGGAAGCAATTTTAACACCCAGTGAGGAAAATATGATGATTAATGTAAGTATTTTCACCACTGTTTTTTCCTTAGCTTTAACTGCATTTTAGACTAGTTTTAAAAGTTAGTATAATAAGTTCAGATATTAGTATTTCCCAACATTGTGTCTTCTGCTGTTGCAAAACTACATCTACCAGCATGCCTGCACAGCTGAAGAAACCCTGGTTGGTAAATGTGTATTTATGCACTTTCCTTGCTATTTAGCATAATTAATTTAACAGGTTGTGGACATAGTATGTATGCGAACGTCCTGACTTCAGGGTCCTTAAGGCCCAAGGACGTTCGAATACATATTGCCCTTTAGATGTTGCAGAACTACAACTTCCAGCATGCCTGGGCATTAGGGTTGCCACGTTTTCGTCAAGCCAAACCCGAACACTTTAGCGACGCACCGTCAATTTTTTTGTAGCTTATCCTCGGCAGGTTACCAACCGTGCGTTCTGAGGATAAGACTGACAGGCGTCTCAGCAATCAGTAACCTGATTGGGCTGAAGCGTCATCGAGGGCAGGACGAGGGACATCGAGGGACATAGAAGCCAGAAAGGTAAGTGCCAGGGGGGTACTGGGCACAGTGTCGACAATGGGGGGCACAGTGGCTGCATTTGATGGCATAGTGTTGAAAATTGATGGCATGGCACAGTGGCTGTGTTTTGATGGCACGGTGGCTGCGTTTTGATGGCATGGCACAGTGGCTGCGTTTTGATGGCACGGTGCTGTGTTTTGATGGCAACGGTGGCTGCGTTTTTGATGGCATGGCACAGTGGCTGCATTTTGATGGCATGGTTGCTTGCGTTGTGATGGCATGGTGGCTGCGTTTTGATGGCATGGCACAGTGGCTGCGTTTTGATGGCATGGTTGCTGCGCGTTGTGATGGCATGGTGGCTGCGTTTTGATGGCATGGCACAGTGGCTGCATTTTGATGGCATGGTTTGCTGCGTTGTGATGGCATGGTGGCTGCGTTTTGATGACATGGCACAGTTGGCTGCGTTTTGATGGCAATGGTTGCTGCGTTGTGATGGCATGGTTGCTGCGTTTTGATGACATGGCACAGTGGCTGCGTTTGATGGCATGGTTGCTGCGTTGTGATGGCATGGTGGCTGCGTTTTGATGGCATGGCACAGTGGCTGCATTTTGATGGCATGGTTGCTGCGTTGTGATGGCATGGTGGCGCGTTTTGATGGCATGGCACAGTGGTTGCGTTTGATGGCACAGTGACTGCGTTAGATGGGATGGCACAGTGGCTGAATTTTTATGGCATGGTGGCTGCGTTTTGATAGCATGGTGGCTGCGTTTTATGGAATGGCACAGTGGTTGCATTTTGATGCACGGCTGCTGAGTTTTGATGGCATGGCACAGTGGCTGCGTTGTGATGGCATGGTAGCTGCGTTTTGATGGCATAGCACAGTGGTTGCGTTTGATGGCACAGTGACTGCGTTTGATGGGATGGCACAGTGGCTGAATTTTTATGGCATGGTGGCTGCCGCGTTTTTATGGGATGGCACAGTGGTTGCGTTTTGATGGCACGGTTGCTGAGTTTTGATGGCATGGCACAGTGGCTGCGTTTTGATGGCACGGTGGCTGCGGTTTCATGGCATGGCACCAGCCGCCACTGGCAGCATGCGTAGGACCAGACCTCCTCCAGGGCCCCCCTTTATATCAGCATGCATCGACCTCCCCCAGGGCCCCCCTTTTATTAAGCATACAACTCGACCTCCCCATTTTTTAAATGTGCCCGGTTTCAGATGGCTTCAAATTCGTGCACATGTGTCCAAACCCGGACTGTCCGGGTGAAAACCGACAGGTGGCAACCCTAATGGGCATGCTGGCACTTCTAGTTTTGCAAGTTCTGCAGGCCCACATTTTTCAGACCCCACTATACACCGGTCTCTAAACTGTCCTACACCCCTCTATTGGGCACCCTAGATGCAGCAAAAGTAAAAATTCTTTCCATGCACTGACAGACCATGGCTGATGGTAGTAGTTAGTTTTGCAACAGCTGGAGGTGGACTGGTCCTGAAACCCTGAGTTAGGTAACAAACGCGCAGTGTTTTGCAACCATTCTGCTCCAGCTGTTGCAAAAGTATAACTCCCTGCATGCAATGGCTGCAATACCCCCCCCCCCTCCTCTTCCCCCAATGTGACTGTACAGGGTACATTCACATGGGCTGGGACTTACAGTGTGGTTCTAGCTGAAGCAAATTTGGCGCTGCAGCTCAACCCTCAGCGAGGAAAATCTACTGTGAACCCCACGCCCTTTGACTGTACCTTACAAACACGGACAACCACACTAAATATAAATTACAAAAACAAAACAATACTCGTACCCCTACATAGCCACCCTCCACAACAAAAAAAAAAACATCTGGTACGGGCACTGTTTACTAAACGGAGCCTACAGCTGTTGCAAAACAACTCCCAGTATTACCGGACAGCCATTAACTGTCATTGATTAATAAGGCGAGAATGCTTCCAATTGTTGAATACGATAGATTTACGTCATATATCCATAAGGGTTTAAACAAAAAGTATTGTAATATACTTTGTTCTTCATCTTGCAGAGGTTCCTGCAAAAGGGCTATGATGAGGAGCGGACGCATGCAGAAAAAAATAAAATGATCAGCTCCATAATTCAGGAGTTTCACGAGCAATTATGGCAGCACACATGACCGCTTAGACCGTATTAAAAAATGGTCCGACCTGAAGAGGCGCCCACATGGACCAGGTAAAGCGTATAAGGGAGGAATATCATCCAGGTAAGTTATTGGTGACAGTTATGTATTTTTTTTTCTAAAGTGTATTTTGTGCATGTACTCGAGAGAGGAGCCGGACTGCAGGAGTTGGGAGTAGGCAGGCCTCCCCCAGAGGCAATCTGCCACCTTTCTCCTTGCCCCGGGTGGCTTTGAACCTCAACGGGGCAGAGGGACTCCCTATAAGGGAGTGAGAGTATTTGCGCCCGCTCAACCAGCCCCGTTAGTCCTTCGCCTCTCTTTTTAGAGACCGCGTGGTCAGAGTGCGATGTGCGTGCATGTTAAACCAATTTCGAGTGCGGTGTGTAAGTGTGGTGGTTTTGTGGGAGGGGGGTGGGCGTACTAAGCGGCAGGCTTACCTCGCAAAGCACTCCCACCGGGTGCCGGGCTGAGACCACCAAACTCAATTCACATGTAGCGAGAGCGGGATCCGAACCCCTAGCTGCAGAGGTGAATGGCCTTGTCAGCGCAGTGCCAATCGCATTGAGCCACCGCAGCTCCTTTGGTGACAGTTATGTAAGGGTCATATGTAATTAATGTAAGGGCAGATGTTGTTAACCCAGACGCCATGTTGTGGTAACATATATCACCACCACCAGCCAAGGTATTTATAGTACTGTTGAAAAAAGACATGGGACAGCAGACAGGAACGCAGAAGTTTATGTGGGAACATACTTTTCCATTGCTTTGCATGGGACTTTAAACAAAAACCCCAAACCCTCACAAATGGGGGTAGTTAAGGATAAATTAACGATTCTATACTTTAAGTGGACGTAACAGTAACATAAGACCAAGTGTTATCGAAATATCTACAGCTGTTATGAAGTAACATGTATTTTCCATAGAGTAGAATGGGACTTTAAAGAAAACCCTGACCATGGCAAATGGGGGTGGCTAAGGGTTAAAGCACCTATCCTATGTTTGTGGCTGACATATAAGTAACCTGTGTGCCAAGTTTCATGTAAATATCTTTAGCCATTGGGACGCGATGCTGGTACATACATACATACTGTACATACACACACACACACACACACACGTTGAGTTTTATATATATAGATTCCCACTAAATTCCTGTGTTAGGCGTGGGCTTGTCATAGTAATCCCGTGTGATCCATCAGGCCCTTTTTTTAACATGAGATCGTCTGAACAAAACAAAGGAGACAAAAACAGTTTATTTTACCATGGTGGGCAGCCCAGCCTCACACTCAGTCCCCTGTAGTGCCCGCAAGACCCTTTAATATAACATTGTCCCATTGGTTAACTGTCTATATAAAATGTATTTGTATTTATATACAATACAGCAGAGTTCACAGAATTTGCATATGTTATTATAAAACATTTTCACATATAAGGACATTGTGTTATTATAGATGTTGCTCTACCATCTGTGCGCCATAAACGCAAAAGGCGACAGCCGCGGAGGAGGATGTAGAGGAGGAGGAGCAAGGAGGAGGATGCAGAGGAGGAGAGTAATGAGGAGCATCCAGGGCCTCCTCCAACTCGTCAGCCACAGCTCTTGTGGAGGAGGAAGATGAGAGCTGCAACCCGCCCCCCCCCCCAAACTTCTGGTGGTGTAGGAGAAGAGGAGGCAGGAGGATGACACTCTTCCTGTGACCTACGGTCAGAGGGTAAATATGTGCACAAAGATTAATAACATTTCAAAAACTAGAAATGGTAATATTTCTAAGGAATTGTGTGACGTGTTCTTGCCTTCACCAATACTCCAGACGGGAGACGGTGCCCCTGAAGATGTAGAATGTAAATGTGATGCAACAATGTGTCTATCCATTGATCCATTAAAAAACTGCTCCATCAAAACCTATCCCATCAAAACTGCACAATCCTATTAGCCCCCTCAAAAAATGTTTGCAATGGACTGGTTGCTATGGACTGGCGTGTTTTGCAATCAAATGTCTGTATCCTGAAAACCAATTTGACCGATCACTTAGCTGTCGACACGTGCAGTAGCAGCAGGACAGCTGAACTTTTGATATAAGATTTTGTGTAGGTCGGCCTGAAAATGAGGGAGTGGTCGTAGTTTTGAAAATCTTGTAATGATTTTTCAGTTTTAAAATCTCACACTCTAAGCTTCACCATTCATTTCTATGTGAAAATTTTGCCATAATAACAACGATATTTCGCAAACGATTTGGCGAAACGTTCCACAAAGTAATGGTCGACTATTCGGGAACAATTCTGCTCATTTTGATATATGACTCGTCTATGTAGCGTAAAAAACTGTGGGGAGGAGTTAGGGTGGTAAATTTGGCGATAAGAATAATAATAATAATATATATGTGAGAGAATATAAGTGATCTTGCTATGCAAGACCACCTAATAAGATGTAGAAAAAAAGGAAGGACAGCATTTAAAGCTTACCCGTCAGATTTCACAACAATAATTGGTATTTATGATACAAAGTATATGTGCTAGACACATAACAATTGTATAGACATGATAATGATTGTTTAATAAGCAACATAAATATTATAGATTGATTTGGTAACGCTCTTTGAAATCCAAATGTTTTTTTCTTTTATCCTAACAGTTTTAAAAAAGATGGTTGACAGAAAAAACCGAACTTGAAAAAATTGCAGCCAAAATACAAGCAAACGAACGTAAGATGAATTTTTTAATTTCTCAAAATGAGCAGCTGTTACAACGCCAGGGAGAATTTTGGCTCTGATGGGAGAAGACCACAAGAAAATGAAGAATCATGTTTGATTTTTTTTTTATTTTAAATAAAAAAAGTTTTTTTTGTCAAAATGTTTCCTTTCTACTTAGATTGTTAGGTTTTCACACACTTCAAACTCTAACTTCACACATCAACATCCACATCAACATCAACAGCCGCGCAAACCAGGGTTTAACATAAAGTTCATTGTTTTAGTCACACTTGCTGTTACGATCCCGTCTGGTAGCTTGTAGCGGAGGCTGTTGGTGGATCTCCGCTGTGCCAGAGAAGTCATGAAGCATTAACCAGCATGAAGGCAGCAGCAGTAGTATTCAAATATATACTAATAATCACACACACAACATTTACAAGCAGTAGTTGTAATAGTCATATATAGTATCTAAACAGTTGGCCAAGACTTGACACCAGCAGTAGTGGTAATAGTAGTATATAGTGGCAAAGAACTTGTCACATAGGTATCTGAGCAGCAGTATAGTAGTAACAGTACACAATAAAGTGGTTTTTTTCACTCGTGGTCGTGGAAGAGGTGGCAGCAGCACAGCAGCAGCATTGATAACTGTAGCATACAGTGGCAAAGAACTTGTCACATAGGTAAGTGAGCACTGGCAGCATCAGCATATAGTAGTAGTAACAAACGCAATAAAGTTTTTTTTCACTCGTGGTCGTGGAAGAGGTGGCAGCAGCACAGCAGCAGCATTGATAACTGTAGCATACAGTGGCAAAGAACTTGTCACATAGGTAAGTGAGCACTGGCAGCATCAGCAGTATAGTAGTAGTAACAGTACACAATAAAGTGTTTTTTTCACTCGTGGTCGTGGAAGAGGTGGCAGCAGGATAGCAGCAGCATTGATAATTGTAGCATATAGTGGAAAATAACTAGTCACATAGGTAAAGTTGAACACTGGCAGCATTAGCAGTATAGTAGTGTAGTACAGTACACAATAAAGTGTTTTTTTCACTCGTGGTCGTGGAAGAGGTGCAGCAGCACAGCAGCAGCATTGATAACTGTAGCATACAGTGGCAAAGAACTTGTCACATAGTAAGTGAGCACTGGGCAGCATCAGCAGTATAGTAGTAGTAACAGTACACAATAAAGTGTTTTTTTCACTCGTGGTCGTGGAAGAGGTGGCAGCAGCACAGCAGCAGCATTGATGATTGTAGCATACAGTGGCAAAGAACTTGTCACATAGGTAAGTGAGCACTGGGCAGCATCAGCAGTATAGTAGTAACAGTACACAATAAAGTGTTTTTTTTCACTCATGGTCGTGGAGAGAGTAGGCAGCAGCATAGGAGCAGCAGCATTGATAATTGTAGGCATATAGTGCCAAAGAACTTGACACATAAGGTATCTGAGCACTGGCCAGAAGCAGCGCAGCATAGTAGTACCAGTACACAATTAAGTGTTTTTTTCACTCGTGGTCGTGGAAGAGGTGGCGGCAAGCATAGGAGCTCAGCAGCTGATAATTGTAGCATATAGTGGCAAAGAACTTGTCACATAGGTAAGTGAGCACTGGCAGCATCAGCAGTATAGTAGTAGTAACAGTACACAATAAAGTGTTTTTTTTTCACTCGTGGTCGTGGAAGAGGTGGCAGCAGCACAGCAGCAGCATTGATAACTGTATCATACAGTGGCAAAGAACTTGTCACATAGGTAAGTGAACACTGGCAGCATCAGCAGTATAGTAGTAGTAACAGTACACAATAAAGTGTTTTTTTCACTCGTGGTCGTGGAAGAGGTGGCAGCAGCACAGCAGCAGCATTGATGATTGTAGCCACAGTGGCAAAGAACTTGTCACATAGGTAAGTGAGCACCTGCAGCATCAGCAGTATAGTAGTAGTAACAGTACACAATAAAGTGTTTTTTTCACTCATGGTCGTGGAAGAGGTGGCAGCAGCATAGGAGCAGCAGCATTGATAATTGTAGCATATTAGTGCCAAAGAACTTGACACATAAGTATCTGAGCACTGGCAGAAGCAGCAGCAGCATAGTAGTACCATACACAATTAAGTGTTTTTACACTCGTGGTCGTTGGAAGAAGGTGGCAGCAGCATAGGAGCAGCAGCATTGATAATGTAGCATATAGTGCAAAGAACTTGTCACATAGGTAAGTGAACACTGGCAGCATCAGCAGTATAGTAGTAGTAACAGTACGCAATAAAGTGTTTTTTTCACTCGTGGTCGTGGAAGAGGTGGCAGCAGCACAGCAGCAGCATTGATAACTGTAGCATACAGTGGGCAAAGAACTTGTCACATAGGTAAGTGAGGCACTGGCAGCATCAGCAGTATAGTTAGTAGTAACAGTACACAATAAAGTGTTTTTTTCACTCATGGTCGTGGAAGAGGTGGCGAGCAGCATAGAAGCAGCAGCATTGATAATTGTACATATAGTGCCAAAGAACTGACACATAAGTATCTGAGCACTGGCAGAAGCAGCAGCAGCATAGTAGTACCAGTACACAATAAGTGTTTTTTTCACTCGTGGTCGTGGAAGAGGTGTGCAGCAGCATAGGAAGCAGCAGCAATGATAATGTAGCATATAGTGGCAAAGAACTTGTCACATAGGTAAGTGAGCAGTGCAGCACTGCAGCATCAGAGTATAGTAGTAGTAACAGTACACAATAAAGTGTTTTTTCACTCGTGGTCGTGGAAAGGTGCAGCAGCATAGGAGCAGCAGCATTGATATTTGTAGCATATAGTGCAAAGAACTTGTCACATAGGTAAGTGAGCAACTGCGCAGCAGCAGCAGCATAGTAGCAGCAGTACACAATTTAGTGTTTTTTTCACTCGTGGTCGTGGAAGAGGTGGCAGCAGCACAGCAGCAGCAGCAATTGATAATTGTAGCATATAGTGCCAAAGAACTTGTCACATAGGTAAGTGAGCACTGGCAGCAGCAGCAGCATAGTCGTAGCAGTACACAATTAAGTGTTTTTTTCACTCGTGGTCGTGGAAGAGGTGGCAGCAGCACAGCAGCAGCAGCATTGATGATTGTAGCATGTAGTGCCAAATAAACTTGACACATAAGTATCTGAGCACTGGCAGAGCAGCCAGCAGCATAGTAGTAATACCAGTACACAATTAAGTGTTTTTTTCACTCGTGGTCGTGGAAGAGGTGGCAGCAGCACCAGCAGTAGTAAGAAAGTGGCAAATCTCACAGACAAAAGGTGACAGCACCAGTATGAGTAATATATCGGTACATAATCACTCAGCCTTTTGCCATTAGCAGTAGGAGCCCATATAGTGTCAAAATTACAAAAGCTTGAAATTGCTGTAGCACGGTGATTACATTTGAAAAAGCAGAATGACACAGGCCTTAAGTAGCTGTGGCACCGGGTGTAGTTTTTGGGTTGTGTTTTGCACGCCACAGGCTTTTCAAAATAACAAAAAAATATCCACCTTCTTCCCAGGAGCAGCATAAGGAAAGGGAGATGCACTGTGATGTAAGGGAGAGGGGGAACTCCACTTCTGATGTTGGGGTAGGATGGTGGGGTGGCCTTTGACATCGAATGTAAGGGGAGGGGATGCGCTGGACATATAATATTACAGATATAACCGGCCCTTTTGAGGGCAACCATAATGCTGATGCGGACCACGATGAAATTGAGTTTGACACCCCTGGTATAAAGAGATAGGAGAGGTATTGGTAACTGACAAGGGACCATTCAGCGCCCTGAACCGACGGCGGGTGCCAGAAAGTCACCGCCGATCCAGGACTCATTCATTTTGATGAATGTGAGTCTGTCCACGGAATCTGTGGACAGACGGGTCCTCTTGTCCGTGACCACCCCACCTGCCGCGCTGAATGTCCGCTCAGATAGTACGCTGGAGGGGGGGCAAGACAATAACTCCAGCGCATACTGAGCGAGCTCGCGGCAGGTGTCCAATCTGGCACCCAGTACTCCATGGGGTCGTCGGTGCTCATACTGTCAGAAGCACTGACGGACCCCATGTAGTCTGCCACCATGTGGGCCAGCCGCTGGTGGTGATGGCTGCTGCTGCTGCTGCTGCTGCTGGTACTAGGTCGCTCAGTTTGCATGAACATCCTCATCTCACCCATTAGGTCCCCTGCTCGGCTGCTGATGTTGCTGCTGGGTGCAGCCACCTGCTGGGTGAGATGAGGGGGGACAACTGGAGGCCGGGGAGTTGCCTGCTCCAAACGGCTGACTAGGCATGCCTGCAGTTCCTCCATCCGGGGCTGCCTCCGTCTGGCTGGGAGGAACTGCTCCAGTTTCCCCTTAAATCTGGGATCTACAAGGGTGGCCAGCCAAAACTCGTCCCTCTCCTTGATGGCTTTAACCCGGGGGTCCCTCCTGAGGCATCTCAGCATGTGGGCAGCCATGGGGAAGAGCACAGCCCGCTGTGACTCCTCATGGCTGCCTGGTCCATGACGTCCGCTTCCCTCGTCATGGAGCGCTGCTGTTCGCGGTCAGTCATGCCAAAACCCCCGACTATCGGTGCCCCCCAACACCGGCTCTCCCTCCTGACCAGCCCTGACTCCAGGACGCCACCATCACCTCCTGATCATCATCATGATCCTCCTCCTCCTCCTCGTCCTGGGCCTGGTCTTGGAGCCGAGTGTTGCGCCTCCTCCTGCGCCACCAAGGCACTCTCCCCAGCTCCAAGCAGGCGATCTAGTGCGCTGTCCCAGCAGGAACACTATAGGGAGCACGTCGTTGAGGCCGACATGCTCCCTGCTCACCATCTTGGTCGCCTGCTCAAAAGGCCCAACACATGGCAAACCTGGTGTAACTGCCCCCACTCCAGACTGGTGATGTACGGAGTGTGTGTGTGATGGCCCGCCAGTGCCTTGCTCCAGCAGGTACTCCTTCACCGCCCTTCGCTGCTCCCACAACCTCTCCAGCATGTAGAGGCTGGAGTTCCACCCCCGTCACACTGTCCACAATCAGCCTGTGAAGGGGCAGGCTGTTGTCCCGCTGCAACTTTGACAGGGACGCGGTAGCGGTTGGGGACGCGAAGTGGCTGGCAATCCTGCGTACCCTTAGCACAATGTCACTCAACCCGGATAGGTGCGCAGGAACTTCTGCACCCTAGGTTGAGGACATGTGCCAGACAGGGCACGTGTGGTCAGACTGCCAGCCTGGAGGGCGGAGAGGAGGTTGCTGCCATTGTCACAGACAACCAGACCTGCTTGGAGCCTTCGGGGTGTCAGCCACTTCTGACCTGAGCCTGAAGTGCGCTCAGCACTTCTCGTCCAGTGTGTCTCCCGTTCCCCTAAACTAACAAGCTGGAGCACGGCCTGACAGCGCACCGTGCCCCACACTTGAAAAAGCTACGGGGGCGCTTGCTGGAGGCTCAGCAGCTGCGGAGACAGTGGCTTGAGGAGACCAGCACTTCTCCCCTGGACCACCCCGGGGCGGCACCACAAAATCAGATGCCGCCAATCCCTCCCCTCCTCTCGGAGGGAAACCCAATGGGGCCGTGAAGCTTATGTAGCGCCCCTGCCCCATGCCTGCTGGTCCAGCCATCCATTGTCAGATGCACCCTGTTGCTGACAGCATGATCCAGCGACAGGGTACATTCTGCACAATGTGCTGGTGTAGGGCAGGGACACCAGTCCTGGCAAAGAAATGGCGGCTGGGGACACGCCATTGGGGTTGGGCCTGCTCCAACATCTGCCTGAAGGGGTTGCAGTCCACAATGTTAAAGGGAACAAGATGTTGGGCAATAACCCTTTGCCAGGAGCCCATTGAGGGAACGCACCACGTCGGTCTGAAGGGGGGAAGGGAGTGTTGCGTTCAAAAGGCGTCAGAAAGAGACGCCTGGCGCCGGACGGCAGTGCGGGACACCGAAGAGAGGGTGATCGATGTGGAGGTCTGGCTGTCGGTAGCAGTACCTCTACTAGAGGGAGCGGGGGGGCATGACCTGCTGGTAGCCGATGAAGCAGTGGCAGGGGCTGCTGTACCCTGCACACTTGTGGTGGTGGCGCTGCTACCACCAGCACGCTTCATCTGGTCATGCTCCTGCCAGTGATTAATCCGCAGGTGCTGGTTGAGTGCCGTGGTACCCACCCCAGCCAAACACTTCCCTCTCTTCACCTTGGCACGACAGAGCTGGCAAGATGGCTACTGTCGGGTTATCTGCTACCAAGGTGAAGTAGGCCCAGAGAGGTGACTTCAGCATCGCCCTCCTGTCAATGGGGTACGCTGACTTCCACCTGCTGGACTCCTCGTGCGCACAGGTGGAGCCTGCTGCTGCTGCTGCTGCTGCTGCTGCTGCTGCTGCTGCTGACACCTCCTGCTGCAATCACCATGGAGACCCTGACGTTGGTCTCCCTGGTGACCTGGCGCACCGTTTCCCCAGGGTGCCTACCTTCCTCGTCGTCACTGATGCTGTGAACCGACGAGGCAGGTGGCACCCATGTTGGGTCACCCTCCTCTTCGCCCCCAGATATGTCAGACCCAGGGCTGACATGTGGTGGTCTGAAGAGACATCTGACATGGAGCCGCTAGCCTGGCTCCGATGTCCCCTCACAGACGCATGGGTCTGACTAGTGCTGGTGTTTCCTGCAGAAAACCACCAGCACCACCATGAAGAGGCCTCTGGGCTACTGAACAGCCAGTACCCCCATCCTCCTCCTCCATTAACCCTTTCAAAAAGGTCCTGACCATCAGCACATAAATCAATGTCTGCATGATCGAGGGCCTCCCCCAAGATATCCATGTCACTTTCACCATCAAACAGCATGAGGCTGGACTCGCTGGGGCTGGGTACTAAAGGCACCGGTGTACTGATGGTGGTGGTGCTACTTGGTGATGAATGAGTGGCACTGCTGTGCCCCATGTACTCCACCACTGCTGGAGCCTGGGAAGGCAATATCGGGCGGCTGCCCGAAGTGAAAAACTCCCGGATGAGGCGGACTCCCCTTACACCCGATCCTCTACCAGTAGTAGGGGCACGAGAGGTACCCCGTGCTGGCAGCGACCCAGCACTGGGAGTAACTCCCCTACCCCTGCTGCCACGACCACGGATGCTGCTCATGCTGATATGGGGGGGTGGGTAAACTTTATTGGGGGGGGGGGTAAATGTGATAATAGAAAAAACAGGCGCGCAGACAAACAACTAGTAGCTATGCCACTAAACAACAATTAAACGAAAGGTAAATTTTTTTAAATTTTTTTTTTTTTTAAACTAACTAACTAACTGACTGACAGACAACAGACAAAAACTGACTGGCAACGAATAAGAGCAATAAAGAAACTAATATAGATAGAACAGTGACTCTGCTAACACAGCAGAGCCAGAGATCTGAATAAACTAAAAATAACTTTTTTTTTTTTTTTTTTTTTTATAAAACAGATAACTAACTAAATAAACACACTAAACTAAGCTAGCTAGCTTACAGAGGTGTACAAGTACACTCAAACCTATCTATCTAACACTAAATGAAAGTGGAACACAAACACACAAATAGTAGCTTTAAAAAAAGCTGTTTGGTTTCTTCTTGCTTTTAAAAAAGCAGTTTAGAAATATATGCACTAGCAGCTGCTAATACTGAAATGAACAGAACAGGAGCACAGAAAGGTACTGCAATGCTGATGCAATATAACACAGAGCACAGAAACACTTCTCCCTCTATATCCACCTTGTGAATCTGCAATGAGCACATGCAGGGGCTTAGTTTATATAATGGTCGTGAGGCAGGTTCCTATTGGTTGATGTGGAGGTTGCTAACCTCTGACACCTGTGGAAATGGAACTCTGATTGGCTCTGATGTGAATGAAGGGCGGGGAAAAAAATCGCGCGATATTGCTATTGCCGAATATTCGCATTGCGAATATTCGGCAGCATAAAAGGATCACATGCGCTACTCTGCCCAGGGTCCCTCTAATCATACCACCATTGCTTTTACACGTCGATGGAGATCACTAGCATGTGATCTGTGATAAAAAAATTTAAGAAAAATCTCGACGAATATTCGGCATTGCAATATTCGAGATATTGCGCGATTTCTCGAATATGCAATATTCGAGCCGAATATTCGCAATTCGAATATTCGTGAGCAACACTAGCAAATATAAGCATAGGTGGAACAAGAAAATCAAATAATTTTCTTGGCCGTCTGCATGCATATCCTAATCCAAGGAGCTCAAGCTATTTATTTTTTTTACCACCCAGCAATAGCCAGAAAACAATTTGATGGTCTAGTTCCACCTATGAGTATATTTGCACAGATGCTGTTCTTCTCATGGTGACTCCAAGAAATCCTAATTTGCATGTCAGTGCAGTTGCATGGGGGCAAATACATGCATAGTTGGAACAAGACCATCAAACCGTTTTATAGGCCGTGTTGACCACCACCAACAACAAAAACATTAACATTAACGCCGTCTGCGTACATTTCCTAATCCAAGGAACTCAAGCTATTTTTTCACCACCCAGCAATAGCCAGAAAACAATTCTATAGTCTAGTTCCACCTATGCGTATATTTGCACAGATGCTGTTCAACTCATGGTGACTCCAAGAAATCCTAATTTGCTTGTCTGTGCAGTTGCATGGGGGCAAACACATGCGTAGGTGGAACAAGACCATCACACCGTTTTATAGGCCGTGTTGACCACCACCACCACCAAAAACATTAACACCGTCTGTATGCATTTCCTAATGGAAGGAACTCAAGCTATTTTTCACCATCCGGCATTAACCAGAAAACAATTTGTTGGTCTTGTTCCACCTATGCATATATTTGCACACATACTGTTCAACTCATGGTGACTCCAAACACCCTAATTTGCATGATTTGGGGGCAAATATAAGCGTAGGTGGAACAAAAAAAATCAAATAATTTTCTTGGCCGTCTGCATGCATATCCTAATCCAAGGAGCTCAAGCTATTTTTTTTTACCACCCAGCAATAGCCAGAAAACAATTTGATGGTCTAGTTCCACCTATGAGTATATTTGCACAGATGCTGTTCTACTCATGGTGACTCCAAGAAATCCTAATTTGCATGTCTGTGCAGTTGCATGGGGGCAAATACATGCGTAGTTGGAACAAGACCATCAAACCGTTTTATAAGCCGTGTTGATGATGACCACCACCACCAACACCAACAACAAAAACATTAACGCCGTCTGCGTACATTTCCTAATCCAAGGAACTCAAGCTATTTTTTCACCACCCAGCAATAGCCAGAAAACAATTTGATAGTCTAGTTCCACCTATGCGTATATTTGGACAGATGCTGTTCTACTCATGGTGACTCCAAGAAACCCTAATTTGCTTGTCTGTGCAGTTGCATGGGGGCAAACACATGCGTAGGTGGAACAAGACCATCATACCGTTTTATAGGCCATGTCGACCACCACCACTAACATTAACATTAACACCGTCTGCGTGCATTATCCAAGGAACTCACGCTATTTCTCACCACCCAGCAATAGCCAGAAAACAATTCTATAGTCTAGTTCCACCTATGCGTATATTTGCACAGATGCTGTTCAACTCATGGTGACTCCAAGAAATCCTAATTTGTATGTCTGTGCAATTGCATGGGGGCAAATACATGCGTAATTGGAACAAGACCATCACACCGTTTTATAGGCCATGTTGACCACCACCACCACCAATAACATTAACATTAACATTAACATTAACACCGTCTGCGTGCATTATCCAAGGAACTCACGCTATTTTTCACCACCCAGCAATAGCCAAAAAAACAATTCTATAGTCTAGTTCCACCTATGCGTATATTTGCACAGATGCTGTTCTACTCATGGTGACTCCAAGAAATCCTAATTTGCATATCTGTGCAGTTGCATGGGGGGCAAATACATGCGTAATTGGAACAAGACCATCATACCGTTTTATAGGCCATGTTGACCATTAACATTAACGCCGTCTGCGTACATTTCCTAATCCAAGGAACTCAAGCTATTTTTCACTATCCAGCAATAGCCAGAAAACAGTTCAATGGTCTAGTTCCACCTATGCGTATATTTGCACAGATGCTGTTCTACTCATGGTGACTCCAAAAAATCCTAATTTGCATGTCTGTGCAGTTGCATGGGGGCAAATACATGCGTAGTTGGAACAAGACCATCATACCGTTTTATAGGCCATGTTGACCACCACCACCAATAACATTAACATTAACACCGTCTGCGTGCATTATCCAAGGAACTCACGCTATTTTTCACCACCCAGCAATAGCCAGAAAACAATTCTATAGTCTAGTTCCACCTATGCGTATATTTGCACAGATGCTGTTCAACTCATGGTGACTCCAAGAAATCCTAATTTGCATGTCTGTGCAGTTGCATGAGGGAAAATACATGCGTAGTTGTAACAAGACCATCAAACCATTTATAGGCCGTGTTGATCACCAACACCATTAACATTAACGCCATCTGCGTACATTTCCTAATCCAAGGACCTCAAGCTATTTTTCACTATCCAGCAATAGCCAGAAAACAGTTCAATGGTCTAGTTCCACCTATGCGTATATTTGCACAGATGCTGTTCAACTCATGGTGACTCCAAGAAATCCTAATTTGCATGTCTGTGCAGTTGCATGGAGGAAAATACATGCGTAGTTGGAACAAGACCATCAAACCGTTTTATAGGCCGTGTTGACCACCACCACCACCACCAATAACATTAACACCGTCTGCGTGCATTATCCAAGGAACTCACACTATTTTTCACCACCCAGCAATAGCCAGAAAACAATTCTATAGTTTAGTTCCACCTATGCGTATATTTGCACAGATGCTGTTCAACTCATGATGACTCCAAGAAATCCTACTTTGCATGTCTGTGCAGTTGCATGGGGGAAAATACACACGTAGTTGGAACAAGACCATCAAACCGTTTTATAGGCCGTGTTGACCACCACCACCACCATTAACATTAACGCCGTCTGCGTACATTTCCTAATCCAAGGAACTCAAGCTATTTTTCACTATCCAGCAATAGCCAGAAAACAGTTCAATGGCCTGGTTCCACCTATGCGTATATTTGCACAGATGCTGTTCTTCTCATGGTGACTCCAAGAAATCCTAATTTGCATATCTGTGCAGTTGCATGGGGGCAAATACATGCGTAATTGGAACAAGACCATCATACCGTTTTATAGGCCATGTTGACCACCACCACCACCAATAACGTTAACATTAACACCGTCTGCATGCATTATCCAAGGAACTCACGCTATTTTTCACCACCCAGCAATAGCCAGAAAACAATTCTTATAGTCTAGTTCCACCTATGCGTATATTTGCACAGATGCTGTTCAACTCATGGTGACTCCAAGAAATCCTAATTTGCATGTCTGTGCAGTTGCATGGGGGGAAATACATGCGTAGTTGGAACAAGACCATCAAACCGTTTTATAGGCTGTGTTCACCACCACCACCACCACCACCACCACCACCAACAAAAACATTAACATTAACGCCGTCAGCGTACATTTCCTAATCCAAGGAACTCAAGCTATTTTTTCACCACCCAGCAATAGCCAGCAAACAATTTGATGGTCTAGTTCCACCTATGCGTATATTTGTACAGATGCTGTTCTACTCATGGTGACTCCAAGAAACCCAAATTTGCTTGTCTGTGCAGTTGCATGGGGGCAAACACATGCATAGGTGGAACAAGACCACCAAAAACATTAACGCCGTCTGTATGCATTTCCTAATGAAAGGAACTCAAGCTATTTTTCACCATCCGGCATTAACCAGAAAACAATTTGTTGGTCTTGTTCCACCTATGCATATATTTGCACACATACTGTTCAACTTATGGTGACTCCAAACACCCTAATTCACATGATTTGGGGGCAAATATAAGCGTAGGTGGAACAAGAAAATCAAATAATTTTCTTGGCCGTCTGCATGCATTTCCTAATCCAAGGAGCTCAAGCTATTTTTTTTTTTTTTTTACCACCCAGCAATAGCCAGAAAACAATTTGATGGTCTAGTTCCACCTATGAGTATATTTGCACAGATGCTGTTCTACTCATGGTGACTCCTAGAAATCCTAATTTGCATGTCTGTGCAGTTGCATGGGGGCAAATACATGCGTAGTTGGAACAAGACCATCAAACCGTTTTATAGGCCGTGTTGACCACCACCACCAACAACAACAACAAAAACATTAACATTAACGCCGTCTGCGTACATTTCCTAATCCAAGGAACTCAAGCTATTTTTTCACCACCCAGCAATAGCCAGAAAACAATTTGACAGTCTAGTTCCACCTATGCGTATATTTGGACAGATGCTGTTCTACTCATGGTGACTCCAAAAACCCTAATTTGCTTGTCTGTTCAGTTGCATGGGGGCAAACACATGCGTAGGTGGAACAAGACCATCATACCGTTTTATAGGCCATGTTGACCACCAACACCATTAACATTAACGCCGTCTGCGTACATTTCCTAATCCAAGGAACTCAAGCTATTTTTCACTATCCAGCAATAGCCAGAAAACAGTTCAATGGTCTAGTTCCACCTATGCGTATATTTGCACAGATGCTGTTCTACTCATGGTGACTCCAAGAAATCCTAATTTGCATGTCTGTGCAGTTGCATGGGGGCCAATACATGCGTAGTTGGACAAGACCATCAAACTGTTTTATAGGCCGTGTTGACCACCACCACCACCACCACCACAAACATTAACGCCGTCTGTGTGTATTATCCAAGGAACTCAAGCTATTTTTTTCACCACCCAGCAATAGCCAGAAAACAATTCAATAGTCTAGTTCCACCTATGCGTATATTTTCACAGATGCTGTTCAACTCATGGTGACTTTTTTACTAAGAAAAATCGAATAAACTAAATTTCAGTCAAACATTTAGGCCAAAATTTATTCAGCCACATGTCTTCAGTAAAAAAAAATCGCAATAAAAAAAAAATAGCTACCTATCGGCAACAGCAACACTGATACAGCGATCACAAAAATTATCGCTTAGTGACACTGGCAATAGGGGGTGAAAGGGTTAACTAGGGCGGTGATCAAGGGGTTAAAACTTTATTAGGGGGGGATACGGGGGCTACCCTGGATCTAACACTAACTGTCAAACTGACACTAAATGCAGTGATCAGTAAATATATGATCACTGCAATCAGTGACAGTGTGACAGGGGGCTGGTGGGGGGGGGGTGATTGGAAGGGGTTAAATGTGCCTATGTGTACTGGTGTCAGTGTAGTGTTGGTGCGACTTACTGTGTGAGTCTTCTGTCCTCTCGGCGTATTGAAAATACCGCCGAGAGGAGAGCTGACATCACTTCCTCTTCCTGTGTTTACATTATACAGGCAGGGCGGGGAGGACACGGATTGGCTGGGAGCGATCCGGAGGGGACGGACAAAAACGAACAGCCGCCCCCTCATCCCGGATCGCTCCCACAGCAAACCGGACCGCCGCAAGTACCGGGGGGGGTCCGATCGGACCCCCGACCCATGTCTAGGCAGGGACGTACAGGTACGCCAATGTGCCTGTCCGTGCCATTCTGCTGACGTAAATGTACATGCGGCGGTCCTTAAGCAGTTAACTAACAATTGCGTGGTCAACACTGTACCCAAATAAAATTTATGTCATTATTTCATCCACATATAAAGCGTTTATTCATTGGTGGTGTTTGATCAAGGAACCTATTTAAAAAATAAAAAACAAAACCTTTACAACCCCTTTAATTCATAAAATGCATTAGGATAAAAAAAAAAAATACCTTGACCTTACAACTCATTATTTATTCAGGGAAGCCTACCCCACACCCACCAAAAAAAATTTTTGAGTCACCTTCATCAGACCCCCCCTGCAGCTTTTACCTTTTGTACCACCTCCCCTTCCCTTTAGATTGTAAGCTCCATGAGCAATCCCCCCCCCCCCCCCATTCCTTCTGTGTTGTCATTGTACGGTTCCCCTTTATGTTGTGGAGTGCTGTGCAAACTGTTGGCGCTATAAAAATCCTGTATTATAATAACAATAAAACGGACTACTTTTTTGTCAATCTCTACTTGCCTGCCTACCTGTATTGTTGTTTCTTTAGTGTATTGTTATAGAGTTCTCATGCAGGCGCATGAATCTTCTGGAGCACAAATCCTGATAGTCACAGCTTTCTATCTGATGTATACAAGGAAACTGGAAATGAATGATGTGAAATTTTTTTGGTCAGAAGAGAGAAAGTTGACAATATTCTATAAATAGTTTGGGGTTACAAAGACAACAACTAGAAGAAGTTTCTTTAGCTTGCACAATGGATATATACAGTATCAGTGAACAAGTCAAGCAGTTAAAAATAGTCGAGTATACTATACTGTATATAGCAGCTGTGGAATCCAAACATTCCTTCACATAATTAAAGTGGTTTTAAAAGGTTTTCTTACCTTCATGCATTCTTACCCCCCCCCCCCCCCCCTCCAATACTAACCTGAGCCTGATCTTTCTCCACCGCTGTGCGCAGGAGCCTCAGCTCTTTTGGGTCTCTTCCTCCTTATTGGCTGAGATATCAACAGGAGCCATTGGCTCCTGCCGCTGTCAATCTCAGCCAGTGAGCCTATGAGGAGAGGGGCGGCCGAGCAGCCTGGGAGTGCGCCTGCTTCGGTGCCCCCATTGCAAGCTGCTTACTCTGGGCAGGGTCGTCTTTAATGTTGAATGGACCCTGGGCAAAAAAATCACTGGGCCCCCCCTCCTATGCAATTTTGCTCTCCATCTACTCTGAGACATACAATAAATATCAGCTAGACTTAAAATCAGTTTTCTGTATCAGATCAGGCAGTGATTGCGATTGGTTGCCAGAGGTTACAGCATATCATTACCACTTACTGACTGGTTGCTAGAGGTTACAGCACACATTACACCTCACTAGAAGTTACAGCACATGATTTCTTCTTGTTGATTGGTTGCTAGAGATTACTGTACAGTAATACTGCTCACTGATTGGTTTCTAGAGGTTACAGCACATATGAATGCTGCCTTTATTTACATATGAATGCTGCCGGCCTCAGCTATTTACATATCAATGCTGCCTGCCTCAGCTATTTACATATGAAAGCCACAACTATTTACATATGAAAGCCACAACTATTTACATATGAATGCCCCATTATTTACATATGAATGCCTGTTATTTACATATGAATGCTGGTTATTTACATATAATCACAGGGTCTGCCGGTGAGTCATCTGTACACAACAATAGGGTAGAGCTGGGCATCATTAGTAGCAGCACTTTCACACTGAGATATCAGGACACAGCACAGTACTAAAACTTCAATAAACAAGGGAATAGTTGTCAAGTATGAGGCAGCTGCTTTGGGCCCCACAGCAATGACAGGGCCCAGAGGAGGCTTCCCCTTTTGCCCTGCCTTTAAGACGGCCATGGCTCTGGGGGCACTTGACAGGAGGGAGGGGCCAGGAGTGCTAGCGGGGGACCAGAGAAGAGCAGGAGGGGCTGCTCTGTGGGAAACCGCTACACAGAGCAGGTAAGTATGACATGACCTTTATATCACTTTAAATTAAGTGCAACGGTCTGTGCATTATGGGTCTATAATATAATGTATGATGGCTTATGTATATATATATATATATATATATATATATATATATATATATATATATATATACAGGGCTCAAAATTTCAAGTCCTGAGCTACTAGCCAGGCCTCAAGAGTTACTCGCCACCAGTTGCCCCACCTAATTCATACACTGCCCTGCGCCTAATTGCACCCCTCGTAGATTATCTCATGGAATGACAATGTTAAATGTTTTATGCAGAATCAAGTTACAAAATTAAATATTACCAACAACAAAAAGGGCACTGGGGGCAGACCAGAGGGACAGGGCACTGGGGGCAGACCAGAGGCACAGGGCACTAGAACTGGGTCTCTTCCCCATTCTCTTGCCGTCTCCTCTGCAACTCCCATCCATCCTCCCTCTCACTCTCCGTCTCCCTCTCCCTTTCATCTCATCATCAGAAGCCCCTGTGTGCGGCTCCACGATTGCATGTCCCCACTTCCCCCTTTTATTCAGGCTGGCAGTGAGGAGAGGAGCTGCAGCACAGCGGGAGGGAGTACAATCCAGCGAGGGGGACCACACAACTGCACAGCCATTGACACCATAGCACAGCGCACACTGACACCGCACAGCACACATTGAGACCAGTCTGTTCACAGTGCTCAGGCTGAACTGTTGGACACTTACATAGAGCACAAGGAGAAGAAAACTGCACAAACTGGAAGGCTGCCGCTCTCATGTCAGGGCAACCTTCAGTGAGCGCTGCATCGGAGTGGTAATTTTCGCAATCCTCCGCCTCACTCATTACTTTCTGCTCTCCAGCTATATTGGGAGGGGGAGGGGGGCAGGCTCAGAGAGGTCATACTGTTATGTCCCATGACTTAATGAGAATTGTAAGGAGAGCACCTGTGTACTGCTCTGCCTGTGTGCGGCTCACCAGACTACTTTTCCCGAGCATGCACCTTTCCTCTTCGGCCACCAATCTCATCAGGACTCTAAGTGTAGTTACAGATTAGAGGGAAATTGGTCATGCAGCCCTGTCATCACTCGCCCCAGCTTAAATCCACTCGCCAAATGCTAGGAGGCAAGTGGAAATTTTGAGGGCTGTGTATATATATATAATTCTTAAAGCTGACTGTGATTCATGAATTCATATACAAATATCATATACAAAATAATACAATATTTAGGCTGTATTTACAGGAGTTTTGCATTTTGACCATAGAAGCAGCTCAATGTTATCTTATGCCTTCATGTACATTGGGACAATTGGAGACATATCTGCTATATTCGGTCTCCCACAGTACATGCAAATGCAATTAGTAAATATGAACTGCTAAATACCGTTTCTCAGCAGAAGCAGTATATAGTCTTGTGACTTCAATCAGTGTCTGATTAAAGCTTGTAGGAGTTTTCATTCTCCCATGATTGTCCTGTGAGGATGCAGAACCCCTGACCCTCTATCTGGACAGTGCTGATTGGCCCTATGCTGATCACATGCACGCTCTCAAGAAAAAAAAAACATATGCAGTTTGGCCCCTAACCTCTGTAATATCCAGAGATTGTTTAAGGACTATGGAAGAAGGGGAGGAACAGCCTTTTTTTACACAATGCAGAGGGTTAACCCCTTATGGTTCCACAGTGCGTATAACAAGCATGCTTTACTGCATATACAGACTGATATTACTGTTGTGGGTTTAGTAACACTTGTGCAGGGTGCTGTATGTAAAAAATAATACACTGTTAAAGGGGTTGTAAAGGTAAAAGTTTTTTTACCTTAATGCATCCTATGCATTAAGGTAAAAAAAACATCTCACAGCACCGCCCCCCCCCCCCCCCCCCCCCCGAGTCCCCGTTTTACTTACCTTACCGTTCGAAACTCCCGGGCGCGTCCACGTCATCCTCTTCGGTTCCCAGCCTGGCCGTTGATTGGCTAGGCTGGGCGGATTGAGAGCAGCGCAGCTATTGGCTGGCGCTGCTGTCAATCACAGCGGATGACGCGGCGCGCCAGGGGCGGGGCCGAGTGATATAGTCGGCGGCTTTGGCTGCCGCTGTATCACGGGAGCGCGCTTGCAAAAGCTTTCCACCGTGCGAGCGCCCTCGCATGAAGATGGAAAGCTTTTGCGAGGAGGAGCCCAGACAGCCGCCGAGGGACCCCAGAAGACAGCTTTCCGGGCCACTCTGTGCAAAACGAACTGCACAGTGGAGGTAAGTATAACATGTTTGTTATTTTTTTTTTTTAAAACAACCTGACTTTAGTGTTCCTTTAAAAAGCAATAAATGCATATCCTGGTTATTTTAATACATTTGTGTATTTATTTTTGTGACAGACATCGACCCTTTGAAACGGGACACATTAGTAGTGAGAGGTCACAGGCCCCAGCCAAGCATCGACATCATTTTAAAATCCAGCAATCTCCCACAAAGTCAATGCATGAATCTAAGTCGGCTCATCGACCTGTGCTGGCATCAGGACCCCAACATGAGGCCAACAGCTGCTAGTAAGTTTGGTATCTTTTTTCAGAATAACGCTTGATAATGTCACATAGACATTAGTGCAGTGACCTATTTTAAATAATTTGAATTTATTCTGTCTGTACTGTGCTAGCAGATCTCAGTATCAGTTGTAAAATAGATCTGAACACTGTCTACCCTAGCAGAAGGTAAAGATTTAGAAGTTGTGTGTGTGTTTAATGAGTTGTGAAGGCAGAAGTTTTAATGGGTTTTCTGATTAGCGCATAATTGCATCAATCATTTCTTCACTCCGCTTGTAGGGCAGCTCATTCATTTCAGTGGGCTGTCCGACACATGAAAAAAGTCACAACCCTTTTAGAAAAATCACGCAGCAGCAAGCTAGCTACACCTCCATGCACAGAAAGTGCCACACCTCCATGCAAAGAAACCGCCACACCTCCATGCACAAAAACCATGCACAGAAAGTGCCACACCACCATGCACAGAAAGTGCCACACCTCCGTGCACAGAAAGTGCCACACCTCCATGCACAGAAAGTGCCACAACTCCATGCACAGAAAGTGCCACACCTCCATGCACAGAAAGTGCCACACCTCCATGCACAGAAAGCGCCACACCTCCATGCACAGAAACTGCCACACCTCCATGCACAGAAAGCGCCACACCTCTATGCACAGAAACTGCCACACCTCCATGCACAGAAACTGCCATACCTCCATGCACAGAAACTGCCACACCTCCATGCACAGAAAGCACCACACCTCCATGAACAGAAAGCACCACACCTCCATGCACAGAAACTGCCACACCTCCACGCACAGAAAGCGCAACACCTCCATGCACAGAAAGCACCACACCTCCATGCACAGAAACTGCCACACCTCCACGCACAGAAAGCGCCATACCTCCATGCACAGAAACCGCCACACCTCCATGCACAGAAAGCACCACACCTCCATGCACAGAAAGCACCACACCTCCATGCACAGAAAGCACCACACCTCCATGCACAGAAACTGCCACACCTCCACGCACAGAAAGCGCAACACCTCCATGCACAGAAAGCACCACACCCCCATGCACAGAAACTGCCACACCTCCACGCACAGAAAGCGCAACACCTCCATGCACAGAAAGCACCACACCTCCATGCACAGAAACTGCCACACCTCCACGCACAGAAAGCGCCATACCTCCATGCACAGAAACCGCCACACCTCCATGCACAGAAACTGCCACACCTCCATGCACAGAAAGCGCCACACCTCCATGCACAGAAACTGCCACACATCCATGCACAGAAACTGCCACACCTCCATGCACAGAAACTGCCACACCTCCATGCACAGAAAGCGCAACACCTCCATGCACAGAAAGCACCACACCTCCATGCACAGAAACTGCCACACCTCCACGCACAGAAAGCGCCATACCTCCATGCACAGAAACCGCCACACCTCCATGCACAGAAAGCACCACACCTCCATGCACAGAAAGCACCACACCTCCATGCACAGAAACTGCCACACCTCCACGCACAGAAAGCGCAACACCTCCATGCACAGAAAGCACCACACCCCCATGCACAGAAACTGCCACACCTCCACGCACAGAAAGCGCAACACCTCCATGCACAGAAAGCACCACACCTCCATGCACAGAAACTGCCACACCTCCACGCACAGAAAGCGCCATACCTCCATGCACAGAAACCGCCACACCTCCATGCACAGAAACTGCCACACCTCCATGCACAGAAAGCGCCACACCTCCATGCACAGAAACTGCCACACCTCCATGCACAGAAACTGCCACACCTCCATGCACAGAAACTGCCACACCTCCATGCACAGAAACTGCCACACCTCCATGCACAGAAAGCGCCACACCTCCATGCACAGAAAGCGCCACACCTCCATGCACAGAAAGCGCCACACCTCCATGCACAGAAACTGCCACACCTCCATGCACAGAAACTGCCACACCTCCATGCACAGAAACTGCCACACCTCCATGCACAGAAACTGCCACACATCCATGCACAGAAACTGCCACACCTCCATGCACAGAAAGTGTCACACCTCTATGCACAGAAACTGCCACACCTCCATGCGCAGAAACTGCCACACCTCCATGCACAGAAACTGCCACACCTCCATGCACAGAAAGCGTCACACCTCTATGCACAGAAACTGCCACACCTCCATGCACAGAAAGCGCAACACCTCCATGCACAGAAACTGCCACACCTCTATGCACAGAAACCATGCACAGAAACCACCATACCTACATGCACAGAAACACAGCGTTTCTGTGCATGGAAAACACGCACTCCTGACAGGTACAAAGCGTGCACTTAGCCTAAACTCTTTTGTTGCTTGTAGTTATGACTATTTTCTGTATACTTCTTTCATCCTCAGAGTGTTTGTCCCAACTATGCAGCATTCTGCAGGCTTTTTCTGTTGAGGAGAGTAAGCATGAAATGAACAATTTTGTAATAAAAAAGGTGAGACCTGTTATGTAAACTTAACATCTTTTTGTTTTATTGTTTGGCACCATGACTTACTGTATACAGTTTTCTTAAAGTGATTTTGAAGCTTTGTTTTTTTTGTTTTTTGTTTTTTGTGTGTAAAATAACAAAATGATTATACTTACTTGCTCTGTGTAATGGTTTTGCACAGAGCAGCCCCAATTCTTCTCTTCTTGGGTCACCTGCCAGCACTCCTGTTTCCTCCTTTTAATCCAGTGCTCCCAGAGAAAACCACTTCCCATGGTGGCACTCATGTGGGCTTGCTCCTGAACCTCACTGCCTGCATTGTAATTTTTTCAAATGACAATTTTGTTTTTTGTTTTTTTGCATTTTAATGTAAATATGGGATCTGAGGTCCTCTTAAGAGGACCTGTTGTGCTTTTTTTCTATTACAAGGGATGATTACATTCTTTGTAATAGGAATAAAAGTGACCCAATTTTTATTTTATTTTTAAAACAGTGTTACAATAAAAAATAAAGTAAAATAAATAAGAAAAATATATATTTTTTTAAAGCGCCCATGTCCTGACAAGCTCACAAGCAGAAGCGAACGCATATGTGTGCAACGCCTGCATATGAAAATGATGTTTAAACCACACATGTGAGGTATCACCACGATCTTTAGAGCGAGAGCGATAATTCTAGCCCTAGACCTCCTCTGTAACTCAAAACATGCAACCTGTAGAATTTTTTAAGTGCCGCCTATGGAGATTTTTAAGAGTAAAAGCTTGTTGCCATTCCATAAGCGGGTGCAATTTTGAAGCGTGACATGTTGGGTATCAATTTACTCGGCGTAACATTAACTTTCCCAATATAAAAAAAAATTGGGCTAACTTTACTGTTGTCTTATTTTTTTTATTCAATTATTTTTTTATTTTTTCCCAAAAAAAGTGCGCTTGTAAGACCGCTGCGCAAATAAAGTATTTCAATGACCGACATTTTATTCTCTAGGGTTTTAGAAAAAAAATTATAATGTTTGCTGGTTCTAAGTAATTTCTAGCAAAAAAACTTGTTTATAACTTGTAAACAACAAATCTGAAAAAGAAGCTTGGTCCTTAAAGTGGATGTAAACAGAATTCCAGATAAAAACCTGCCTAAATAAAAAGTCAGTTTTTGATTCTTGCTTTGAGTGACAGGTTATTTACATATCTGGCTTGGACATGTTTATCATATGTTATGTTATGTTTATCATAACATGAAGTGATTCACAGTATAAAAAGTGAGAAATCCACCCCTCCCCCACATAACACATCCTGGTAATATACAATGAACTTTGGATCACCTCATATTATGATAAACATAACATAACATATAATAAACATGTCCAAGCTACATATGTAAATAACCTGTCACTCAAAGTAAAAACAGAGAAACGGACTTTATAATTTGGCAAGTTTTTATCTGGAATTCTGTTAATTTTCACTGAACATTAAAAGAGGATTACTCAGCGCTGGATTAACTCTGTGTGGCAAGACTGGGCACAGATGATAGGAAATCTTTTACTCTACATTGTGACATAAAAAAAAAAATTGGGGTTTACATCCACTTTAGGTGGTTAAGTAATATCTAATTTTGCATAACTTAGAAGGAACATTGATTTCTAAGAACTAAGATGTAAACAATTGATAATAGACAGACCTAAAGAAAATAAAACTGTATACATGTTGTGCTTTGTGATAACATGCAGTAGTCATAGTTTTACTTATGCTGAAATCTGCACAATCACTATAAATCGCTATTAAAAAATACTGACTGTAATATCTATTTCTTCCAGGAGATGGCAATGCAGGACTGCCAGTCCCAGACACGCACAGTGGAATTTCATATCAAATACCTAGACGTAAGTTGTTTGAGAGATTTGTCTAACTTAGAGAATTTTTTTTTTTTTAAATAACAAACATGTTATACTTACCTCCACTGTGCAGCTCGTTTTTGCACAGAGTGGCCCCGAACCTGGTCTTCTGGGGTCCCTCGGCGACTGTCTCGGCTCCCCCTGCAAGAAATTTCCACCTTCATGCTAACTCTCTCGCATGGTGGAAAGTCCTTGCGGGAGCGCTTCAGGGATACAGCCGGTGGCTATAGCCGCTCACTGTATCACTCGGCCCCGCCCCCCCCCCGGCGTGCCGCGTCATTAGATATGATTGACAGCAGCGCAAGCCAATGGCTGCGCTGCTTTCAATCAACCAATGAATAAGCCGAAAAGCCATCAAGAAGCCTGCATGTTCACGGCGCAGGACTTTTGAGGGGTCAGGTAAGTAAACGGGGGCTGGGGGGGGCGCTAATGCTGACATGTTTTTTCACCTTAATGCATAGAAGGTATTAAGGTGAAAAAACACGTACCTTTACAACCCCTTTAAGGATGGTCATACATGGATCGAAATTCAGGAGGAACTGAACAAATTTTGATCCATCTATGGCTGTTCATGTTTATGAGAAGTCGCTCTATCCATCGACTTCTCATGTATGATCCTGGTGGAAAATGTCCATTAAATTAGCACTTGCCGCCCCTGGAGTCATGCTGTCATAATACGATGACACAGTGGGTAGAATTCTGTCATCTATATTGAAGGTGTGGCTGGGGGAATCGGTTTCCCGAATGGGATAATGCCAGAAACCCGCGCATGCGCGGGGATCGTGCCGGTCCTGCGTGCATGCAGTGCCAGTCCCTTTGCTTTACAGTCCCTACTTGTAAAGGAAATCATCCTAATAGCCCCTGCTTGTTTTCACAAAGCTGACATGTTGCTGACACAGAGGAGCACAGTAAAGGCAGCTCACACGAGGGGTGCACATGCACCTAGTAGCGTGAGGTGGCAGTAAAGAGCTTGATGTCTGAGCTCAAACAAACAGAGCAGCAGAAGCTGCAAGATCATTTCTATAGTGCAGTGTTTTTCAACTACAGTCCTCAAGGCACACCAACAGGTCATGTTTTCAGGCTTTCCATTATTTTGCACAGGTGATTTGATCAGTTTCACTGCCTTAGTAATCACCACAGCCGTTTCATCTGAGGGAAATCCTGAAAACATGACCTGTTGGTGTGCCTTGAGGACTGGAGTTGAAAAACACTGCTATAGTGCACAACACGGCTCCGCTTCACCTGTACTGCCTTCTTCTAGCCCAGGCGGGCCCCTTCTAGTTGTATCGGCTGTGCCCCCTACCCAAAAGTGAAGAATCATGTATATATATACGATTCTGCACAGAGTGGCCATCCTGTAGAAGTAAAGCTACGATAGGGTGGTCGCTAACTAATTAAGGTATGTTGATAGTTCTGAATTAAAGGGGTTGTAAATGAAAAAAAAAAATCCCTAAATAGCTTCCTTTACCTTAGTGCAGTCCTCCTTCACTTACCTCATCTTTCAATTTTGCTTTTAAATGTCCTTATTCCTTCTGAGAAATCCTCACTTCCTGTTCTTCTGTCTGTAACTACACACAGTAATGTGAGGCTTTCTCCCTGGTGTGGAGAAAGCCTCTTGAGGGGGGAATGGGCGAGCAGGAGTGTAAGGACGTCCACTAACACACAGCTTCTTTCTCTATCTGCAAAGTAGAGAGTGTCCTGACCGATACGTTCACAAAAGCCGTATGTCTCTAATGGTGAAGTTGCTGTTTCGATAGCATGTACGGTTGTGGATTTATTAAGGTTTGTTTGAAGGGTTCTCTCACTCATTAGGTGTGTGGATTAAAGGGGTTGTAAAGGTATTTTTTTTCCATAAATAGCTTCCTTTACCTCAGCGCAGTCCTCCTTCACTCACCTGGTGTGGAGAAAACCTCTTGAGGGGGGAGGGGGCGACCAGGCAAGTCAGGACACTCTCTATATTGCAGATAGAGAAAAGAGCTCTGTGTTATTAGGCATCCTGCTCGCCCCCTCCCCCCTCAAGAGGCTTTCTCCACACCAAGGAGAAAGCCTTGCATCAAGGTGGTGAGTTACAGGCAGAGGAATGGGAAGTGAGGATTTCTCAGAAGAAATAAGGACATTTAAAAGCAAAATGGAAGGATGAGGTAAGTGAAGGAGGACTGCACTAAGATAAAGGAAGCTATCCTTTACAACCCCTTCCTTCCACTTGTCCTGATCACTGCAGAACAGGAACATCCCACGAGAACTGCAGTTTTGGAGTTGCTCTGATCCGATCGTCCAGCCATTACAATTTGGACTTTGTCAAAGTCTCTCAGATCCTTGCGTTTGCCCAATTTTTCTGCTTTCACGACATGAACTTCAGGGACATGACCACTTGCGGCCTAATATATCCCACCATCTTTAACCACTTCAATACTGGCCCATTGTGAAATGACGTCCTGGGTTTCAGTGAGGATATCTGAATGATGGGTGCAGCCACAGGCATCATTCAGATATCCATCTCTTCAGCCGGCGATTCTGTGCACCATAAGAATGATCATAGCGGCAGAACTTGATCGTTCTTATAGGCGGCCCCCCCGCTGCCATCCGGTGCTTCTCCGGGCTCTCCTTTGCCATCGGAGACCCGGAGAAACGATCCGCCGGCGTCAGATGGAAACCATAGAGTAGACTGGTGACCAGATGGTCACCAGTCATCTCTATGATCGTCGGAGGCCCGGGCGCGATGTTATGACGTCACGCCCGGGTCCTGCAATGTAAACACAGCCGCAATCGTGGCTGAAAGCATTAGATCTGTGAATTTTTTTTCACGATCTAATGCTTTCCAGCCTGGAGGAGAGATGTGAGGTCTTATTGACCCCACATCTCTCCATAAAGAGGACCTGTCATGAACCATTCCTATTACAAGGGATGTTTACATTCCTTGTAATAGGAATAAAAGTGATAAAAAAAAATGACAAAAAAGTGTAAAAATAAATGAAATTGAGTAAAATAAAAAATAAAATAATAATAAAAAAAAATTAAATGCCCCTATCCCCGGTAGCTCGCGCTCAGAAGCGAACACACACGTAAGTCCCGCCCACATATGTAAACTCTGTTCAAACCACACGTGTGAGGTATCACTGCGTGCGTTAGAGCACCTGCAACAATTCTAGCACTAGACTATGTTTGGCGCCATTCCATGATTGTGTGCAATTTTAAAGCGTGACATGTTGGGTATCTATTTACTCGGCGTAACCTCATCTTTCACATTATACAAAAAAATTGGGCTAACTTTACTGTTTTGTTATTTTTTAATTCACAAAACATTTTTTTCCTAAAAAAAAGGCGTTTGAAAAATTATTGCGCAAATACTGTGCGAGATAAAAAAGTTGCAATGGCCGGCATTTTATTCCCTAGGATGTGTGCTAAAAAAACATATATAATGTTTGGGGGTTCTGAGTAATTTTATAACAAAACAATTATGATTTATGCATGTAGGGAAGAAGTGCCAAAATAGGCCCGGTATTGAAGTGGTTAAGATGCCAATGTAATGAGATAACCAATGTTGATCGGTGTTCTCTACTTGGAGATGTGACAAAGATTATTGGTTTGTTTGTTCTTTGCAGGATTGCTGGTTAACAAGCCATAGGAACAGAACTCAGAGTGCCCCTGAGGAGGGCACTGAAGTATTACCACTTTGTTCTGGAAAAAAAGAAAAACGCAGTGGTAAGAATACAAAGTAAACACGCTATTTTACCCAAAGATTCAGCTAAAACCTCATGGAACCTCTAGATGTCACCATTGTTGTGGCTTATGCTGGACCAGGTGCTGCTCATCTCCTCTGGAATTTCTTCTTCATCCACATGTGCAGTATGACAACACTGGGCAGAGATGAGCAGCGCCCGGCATCATAAATAGCCAAGGGTTGGCTGATTTCAAGTCCAACTCTGGGAAAATGAAAGTGTATTTCCACTTTTGTAGCCAAATTGGGATAACAACTACTTTATATTTGTTGCATGTCCCCATTAACATGGCATACCTTCAAAAAGATATTTAACCACTTAATGGCCGCTGTGTGCAGGATCACGTGTACAGTTGCAAGAAAAAGTATGTGAACCCTTTTGGAATGAACAATCACAGTCACAGTCACCAGGCATGTCCAAAGTCCGGCCCGCGGGCCAATCGCAGCCCGCGAGCCGGTTTTGGACGGCCCGCCTAATTCTCAGGTGTGCTGCGGTATGAGGGGAGATAAGGGCTGTCAGATGAGCCCGATCTCCTGAACCCCTGTCGGCACTGTAGCTCCGTCAGCCTCAAAAGTGAAAGTAAATGCAGGGGAGTGAGCTGTGCTCTCTGCTTCCCCGGCTGAAGAAAAGAAACCGAAAAGTACGGTGCTAGAAACCTAGATTTGTTTTAAAAGGGCTTTATCTGTGTGCCTGTATGTGTGTGTGTGTGTGTGTGCCTGTATGTGTGTGTGTGTGCCTGTATGTGTGTGTGTGCCTGTATGTGTATGTGTGTGTGTGTGTGCCTGTATATGTGTGTGTGCCTGTATGTGTGTGTGTGTGCCTGTATGTGTGTGTGTGTGTGTGCCTGTATGTGTGTGTGCGCCTGTATATGTGTGTGTGTGCCTGTATATGTGTGTGTGCCTGCCTGTATATGTGTGTGTGTGCCTGCCTGTATGTGTGTGTGTGTGCCTTCCTGTATGTGTGTGCCTGCCTGTGTGTGGTGTGTGTGCCTGTATGTGTGTGTGTGTGCGCCTGTATGTGTGTGTGGGTGTGTCTTTGTGTGTGCCTGCCTGTATGTGTGTGTGCCTGTATATGTGCCTTTGTGTGTGCCTGTATGTGTGTGTGTGCCTAATTCTTCTTGGACAGTGTATTAGTGATCGAACAAACACAATTTTAATGGTTCAAAGAATGTCAGGCAAAATGGTCGGCCCTCACGCATGTTCACTTTATCAAATCTGGCCCTCTTTGAAAAAAGTTTGGACACCCCCGCTGGCTTAAACTAATAACACACAAAGAATTAAATGTTACCATGTTTTTATTGAACACACCATGTAAACATTCACAGTGCACATGGAAAAAGTATGTGAATCCTTGGATTTAATAACTGATTGAACCTCCTTTGGCAGCAATAACTTCAACCAAATGTTTCCTGTAGTTGCAGATCAGACGTGCACAACGGTTAGGAGTAATTCTTGACCATTCCTCTTTACAGAACTATTTCAGTTCAGCAATATTCTTGGGATGTCTGGTGTGAATCACTTTCTTTAGGTCATGCCTCAGCATCTCATTCAGGTTGAGGTCAGGACTCTGACTGGGCCACCCCAGAATGTGTATTTTCTTCTGTTTAAGCCATTCTGTTGATGATTTACTTCTATGCTTTGGGTCGTTGTCCTGTTGCAACACCCATCTTCTGTTGAGCTTGAGCTGGTGGACAGATGGCCTTAAGTTCTCCTGCAAAATGTCTTGATAAACTTGGGAATACATTTTTCCTTCGATGATAGCAATCCGTCCAGGCCCTGACGCAGCAAAGCAGCCCCAAACCATAATGCCCCATCACCATACTTCACAGTTGGGATGAGGTTTTGATGTTGGTGTGTTGTGCCTCTTTTTCTCCACACATAGTGTTGTGTGTTTCTTCCAAACAACTCAACTTTGGTTTCATCTGTCCACAGAATATTTTGCCAGTACTGCTGTGGAACATCCAGATGCTCTTGTGCAAACTGTAAACGTGCAGCAATGTTTTTTTAAGACAGCAGTGGCTTCCTCTGGCTTTCTCATATCGTAGATTCGACTAACGGGGATGTTGGCATATGCCAGAGATTTTTTAAGTCTTTAGCTGACACTCTAGGATTCTTCTTCACCTCATTGAGCAGTCTGCGCTGAGCAGTCTGCTCTTGCAGTCATCTTTACAGGACGGACACTCTAGGGAGAGTAGTAGCAGTGCTGAACTTTCTCCATTCATAGACAATTTGTCTTACCGTGGACTGATGAACAGCAAGGCTTTTGGAGATACTTTTATAACCCTTTCCAGCTTTATGCAAGTCAACAATTCTTAATCGCAGGTCTTCTGAGGGCTCTTTTATGCGAGGCATCATTCACATCAGGCAATGCTTCTTGTGAAAAGCAAACCCAGAACTGGTGTGTATTTTTTATAGAGCAGGGCAGCTGTAACCAACACCTCCAATATCATATCATTGATTGGACTCCAGTTGGCTGACACCTCACTACAATTAGCTCTTGGAGTTGTCATTAGTGTGTTCAATAAAAACATGGTAACATTTAATTCTTTGTGTGTTATTAGTTTAAGCAGACTGTGATTGTCTATTGTTGTGACTTAGATGAAGATCAGATCACATTTTATGACCAATTTGGGCAGAAATCCATATCATTCCAAAAGGGTTCACATACTTTTTATTGCAACTGTATATACATGATCCTGCACTTCTGGATAGCAGGCGTGAGGGCGCGCCACTGGCAGCAGCTTGCATCTGCTGTGATTATTCACAGCAGGAGCCGATAGGTGGTACGGTGAACCCGATGTTCACCGACATCCACCGATTACTCTGTACACAGGCAGAACAGCAGTCTGCCTATGTAAACAAGGCAGATCGCCCTCCTGTAAGTAGGGGAGACATGGATCCTGTGTCTCTTCAAAGCAGGTACATGGATCCATGTCTTCCCCTAGTGCAAGCACCTTCCACACAGTTAGAAAACACTGGCTAGGCACACATTTAACCCTTTGATCGCCCCTGATGTTTAACCCCTTCCCAGCCAGTGTCATTAGTACAGTGACAATGCATATTTTTAGCACTGATCTCTGTATCAGGTGTGTTAGGTTTATATTTTGGTCCATTCACACCTGTGTATTTTAATGTGTGTTTTGCAGTGAATAAAAACGCATGTGTCACAAAAAAGCATTGATTCCAATGGGGTTGCTCACATCTGCATCCTGCATTGTAAAAAATGAGACATGCTCAATTTTACGTGCATTTACCTGCGTTTTCTGGCCCATTGAATTCATTAGAAGTGCATGAAAACACATGTAAGGCTGGGTTCACACATGTCCGGCTGCTGTTTGCAGTCTAGAGTCTGGTGTGTTTCTGTTCACTAGTTCAGGTGCGATTCAGGTACAGATTTTTGCCTGAATTTGAGCCTGAACTAGACCCAAAAACGCACAGGACCCTTTTCAAAATCACACCACAGTCACCCCAGACATGTGTGAACATGGGAGAGACTCACTCTGACATTGTTCATAAAACCTTGCAGTCACCCATGACAGCTTCTCCTGATAAAAAATATAGCTTTTTAGGCATGCTGTGGAAAAGGGAAGACATAAAAAACATACCGTGTTTCCCTGAAAATAAGCCCAGGTCTTATATTAATTTTGGAAACAAAAGACACAGTAGGGCTTATTTTTGGGGTAGGTCTTACCATGTAATGTGCTGTCTTCTCTCCCCCTCTCTCTCCTTGCCTGACAGGAATCCCCAGTGTGAACCGAGTTCAAATTCTTGTAAAATCCTATAATCCACTCTATTACAGTATTATATAATATACAATGTGTGTGTTTCTGTAATATACTTGTGCCAAATACCTTTGTTATAGCTCCACTCAGCGCTTCCGTGACCCGGTGGAGCTCTCTTCCCCACAATTATACAGTATTACAGAAACACACACATTGTATATTATATACTACTGTAATAGAGTGGATTTTACAAGCATTTTAAACTAGGGATTATTTTCAGGGTTGGGCTTATATTGCAGCCCTTCTGGAAAATAACGCTAGGTCTTATTTTCAGGGTAGACCTTATTTTTGGGGAAACGCGGTATAATTGAGTTTTATCAAATTTCACTACAAAAGTGGAAATATGCTTTAAAAATAATCCCTTGCCATGGGGCTTCACTCACACTGCAACTGTAGATTGCTTATTTAGGTCTAGGGGACATAGAAAAGAAGATCTTACTTGATCCTCTGCTTCTCCAAGCTGCTAGACTGGTCCTGGCAGTATCTTCTTCCCGATGCTCCAATGGTTTGGGGGCCTGAAGCCATAAAACCCAATATAGGATCCATGGCTCTGTGTTGGACGTGATGACGCCAAGGGACAGTACACCATCGGATCATGTGATAGCGCCATCTGCTGGGGAAATGAAGGACTGGGTAAGTTAAATTGGTTCTCCTCTCCACTACACTAAACCAACAGTTAAAGGGGTTGTAAAGGTAAAATAAAAAATTCCCTAAATAGCTTCCTTTACCTTAGTGCAGTCCTCCTTCACTTACATCATCCTTCCATTTTGCTTTAAAATGTCCTTATTTCTTCTGAGAAATTCTCACTTCCTGTTCTTCTGTCTGTAACTACACACAGTAATGCAAGGCTTTTTCCCTGGTGTGGAGAAAGCCTCTTGAGGGGGGAGGGGGCGAGCAGGAGTGTCAGGACGCCCACTAACACGCAGCTCCTTTCTCTATCTGCAAAGTAGATAGCGTCCTGACTTGCCTGCTCGCCCCTCAAGAGGCTTTATCCACACCAGGGAGAAAGCCTTGCATTTACGGTGTGGAGTTACCGACAGAAGAACAGGAAGTGAGGATATCTCAGAAGAAATAAGGACATTTAAAAGCAAAATCGAAGGATGAGGTAAGTAAAGGAGGACTGCACTAAGGTAAAGGAAGCTATTTAGGGGGAAAAAAATCCTTTAAAACCCCTTTAAGCCTTGAAGTGTGGGTGCAGGGGATCCACATGATTTTCACATTTTCTGGAGTTGAGCTTTATTGGGGAAGTCAGATGGATGAGAGGGATAATGAACTTTATATCTCTTCAGATACATACTTTATACTAGAAAATACATTTTTCATATAGAATGAGCGCTTGCTGCACTAAAGTAAAAAAATCCTGTGCTTGACGGTTATGATGCTGGCCAGTGGAGTGGCCATTCGATTGAGGGTAGGGACCGATGTGAATATACAATGTATGTGTAAAGTGATGCGTAAATTGACGACGCTATACAAGTACCATAAATAAATAAATTGCAAGAGAAGAGCATGGTGCTCCTGCCCAGGAGAAGATAAGCTTCTTTGTGTTCCCTGGAGGCACTTTGCTCGTTCTGCTAATGAATACTTATTTTCCAAGTTCAGTAACACTAAACATCATTCAAGCACTAACTGTGAACCCAAGCTGTTAATGAGAAAACTCATGGGGGTGTAGCGTCACACAGCCTGGGCTTACAATACAATGTTGCATATAATGAGGCTCATACATCGCAAACTGAGCACCATTCTATTCAGCAGTTAAATTAACTGACTGGAACAGAGGACCCTACCCGTCATGTGACCATGCGGAATAGTATGAATGCTGGAAATGGGGAAGGGGGTGGGATGAGCTTTAAATAAAAGGCTTCACCTATTCCAGCATGTATCCAACATGTAGGATGTACTGGAACTAGATAGAGTCCAGAGAAGGGCGACAAAGCTAATAAAGGGACTGGAGGACCTCAGTTATAAGGAACAACAACAAACATTAAGGCTGGGTTCACACCTATGCGAATTGAGTGCGGCTTAAACCGCATCTAATACGCAGAACATTTCTAAATACATTGTTTTCAATGAGGCTGGTTCACATATGTGCGATGCATTCGTACTGCGCATTGCAGAAAAAACGCGTGCAGATTTTATGCCTTGCGGTGCGGCTCAGGTGCGAATTCAGTCCCATTATCTTCTATGGGTACGCAGCTGGGTTCACACTTGTGCTGTGAGAATTTCAGCTCTCTTATCTCTGCAGATAGATAAGAGAAGTGTTCAGCAGATTAGCTCCATTTTTAGCTGCAAATTTGGAGACCTGGGAGAAGTTCCGGGTGAGAGGAGAGTGGGGGAGAAGTGTATTGAGCTGAATGACAGAAATTCCTGAAGAGAATAGTTGTGAACGCAGCCTTAATGTATTCTTCCTAGAGAAGAGACACTTGAGAAGAGATATGATCGCGATATAGAAATGGTGACTCTAGTATAGGGAGGAAACTATTCAGTTTCATAGAGCTTAAGAGGGTACATGGCCACTCAATGAATTTAAAGAAGCAGCGGTTCAACCTTAATTTTAGGGGGTGCTTTACCCTTATGCCTCGTACACATGAAAAATGTTTTCCCGTTGGGAAAGCTCCTGTGGCAGCTTTTGGCCAGGAAAACTGGGCGTGTGTATGCTCCTTGACCTGACAGGAAAACCGTCGGGAATCGCGGCAGGAAAAATGAAAACATGTTTCCTTTTTTGCCTCCGGGATTCCTGGCAGTTTTTAACCCGGCGGTTTTCCAATGGGGAAACCCTGAGGGGGATCATTTACATGGCTGGGTTTCCCAACCAAAGCTCTCATGGCAGTTTTCCTGCCAGGAAAACCGGCCGTGTGTAGGGGGAAAAAGCTGCCGAGCCGGGTTCTCAGGTTTCCCTGCGGTAAAAAGTCAACCCGGAAACACGATCATGTGTACAAGGCACGAGTAGTAAGGATGTGGAACTCTATTTCAAAATCAGTGGTGTCAGTGGGAAGTGTTGATAGCTTCAAAAACTGTTAGATGGGCATCTTAGCAAACGCAATATACAGGGATTTTGGAAATGGTATTGACATAAACACATACACACATCTACACAGATTAAACTAGATGGACTGGTGTCTTTATTCATCTTTACCAGCTATTAAACTATGAATTAATGCCCGAGTGCTTAACGCAGCTAAACGCGTTTACACACGTTAAGCTTTTTTTCTACCAAAATGCTGCTGCCAGGAAGAAAGGCGTTTCGAACAGCTTGGCATATTACCTGTGTGCATGGGGCCTCATACATTACAACAAGACCCTCAAATCACATTGCTGTTGTTGATGTTAATATTGTAAGTGGTAAGTGGGTTGAGGATTTTATTTTCTTGACAGTCTTGTGCCAAAGTCTATTTCCCTAGAAATTAACCAAAAGTTATACAGTATATTATTGTCTTGTGACATATAGAATTTTATTTTTAATTATGTTTACAGTCATTCAGTATTTTGTAGTTTGGCTATATTTGTGCATGTGCCTGGATGCAATTATGTTGAAAAAAAAAAATTTCTTTTACATTTTATAGTAAACACTTCTAACCTGTCAGGAGTATTTTTTAATATGAGTTCACTGTACTTTACCCTCTATTCCTCAGCCAGCCTTCCAGTTACAACTCCTACGAATGGTAGTCATATGCTTACAATGGGACATCATCCAAGAACAGAAAGGAACAGTAGGGTCAGTTGGACAAATGTGGAGCCAGAAGGTAAGAACTTGAGTTTCCAGGAATATAGACCTTAAGCCACATGCTCAGGGTAATGGATGCTGGCTCAAGAACAAGGGGTATTTTAAGGTAAAATAAGAAAAGAGAACAAGAGATGGGGAGAAAGAGCCCATAGAAAAAAGTATGTCCCAGCTGTCATTCTTACAGTGAATTCCAATTATAATATATGTAGGGCTGTGCAAATTAACTTTTAATTAATCGATTAACCTTAAATTTTTTTGATCGATCAAAATCTTTTTGATCGATCAAAATCTTTTTGATCGATTAAAATTCTTTTGATTGATACTCACCTCTCCGCCGGCTTCTGGGCCTTCAGGGAGTTCCGTCGGAGATCCAGTGACGTCACGGACACCGGCAGGGCTTGCCGTGTCCATCTGAAGGGCTTCTTTGCTGTACCTTCATATCTGCATGCCCGCGGGACCGTACTATCTGCCACTCGCAAGGGATGTTGCACTTCCCTCTATCAACCTGGGATTTTACAGCCATCCACTGGGAGTTGTGATAGTTCCCTTCATGGGACATCTACATGCCGACGGACTGATGTTAACCTCTCCTCATCTGGATTTAGCAGTGGCATAGTTGTACACATTTTTATACCAGTATCATACTTAGCTACAGGTTTTTATGACTGCTTTTGGTACCGTTTGGTATTACTCGCACCATTTTTACAGTTTATGTAGCTATCTCCAGTGCAATATTTATTTTGTTACCTACTTGAAGACTATAGAAGTTTTAATGCTATTCCCATGGAGGGCTGCCTTTGTGTGTTCTTTGTATCCTGCTATCCATTTTTCCAGTGGTTGGGAGCTGCACTGGGAATCAGCCTGCAAGGAGATCAGCTAAAAGTAGTTGGATCGGTATGTGCGTTATAATTAATCTAAATTAGTCGATTAATTGATTAAAAAAAAAAAAAAAAAAACGAACACAAAAATTTTGATAAGTAACAGCCCTAAATATATGTATTATTGGCTATTGGGCTATAATAATATTTTCCTTTTGAGTTACTGCACTTTTTTATTTCTGTTTGTATTGAAAATGCATTATTTTTCATTCTACAGAAATACAATGACTACATGCACAGTACATGTAGTCTTTGCATTCAATCAAATTTCAATTTATAGGTTTAGCCCTCTTTTTGGGGGGTGGTTATGAGAAATGGCTCTCCCTAATAGGATACCACACAAAACTTGTAGGTATATAAGAGAACAAGAACCTTCACTAAGTGGAAGAGTAGGTTTGCTAATAAAGTTGCCAGTGCCCCCATCCAGGACAGAGCCTCTGTAAACAGAGGGGATTCCGCTACTGGGAAATAATCACACATCTCTATTTCAGCTGTGAAGCGGATTGCACAGAGGTCCTGTGCATCTTTGGCTGCATTTCAGGTCCAAATTCAGGCAAAAATGTGGGCCTTATTCGTCCCTGAAACAGAGAACAGGGACACACCGGAACCTGCTGTGAGCCACTTGCGAATTAAGTGTGACCCCAGCCTTATAGAGATACCTCTAGATGAATGTTGCAGCAAAATCCAGTTGCAGGGGTCCCTGAGGATGATATTGTGTCTATCATTGTATTGGAGACCTGAAGACAAAACCAACAGTCATGGGGATATCCTTCAACTGTCCAACCAGCCTGGAATGGGACTTCTCACCAGCAGGACCTGTAGTGTGGCACTGGAACTGGAGTCAGCCTATCTACTTTGCATTTTAGTTCCTCTCTAGTAATGTACACTTAATCTCTTCTGGTCTGGGATTTAGTAGCATGAACAGGACATATGGCTGAGACTTTCTTCTTCTCTCCACTTCCTCCTTCTGGGCTTCGGAGCCAACAGCCAGGGACAGGAAGTGCATAATATTTTTACAGGCATTTAAAGGGGTTGTAAACCTGCATGTTTTTTCACCTTAATGCATGCTCTAGCTCTTTGCCTGTTGTTTCAGCTCTTGATTGGATAGATTGATAGCAGCACAGCCATTGGCTCCCGCTACCATCAATAAAATCCAATGATGCGGGTGGAGGGGGGCGAGGCTGAGTCTTGCATTCTGTGTGAATGTACACAAAAGCAGGACTCGGGAGAGCTCCCGCATGGGTGTCCAACTTAGGAGAGTCTTCTCCAACGTGAACACCCGATGAGGGGAGGAGCTACCAGTGCGCTGGGAGACCCCAGAAGTCGAAGATCGGGCCTCTCTGTGCAAAACGAATTGCACAGTGGAGGTAAGTATGACATTTTTGTTATTTAAAAAAAATAGGTTAAGATAGTAGAGGGCAGCATATCCATACATAGACAATTCTGCATCGTCTCATTGGAGAAAACTGTGTTTATCTACATAGATGAATACTTATTCACCCATATAGATAGCATAGCATAAAGCTGTGTAAAATAAAAATAAAAAATCACAGCTTTTAACATAAAGCCCATTTAAGATATTGATCTTAATGGCCAACAAAAACTTAAGTGGACAGTCAGATGTAAAAACATATTCTTACAGCCTCCTGTATGTTCGTCACCCCTTTTTTTACACTAATGCAGACCTGAGCATGCCTGAAAGACTGTGCAGCTGGCCGCATTGGATGTTGGGAATTGAAGTCCAGACAGAGTGAATTACTGTGGGCCCTCGTTACTACATGTACTACATCCCCCAGAAGGGTTGGGACCGGAGGAGAGAGAAAAACTGTATCTTCCTGGGTTGTTCTTTGAACGTGTAGACTTTTGCTGCGGGAAATAATAGTGAACAGATCCCTGAAGTCAGACCTGCTTGTGGCTAGAGTTAAGGCCTCAGCCATATTACTGTGAGACCACAGAAAGAGAGTATAGGAGAACACAGAGATTGGGACTTTGTTACCACCACCAAGAGCATAGTGCTGCACCCCCACTCCTAAAGAGGTACCGCCGAGTGAGCCAAGATCGAGAGCCACACTGACTCGGGGCAAAGGATAACTTTCCATGCAGTGGGATTTCCATGCTGGGTCACAGACTCTGGTGAGAAAGCCTTGGGCTGAGACCTATAGACACTAGAGAAACTAAACCCTTAAAAACTAACCACACAGGTGTCATTTAGCCTATTACTGCCTGAAGGCCTTACTCTGACTGTTCTCATGTGCACCAATGGTATAATTGGGTCTGGCGTTAGCCGGCTGAAGATTCAGGACTAAAGACTGTCCATTTACAGACCTTTGCTAGTTGCTTAGTTCAGAGGTACCACCCAGGGATATCACACAAGACTTAGTTATTCTCTATGGGTGTGATTGCAATATCCTCATTCACTGCCTACTACTGATTTTGCAGATTTATTCCAGTCTGGAACAGGCTGGAATAAACATGCTGTCTAGCAGGCTGTGCCAAACTTACCTTCTGTATGTTTATGTATGCTTAAACCGTTAAACCGTTATTTACTACAACCTCTGCCAATACATTGAGTTCCTTAACCGGCCTTGTATTTATTTCCTGGTATTAGCTCGGTACCAAGTCAAAGGTATCTAAGTGTTTGCAGTGATTTCCGTGCAGCAGAGAACCCAAGATACCAATTGGCTCTTTCGTGGGGGTGGCGCTACATTTGCATTTTAATTCTTCCTGGCAGGGCTCACCAGGAAACCCTACATCTGTTTTAGTGATGATAATAAATTACTCCTGCAGTCTCAGGGATCCAAGCTTATGCATTTTGTGGTGTTATTGTCTTTAAATGCCCAATTTTTTGTCTGTTAACAGCCGGGTGTCTTTTTTTTCCTCTTTAGGTCATGCCAAGCCCCCTCCTCTTTTAAGATGCAGAAATTGTGTTGAGACTTTGAATAGAAACTTGGAGGTTTTGTTAAACAGCATCACAGAAGGGCATCTCAACCAACTTATTGACATCATGATGTCCAAATTTGTGCTGTCTAGAGATGACGTTGAATACATAAACGCAGAGCAAACTCGGAAAGCCAGAATAAGGAAATACATTGAAACCTGCTGTGAAAAGGGAGAACAGGCCTCTCGGATGACTTTGGACAGCCTCCTCACCCGGAAAATCATTTATATGAATCCTGTAAACCAAGTTTGACATTAGGAATTACCCATCATGTTCACATCTGTGGGTTATTCTTGAATGAATGAATGACTTGTATAGCGCAACGCATGCGAACTGAATCGCCTCTGGGCAGTTTGTATCTCAAGTTGCATGCCGAATCAGAGTTTGTTAATCACGTCGGGATCCATGCCTGGAAACACTGCATAGATTGGTTATATATCAGAAGCTGGCAGCTAATGGTTGAAATTTACTTATGGTATTCACTAGGCTTATCTTTGGCTGAAGGCCATCCATACCATTTTTCCCTATTTATCGGTTTAACATGCAATTAACTTTTTCAGTGGTATTTGGACCATTTCCAGCATAGGTAAAAAAAATAGATTATATGAGCCTTTTTGTTATTTGTATTCTCCTTAGGCAAATGCACAGCTCTAGGATTTATGTTGAACAAACAGGTATACTATAAATATAAAAGATATGGCATGCATTGCTTCAGTCCTGTGCAGGGTGGAGTACCGCATATACAACTGGACTGCAATATCTTATGTTTAAAATAGGTGTAGCAGCGAAGATAATCTACAAGGCCTTATGCCTAGTACACACGTACGGGATTCCCGGGGGTAAAAAGTCCACTGGAAATCCAGAGTGGAAAACCGAGAACCTGCTCGCTAAGTTTTTCCCCCTATACATGAGAGGTTTTCCCGACAGGAAAACTGCGATGGTCGGGAATCCTGGCTGTCTGTATGCTCCATCACAGTTTTTCACATAGGAAAACTGCCAGGAAAAAGAGCTGGAATCCCGGTGGGAAAAAAGAGGGCTGTTCTCTTTTTTTTTTCCTGTTGGAAAACCTGCGATGGAGCATACACACGGACAGTTTTCCCAGCCAAAAGCTCTCATTGCAGTTTTCCAAAGGGGAAACTGGTCGTGTGTACAAGGCATAACTCTGGGTGAGGATACAGTTTCCCATTCTTGCATATATTCTGAGGTTGATGTGCTTTTGTAGGAGTATACGTGTATGATTTTGGCCTAAGGCATAATACCCCACCCTAAATCCTGCATCATGGCCATTCATCTCTTATATTAGTGCAGTGCTTTATTATTGTTGTAGGTATAGTACTTCTGTCTTATATTCCATGTATGTACAGTTTGAGTAGCTTATAATGAAGTTGTGTGGCCTGGAAAGTGTATATAAAGCCAAAGTATTATTTTTTTCAGTTTTAGCAGGTTAGAACTCCTGTAAGGTTTTTATTGCTGTCTGTGTCCCCTGGGAGATTTATTCTCTCTGTTTGTCCCAGTCACATGGACTGAAAGTCTTAAGCCCTGTACACACGCTCGGTTTTCTCAGTGGTAAAAAGTCCACCGAGAAAACCGAGGGAAAGCCGAGAACCCGGCAGGAAAACTGCCATGAAGTTTTGGCCAGGAATCCCATCCGTGTGTATGCTCCATCGGCATTGCCTCGCAGTGTTTCCCATAGGTAAGTAGTAGATCTGGCGGAAAAAAAAACGCAGGGAATCCCAACGGGAAATTAGAGAGCAGGTTCTCTATTTTCCCTGTCGGGATTCCCAGCTGTTTTCCTGACGGGAAAACTGTGAGGAAGCATACACAAGTCCGGTTTTCCCGGCCAAAAGCTCTCCTGGCATTTTTCCTGACGGGAAAACCGGACGTGTGTACGAGGCTATAGGAGATCCAAAATTAAGCTGTCACAGGGACAGGAGGTGATGGAAAATCTTAGTATTGGATTTTCGGACAACTGTACTGACCAAACGAAAATTGTACGATCTGGTACTGTACGAGAAAACTTTTTTGTGCATGTCCGATAAAATAATATCGGATGAACTGTCATGATCGGCTCTCAAAAGCTCTGTACTAACGATCCGATAATCGTACGATTCTTCCTCTGACGACATTTTTCGTACGATATTCGGATCATGTGTGGGGCATAAGAGAGGCTATCCCCTTACTTTTGAGAGATCTCCTCATACATCTTGCTGTGTCTCTGGGACAGAAAGTAAAGAAAAATCTCCCTAGGACACAGACAGAAAAAAATTACAAGTATCCAAAGTATTACGTTATCTAACCCAAGCTAAAAATGCATTTTTGGTTTTACATCCACTTTAAGGCTGGGTTCACACATATGCAAATTGGATGCAGCTTTCCCCACATCCAATTTGCATTGGAACTGGTTCACACAGATCCAGGGCGGCCTCGGCCCGCATTCAAAAAGGGTCCGGTGCGTCTTTGGGTCTGGTTCAGGTGCGAACTCAGACAAAAAAAAACAGACCTGATTCATACCTGAACCGTTAAATAGACACGCATCGGACCCCAGGCAGGAAACCGCGGCCATATGTGTGATCCCGGATGTGTTATATCACATTGTGAAAACTGACTGCTATGTAACCTTTGATTTTACTCTATGTTTGTAGAATGCAGTTCTCAATAATGTAATGTTCTGATGTTGTTATTGGTAAAGTATCACTACATAATTACTAAAGATGTTTGGTCCAAAGAAAGTTTAACCCTTAGGGCTGTTCTAAGGCACTTGGCTCTGCATATATATATATATATATATATATATATATATATATATATATATTAGAATAGTATTTTTATATTATTTTTAAATATTAGCATGCTACCAAATAGGAATAGAATATTGAAATTTGTTAAAATGACTGTCAGGCCCCGTACACACGACGGAGCTTCTCGGCAGAATCCAGCGAGAAGCTCTCTGGGATCCATATTCTGCTGAGAAGCTCGATCGTGTGTACATTTTTGCCGAGCAAACTGCAGAGCGAGGTGTCGAGCCAAAATAGAGAGCAGGTTCTCTATTTCCTCGATGGGCCATCGGGACTAATGGCTCGACGCCTTTTTCGTCAGCCTGGTCGACGAACTCGACGGCCGGCCGAGAACCTCGTCGGGCGGAACGATGAGTTTAGCCCGACGAGGTTCTCGTACGTGTGTACGCGGCCCCAGAGACTGTGGGGTGGCCTTACTAAAGGCAAATAGACTGTGCACTCTGCAAGTTAAAGCAGTAGTAAACCATTAGTTTTTTTTTGGTACCCTGCAAGGTAAAGGCATAATGTGGCAGTATGCATCGCATACTAGCAAATTATGTTCAACCCACCATAAAACTAAGCTCTTCCATCTTCACGCGTCTTCTTTCCGGGGTCGCAGATTCCGGCTGTATGACTGGCCGGAGCCGCGATGGCGTCACTCCCACGCGCGTGGGACCCGCACTTTAGGGCACAGGGCTCTGAAGGAATAGCTTGGGTGGCTGTTCCTTCAGAGTGCATGCTCCAGTAATGTCACCGGCTGTATGTACAGTAAATATCCCCTAAATGGTGCACTTTTTGGAGATATTTACACTACCTATTGGTAAGCCTTATTATAGTTATGTTATGTCATATTATATATAATATATTGTTATATTAATAGTTTATGCCCACTTTCCCCAGAGCTTAGCAAATGTGGTAAAGCTCTGCTAATTTCCATCATCCAATCATGTGCAAGCAAAAATGCATTTTTTTTTGTATGTTCCTTGCACTTAATTGGGTAGTCTTTACAAAGTGAAGCTTCACCACATTTACATTCAGTTAGGAAATAAGTACAGCTGCACCTTTAGTAAATCCACCCCAGTGTTCTTATATTTGATGACACTTCAATTGCAAATTATAAGATAATACTGGATTTGGATTGGTAATTATAGGCCAGGGGTCTCCAAACTGCGGCCCTGGGGCCGGATGTGGCCCTTTGCTTGCCTTAATGCGGCCCTTGGGGCACTATCCCATCCAATTTAAAATGGGGCATAATACTTGTTGACACCAATGGGGCACTATTCCTCCAACTGACACCATCAATTCTTTCCATTAACACCAACAATGGGGCACTCGTCCTTCCACTGTCACCAAAGATATAGTATTATTTACTCCCACTGGACATTTTTTTTACTCCCAATGGCCCTAATCTGGCCTTCCTAAAGTCTAAAGGACTGTGAACTGGCCCTTTGTTTAGAAAGTTTGGAGACCACTGTTATAGGCAGTACACCCTTACTATTGGTTCTATTTATCTTATTTATACATTCAAAAGGAAACAAAAACAACGTATTTAGAGTCGGTTCACACTAAGGCGGCACGACTCCGGTGGCGGCTCTGCAAGTCGTCCTGAGGACGACTCCAGAGGCGATTTGCAAGACGACTTCTGTATAGAAGTCAATGCAAGTCGCCCCGAGCCGCCCCCAAAGTGGTACAGGGAGTAAATTTCGAAGTCGCATCGCCCCAGTGTGAACCGACTCTTAAGGTAGTAATAAACACAAAAATGTAATATTTAGCAGTTTACCAATCCCTAAATTTGGTGACTACCCTTTAAAAAAAAATTGTCTCGTTTTCCTTTATTTTCACCTGGTGATCTTGTCAATAAGGCTGGATTAACATTTGAGAATGCAGCGGCTCACAGCAGGGGATCCGGTGCTTCTCTATTCACCGTTTCAGGTCCAATTTCAGCCCGAAATTTTGGGCTGAATTCGGACCTGAAACTGATGCACAGCCCAGGGCTCCTATGCAAATCGCATGGGAAGCTGCTGCAGAGATGAGTGACCTGGCTCCATATGAAGCTGGTCACAATCCACTGCTATGCGAATTGGATGTGGAGAAACCCAGCCTAACACTGTTCCGGTTTTAGGGTGATTACACTCTGGATTAAGGAGCAACAGCAACAACCTTTTGACAGCCAACATTGTCAACCTTGAGAAAAGGAAGTGTTACATGCACTAGCCAATTTAGATGGACTTGACTTAGGCCCCTTTAAAAGCACTGTACACACGAACGGTTTGTCTAATGAAAACGATTTGTTTCCCATCGGTGAAAAAAAATAGAACATGTTTTAAAATTTTCCTATAGATAAAAAAACGATAGAAAAAAATGATCAGAATCAAGTCGACGCATGTTTGTAAGCATTGAACTTCATTTTTCTCAGCATGTCGTAGTGTTTGACGTCACCGTGTTGGACACGGATTTTTGACCGATGGTGTGTAGGCAAGACTGATGAAAGTCAGCTTCATCGGATATCCGAAGAAAAAATCCATCGGATTAGATTCCATCAGATATCTGATCGTGTGTACAGGACTTTACACATACCATTCTTTCCTCAGTTCAGTCATGTTTTTCATCAGTTTTTCATCCGTTTTTACATCTGCCAGTTAAAGTCCCTATCCACTTGAGTCCCAGAGCAATTTCTTTATGCAAAAACAGACCGTTTGTCCGTTTTACATCCGTTTTTCATCCAATCAGGATGTTGACGGAAGCTGATGTAAGCAGATGTAAATAGAGGATCATCAGTTTTTCCATAGAGATACATTGATGTCTATTTTTTATCAGTCAATGAATGGATAAAACGGACAACTGGTCTGCTTGTGTGAAAGGGGCCAAACTAATTAAAGTTGAACCTCTGCTATCACACAAAGGGTAAGGATCCTTTTCTACAGCATTCTTGCAGTGGATAGGCTTTTCTACTCATGTAATATTAGAATTTATGGCAAGCATTTCTATCGTTGTGTCCAATTAAGTTAGGTTTTTCCTTATTTTCACAGGGTATCATTTGGACAATATTGGGTAAATCTCTCCAACACAGACATTAATAAAACCAGATCCAAACTTCCCCATCTCTAAATATCTTATATAATGGGCCAGATTCAGAGAGCCGTAACTCCTGTCTAACTGGTGTTAGACTGGAGTAATTTCAAATTACGCGCGTTTTTTAGCTAGTCGGAAACCTCAAACCATGAATAGACGGCTGCGGGCTTCAATTCGACTGGATTACGTGTTCGTACGCCTTCCGATCTACGCTGCAATAAAATTGCGGCCACTGGGTGGACTTCCCGTCGTTTTCCGTGTCTGGGTATGCTAATGAGCTTTTGCCGGCGATCCCCGAAATTACGATCTTCATTCGCAATCTCTTACGGCACCTTTAGTCATCTTTTTTTTGCGCAACACTATACCAGCTTTTTGCTGCTCTAATATTAGACAGTCCATGTTAAGTATGGCCGTCGTTCCCGTGTCGAATTTCTAAGTTTTCCGACGTCTTTTATTATTTTTGACGTAAAATGTCCGGGAATAGGAATGTTCATAAACAACGCTACTCAAACAACGAATGACGTAACGACGTGACGCGTAATTCGATTACGCGGCGAGAAATAGACTACGCCGCCATAGTGTATGGGCAAAAATCTACCAGAATTCGATGTAGAGCCTGGTAAAAAACGGCAGCGTAGAGTATTTCAATTACGCAGCGCAATATTAAGTGTATCTGAATCTGGCCCAATGTTTTTTAGCTATAGTTCTCTTGATGTTTAGAAATAATCCAGAATTTGTAAGGTTGGGTTGTTTTTAAAGAAAAACATGTACTTTGATGAGAAAGATGTACTATATTCACTATACTGACTCTTATAGAGCTGTAGTGTATCCTAACAGGAAGTTTTTTTTTCTTTACTGTACAAAAAGGCTGATTTACTAAAGATGTTTAGAATCTCCACACAATAAATGGTGTGAATAGTCACTTTAATAATCCAATTATGTGACTTGCAAAATTCCTGTTAACTTTTTATTAGGGTTGCACTGATACCACTTCTTTAATACAGAGTACAAGTTCCGATACTTTCAAGTACTTCATGATACCGATACTTTTTTTAATGTTATTTTTTATGTATTTTTTTTTACAATACTTTTTTTGATGGATGGTGGACATTTTTTTTAAATGTATTTATTATTATTTTTACAATTTAACCTTTAAATATTTATTAGTTCTTTATTTAATTTTTTTTATTAATACATTTATTTATTTGTTATCAGCCCTGTTGGGGGTGGCTTTGGTGAGATATCAGGGGTCTAATCAGACCCCTGACATCTCCCGTTTGAGAAAGGGACTGAGGACACAGATTCCCCAGTTCCTCTCTCTGTAGCCTCAGCTGCACTGGAGATGAATGAACAGAGACAGAGGCTCTTCCTTATTCATAAACTGAAGCATCATAAACACAGTTTTACCATGCTCAGTAATGAATGGACAGTTGGTGATCACTGACTCTCTTTATTCAGAAAAGGAAAGAGCCAGTAAATGACATATTTACCGACTCCTTCCTGTCCTCTCCATCATGACAGATCTTGGACGAGGATTAGACCGGTGGAGGAGCAAATGGAGGACCCAGATAGTTGGAGGAGGAGGAGGAGGAGGACACTGGGTGTCGGAGGAGGACCCGGGGAGCCAGAGGAGGATGCGGGAGATAGTCGGGGGTGTTCGGTGCAGGTAGGTAGTTATAGGCATCAATCTCCCTGTATAGTTTTCAATAAAGCAGCTGACAGCTGAAGGAGGGAGAGGAGGATAAGCGGCTGTCAGCTGCTTTTTTGAAAACCATGCAGGAAGATTGATGCTTATAACTGCCCTCACTACTGCACCGGTATCGGATTAAGCACCGGAGCATTTGCAGGACTACAAGTACTAGTATCGGTATTGGTGCAACCCTACTTTTTATGCCCAATCATGTGTAAATTAAATAAGTAAACCGCAATTTGCTTTGATTGGATAATTTAAGTAAATCATTAATCATTACATTTATTATGTGAAGATTCTCATCTTTTTAAATGGTTGGGCCTCAATACAACATGTACAGTATACACAGATGAATTTTGTTTCATGTACACTATTTTAGTTTAGTATAGTTTTTATTATTGCATACTATACAGTATATACTTTGGGGCAGATTCACAGAGAAATGGATTATCGTAGCGTAGCAGAAATACGCTACGCCGCCGTTTTTTACCTTGCTCTACGTGGAATTCAGGTAGATTTTCTACGGTAAACGACGGCGGCGTAGTGTATTTCTCCCGTCGCAATCCATATAGACGAGTAGGGGGCGTGAAACATTTAAATTAGGCGCGTTCCCGCGGCGATCGATCTGCGCATGCTCCGTTCGCAAATTTCCCGCCGTGCATTGCGCGAAATCACGTCGTGACGTCATTCGTTGTTTATGTAGCGTACTTTACGGGCGATCCACGTCCCGACGAGTTACGTAAATAAAAAAAAAAATTAAATAAATTCGAAGCAGGAACGACGGCCATACTTAACATGGGCTACGTAAAGTTAGAGCAGCAAAAAGCTGCTCTAACTTTACGTATAAAAAAATAGACGAAAACGACGACGCCGCTCGCTCGTTTGTTCGTGAATCCCCGTAAAAACACATTAGCATATCCCGACGCATTAAAACGACGCGAACTCCTCCCAGCCGCCGCAAATAGATGGCAGCGTAGATCCGAAGGCTTACGAAGACGTAAGCCTCTCGGATCGAAGCCCGAAGCCGGCGTATCATGGTTTGAGAATTCAAACTAGTGATACGCCGCGGGAAATTTGAAATTACTCCTGTCTAACACCAGTTAGACAGGCGTAATTGTTTTGTGAATCTGCCCCTTTGTGTGTATAGATATATGTGTGTGTGTGTGTATTTTTTTATCACATGCAATATATAATCAATATATGTTCATTATATTTTTTATTTTTGTGAATCTTAAGCTGTCCGTACATGTAAAGATCTCTCTTCTTCTGTCACATTGAGCTGACAAAGAGAAAACCATGGATTCCCCTATCTACACTTAACAGCTGGCTTTACTGGCTGTCCTGAAATCCGAATCCCTGTGCCCGCCAACATACCCTGCAGCCATAATCTTCTAGTGCTGCAGAGGTTAATACCAGCGCTGGACCTGTGATCGACACTCATCAAGACCACTATGTCTGCCCTTTATGCCCTCATCCTTCATTCACAGAACCTATACTATAGCAGTGAAAAAGCACTCTATGAATAGAGGAGGAGAACATTTCTTTCATCCACCCGTCCTCCATTCATTCTTTCATCCACCAGTCATTCTTTCATCCACCCACCCTCCAGTATTTCTTTCATCCACCTACCCTCCAGTCATTCTTTCATCCACCCACCCTCCAGTCATTCTTTCATCCACCCATCCTCCAGTCTTTCTTTCATCCACCCACCCTCCAGTATTTCTTTCATCCACCCACACTCCAGTCATTCTTTCATCCACCCATCCTCCAGTCATTCTTTCATCCACCCACCCTCCAGTCATTATTTTATTCACCCATCCACCAGTCATTCTTTCATCCACCCACCCTCCAGTCATTCTTTCATCCACCCATCCACCAGTCATTCTTTCATCCACCCACCCTCCAGTCATTCTTTCATCCACCCATCCACCAGTCATTCTTTCATCCACCCACCCTCCAGTCATTCTTTCATCCACCCATCCACCAGTCATTCTTTCATCCACCCACCCTCCAGTCATTCTTTCATCCACCCATCCACCAGTCATTCTTTCATCCACCCATCCTCCAGTCTTTTTTTTTTCATCCACCCATCCTCCAGTCTTTCTTTCATCCACCCATCCTCCAGTCATTCTTTCATCCACCCACACTCCAGTCTTTCTTTCATCCACCCACACTCCAGTCATTCTTTCATCCACCCACCCTCCAGTCATTCTTTTATTCACCCATCCACCAGTCATTCTTTCATCCACCCACCCTCCAGTCATTCTTTCATCCACCCATCCACCAGTCATTCTTTCATCCACCCACCCTCCAGTCTTTCTTTCATCCACCCATCCTCCAGTCTTTCTTTCATCCACCCATCCTCCAGTCATTCTTTCATCCACCCACCCTCCAGTCATTCTTTCATCCACCCACCCTCCAGTCTTTCTTTCATCCACCCATCCACCAGTCATTCTTTCATCCACCCATCCTCCAGTCATTCTTTCATCCACCCACCCTCCAGTCTTCTTTCATCCACCCATCCTCCAGTCTTTCTTTCATCCACCCATCCACCAGTCATTCTTTCATCCACCCATCCTCCAGTCATTCTTTCATCCACCCACCCTCCAGTCTTTCTTTCATCCACCCACCCTCCAGTCATTCTTTCATCCACCCACCCTCCAGTCATTCTTTCATCCACCCACCCTCCAGTCATTCTTTCATCCACCCACACTCCAGTCTTTCTTTCATCCACCCACCCTCCAGTCATTCTTTCATCCACCCACCCTCCAGTCATTCTTTCATCCACCCATCCTCCAGTCATTCTTTCATCCACCCATCCTCCAGTCATTCTTTCATCCACCCACCCTCCAGTCATTCTTTCATCCACCCATCCTCCAGTCATTCTTTCATCCACCCATCCTCCAGTCATTCTTTCATCCACCCTCCCTCCAGTCATTCTTTCATCCACCAACCCTCCAGTCATTCTTTCATCCACCCATCCTCCAGTCATTCTTTCATCCACCCACCCTCCAGTCTTTCTTTCATCCACCCACCCTCCATTCATGGAGCACTTTTCATTTATGGAAGTTCTAGTATGTCTTCTATGAATGGAGAAGGGGGCAGAAAGGGAAGGCATAGCTAGCTCTCCTGATGAGTTCCTCCTGTCATATTTTCAGTTCTCATATTAATCCCTACAGCACTGGAAGAATACGACTGTGGGGGTATATGAGAGGAAGGGGGCAGAGGACTTTGGATTTCAACCAGGCCAGCCAGTAGCACAAGGGACACTTTGCACTGAATGTACTGTCCCTCGTCCCTTGTGCCCAAGCTGATTTTTATTTATTTTTTAACAAAATGAATGCTTTATTAACCACTTAAGACCCGGACCAAAATGCAGGTAAAGGACCTTGCCCCTTTTTGCGATTCGGCACTGCGTCACTTTAACTGACAATTGCGCGGTAGTGCGACGTGGCTCCCAAACAAAATTGGCGTCCTTTTTTCCCCACAAATAGAGCTTTCTTTTGGTGGTATTTGATCACCTCTGCGGTTTTTATTTTTTGCGCTATAAACAAAAATAGAGCGACAATTTTAAAAAAAATTCAATATTTTTTTACTTTTTGCTATAATAAATATCCCCCAAAAATATATAAAAAAACATTTTTTTTCCTCAGTTTAGGCCGATACGTATTCTTCTACCTATTTTTGGTAAAAAAATTGCAATAAGCTTTTATCGGTTGGTTTTCGCAAAATTTATAGCGTTTACAAAATAAGGGATAGTTTTATTGCATTTTTATGAATTTTTTTTTTTTACTACTAATAGCGGCGATCAGCGATTTTTTTCGTGACTGCGACAATATGGCGGACACTTCGGACAATTTTGACACATTTTTGGGACAATTGTCATTTTCACAGCAAAAAATGCATTTAAATTTGCATTGTTTACTGTGGAAATGACAGTTGCAGTTTGGGCTGGGTACTAAAATCAACGTATATATACGTTGATGTGCCCAGCCGTGCCATTCTGCCGACGTAAATGTGCAGTAGGCGGTCCTTAAGTGGTTAATATAATAGTATAACAAAATAATAAAATAGTGCAATACAATCATAAATGATTTCTTTACTAACCAATCAGATGTTACCTTTCCTAGATAGGTTTAGCTAGACTAAAGAACTATGATTTGTAATTGAGCTGCTTTGAATATTACAATCTCATTCAGTACTTTGTATATGTTACTATATGTGTTGTTTGTAGACCTTTGAAGCTTCTAGAACCAGTTGGACTACTGCTGGCAAATGGATGTGACGTTAGAATTAATGTAGATGCCTTAGGGAACACTTTTGACTCAAAACAGAGTTCAGATATTGTCACGTCTGCAGTGACCTGAAGGGTACATTAATACTAACAGGATCTAACAAGCAGGTATACTAAATTAACCTTAATTCAGTCCTTCCTTTGAAATTCATGGTCAACACTAATTGTAAGTAAACATTGGAGACTTTGTCAAGAGTTCAGATACCGTGTTTTCCCGAAAATAAGACCTAACGTTATTTTTTAGAAGGGTTGCGATATAAGCCCTACCCCGAAAATGAGCCCTAGTTTAAAATGCTTGTAAAATCCTATAATCCACTATATTACAGTAGAATATAATGTACAATGTGTGTGTTTCTGTAATATAACTGTGGGAAAGAGACCTCCGCCGGGCCACAGAAGCACAGAGCGACGCTATAACAAAGCTATTTGGCACAAATATATTACAGAAACACATACATTGTACATTATATACTACGTTAATAGAGTGAATTATAAGACTTTACAAGCAGTTTAACTCTATTCACACTGGGGATTCCTATCAGGAATGGAGAGGGGGAGAGACAACGGCACATTACATGGTAAGACCTACCCCGAAAATAAGCCTTACTGTTGCCAAAAATAATATATGACACGGGCTGATTTTCGAGGAAACTCGGTAGGCAAAGCCTGGTATTTCCTAAAAGTGCTGAAGGTTGATCCACCCATCCACCCAACCACCTACTTCCTGCTCGTTCCTGTTTGCCAGTGAGGCAATCCATCACAGAGGTGGGCTAATGGAAATATGGGGGGGCCAGAGCTAGCTGCAAGCCTCAGCACTACCCCAAACTGGAAGAGCAGGCAATTTTAAGCACTTTATACCTACAACAGTCTTATTAAGGTCCTACAATGCATTCGTGTTTGTGTACAAAAACATAGTTCATTTTATTTACTTATAATGTGTATATAGAGGTTATAGTAATATATATATAGTTATATAAAATATAAATGATGGTTCCTATAACATTTATTGCAATATTCAAAACTGTTGACCCACCTATTGAAGCTAAATATATTTCTTTTCAAAAGGTAATAAAATATTCTGTTGTAATTATTTTGTGCCAAGGATTAGCCAATATGCTTCCGCTGATGAATGTGTAGATATTCCTGAGAAAGAAAATGTTCAGGAATGTATATTTTATTTTGCTGTTATCGACATGTTGTTGTTCTTTTCTGTGTCTTTTATATAAACTGGTTATTTCATTGGAAAATTTGAGTTTTCTGACACAATTTACTCTTGTTTGGTTAGTTTGGTTTCTTATTTATTCCTGGGACCCGAACATCCCTCACCCTACCCCCAACTGCCAGCATTGAGTTTCTGAAACCAAGTGACCCCGGGAGTGCAGATGGAAATTTTTTCACAATATACAGCAACATTATAATTGTACTATTTATAATTAAAAAGCAATCCTTAAAGTGGATGTCACAATGTAGAGTATAAGATTTCCTATCATCTGTGCCCAGTCTTGTCACACAGAGTTAATCCAGCGCTGAGTAATCCTATTTTAATGTTCAGTGCAAATTAACAGAATTCCAGATAAAAACTTGCCAAATTATAAAGTCCGTTTCTCTGTTTTTGCTTTCAGTGACAGGTTATTTACATATCTAGCTTGGACATGTTTATCATATGTTATGTTTTGTTTATCATAATATGAGGTGATCCAAAGTTCATTGTATATTACCAGGATGTGTTATGTGGGGGAGGGGTGGATTTCTCACTTTTTGTACCTCCATGTTATGATATACATAACATAACATATGATAAACATGTCCAAGTTAGATATGTAAATAACCTGTCACTCAAAGCAAGCAGAGAGAAAACTGACTTTTTATTTAGGCAGGTTTTTATCTGGAAGGCTGTTCATTTTACTGAACATTGAAAAAGGATTACTCAGATCTGGATTAACTCTGTGTGGCAAGACTGGGCACAGATGATAGGAAATCTTATACTCTACATTGTGACATTAAAAAAAATAAAAAACATTTTTTGGGGGTTTACATCCACTTTAAAGTGTTACTAAACCCAGGACCCCGCATTCACTATATCTGGTCTCCAACGGTACACAGAACATAAAAATTAAATTATTTTAGTAAATATAAATACCTTTTCTCATCAGCAGTATATAGTAGTCTTGTGACTGCTATCTGTGTCTGGTTAAAGCTTGTAGAAAGAGTTTTCTTTTTTTCAAATACAAGTTTTATTAAATATGCACAAGGGGGAAATCCCATCGCTACAATAAGGCCGCGTACACACGATCGAATTTGTCCGCTCAAACTGGTCCGACGGACCAGTTCAGCGGACAAATCCAATCGTGTGTATAGGCTAGCGGACATGTCTGACCGGCGGACACATTTTAAAACATGCTTTAACATTTGTCCGCCGGAGACCTGTCCGTCGGATATGTCCGCTGGTCAGTACACTCACCAGCGGACATATCTTTCCGCACATGCGTCGAATGGATTTGATGCATGCGCGGAAGTATTTTTCTTCCTGGTGCGGTGACGATGGCGGCGTCAACGTCACCGCCACGTCACCGCGTTGTCAGCCGGCGGGGATTTTGATCCGATGGTGTGTACACGCCATCAGATCCAAAATCCGATGAGACATGTCCGCTCTAAACTGTCCATCGGACAAGTTTGAGCGGACCTATCTCATCGTGTGTACGCGGCCTAAAAGTTAAAAATTCATTATACATAAATGTAGAAAGAGTTTTCATTCTCCCCTGACTGTCCTCTGAGGCTGTAAGTCCCCTGACCCTCTGTCTGGACAGTGCTGATTGTCCCTCTGCTGATCACATGCACCCTCTCAAGAAAAAAAAAAATCTCTAGCAAAACACAGCAAGCAAATGCAGTGTGCCCCCAAGGCTCTGTACCATCAGGGGATGTGTTGGGAACTGTGGAAGAAGGGGAGGATCAGAGAAGACTGGATAAAACAGCCTTTTTACACAATGCGCAGGATTAACCCCTCAGGTTCCACATTAATTTAACAAGCATGCTTTACTGCATATACTATTCAGACTGATTTTAACTTTGTGGACTTTTAATAGTAGGATACTTACCTGTCCACGAATCCAGCGGTGTCTTCACCGGAATTGATTTTTCAATCGGCTCTCAAGGGTGCTGTCGGCTCTCTGATAAGGAAAACAGGTAGTAAAACGCATTGTGCTTTGTAAATGGCCTGGCGGCAGGGGAAGGTGGGGGGAGGGTGAACTTCTGGATAAGTTAGCTGCAGAGAAGTCATCTGGAAGTTGAAATGGGTACCTGTCAAAACCAGGCTGAAGGACAAATGTACATGTAAGGATTATAATGTGTGTGAAGTGCCCTCATGGTCAATACCAATGGTAACCATGTGCTCCCCTGAGGGATCTAAGAAGAACCTATTCTTCATTAGAGCCCCTGGCTGTGGGGATAAATGTAGCTACAAGCAGGGCCGGTGCTTCCACTAGGTGCTACCACTAGGGTGCACTGCTGTCTAGGGCACCCGGCCACTGGTGTTCCTACTCTCTTCTCTCTGCAGCAAGCAACTAAGTCTCAGCATCAGCAGGCACCTGCCGCTCCTTTCTCACATAGTGTAAGGCCGCATACACACGATGAGACATGTCCGCTCAAACATGTCCGACGGACCGTTTGCAGCGGACATGTCTCATCGGATTTTGGTCCGATGGCATGTACACACCATCGGACGAAAATCCCCTTTGGCTGAGGACGCAGTGACGTGGCGGTGACATTGATGCCGCCACGTCACCACTCCAGGAAGTAAAATACTTCCACGCATGCGTCGAATCCATTCGACGCATGCGTGGACAGTTATGTCCGCTGGTGAGTGTACTCACCAGCAGACATATCCGACGGACATGGCTTTGAAATTTGTCCGCTGGTAAAACATGTCCGCTAGCCCGTACACACGATCGGATTTGCCTGCTGAAACGGCCCGTCGGGACAGTTTCAGCAAATAAATTTGATCGTGTGTACGCGGTCTCAGAGGCACAGCAGTGGCAGAGGACTGTGTCTGTGTCCTGACTCCCAAATTAAAAGCAAACAAGCAAACATTTATTGGTTGGTGTTGGTGAGGCTGCAGTTGATGGGCGCTGGTAAGGCTGCATTTGATGGACACTGGTGAGGCTGCATTGATGGACACTGGTGAGGCTGCATTGATGGGCACTGGTGAGGCTGCATTGATGGGCACTGGTGAGGCTGCATTTGATGGGCGCTGGTGAGGCTGCATTTGATGGGGGCTTCATTAAAAAGATGGGGTATACATGGGCAAAGCAAAGGAGATATAGCCCTCAAACCCCAGAGACAATCGGGAAGCAAAATTCACATTACAAGCCACACCAGTAGGCAAGACTGGAACTAGGTAATGAATCAACATACATGCCACGTACACACAGACGGGTTCTCTGTCGGGAAAAAGGAGAACGTGTTCTCTTTCTCAGGCGCCGTACACACGGCCGAGGTTCTCGCTGAAAATCAGCGAGAACCTCGCTGGAATGCACATTCCAGCGAGGACCTCGGCCGTGTGTACGGTCTCAGCGAGCTTCCCGTCGGGAAGCCCGTCGAGCCGAAATAGAGAGCACGCTCTCTATTTCCTCGACGGCCCGCCTGGAAGAATGGCTGGTTGCCATTCCCGACGGGCGGGTCGCCGAATTCGACGGCCGGGAGAGAACCTCGACGGGCGGAACGATGTGTTCTGCCCGTCGAGGTTCTCTGCCGTGTGTACGGCGGCTAAGTCTGTCAAAATTTCCAACGGAAAGTCCGATGGGGCACACACGCGGTCGGAATAAATGAAAATTATTCAGAAGAATAGTCGATGAAAAAAAATCCGGTCTGACTTTTTCCACCGGAAATTTTGACTGTGTGTACGCGGCATAAGGGAGACGGTTCAGAAGAGCACACAAATCTGTATATGTAATAAAACAGTAGAAATATGATACATCAAAAGTCCAAGAATGTGAAAGTTACATAAAAATGGCCTTAACGGACACACTTTGTTCAAAAACATCAAAAGTATGATCACTAAAACACACTGTAGTGTTTGACAAAGGTTTTATAGAGCCATGGCTAGCAGGACTCAAGTTGTGGAGTCTATCACTTTTAATAGCTTACATTTGATCTGTAGGAGACAGAACATTTGAACGGAATTCATTGAAGGGAAACTCTTTTATATTTTGAGTTTTCATTTCTCATCAGAGTCAACATGCTAATCGACCACGAGAATAAAGACAGCACAGCATGTGGCTATAACACGGTCAGTTTCCCCTTTGCTCTCTCTCTCTCTTTCATATCTAAAGGGATAAAAAGGACAAAACACTTGTTAATTAATCTACATCAAGGTAGAATGGTTTTAAATAAGGGTTCAGTTAAGAGATTTTTTTTTTCTACACAATGCAAAGAAATTGTCCAAAGGACAGGAAAATTGCATTAATAGAAGCTCTTCTAAAGTACATGTTCTGGTCACATTATTTAGTGAAATGATAAATAATGCAAATATATACTGTTTGCGGACTGGGGCACTTGAAGTATTGTATAGTGTTTCGTTTCTCAACCAGGGTTCTGAGAAACCCTATGGTTCCTTCAGAGGTTGCTAGGGGTTTTCTTGATGAGCACTTTCTCTCTCCCAGGTAAGTAGCCACTGACTACAATGATCTTTGAAGCTATCTGTACCCATATGAAATGTCTCTCCGTCACTGATGGGCACTGATGAGGCGGCACTGATAGGCATTGATAAGGAGGCACTAATGAGGCTGCACTGATAGGCACTGATAGGCACTGGCAGGCGGCACTAATGGGCTGCACTGATAGGTGACACTTATGAGGAGGCACTGATTGGCAGCACTGATGGGCACTGATAAGTAGCACTGGTGGGCACTGATTGGCAGAACTGGTGAGCGCTGTTGGGGACTGCACTGATATTCAGTGCCCTGATTATCAGTGTCAATGTCCCTTTAACACAAGCCTGTTATTGGCTCTCTTCTTCTTTCACGCTGTCAGCATGAGGAAAGGAAAGCCGATATAAGGCTTATGTTTGCACCCTGTGTTCAGCTGATGATGTGGTAAAGGGCCGCTGTGATTGGCCTTTTACCCCGATCTGTACACAGTCCAAAGCAGCAGGGGGCACGTCGGCAGCACGATCATGGGAGGATGTCCATGTACACACTTCTAGCAAAGTAAGCCTGTGCTGTAGCCATCTTTCGGCTATAGCATGGGCAGGAAATGGTTAAACCAGGGTTTCTTAACCAGGGTTCCATAGAAGCCTAGGGTTTCTCCAGAGATTACCAGGGGAAAGTAGTATCAAAAATTACACACATATATAAATACCCTTCAATGTTATATTTTTTTATTGGTGTAAGAAGGATATTTATAGATGTGTAATTTTATACTATTTTAATTTAATATTTGAAATTTTTAAAGATATTTTGTATTTACTGAATTGAATTTAGTTGTATTCTATTCATCATGTGTGTCCTGTGAAAGCGGCTTCCCTTTGACTGGTATTAGGCCGCGTACACACAATCGGTCCAACCTGATGAGAATGGTCCGACGGACCGTTTTCATCAATTCACAGACTGATGGCCTGATGGTCTGATGTATGTACACACCATCAGTTCAAAAACCGATTGTGTCAGAACACGGTGACGTAAAACACAACGACGTGCTGAAAAAATGAAGTTCAATGCTTCCAAGAATGCGTCGACTTGATTCTGAGCATGCGCGGGTTTTTGAACCGATGCTTTTGCGTACTAACCATCGGTTTGGACCGATGGTCAGGCGTCCATCAGTCCTATTTTAAAGCAAGTTTTAAAACTTTGGTCCGAAGGACGACGGACCGATGGGCCATACACACGGTCAGTTTGGACCGATGAAACTGGACTTCAGTCCATTTTCATCGGTTTGGACCGATCGTGTGTACGTGGCCCTATGGTCACCTTTTTTCTTTTGTATTAATACATATGCTACAGGGAACACACTAATTTAGTGAGTTTGCATATTTTTATGGTCTTTTTTAGCAGAAAAAACTGACATAGGTTCTAATTCTTCTAACTGTATCCATCCCACTGGATATCGCATGAGATAAAAAATTGTTTCATGAGATAAATACTGCACATTTTGCATATGTTTTTTTTAAACGCTATGGGCCAGATTCAGGTAGAGTTAGGCTGGAGTATCAGTGATACTCCAGCCTAACTGTCCCTTAGAGCCGGCGTTTTTTTTTTTCTGTAACCAGAAAACAAGAAACGCTGGGTTGGAGTTCCTATACGAGTGGCGTAATTGTATTACGCCGTCGTATCGGAACTTCAATTTTAAAAATGGCGCGCTGGGCGTTCCCGTTGATTAACGCCGAGAATATGTTAATCAGCGGGAATCGGAAATTCACGATCGTATTCGGGCGCGACGCAGTGACTTTCCGACGTTTCCGTAAGAGATACGTGGCGTAAAGAAATACATGCCCCCTAGGTGGAGTATCCTATGTTAAGTATGGCCGTCGTCATCGCGTCGAAAAAAAAATGTTTTAGTCGTTTGCGTAAAACGTCCGTGAATGGGGATTGACGTCATTGACGTTCACTGACAGAATTTGGAGCATGCGCACTGACAGTCGACGCGTGCGCAGTACGTTCGCCGCGGGATCGCGCCTAGTTATAATAATACACGCCCCCTACCCGCCCAATTTGAATTCCGCCGGCTCATTTCCGCTACGCCGCCGCAACTTTAGGAGCAAGTGCTTTGTGAATAACAGTACTTGCTCCTAAAGTTTCGGCGGAGTAACGTAAATGAGAAACGTTACTCCAGAATAAAGAAGCGCCCATCTACCTGAATCTGGCCCTATGAGGTATTTTACTGCAATTTTTAAAGAGGAAAATGTGAATGGAGCCCTATATCCCTAGTTGACATCTTTGTACAGTACCTTCCAGTGTTGATACAATATTACATTGAACTGATACGTTGTAAGATTTTGTGCTTAGTGACCTTGACATATTTGACATAGATCAGATAAACTGAAGATGACTCCACCAGGGAAGGCAAGGAGATCAGCAGGCAGGCGGCTGATTGCCCATTCAGCTCCGCTCGTATGTTCTTCTGCCTTGGCTCAAGACCCAGTCGTAGCCGGGGGGCCGGAGAGTAAGACTTGACAGCATGTGAGGTGGGCGGTAGGCGGTGGCGACGAGCAGAGAGTCGCTGATTGCCGCCATTACTAGTAAAAAAAAAAATATGTCGCCGGGTTTCATTTTAAAAATCTGGTCACCTTATTCTAGAATCCTCTAGAAGCCAGAGGGAATAACCGAGAACAGATGCTATTTGTGAGTCACCAGCCTACTCTGAGCCACTCCCAGCCAACACAGATCAAAACAAACAAAAAATCTCACCTCTAGCACCTACCTAAGTAGAGGGTGCTACATGTTTTGTAAGCTGAGTAGTTGAAACATATTTGTTAGGGTTTTTTTGTTTTTTTGCTGGCTAGCGTCAAGGTGTGAGAGACCTCCTGTATTGCTTTCCTTAAAGGGGTTGTAAAGGTACAATTTTTTTTTCCTAAGTAGCTTCCTTTACCTTACTGCAGTACTCCTTCACTTACCTCATCCTTCAATCTTGCTTTTAAATGTCCTTATTTCGTCTGAGAAATCCTCACTTCCTGTTCTTCTGTCTGTAACTCCACACAGTAATGCAAGGCTTTCTCCCTGGTGTGGAGTGTCGTACTCGACCCCTCCCTTGGACTACAGGAGAGTCAGGACATTCTCTACATTGCAGATAGAGAAAGGAGGTGTGTGTTAGTGGGCGTCCTGACTCTCCTGTAGTCCAAGCGAGGGGGCGAGCATGACACTCCACACCAGGGAGAAAGCCTTGCATTATAGTGTGTAGTTACAGACAGAAGAACAGGAAGTGAGGTTTTCTCAGAAGAAATAAGGACATTTAAAAGCAAAATCAAAGGATGAGGTAAGTGAAGGAGGACTGCACTAAGGTAAAGGAAGCTGTTTAGGGGAAAAAAATGGTACCTTTACAACCCCTTTAAAGAATTTGATTGACTGAACCAAATATATAACACTAAAAGTATATACATTTTAAATGTGTGTTCAGCTATTTGGTGGTAATGCATCTTCAGCTAAATATGGCTTGTTTATCTATATAACCCATACTACTGACATCAATTCTACCTCTTTACTTTGTAGCTTATCTTGCTTCCTCTTCTTACCACTAGGTTCTGCAAATAGGGTTTATCTATGCCTCATAACAATTTGTTTCTTCACTCACTGACCCACTTTCTCATACACAAAATGATCACTAACACAATAAAGAGTGTGGTATGACCCTGATAACATAGAAGTCCTCTTCTATCATTACCACATATGTTCAGTGAGCTATGAGGGTTCACTAAACTTTAAGTACTGCAACGATGATGTGCAAAGCACAAAAACCATAGCCATGATTGAGAGATTCTGTCTTAACTTTTAACTGACGTGTTGAAATTTAGTTGTCTGCTTTGGGTTACTGTACTTTTTGCATTATAAATCATTTTTAAACTGCCTTGCCAAGCAAATTTAACAAAAATATTGCCAATGCCAATCAGACATATCCATTATTAAAACCCCAACTCTAACCAAAACATTTTACTTAATTGAAGACAAAGTGGGAAGGTTTAGAACCATTGCCAAGTTTAAATCACTTTGCTGGGCACTTTATGCCTGTGGTGGGTCTCATGGAGGGGGATATATATAGCAATAAGGGGTTGGGGCAAGGCTTGTTGGTCATGCAAGTTGGGAAGGCCATACATGTCAAGTAGTGTTGCACATAGAGTGGGGTTACCCCTTGACAGAACCCTGAAGGTGGTGTCCATCAGGAGGATGGGCCAGATTTTTGTAAGGGATTTCTCCACCTGTTTGTCATCTAAATTGACACCAGTAATAAAGGCTAGGTCATATTTATTTTCTCTCATATTTCTACTTTATAACGAGTCTTCTCTATTTTTATTGAATACATCCAATCTGATCTTCTGGAGATCAGACTGACTGTATCCTTTTTCCAAAAATCTGTTTATTAAGACCCCAGATTGGACCCAATAGTTCTCATCCAAATCACAATTTCTTCTAATCCTAACGAATTGGCCTTTAGAAATGGCCTTAAGCCATTCTGGATGATGGCAGCTTTTGGTTAAGATATAACCATTTTTGCCTACTTCTTTAAAGAAGGTTCTCATATATAACCTATTCTCCTTCTTGAATATCTCTAAATCCAAGTATTGTATGTTCTCATGACTCCATTTACTGATAAATGTAATATTATATCGATTGTTGTTCATATGGAATATGAAGGCATTAAGGTCTTCAACAAATCCCTCCCATAGGAAAACAAATCGTCAATGTACCTCCAATAAAGCTTCATTTGTGGCCAATCCCCCATTAGAATGTCTTCATGCTCCCATATATTTTAAAAGATGTTAGCCACACTATAAAAATCACCAACATACCAAAAGCAATTGTTAGACATAACATATCTAGCCCTTCCACTAAAAAATACATTTTAGATTGTTTCAAATTTGTGTGTCTGTGCAGGGACCATCTGACTGCATCCAACGTATAAACGTGTCTGATATTCGTGTAGAGAGACTCCCCATCCGTTGTTACCAGAAAAGATGGTCTCTCAACACAAAATGTATTTTAACTGTTTTTTTAGTTCCTTGCCATCCTTCAAAAAAGCTTTCGCCTTTGGAAAATGGTATCCAGATATTCACCAATCCTGCAATAAAAGGATTGGTGAATATGTTCTAATTTACATGTGGGATCCCCTAGGTGTTTTTTATATGTGTTTCTCTCATTCACAATTCTATTCATTTCTGCTATATAATCAGATTTTCTAAGAAGCACCAGACCCCCTTTATCAGCAGGTCTAATAACTATTTCTTTCTTTTTTTCTAATTGTTTAATCGCTTCCCATACTGATTTAGTTTTCCTATTTTTATCACTTTTCATCTTCCTGATATCTACTTGTACCATGTTTTTAAAAACATTGATATATTTATGGCTATATGGCTTGGGGTTAAAAGTGGATTTGTTTTTTAGTCCACTGTGTTTAAAAGTGGTTTGTTTGGCCTGAACTTCTTTCGACTTCACTTTTAGGCCTTCATGGAGAACGTTCAAGTCCTCCCCTGTGAAAGTATCTCCTGCCAGATTGAATATACCCGACTCTAACCATCTCTCATTCTTTTTCTGTCTGCCTCCTCTGTGGTCTCTTTTTCTACTCTTGTTTCTTGTTTTTGTAAAAAGGATGGGTTACCTTGTAAGGTTCCCTTCAATCTCTCCATTCCCCAGATTGCTGATAATATTGATTATCATAGACTTGTGGTGGAGGTCTAGGGAAACCCCTTCCTCTGTTCCCCCTCCCCTAAATGGTCTACCTCTGTATGGTCTCCTCTGAGGAGTATTGTTGTATCTATAGTAAGAAGGTGGGGCGGGTCCCTATAGAACGGTTTATCTCTATCTTTCTCACTATTATCCCCAGGATAAGCATAACTTCCACCATGTCCATCCTGTGGGTAATAGTTCTGATCAGAGCTTTTTTTCTCAGAAAATAGGTGCAGGAACTCAACCACGACCCGTTCAGATTTCACAAACAGTAGAAGGGTCTTAAAGGGGCATTAAATACCAGAATTGCATTACATACAGTGTGCAGAGTTCAGGGGGTTACAAAGCAGTCACTTGTAAACACAGAAACCAGACTTCTGTGTTCACAAGTGATTGTGGTGAGCGGGCACCAAAGGGTCTGAGCCAAAGGTGGTGGAACTGAGTTCCACCAAGTTCCCCCAGAAAAAAAGCCCTGGTTCTGATGGTCATAACCTCCAGGGGCATTTTTCACTAAGGGAAGAAATCTATTTTCCGTTTGAATCATATATTGAAGGGACAGTATTCTGTCTCTTCCCTCCTCCCCCTGTGGGGATAGTGCACATTCAGGGCCATCGCCAGGGCTCACAGAGACTGGAGAGAACTGAATGTGCTCACCCTCATGAACCGAGGACGTCTCATCCTGAGACTGTGAGGAGAAGGGATCAGGAAGTCGGGTTACCTGATTGAATGCAGCGGCTGATGACTGAGCCTGCGGTGCAGACAATATAGCAGGAGGACAAGCCGGACCCACCTTAGTACGATTCTCCGTCCCCTGCCCTGTTGTTTTATATGACTGCGCCATCTTGGGAGGGGAGGCCTGCTGACCCGGCGGAGTGGAGCGATCCGATCGAGATACGGAGGTTTAGCGAGGCTGGTTCTTTTTGGTCGAGGCGGTTGCTCGCAGCTGCATCTTAGGTTGTGCAACCCTGCTGAAGGTGAGGGGCTCCCGGATCGCTAATTATCGCTGTGTAAAAACCGGCGGCGAGCAGAGCTCAGTCAGACCATGTCCGCACCCGAGTCCACGCGCATGTGCACTCCATATTGCATGTTTTTTATTGCTTTCTGCATCTTAGTGACACCTGTTCTCAATACAGTAATACCTTGGTTTGCGAGTAACGTAGTTAACAAGCATTTCGCAATACGAGCTATGTCATTAAAAAATTCCTGACTCGGTTTGCTAGCGTTGATTCGCAAAACGAGCAGGATGCAAGCCTTTGCAGTGTGCAGTTCCACATTTGGCCAGATGGGCGGGGGCCCCGGTGACACTCTGAGCCATTTGAGCTGCTCAGATGCAATCAGAAACAGTAGGAAATACTCTGAAACTCTCCGTTCTCTAGTGTTTCAGAGCCTCTCCAAGGGTTTCTGAGTGCATCTGAGCGGCTCCTAGAGCCTCTGAGTATTTCTGAGTCTCTCTGGCGCCCCCCACAACCTCTGGCCATATGTGGTACTGCATACAATAGAAGTCAATGTGGAACAAATTATTTTTGTTTACATTGACTTCTTTAGGGAAACTCGCTTTGATATGTGAGTGCGTTGGATTACAAGCATTCTCCTGGAGTGGATTATGCTCGTAATGCAAGGTTCCACTGTATTTTTGTTCATTTTAATCTTCCTGCAGGAGTCGAAGACAGCTATGAAATGCTGACAACTGTTCTAATTCTTCTCCACTCATCTTCAAATAAAATGTTGTCTAGAGTCAGGCTTAAAACATACAGCTGACAATTTCAAACACCCTGCTGGAATCAATTTTAGCTGTGTAAGAAAAGGGGCTATTTCAGTAAACCCTGGTACTTCAAAGCTTTCAGGAGCAAATTCCTGTCCTCTCAGTAAAATAAATTAATATGTGTCATGGGAATATACAGTATATCACACATGAATAATAAATCATCTACCACTAAACCTACTCCAGTTTATTGTCCATTAGACTTGGTGTGGTGAATCTTTGAAACCTTCCCCCTTGCCCTAATGTCTTTCCAGATGTAACTGACTACAAAGGTAGGGCGTAAGACATGCTGTAGCTGGGGCAGGGGCATAAACATGTTCTAACACAATTTGGTGATTAGTTCAAGCAGTGCTAAATGTAGAAGGTTCACTTGTAGTCTCTCCTAGACATTGCAGGAACACAATTAAGAAACAAAGACAGAGCATGGTCACCATTTAATGGGAAGTACCTGAACAAGGATGTTCATGGCAGGATCAGTATGAGAACTCAATTCAAATAGTCGCCTCTGTGCTTCACACAAAACTGCAATACAGAAAAATGTATAGTAGTCAAAAGTAAAGCCCTGTACACACGATCGGTTTGTCTGATGAAAACTGACCGATGGACCCTTTTCAACGGACAAATCTATCGTGTGTGTGGCCCCATCGGTTTGTTTTCCATCGGTGAAAAAAAATAGAACATGCTTTAAAATTTTCCTATGGTTAAAAAACGATAGAAAAAAACTATCGTCTGTGTGGAATCCACGCATGCTAAGAATCAAGTCGATACATGCTCAGAAGCATTGAACTTCATTTTTCTCAGCACGTTGTAGTGTTTTACATCACCGCGTTGGACCCGACCAGATTTTTGACCAATGGTGTGTAGGCAAGACTGATGAAAGTCAGCTTCATCGGATATCCGACGAAAAAATCCATCGGATTAGATTCAATCAAATATCAGAGGGCATATTAGCTCATTATGGCTTTTGCCTTGCAGGTGTAAAAAAGAAAAAAATTGTATATGCAGGTTTACAACCGCTTTAAGGCTTCCATAGAGGAACAAAGCAGATAATATTATACTGCTCAAGGTCCCATGGCTAAGTAAAAACTTGACTTGGTAAATAGATGGAAGTATTAATGTCCAGTGTGGTGTTGAAGACTACCACCTATGATTTGTTGAACATCAACAAGCTAAGGGAAATTGTCAGTAATTTACCCAAGTCAAAAAAAGCCAAGAAGATCAGGGGGTGTTAAAGTGAATTGGGAGGGGGGGAGAAGAAGAGTGGCATGCAACTGAACTAAACTCAGAAGAAAGTAAAAGGAGAAGATGGTAGGCAAAGAATGGGTTGTGAGCAGGGGGGGGGGGGGGATGGTTGGGGAAAGGATGTAGAATGAATGCCAACAAAGCTTGAATGGTAGGAATAGAGTGGGTAAAGGACCACTGGGAAACAATAAAAAGGGCGCAATTTACAGATGACTAAATAAGATCGTCAAAGGTGGTGTGATAGAGAAGACATGAAGAGGGCTAGGTGAGGAGAATAGGTGGCACGATAGGCAGTAGGTTTGTAGGTGGTAGTAATCAATGGAGGACACATGAGAGAGGTTTGGAAGTCATCCCACTGTTTTTCCCCTTTTTTTTTTCCCTTCCCTTCTTTTTGTTGTTGTTGTTTATCTGTTTGCTCATTGTTCTTTGAGTTTGTATACTTTTATAATATAAGATCTACATGTTGTATCTACCTGACTCCCTGTTGGAGTACTAATGTGACAGGACTATAATGTCTGGAAATGTGTACTGTCATATGTCTTTGTATAATGCTGATGTTATGTACAATAAAATTTACCTTTAAAAAAAAATATAAATAAGATCGTCAAGAAAGGAGAAATTTAGGGGGCTCACTGAGATGGAAGGTAAAAAATTGGCTAGAAAAATCAAGGATAGTGGAGCATATTGGGTTTAAGAATAATTAAAATCAAAGCGAATGTGTGAGATTGAAATGTAAGGTATTGGATGCAAAAATCTAAAACAGGGTATAGAGTGTAGAGTATGGGGTGACTTGTGACACAGCGGATTGCAGCTCACAGTACCAGGCTGCAACAGTGCACAACGATCACATTTTCGCAATGTCGACAAAGCTCTTATGAATTAATCTCATTCATAACAGCTCTGCTTCCTGTACTAGTGAGCTGTGATTGGTCCACAACTATCACATGGTACCTGAGCCAATCACAGCACCTTGTACCATGTGACAAACTGTAGCCAATTACGTACCACTAGTCACAGCCAGGGTAGTAAAGTGTTGCCATAGTGAACTTCTGAAAGCATGTAAAAAAATATATAAAAAATAAAAAGTAAAAATATATATTTAAAAATTGAATAAACAATTATTAAAAAAAAACATTTTTTTTGTTTTGTTTTGTCTTTAACATGCAGTGGCCAGGCATTGTTCCTGATCACCACCACGCTAGTCATATAATGATGCGGTACTGCACTGGTGACAGTAAGTTAAAAAAAAAAATTGTGAACATTTTTTTATTTTATTTAATTTCTTATTTGTTCAAAAAATTGTGACAAAAAAATAACAACTTAAAAAAAAGTACCATGCCTGTTACTAAATACTGCAGACTGTCTATGTACCAAAAATGGGTCATTTGGGGGGTATGTGTACTGTCCTGGCGTTTTAAGGGTCTCAAAAAATGAGATAGGCTGTCAGTACATCAGCATTGATCAATTTTCAAAATATATACCATAGTTTGTAGATGCTTTAACTTTCACACAAACCAAATAATATACACTTATTGTGATTCTGTACCAAAGACTTGTAGCGAAATACTTTTTTGGCCTAAATTTATGAAGAAATTTAATTTTTTAATTTTATTATTGAATATGTTTTGTAACAGAAAATAGAAAATATATATATATTTTTTTTAAATGTTGTTTTTCTTCGTTTATATAAAAAAAAACACAATAATGATCAAATGCCACCAAAAAAAATCTCTATTTGTGTGAAAAAAATTATATAAATTTAATGTGCATACTGTGTTGCGTGACTGCACAATTGCCAGTTAAAGTAATGCAGTGCTGAATAGTGAAAAATGACATAGTCATAAAGGGACTAAAATCTTTCAGAGCTTAAGTGGTTAACTTAATGAACATGGCAACCTTGGAGACTAATTATAACTCAGTATTAGTATGTATTAGTAAAGAGGATCAGCTTAATCCACAGCAACTCAAACACTTTAAACACACTGATACATATACAAATAACATTTTGATACTGCAGATTATCCCTGATATAAGAGATTATAGGTGAACATATCCTAGCAAACCAAATTAAAACTACTGAATGTATTGATATAAAAAAATGAAAATGATGGAAATAAATGACAATTAACAATCATCCTTTGGATAGCTACAGTACATATTGTAGGTAGATATTCAGTGGATAACACTGACAGCCGTCTCAGCCAATCAGGTTCACCGGTTCTGGTAACCGTTATCCTGATTGGCTGAAGTGTCATCGAGGGTGGGAGAAGACATTGAGGGACGGTGGAAGCCGGATGGCTGACCCCAGAACGGTTAGTGCCGGGAGGGGGGGAAGAGGCATTTTACAGGGCACAGTGACAGCATTTAACCGTGCACAGTGGCTATAATTGATGGGCGCAGTGGCTATAATTGATGGACACAGTGGTTATAATTGATGGGCACAGTGGTTATAATTGATGGCACAGTGGCTACAATTGATTATTGATGGGCACAGTGGGAACAATTGATGGGCACAGTGGTGACAATTGATGGGCACAGTGGTGACAATTGATGGGCACAGTGGCTGCGTTTAGCATGGCACAGTGGTGACAATTGATGGGCACAGCGGTGACAATGGACACAGTTGTGACAATTGATGGCACAGTGGCTGCGTTTGATGGCATGGCACAGTGGTGACAATTGGTGGGTACAGTGGCGATAAATGATGGCACAGTGGCTGCGTTTGATGGCAAGGCACAGTGGCTGCATTCGATGGCATGGCACAGTGGTGACAATTGATGGCACAGTGGCGACAATTAATGGCATGGCACAGTGGTGACAATTGATGGCATGGCACAGTGGTGACAATTGATGGCACAGTGGCTGCATTTGATGGCACAGTGGCTGCATTTGATGGGCACAGTGGCTGCATTTGATGGGCACAGTGGCTGCATTTGATGGGCACAGTGGCTGCGTTTGACGGGGCACAATAGCTGCATTTGATGGGCACAGTGGCTGTGTATGATGGGCACAGTGAGGCTGAAATAGTTTTTTTTTTTAGTTTGTTTGCGCCCCCCTCCCAAAAAAAATGTGAGCACCAGCCGCCACTTTATCTAAGTGAATGTACTACAGACAGTTACAATTCCAAAAATTGTTCATTGCATTATTAAGGCCATCAGAAGTGCAGAGCATAAAACTGCAGAATTTAGAGAATCATTAAAGGGGTTGAAAAGCTCCATGTTTTTTCACCTAACTGCATCCTATACAGTAAGGTGAAAAAACATCTTGCACTGTTCAGCCCCCTCCCCAAGCCCCCGTTTTACTTACAGGAGCCACAAACAAGTCATACACTCGGCGCCTATGTAGGCCGAGTGTATAACACGGGAGCACACCCGCAAAGTAACCCCTCAGGAGAGAGCTTCCCAGAGGGGGTTATCTATTGCGGGGAGGAGCCGCGAGAGCCGTCGTGGGACCCCAGAAGAGGACGATCGGGGCAACTCTGTGCAAAACGAACTGCACAGTGGAGGAAAGTAGTGCCTCATGGTGCCTTTTTAGTGATCTGAAGTAGTGGAGATACTTCAGATACTGCACTACTTCAGATAACTGAAAAGGCACCATGGGTGATATTCTCACAGCAGTTTTATCTGAGTTTTCCAATGGAAAAAGAAATGTTCATCCTATCTTGAGGGTTTACTCATATTTTACAGAGGAAAGGTAATTTCTAAGATCCTTGGCCACTGAGCCAAAACTTTTTTTTACGAGAAAGGATTGTGAAGTGAATCATGTCAGTTTCCCCTTCCTTGGTGTTGGAAATGGACTTGGTTTTTTGATACCTATCTTCAACCCAACCAGGATAGCTTCTGGCAATAACTCTATAAAGATACAATTACATTTGATCCCCAGACCCAGCCAAAGAGGCGACCAGCTAATGTCTTTAGAGATAGATAGTTTTTCGTTTAAGTAATTTGTATTCATGCCATCAGTAGTACCGTTAAAGTTGCCCATTCTTCTTTACAAAATAGCTCAAGCTCTGTCAGGTTGGATGGAGAACATCTGAGAACAGCAATTTTCAAGTCTTGCCACAGATTCTCAATTGGATTTAGGTCTAAACTTTGATGGGGCCATTCTAACACACGAATATGCTTTGATCTAAACCATTCCACTGTAGCTCTGGCTGTATGTTTAGGGTCGTTGTCCTGCTGGAAGGTACACCTCAACCACAGTCTCGGGACTTTTGCAGACTCTAAGGCCGCATACACACGATCGGTCCAACCCAATGAGAATGGTCCGACTTGATTCTAGCAAGCATGCGTTGACTTGATTCTGTGCATGCGTGTGTTTTTGGACCGATGGTCAGGCGTCCATCGGTCAGATTTTAAAGCAAGTTTTAAAACTTTGGTCCGACGGACGACGGACCGATGGGCCGTACACACGGTCGGTTTGGACCGATGAAACTGGACTTAAGTCCATTTTCATCGGTTTGGACCGATCGTGTGTATGCGGCCTAACAGGTTTTCTTCTAAGAGTGCCCTGTATTTGGCTCCATTCATCTTCCCATTAACTCTGACTGGCTCTCCTGTCCTTGCTGAAGAAAAGCACCCCCACAACATGATGCTGCCACCACTATGTTTTACGGTGGGGATGAGGATTATATATGTTATAGATGAAGGCCCTTTGACTGTTGAAATGTATGATTTAGCAAGAGGCTTTGGCTATATGCCTTACTATATTCCGCTTGTTTGAGTGTGATCCACTGAAACGTCTTTGTAGCTTGGCTCTGCTTAATGCATGTTATATGCATACAACTTATTTTAAATTTGCTACAGCAAACATACAAAAGGGTTCATTTATATTCTATCTAGGTCTTTAGACTGGCAGAAGTTAATAGTTACTCATTGCCACAGAGTGTGTATTATACTATACTAGTCTTTCTCTGGAAGATGTGGCAGATATTGACTTTAAACTTTTTAATATTTTACTTTTTTGGCTCAGATTATCTTGGTATGGCTAGTCTAACAAAGGTATTTTGCTATTTCTGTAACACATGTATAGTGCACATTAATTAGTCTTTTGTTTACTATGTTTGATTACAATAAATATTTTAAAGAAATATATATTTTTGTTTATTTTTGGAGATTACTGGACGCTTTATACAGTACATTATTGTCCAACAAAACTGTCAATGAAAAATGTAAATGAGACAGAGCTTGTGGCGATTTTCTCAAACTCTAAACAATGTATAACTTTGGGGAAAGAGCTTAAAAAATTAGATTTTTGGAATCATATTTTCAATTTCTTTGTTTTTTAAAGTATAACTAAAGGCAAAACTTATTATTTTGGATAGAGTTAAGAGAGATTAGAACAATTGTTTTTATTGCTGCCTGTCCCCTGTTAAGGAGATTCAACCCCTTTATTTGTACTGTTTACCATTATCATTGAACGTAAGAGAAAATCCCACATTTTGGGTTGTCCCCAGAAAAGTATTAGAGGTTAAATCTTCCAATGGGGATCGCTTTGAAAGTTGTATTTTGTGTCCAAATTTCTGATCATGTGTACGAGGCTTTAGAGGTACAAAGTAAAAAATAAACAAGAGTTTTGTTTGGCCAGTCAATCAGTGAATTAATTGGTGACGTCGTAAGTTAATCAGTGCCAGTTTAAATACTCTCAGTGAGTTAACCAGTGAAGGCGATTGACTGTAGAAAGCTTCTATAATTTTCTTTAACTGAGCAATTCTCCAACCAAACTAGAATGATTAACCAATGATAAAGCGTGAATGCAAAAATTGAGAAATGGTGGTTTTAGTGGGACTGTGTATGTTGCGATGGTTGAGTTACTTTTCCACGGGACCATAGTTAAAGGCAAGATCACTGTTTTTAGGTTTACTGTACTTAATTGTTTTAGTGTTTGTGTTTTTCTGGCCATTGTTCATAAACTAGAAATTAGGGAGCGTTTGTCAGCAACAGAACAGATGAAGATTAATTAGTAAGTAGAATGCAGTGCAGTGGGTTTATTGTCATATTCAAGGTATACAATGTTGCCTGTTCTTTGCCAGTAAATAAATAGAGGTCACCTTCAGAACAATGCAGTGATGACACATCCTTCTATTTTAATTCTAGGCTTGAAAACATCATTGCTGTTTGCTATAGCTGCTACTATTTAGCAGGGGTGCCCAACCAGTGGCCTGTGATATGGCCCACCAAGCCCTATGATGTGGCGCGCGACCTTCTGCTCTGGCATGGTGGTTTGGCAAGCCCAGATCGCAGGTTGCCAACCCGCCAACCCAGAGCATCAGTGTTGTGAATGAAGTCGGCGGTAGAGAAAGCAAGCAGCTGCAGAGCAGAACCACATAAACCGATGCCTCCTGTATAGCGCCAGATCCTGTCACAATCAATACCAAACAGCCGGGGAAAATTGAATGGAAGACTGTAATTAAAGGTAAGTTAGAGTAGCGTGGGCTGTTTCCGTGTCCATTTAGCATATGCAGCGTGGACACAGACCTGTTATCCGCCCATTCCACAAATTTTGGCCCCGAACCGGTTACCAAGTCACTTCAGTGGCCCTTGCTCCTCAAAAGGTTGGGCACCCCTGATTTAAAGCTCTTATAAATGGATGTGAATTAAAAATGTAATAATGAAAGTGAGGGGCATACTAAAGCTGTACATACACTAACAGATTTTTCAATGAACGTTTGGAAAATTGTTATGAAAATTCCAATACTCGTCTCAATTCTCAATGGTTTGTCAAATGTCATTCAAAAGTGCATAAAAATGTTCTTTGCTTTTAACATTCGATTTTGGACGTCGACATTGGACCTTATTAAATGAAAACCACACATTCTGTTAGAAATGTATTCATTACAGCATCATTTTCTCTTCACTGTGGTTAAAAACAAATGCCAATTTGACCCCACTGATAAGGAAATCAAATGAATGTTCTTAAAGTGAAAAAAATAATAATTGAACAAAATTCTGCTAATACATAGCCAGCTTAAGATTATTTTAATGAATGTGCATGCAAGTTTTTAACAATTTGTTAAAACATGGCTTTAGTTTCACATTTGCAAATCTACGTGGGAGTCACACTACCTCACCAAGGCCTCCTGTAAAGTAAGATCTCCAAATTGGATCATATATAGCAATGGAATAATAAGGGGCAGATGTGTCCTTTAGCCTTTCAGGTATCCTTAAAGGTATACAAAAATGGCAACCACTCCATTTAATTGCTAGCTTTAAAAGTAAGGTGCACATAGAAAGACTTTGCACAGCACAAACAAATAGCACACTTACCAGCTAGCCTGAAAAAAAAAAAACACTAATGCCGCGTACACGCGACCGTTTTCCATGACGAGAAAAATTGAATTTTTTAAATTGGTCGTGAAAAATGGTCGTGTGTAGGCTCCAGAATATTTTTCTCTGGGAAAGGTATGGGTTTAGGGTGGGGATAATCACTAAGTGTTGATGGACTTAGGGTTAAAGTTCATAGGTCAAAGATCAGCTAGGGTTAGGGTTTGGCTTAGGGTTAGGGTTCGGCTTAGGGTTAGGGTTAGGTTTAGGGTTTGACTTAGGGTTCAGCTTAGGGTTAGGGTTTGGTTTAGGGTTAGGGTTTCCCATTGAAGAATATGGCTAGGACTCAGGAATTAGAACAGGGACCTCCCCCAAAGGTCAAAGGTCAGAAGGCGGGTTCCCAGAGGTCAAAGGTCACAGGGCATGGCTGACCCACCCCCACCAAAGTGTACCACCTACCCCAACTAAGTCGGGGAATGAACAAGCCGGGGAAAGCAAAAAAAAATAGAACCTGCACTTTTTTTTTTTTCTCGTCGTTTTTCACATCATTATTTTTCACGTTTTCCATGACGAGAAAATTTGAATTTTTTAAATTGGTCGTGAAAAATGGTCGTGAGTAGGCTCCAGAGCATTTTTCTCTGGGAAAGGTAGGGGTTTAGGGTAGGGAGAATCACTAAGTGGAGATGGACTTAGGGTTAAAATTCATAGGTCAAAGATCAGCTAGGGTTAGGGTTCGGCTTAGGGTTAGGTTTAGGGTTCGGCTTAGGGTTAGGAAAAAATTTAGAACCTGCTCTGTTTTTTCTCGTCGTTTTTCACTTCGTTATTTTTCACGTCATGAAAAATGGTCGTATGTACGCCTTAACGGGGGGGAAAAATACGTGCGTGTTCAGAAGCAAGTTATGAGACAGGAAAATTAGCATAAGCAGCCCAAAGGGTGGGCCATTCAAATGGAACTTCTCCTTTATAGTGCCATCGTACGTGTTATACGTAACCGCGCGTTGGTCGAGCATTTTTTTCACGATCGTGTGTATGCAAGGCAGGCTTGAGAGGAATCACGTCGAAAAAAACAACGTTTTTTTCCATGACATGAATAACGGTCGTGTATACAATTTGTGTTAAATGGTGAGGTTTTACTTGCACAACACTTGCAAATAGTTGTGAAAACTGTATTGCTTCATCAAGCTCCCCCATAAAGTGAGGTCCCAACTTACCCGTACACACGACCAAATACATCTGTTCAAATCGGTCTGGCAGACCGATTTGAACAGATTTGTCTGCTGGGATGTATTGGTTTGATCGTGTACACATGATCAAACCAAAATCCCCGCCGGCAGACAGCGTGGTGACGTGGCAGTGACGTTGATGCCGCCACGTCACCGCACCAGGAAGTAAAACACTTCCGCGCATGCGTCGAATCCATTCGACGCATGTGCGAGCAGATATGTCTGCTGGTTAGCGTACTAACCAGCGGACATGTCGGACGGACGGATTACCAGCAGTCAGATTTTAAATCATGCTTTAAAATCTGTCGGCTGGCCAAATCTATCTGTCCGCCCGTACACAAGATCGAATCTGTCTGCTGAAACAGTCTGGCAGACCGTTTCCAGCAGACAGATTTGATCGTGTGTATGCGGCCTTAGTGTTTCCCTGTGCCTTTAGGGAGGAATGGTCTGCCTGCAGGCTTACCTGGCCTTATAATAACCATTGCTTTATTTGATCCAGCTCTTGGAGATTGGAGTTGGAAGTTGGGACCATAAAAGATGAGCTCATCGTTATGCCGCATACATTTTTTTAATTGGTTGTACAAAACGGTCTTGTGTATGCTCCAGAGCATTTTTCTCGACGAGAAAAATAAGCATTAAAAATTTAGAACCTGCTCTATTTTTTTCTCTGCGTTTTTCATGTCGTTCTATTTCACGCTGTGAAAAGCCTTTGTGTGTGCGCTTTAACAAGGGGGAGAAAAACACGCATTGTTTTGACATTAATAACGGTCGTGTGTACAGGGCATGAGAGTTTACATACTTTTAAGTGATAAATGTACTGGGGGCATTAACTAAAAAAGTGCATGTATCCCTAAACCATTTGGGTATAATGACATCTTTCAACATCTTGAGGTAATACTGCCATTGACCTGTGTTTGTCGGAACATATTATGGACAGAAACTCATTTATTTCATTAGGTTAAAAATTCTACACTACTTCAAGCTGTGCATAAATCTGTCAATGCTAATACAATTAATGAGGCATCATTGTTTGCCAAGAGCCATGGTCAGGGATAAGCTGTAAAGTATTGTTTTTTGCCAACAGCCACAGCTGGGGGTAAACTGTACACTGTTGAAATTCATAAATCTAGCTATGGTCATTAGAATCATGGGCTAATACACCTTTTTTTGCATTTTTACTTTTTTTTAATGTTTGGCTAGCATTGAGCATTGTGCTTCTAACGTGGTGCTTGCACAAACAAATTTTGTATACCTACGATTCATTATTTTTTTTGAAAAGCCTATGGCGTGTGAACACACCCAAAAAACTCCACCCGGTGCAGAAAAATGCGCACACACATAAAGAGTGTTCACAGAAACGTGCAGACGGGTGCAACGTCAAGTGGTCCTCCTGTGCAGAAGGGACCCAAACCCTGATCCCCCGGGGCATTAGGCTCCAGATGGGGACTGAGGTACTGTGGTCCGAGCAACCAAAGCCGACACGGACCCAACTTCCTTGGAGGGACTGCCGAAACAGAACCCTCCAAGTACTAGGTGGGACTCCCCCGAAGGGAGACCCCATGAGAGCAGGCGAACTAAGCCAGAAGGCCATGTCCACCCGCTCCCAAGACGTTCAGGGCTAGCCCGAGGACCGGCACCCTACTAATCACACAGTGAACAAAACGTGCACAAACAAAAAAAGACAAAAACGTGACAAACATAGGCAATAAATTAAATAAAGTGGGGGAAAGGGATAGTGGAGAGAAGAGTGAAAGAAGTGGTCATTGTGTTCAACAATGACCAGGCCCTCCGGCCAGGAATAAAAAATTCCTCCGGTCCTGGCCAAAAGGCCGGCCCAGGAGGCAGGTGCTAAAAAAAAAATGCGTGTAGCTGGTGCAGTGACCGTGGTGTCTTGAAATCAAAGTGACCCTCACTCACAGTGATTCTCAGACACCCCTGGACTGCCACTCCAGGGGCACATGCACCATAGGCTTTACCGTTCCAAATCCAACCCCCCGACCGGCCAGTGCAGCCCTCCACCCCTGCCAGATAAAGAGCCCTTCAAGGTTTTCTTGGGGAAAGCTGCCCCCATCTAGCAGCCTCCACCAATACTAACCCTTCCAGACTCCCTGTCAACCCAGCAGGATTTGCATGACCCTACCCCGTCTTATCCCAGGGCAGTTCCAGCTCCTCCTACCAGATCTCCGACAGGGACAGCACTTACACCAGCCAGCCAGAAGGCCAGACTAGAACCCAGCAAAAAGACCAGACCAGGCGCAGCCACCCATCCTCACCAGAAGCACCCTTCAAGTTGGCTCAGACGTAACCATTGGCCGGCCCCCAGTATCTGTCGGGCAGCACGGCGTAGTCCCTGCTGAAACCACCCTTCCAGGTGCAATGACGTTATTGGATTTCATCCACCCTCCACATATAGGAGGTGCTTCAGCGCTCCTCTAACAACTGATGAGAACAGGTACCACACCTGATCTTAGCCAAAAGGCCGAGCAGTGGCAGGGACGACACCAAGATCAGCCCAGCCAGAGTGCAATGGCCGAGCCTCGCCCTGGGAGAACCACCTTCATGATCATGGTGTCTCCCCTGCCAGGTAAGTATTCATGCAAAATAAATGCAACCGCACTGTATTCGAGGCCATTAGATCAGTTTCAGGTTTCGAAAGTAGACTGCATTGTCCACCATTCTGTCTGTGTTTGGGAGAGCTCATGAGATTGTGTAAGAAGTGTAATATGGTGTTTCATAGGTGTGCACCACAAAGCTCAAACACACCTGTATACACACACATACACACACTCTAAATAAATGTAAAAATGTTGTATGGCAGTGGGCGGTGTCAGTAGAGCAGTGGTCATTTTTAGACATGTGCGGTTCATTTTGTTCCGAATGAAAATGACACATTTCTGTTATTTGTAAATTCGGATGTATTCAAATTAGAATAGTACCGAGGGGAGGATTTCTTACAATGGAGTTTTATGCTCATTATAGACTGGTGCGCTGAAAGCCAGTGAAATTGGGTGTTTCGGGCCATCGGGATAGCATAGAGGAGGCTTGGCATGCGCTATTTTGTAGCCCTGGAGAGGCTAAAAAGCAGTTTCTGAATCTACTTGGTTGTAGTGGTCGCATTACATCAGGTGAGATTACTCCTGGAAGGGGGGCACCACATGGGGATATATTTTTCTTCACCAACTTTGAGCACTAAAGGAGTGGATGGAGTGAAAGACACTGTAAGGCCTTGTACACACGAGGGAATAGATCCGATGGGACCGGTCCGACGGACCGTTCCCATCGGATCTGTCCGCCGGATTGCTTTGTTCCGATGGCTGTACACACCATCGGATCAAATTCCCCACCGGACAGCGCGGTGACGCGGCGGTGATGTTGACGCCGCCACGTGACCGCCACGTGACCGCCACGTCACCGCAACCAGGAAGTAAACACTTCCGCGCGCATGCGTCGGATCCATTCACAGGATACGACGCATGTGCGGGCAGATATGTCCGCTGGTTTGCCGTACTAACCAGCGGACATATCTGACGGACAGCTCTCCGGCGGAAAAATTCCAAAGCATGCTGGAATTTTTCCGCCGGAGGAATCTGGCCAGAACGGTCCGTTTGCCCCTACACACGAGCGGATTTTTCGGCTGAAATGGTCCGTCGGACCATGTTCAGCAGATTTATTCCCTCGAGTGTACAAGGCCTAATGAAACGTCCCACACTCCGCTTGAGTGCTTTTGTCATATACCACTTCCTCCCAGCCTAAATATTGATATCAGATATTCCAACCACTCACAAGCACAAAACAAGACGATACTTGTTTAGTTGCTGAAAATATTCTCTTTATTAGAACCAAAATACAAGTCTTATATACAGTTAAAGAGGAGGTTCCGCCCTCCTGATCATTTTACTCTAATAATACACTTCTAACCAGAAAAATAAATTAACATGAGCTAATTAACCAATCCCTTAACCACTTCTTTACTGGGCACTTAAACCCCCTTCGTGCCCAGACCTATTTTCCGCTTTCAGCGCTGATGCATTTTGAATGACAATTGCGTGGTCATTCAACACTGTAACCAAATTATATTTTTATCATTTTTTTCCCACAAATAGAGCTTTCTTTTGGTGGTATTAGATCATCTCGGCGGTTTTTATTTTTTGCGCTATAAACAAAACTATTTACTTTTTGTTATAATAATATCCCAATTTTTTTTTGAAATTTTTTTTTTTCCTCGGTTTAGGCCGATACGTATTCTTCTACATATTTTTGTTAAAAAAAATCGCAATAAGCGTATATTGATTGGTTTGCACAAAAGTAATAGCGCCTACAAAATAGGGAATAGATTTATGATTTATTTTAAAATGTTTTATTTTTTAGTAGTAATGGCGGCGATCTGCGTTTTTTTTTCAGGCCTGCGATATTGCAACAGACATATCGGACACTTTTGACACAAATTTGGGACCATTCACATTTATACAGCGATCAGTGCTATGAAAATGCACTAATTACTGTATAAATATGACTGGCAGGCAAGGGGTTAACACTAGGGGGTGAGGAAGGGGTTTAATGTATTTCCTGGGTGTGTTCTAACTGTGTGGGGGGAGGGTGCTGACTGGGGGAGGTAACCGATGCTGTGTCCCTATGTACAAGGGACACAGATCGGTCTCCTCTCCTCTGACAGCATGTGGAGCTCTGTGTTTTCACCAGTGTTTCTCAACTCCAGTCCTCAAGCCCCCCCAACAGGTCATGTTTTCAGGATTTCCCTCAGATGAAAAGGCTGTGGGAATTACTAAGGCAGTGAAACTGATCAAATCACCTGTGCAAAATAATGGAAATCCTGAAAACCTGACCTGTTGGGGGGCATTGAGGACTGGAGTTGAGAAACACTGGTTTACACACAGAGCTCCACGTCCCTGCTGTCACCTGCTGTGTCACCGCCGATCGCGTGTACCCGGAGGACATCGCGGCCACCAGGTACACGCATCGGCTCTTCAGCGATGCGCGGACACTGTGTTTACTCGCTGCGCGCCCCCCAGTGGTGCGTGCGGGTAATGCACTTAAAATGACGTCCAAAGACATCCACTTGGCACTTGAGAGCCGTGCTGTGGACGTCTTTTGTCCATAGCGTGGATCTCAAGTGGTTAAAGCAGCTTGGTTATTGTTATGATAAATCAGGATTTCACAACAGGTCAGACTTGCTGTCACTGGGCTTCACACAGCAGATGATACATTATCATAAGTACAAACACAGGACACCTTCTCACAATAACAGGAACTCCAGTAGGAGTCGACCCATTTGTAACACATCTATGGGATTGTGAATAGTGTCAGCGGCTTTTCTAATTATTATACATTTTTATTTTACACAATTTTATTAGTAGCGCGCAGGTTTATTTGTTATACGATTGTAAGATCTAACGAGGAGAGCCCGCTGATTCCTCCTGTATTGTATTGTAACTGTACTGTCTTCCCCGATGTTGGTAAGCGATGAGCAAACTGTTGGCGCTATATAAATCCTGTATAATAATAATAATATAAATAAAGAAATCACACTGGCAACCAGTTAAAATGGTGAAAAATGTACTCAACCTTTCTGTTGTGTGTCTCTGTGTGCCACACAGAGTATGGAGAAGAGAAAGAGCAGTTGTCTGAGGATTTGAGAACAAAAATTGTGGAAAAGCTTTACCAATCTCAAGGTTACAATTCCATCTCCAGAGATCTTAAAGGGGTTGTAAAGGTAAAAAAAAATCCCTAAATAGCTTCATTTACCCTAGTGCAGTCCTCATCCTTCCATTTTGCTTTTAAATATCCTTATTTCTTCTGAGAAATCCTCACTTCCTGTTCTTCTGCATGTAACTCCACACAGTAATGCAAGGCTTTCTGCCTGGTGTGGAGTGTCATGCTTGTGAAAGAGGCCTTATACTTGTGTATCCATAAAGTGAGAATATGTACCAAAAAATCAAAGTAAGAAAATTCAAATAGTCTTTCATGAAGAAATATTAAGTGATGTATTTCAAGTGATACATCGCCTGATTTTTCTTCATGAGAGTTTATTTGAATGTTTTCTTACACTGATTTTTTGTACATATTCTGACTTCATAGATACACAAGTATCACACTTTATGTGTTCTGAGTTTCTTTTGATATTATTATTTTGTGCTGCAATTTTTCTTTGTCACTGTTTACACAATTGTTTGTATATCTGCACTTATTGCTAGTAGCTATATATGCCATTAAGCGCCAACATAAGTTTTTCTATATATGACTGAGTAATTGTCATTCAAAGTGTGAAAGCTGCAAATTGGTCTGGGCAGAAACTGGGTAAAAGTGCCCTGTATTGAAGTGGTTAATGCATAGAATGTAATAGAGATAAAAAAAACTTCTGCCTTTAGAACCACTTTAATTTTGTTCGGTGCTTTCTGTTATGATTTGAAGATTCTGATGGATTCAATCACATCCAACCCAAACAAAGTGCATAAGTAATCTCCTGAAATAAAGAATTAACACATAGGAACGGATATAGCCAATCTTCCAAAATAGCATCTGAAATACGAATCAATTCAGAAAAATACTAATCTGAGTATACAAAATGAATCCAAATATACAAAACAAATACCGTAAACTAATCATTCTAACATAATAAATAAGACGAAAATAAATGATTAACTTAAAGTGGATGTAAACCTGAAAAAAAAATTCTTTGCTGTAATATTTCCTATCATCTGTGCCCAGTCTTGCCACACAGAGTTAATCCAGCTCTGTGAAATCCTCTTTTATTGTTCAGTAAAATAAAACAGACTTACAGAGAAAAACCTTAGTCCGTTCTGCCCTCGGCTGTGAGTGACAGGTTATTTACATATCTCATGTACTAGCTTCAGACAGCCATTATTTTTTAATTCCCACTCCCACTCCTTTTCTAAAGTCATGTAAATGCTTTTATGGATTTTGACTGGATGTTAGTGATCATAGAAGAATTTAGTGTAAGGGGAGTGTAGAGGTGGGCGGGGAGTCTACTGATATCATGAATCTGTAGTTTTTCAGTTCCTATAACAGACAGAGGGGAGACATTTGACAGGTAAGGATACATGCAGGAGGCATCTATATCCTTATAGATCAGCACTATGGCAGTAGTTTAGAAAGGATGAGAGTGGCTTTACATCCACTTTAACAAAGCAAAACAAAACAAATGTTTCCATCGTCCACATCTCTAATACCAGGTTCAGGTTTCCCATTAACATGTACCATTTACATTTTTCACATATAGACTGGGATGCCTTAAGATTTTGCATACTTTTAAGAGTGCTGAATAAGCGCTGAGAAAGAATGTCTTAGAAAATCACACTCAAATACAAATAGGAATTGCAGCTGTTATCAGTGGTGACAAATTCCTCAGTTTTATCTTTCGACACCATCAATAACCATCTCTCCAAGTGCCTCTCCCTCAATAACTCCTATTCCTGAGAGGCTGGTCTAGTAACTTCGACCATGAACCATCTCCATAAAAGCAAACCCACTGACCTAGAGAACTTTATGGCATTGTTTACTATGTGTCTGGAAGTTTCCTCTGTAAAATACTACACAAATAGTACATAATAATACACAATAGTACACAAAGTAGAAACCCGGGGTCATCAACATCTTCATAAATTCTTCATGATTTATGTGTATTAAAATATATATATATATATATATATATATATATATATATATATATATATATGTAGTGCTACCCCATTCAGGAGCCGCTGGAGGTGGATGCCGCACCCCGAGCCTGGACCCCACAAAGAAGAGAGCCCACGCCAGCCCAAATCATGGCGTCTGTCACAAATATACCCCTCCCCAGCATGTCCTGCGAGGTCCAACTCCCAGTAAATGCAATGAAAGGGTCACTGGTTGACAGCTGCAATGTACCTGTCAAGGCCTTGGTGACGGGATCCCCGATGGTTCGTTCAAGTCTCCTGGACAACCTGCTTTTGGGTTCTCCCTGAGCCGATCTCCCACCATTCAGCCCTCAGCTTAGGATCCTCTCAATAAAGTTGGGGACCCAGTAAGTCACTGGGGTCCCTCTCAACATCAGGATGGAACACCGCGCAGCATGTGATTCCAGCCAGATGGGCCATGCCAGCGGGGTCCGTGGATGCTGCACCCCGAGCCTGGACCCCACGAAGAAGAGAGCCCACGCCAGCCCAAATCATGGCGTCTGTCACAAATATACCCCAACCCAGCATGCCCTGCGAGGTCCAACTCCTCTAATTGGCTGCTGGAGAAAAGTGGCTTTGCCAGAACCCCTCTAGCGCCACCTGCCGCCCAGGGATGTGATTGCATCCCTGGAACGCAGTCTGACCCACAGGATAGTTCTGGAAGACAATAGCCTGAAATTTGACCAATTATGAATGGGAGCCAAATAACTCTCCCATTCACCCACTAACTTTAGCGTAGTGCCCGTACTGAAAGTAAGGGGGCGCTACATATATATATATATATGTTCTTCTAATTTTGTTCATACCAGTTGCGGCCTCTCCATATGGGGCCAGGAGCGCCACCCCCCAATACATGCACCGGGCAGTAGTGTATTTAGGTTTTGGGCTGCCCTAGGCCTGACTAAACTCGTGCACCCCCTAATTTAAATATAACTCACTCTTTTCTGTCAAGGCCAAACCCCTTGATGTTTAAGACCCACCCTGAAATTTTCAAGTGGGGACACTAGTTCTGAGGGCTGGGGGGAGCAATGGATTACCTTAATCTGCTTAGATTTCCTCTCACTTCCTGTTTGGCTATGGGGCAGGAAGTGAAGGGAAATCTCGGCAATGGGACAGGGGTGGTAAAAAATAAACTGACAGGGGTTATAACCCTCTCTTAGTCTAAACCGCTGGCAACAAAAGTGAGTACACCGCTAGGTGAAAATGTCCAAATTGGGCCCAATTAGCCATTTTCCTTCCCGGAGTCATGTGACTCGTTAGTGTTACAAGGTCTCAGGTGTGAATGAGGAGCAAGTGTGTTAAATTTGGAGTTATCGCTCTCACTCTTTCATACTGGTCACTGGAAGTTCAACATGGCACCTCATGGCAAATAACTCTCTGAGGATCTGAAAAAAATAATTGTTATGTATAAAGATGGCGTAGGCTATAAGAAGATTGCCAAGAGCCTGAAATTGAGATGCAGCACGGTGGCCAAGACCATACAGTGTTTTAACAGGACAGGTTCCACTCAGAACAGGCCTCGCCATGGTCGATTAAAGAAGTGAACGTGCTCAGCGTCATATCCCGAGGTTGTTTTTGGGAAATAGACATATGAGTGCTGCTAGCATTGCTGCAGAGGTTGAAGGGATGGGGGGGGGGGGGGGGGGGTCAGCCTGTCAGTGCTCAAACATGAAAAATGAAAAAATGTGCGCTAGTCCAAGAAAATGGTGAAACAAAAAGCAGCTGCATATAATGTGACTAAAATTCAAAATGTGCTGGTGATAAAATGTAGCGCTAAGTGTTCAGAGGGACCATACATGAAATAAGTCCCAAAATCAAGAGTAAACAATAGTAATAAAATTATAATCCACATAAAAATGACAAGTGATAATAATTGTGCATTCAAAACAAGATGAGGCTGGGTGAGGACCAATCAATTAACCCTTTTTGCGGAGAGATGCAGTGAGGTAGAATACTCTAACCAGAGTTGGTGGATCTACCTGTCAGCGACAGAAGATCATTAGATCGTGGAAATCCAAGTGGCAACTCTCGACGGCTTGCCTGAAGACTCTCACTGCTGGAGACCATAGATGGAAATCATGGACCCAAGGCGATCCTTATTAAAGACGTCCCAAACCAGAGAGAATGAAGGGAAACTCCTAGACTAAGAGTCCTTTTCAGGGATTCCCCTGTTGAAGTACTTTGGTACGAAACGCATAGGGCTTGGTACACCACTCCATGTATTGCCCCTTTTATGTGTTCATATTGTGATCACTTTTATGCCTTGTTGGTTTTTATCCAGTAAAACCCATAATTGATCTACACGATCGAAGCCCTCTTTTTCTGTTCTTTTCTCCATGCCCTGGTGAACTGATTGTTTTTGAAGCCTTGCTACAATGTGCCATCTACAGCTTTAAATAGCCCTGAAAGTGTCAAAAAGTGTCAAACCGTGCCCGTGCATGTCAAAAAAGTGTCAATTAAGTGTCCAATAGGTGTCAAAATTTAACAAAAGTAGATGTCAAAACAGGGTCAAAACAGTGTCAAGTAAGTGACAAAAAGTGTCAAGTAAGGCCCTGTACATACGATCAGACCGGTCCGATGAGACTGGTCCGACTTTAACCACTAGAGGTCCGCGCTATTGACAGAATGCGTCAACAGCGCGGACCTGAGGCGCCGGGGTCACGTCTTTGGACGTCATGTTCTTGTAATTCCCTGCGCGCGCCACAGGGTGGCGCGCGGCGGGGAAAACAGTCCCGGCGCATCACCGAGGATTCGATGCGTGTACCCGGCGGCCACGGTGTCCGTCAGGTACACGCGATCGGCGGTGACAGAGCAGGGACGTGGAGCTGTCCACATCCTGTCAGGGAAAGAGGAGACCGATCTGTGTCTCTTGTACATGGGGACACAGCATCGGTCACCTCCCCCAGTCACCCCCCCTCCCCCCACACAGTTAGAACACACCCAGGCAATACATTTAACCCCTTCCTTACCCCCTAGTGTTAACCCCTTCAATGCCAGTCACATTTATACAGTAATTAGTGCATATTTTTAGCACTGGTCGCTGTATAAATGTGAATGGCGCCAAAAATGTGTCAAAAGTGTCCGATGTGCCTGCCGCAATATCGCAGTCCCAATAAAAATCGCAGATCGCCGCCATTACTAGTAAAAAAAAATATATATAAAAAAAATCATAATTCCGTCCCCTATTTTGTAGGTGCTATAACTTTTGCGCAAAGCAGTCACTTATTGTGATTTTTTTTTTTTTACAAAAATACGTAGAAGAATACGTATCGGCCTTAACTGAGAAAAAAAATATATTTTTAAAAAAAAAATTGGGATATTTATTATAGCAACAAGTAAAAAATATATATACATTTTTAAATTGTCGCTCTTTTTTTGTTTATAACGCAAAAAATAAAAACCGCACGGGCGATCAAATACCACCAAAAGAAAGCTCTATTTGTGGGGGAAAAAAGGACGCCAATTTTGTTTGGGAGCCACGTTGCACGACCGCGCAATTGTCAGTTAAAGCGACGCAGTGCCGGAAGCTGAAATTTCGCCTGGGCACGAAGGGGGTTTATGTGCCCAGTAAGCAAGTGGTTAACTTTAACGTGCCAGTGGGGGACCCCAGAAGGAAAGGATCAGGACAGCTGCATGCAAAACCATTGCACAAACACGGTAAGTATAACATGTTTTCTTATGAATAAAAAAATTAAGGTTTAGAACCACTTTAAAATGCAATGTACACTGATTACCCAGAGGGGATTGTTATTTGTTCAACAAATGTGGAGTTACAGAACATACACTTTAATCAATGATTGTCCCGATACATTTAGTATTCATCTACTTAGGAGTTATTTTTACTTTAATCAGCAGTGATGGGTCGGTTTGCATACCATGAAGAAACAGTAAATACAGAATTCCTGGCTTACCTCCAGCAGTAACAGACTCTGAGTCTGCTTTGTTATATATACTGTATAATGCATGAGTCATTGTCCAGCGTCATTAATCATGACATAATTCCTGCAGACTTCTCTGCACTATAGTATGCATAGTACATCTATCTTTTCCATACCTCCCAACTTTTTGAGATGGGAATGAGGGACACCTATCAGCAAAAGTATGCAGGCATAGGACACACCCCTCGCTACGCCCTCTTAACCACGTGCTTACTGGGCACATATACCCCCCTTCTGCCCAGGTGAAATTTCAGCTTCCGGCACTGCGTCGCTTTAACTGACAATTGCGCGGTCGTGCGACGTGGCTCCCAAATAAAATTGATGTCCTTTTATTTCCCCACAAGTAGAGCTTTCTTTTGGTGGTATTTGATCGCCTGTACGGTTTTTATTTTTTGCTCTATAAACCAAAAAGAGCGTCAATTTTGAAAAAAAATTCAATGAGGTAGATTCAGGTACACGTAAATTTGCGCAGCGTATTCGAAATACTCTACGCTGACGTATTTTACCAGGCTCTACATCGAATTCTGGTAGATTTTTGCCCGTACGATACGGCGGCGTAGTCTATTTCTCGCTGCGTAATCGAAATACGCGATTAGGGGGCGTGAAGCATTTAAATTAGGCCCGTCCCCGCGGCGATCAAACTGCACATGCTCCGTTCAGAAATTTCCCGCCGTGCATTGCGCGAACTAACGTCGATACGTCATTTGTTGTTTGAGTAGCGTCGTTTACGTACATTCCTATTCCCGGACGACTTACGTAAAAAATAAAAACAAACGTTGAAATTCGACGCAGTAACGACGGCCATACTTAACATGGGCTGTCTAATATTATACCAGCAAAAAGCTGGTATAGTGTTACGCAAAAAAAAGATGACTAAAGATGCCGTAAGAGATTGCGATTGAAGATCGTAATTTCGGGGATAGCCAGCAAAAGCTCATTAGCATACCCCGACGCGGAAAACGACGGGAAGTCCACCCAGTGGCTGCAATTTTATTGCAGCGTAGATCCGAAGGCGTACAAACACGTAATCCAGTCGAATTGAAGCCCCCAGCCGTCTTTTCATGGTTTGAGATTTCAGACTAGCTAAAAAACGTGCGTAATTCGAAAGTACTCCAGTCTAACACCAGTTAGACAGGAGTTACGGGTCTCTGAATCTGGCCCAATATTTTTTACTTGTTGCTATAATAAATATCCCAATTTAAAAAAAAAAAAAACATTTTTTTTCTCAGTTTAGGGCGATACGTATTCTTCTACATATTTTTGGTAAAAAAAAATAAAAAATCCCAATAAGCGACTGGTTTGCGCAAAAGTTATAGGACCAGATTCACAGAGCGATTACTCCTGTCTATCTCGCGTTAGACTGGAGTACTTTCGAATTATGCGCGTTTTTTCACTACTCTGAAACCTCAAACCATGAAATTACGGCTGCGGGCTTCAATCCGACTGTTTTACGTGTTCGTACGCCTTCGGATCTACGCTGCAATAAAATTGCGGCCGCTGGGTGGAGTTCCCGTCATTTTTCGCGTCGGGGTATGCAAATGAGCTTTTGCCGACTATCCACGAAATTACGAACGTCTATCGCAATCTCTTACGGCATCTTTAGTCATCTTTTTGCTGCGTAAAACTATACCAGCTTTTTGCTGGTCTAATATTAGACAGCCCATGTTAAGTATGGCCGTCGTTCCCGCGTCGAATTTCTACGTTTTCCGACGTCTTTTATTATTTTTTACGTAAGTCGTCCGGGAACAGGAATGTTCGTAAACGACGCTACTCAAACAACGAATGACGTAACGACGTGATTTCGCGCAATGCACGGCGGGAAATTTCTGAACGGAGCATGCGCAGTTCGATCGCCGCGGGGACGCGCTTAATTTAAATGCTTCACGCCCCCCTAATCGCGTATTTCGATTACGCGGCGAGAAATAGACTACGCCGCCATAGCGTACGGGCAAAAATCTACCAGGATTCGGTGTAGAGCCTGGTGAAATACGGCAGTGTAGAGTATTTCAATTACGCAGCGCAATATTAAGTGTATCTGAATCTGGCCCAGAGAGTGCAAGCCATGTGTAGCCCTTACCCCTACAGGAGCCGCTTGGTATGATGAGTCTTTTGCTCTCTGCCACGACTCTGTAAGCTACTTTTTCCCCTTTGATAGAATGCTGGCTGCAACTATTAAAGCAGTAATAAAGTCCACTTTGTTATTTTTACCTACAGGAAAGCCTATACAGTAAAACCTTGGATTGTGAGCATAATTCATTCCAGAGACATGCTTGTAATCCTAAGTACTTGTATATCAGAACAAATTTCCCCATTAATAATAATGGAAACTCAAATGATTTGTTCCACAATCATTAATTCATAAATCCTTCAGTTTATATTCCATATAAAAAGATTATAGCAATGTTATGTTGTATGACCATAAAATGTCCATCCACAAATGGAAGCCTCCACAAGGGGAATAGAAGCAAAATCCAGCAGGAGCTACAGAGTATAAAAAAGGAGAGAGGCGCCTCTAAGTGTAGCAATATGTTCATTAAGTGTAATCATATTGCTACACTTAGAGGTGCCTCTTTTCTCTTTTATACTCAGGCCTCGTACACACGATCGGACATATCCGATGAAAACGGTCCGCGGACCATTTCCATCGGATATGTCCGATCGGGAGTTTGATCCGATAGCGTGTACACACCATCGGATCAAATTCCCCGCCGCCGGACGGCGCGGTGACGTAGTGGTGACGTTGACGCCGCCACGTCACTGCACCAGGAAGTTAAACACTTCCGCGCATGCGCCGAATCCATTTGGCGGCGGCGCGGCGGCGGTGGGGCACGACATGTCTGCTGGTAAGTGTACTAACCAGCAGACATGTCGGGCGGACAGATTCCACCGGATGGATTTCAAAGCATGCTTTGAAATCTGTCGGGTGGAGAAATCTGTCCGCTAGCCCATACACACGAGCGGAGATGTCTGCTGAAATGGTCCATCGGACCGTTTTCAGCAGACATATCCCCTCGTGTGTACGAGGCCTCAGTTGTGACATGACGCTACTTGTATATCAAGACATCGCTTGTATATCAAGTCAAAATGTATTTAAAAATGTTCCTTGTCTTGCAAAACGCTCTCAAACCAAGTTACTCTCAAACCAAGGTTTTACTGTAATAAGGCTTACCTGTAGGTAAAATAAATATCTCCTAAACGTGCAATGTTTTAGCGATATTCACCCTGCATGCAGCTGGTTTACATCACCGGCGCATGTGCTCTAAAGGTCCAGCATATCGTGCCAGGCGTCCAGAGCACCATGCTGTAACTGAGGGCTCCCGCGCATGACGTGATCGCGGCTCCGGCCAGTCATCGAACCCAGAAGGAAAACCAGGGGAAGATGGAAGCACTGTCAGTTGTGAGTAAGTATTTCATACTGTGCTAGTAGTACATACAGTAGATGGCTAGTATTTTGCATGGATTTTTTTTTTTTAAATGTATTTATTTTTATTGCAGCTGTTTACTAACGCTTTACCATATAGAATATAAATGCCAGGCAAGTAGATGGTAAAAAAAAAGGTAAGTATGTTGTCAAAAACGTAACATAAATGGCAGTACGCCACCATTAATGAACAGGTAAAAAAAAAATGTAAATTGCAGAAAATAAACTAACGTGAATACTAGGCTACGATATGGCACTTAAACTGGGCTACAATAATAATACTGAAGCAAGTGTAGCAAAGTCTTTAACCACTTCAGCCCCGGACCATTTGGGTGGTCAAAGACCAGGCCACTTTTTGCGATTCGGCACTGCGTCGCTTTAACTGACAATTGCGCGGTCGTGCGACGTGGCTCCCAAACAAAGTTAGCGTCCTTTTTTTCCCACAAATAGAGCTTTCTTTTGGTGGCATTTGATCACCTCTGCGTTTTAATTTTTGCGCTATAAACAAAAATAATAGCGATAATTTTGAAAAAAAAAAAATATTTTTTATTTTTTCCTATAATAAATAACTCCAAAAATATCTAAAACATTTTTTTTTCCCTCAGTTTAGGTCGATACGTATTCTTCTACATATTTTTGGTAAAAAAATCGCAATAAGTGTTATTGATTGGTTTGCGCGAAAGTTAAAAGGCCAGATTCACGTAGATCTGCGGTTTTCCGGCGTAGCGTATCCCATTTACGCTACGCCTCTGCAGCTTTTACGGGCAGCTTTTGTATTCTCAAAGCACTTGCTCCGTAATTTGCGGCGGCGTAGCGTAAATGGGCCGGCGTAAGGCCGCGTAATTCAAAGTAGGAAGGAGGTGGGCGTGTTGTATTTAAATTAAACGTGCCCCGAACGAACTGCGCATGCGCCGGCCGTAAACGTAGCCCACTGCGCATGCTCCATAGTACGCCGCAAATACATTGGTTTTGACGTGAACATAATTAACGTACAGCCCTATTCACGACGAGTTACGTAAACGACGTAAATGACGGAAAAACACGACGCTGTCCCGGCGTCCATACCTAACATGGTGTACGCTTAACCTACGCAAGGTTACCCCTCATATAGCAGGGGTAACCTTACGCTTACGCAAACTACGTGAACTACGACGACGACGGCGCTCAAATACGTTCAAATACGTTCGGGAATCGGCGTATCACGTCCATTTGCATATACGTCGCAGAAATCGACGGGAACGCCACCTAGCGGCCAGCGTAACATTACAACTTAGATCCGAAGGTGTAAGTGACTTACGCAAGTCGGATCTAAGCAAAATCTATGCGTAACTGATTCTAAGAATCAGTCGCATAGATACCCAGGGCCAGAAACAGAGATACGACGTCGTATCTGGAGATACGCCGTCGTATCTCAGCTGAGAATCTGGCCCATAGTGTTTACAAAATAGGGGATAGTTTTATGGTATTTTCATTAATATTTTTTTTTTACTAGTAATGGCGGCGATCAGCGATTTTTATCGTGACTGCGACATTATGGCGGACACATCAGACACTTTTGACACATTTTTGGGACTATTGTAATTTTTACAGCGAAATGTGCTATAAAAATGCACTGATTACTGTGAAAATGACGCTGGCAGTGAAGGGGTTTACCTGTAGGGGCGCTAAAGGGGTTAAGTGTTCCCTAATGTATGTTTCTTACTGTAGGGGGGCGTGGCTGGGCGTGTGACATCACTGATCATCGTTCCCTATGACAGGGAACAGACGATCAGTGACAGGCTCACTAGGAAGCATGGGGAGAGGTTTGTTTACACTTACCTCTCCCCGTTCTTCAGCTCTGTGACTCGATCACAGGACACCCGCGGCAATTAGGTCTGCGGGTCCCGTGGGCGTGGTCACGGCTGGGCTTCCTAAAGGGGAGGGATCTGTACTTCCATGTGCTCAGCAGCGGTGCCATTCTGCCAACGTATTTAGCGTGCGGCGGTCCTTAAGCCGTTAAAGTGAAAAAAAATTGAGGGGTTCATACCATCCTCCTGCTCTAGATAACCTCTGTGAGGGACTCATACCATCCTTCTACTCTAGATAACCTCTCTGAGGAGCTCACACTATCCTTCTACTCTAGATAACCTCTCTGAGGAGCTCATACTATCCTTTTACTCTAGATAACCTCTGCGAGGGACTCATACTATCCTTCTACTCTATATAACCTCTGTGAGGGACTCATACTATCCTTTTACTCTAGATAACCTCTGTGAGGAGCTCATACTATTCCCCTGCTCTAGATAAGCACTGCGGGGGGCTCATACCATCCTTCTGCTCTAGGTAAGCTCTGTGAGGAGCTCATACTATCCTTTTACTCTAGATAACCTCTGTGAGGGACTCATACTATCCTTTTACTCTAGATAACCTCTGTGAGGAGCTCATACTATTCCCCTGCTCTAGATAAGCACTGCGAGGGGCTCATACCATCCTTCTGCTCTAGGTAAGCTCTGTGAGGAGCTCATACTATCCTTTTACTCTAGATAACCTCTGCGAGGGACTCATACCATCCTTCTATTCTAAATAACCTCTGTGGGGGGCTCATGCTATTCTTCTACTCTAGTCAACCTCTGCGAGGGACTCATACTACCCAATTACTCTAGATAACCTCTGCGAGGGACTCATACTACCCAGTTACTCTAGATAACCTCTGTGAGGGGCTCATACTATCCTTCTACTCTAGATAACCTCTGTGGGGGAGCTCATACTATCCTTCTACTCTAGATAACCTCTGTGGGGGGCTCATACTACCCTTTTACTCTAGATAATCTCTAAGGCCGCGTACACACAATCGGTCAAAACCGATGAAAACGGACTGAAGGACCGTTTCATCGATCTAAACCGATCGTGTGTGGGCCCCATCAGTCAGTTATCCTTCGGTCAAAAAAAAGAGAACTTGCTTTAAAATTTGACCGATAGACGCCTGACCGATAGGTCAAAACCGATCATTAGTATGCAAAAGCATCGGTTAAAAGGCCGCGCATGCTCAGAATAAAGTCAACGCATGCTTGGAAGCATTGAACTTCGTTATTTTCAGCACGTCATGTGTTAAAACACGTAAACGTCACCGCGTTCTAACACGATCGTTTTTTTAACCAATGGTGTGTAGGCACATCAGACCCTCAGTCAGCTCCTTCGGTTAACCGATGAAAACGGTCCTTCGGACCATTCTCATCGGATGGACTGATCGTGTGTACGCGGCCTTAGAGGGACTCATACTATTCTTCTACTATAAATAACCTCTGTGAGGGGCTCATACTATCCTTCCACTCTAGAGAACCTCTGTGAGGGGCTCATACTATCCTTCTACTCTAAATAGCCTCTGTGAGGGGCTCATACTATCCTTCTACTCTAAATAGCCTCTGTGAGGGGCTCATACTATCCTTCTACTCTAAATAACCTCTGTGAGGGGCTCATACTATCCTTCTACTCTAAATAACCTCTGTGAGGGGCTCATACTATCCTTCTACACTAGATAACCTCTGTGAGGGGCTCATACTATCCTTCTACACTAGATAACCTCTGTGAGGGGCTCATACTATCCTTCTACACTAAATAACCTCTGTGAGGGGCTCATACTATCCTCCTGCTTTAGGTAACCTCTATGAGGGGCTCATACTATCCTTCTACTCTAGATAACCTCTGTGAGGGGCTCATACTATCTCTCCCTCTAGATAAGCTCATACTATGGTTGTGTAGTATGTATGCTCTGTGAGGTGTCACACTACTCCCATGTTGTAGGAATGCTGAGGGCTGAACTCATATTTTGGTTCTCCTTTCGCGGGGTGGCATCTATTGGTGTGTCACGTGATGCCGGCGGTGCAGTGGGCGGGGTTTGTGCGGGGAAGGAGAAAGCAGGACGGAGTGAGGACATCGGAACCGATCAGATCGGGGGACACCGGGAGGGTGGGGGGTAGAACGTACCGGGGAGCACGGAGGAGGCTGAGCGGGATACGGGAAGAGACCGGAGAGGAGGAGCCGGTGATGTGACTGAGTGAGTAATTCCCCATCTATGTCTTAGCCGGCTCTGTACACACCAGATGCTGGGAATAGTTCCCGGAACCTCAGTCCTGCCCCCCCCCCCCCCGGCTGTGTCCGGTGTGCCCCGGTGAGGATGGCGGAGCCAGCAGTGTGCCCGGCCAAGATCTGCAGGAAACAGCTGGGGGAGAGGAGACTTGTTTATTCCGCAACTCTGCCCGGTACCGGGAGGCTTATCACCATCATCACCACCGGGGGTCAGGAGGAGGTCAGTCCGGGGGATGTGTGACTCTTCCTGTGTGCTGAGATCACCATTCTACTCCACAGGAATGTCATTTCTACACACAACTTTATTTGTATGTAGATAATGTACAATCTAAGGGGTCAGACCCCCCCCCCCCACCGACACAAATGACTGGGCACTATCCCCCCCCCCCCCCACCTACACCAATGACTGGGCACTACCCCCCCCCACCGACACAAATGACTGGGCACTATTCCTCTACCCTCACCAATGACTGGGCACTACCTCCCCCCCCACGACACGAATGACTGGGCACTACCTCCCCCCCCACGACACGAATGACTGGGCACTACCCCCCCCCCCAACGACACGAATGACTGGGCACTATCCCCCCCCCCCGACACCAATGACTGGGCACTACCCCCCCCCCACCGACACAAATGACTGGGCACTATTCCCCCCACCTACACCAATGACTGGGCACTACCCCCCCACCTACACCAATGACTGGGCACTATTCCTCTACCCTCACCAATGACTGGGCACTACCCCCCCCCCACCGACGCAAATGACTGGGCACTACCCCCCCCCACCGACGCAAATGACTGGGCACTACCCCCCCCAACGACACGAATGACTGGGCACTATCCCCCCCACCGACACGAATGATTGGGCACTACCCCCCCCCCCACCGACACGAATGATTGGGCACTACCCCCCCCCCACCGACACGAATGATTGGGCACTACCCCCCCCCCACCGACACGAATGACTGGGCACTATCCCCCCCCACCGACACAAATGACTGGGCACTACCCCCCCCCCACCGACGCAAATGACTGGGCACTACCCCCCCCCACCGACGCAAATGACTGGGCACTACCCCCCCCAACGACACGAATGACTGGGCACTACCCCCCCCACCGACACGAATGACTGGGCACTACCCCCCCCCACCGACACGAATGACTGGGCACTACCCCCCCACCGACACGAATGACTGGGCACTACCCCCCCACCGACACGAATGACTGGGCACTACCCCCCCCCCCCCCCCACCGACACGAATGACTGGGCACTATCCCTCACCTACACCAATGACTGGGCACTATCCCCCCCACCGACACAAATGACTGGGCACTATCCCTCACCTACACCAATGACTGGGCACTATCCCTCACCTACACCAATGACTGGGCACTATCCCTCACCTACACCAATGACTGGGCACTACCCCCCCACCGACGCAAATGACTGGGCACTACCCCCCCCCCCCCCCCAACGACACGAATGACTGGGCACTACCCCCCCCCCCCCAACGACACGAATGACTGGGCACTATCCCCCCCACCGACACAAATGACTGGGCACTACCCCCCCAACGACACCAATGACGGGGCACTACCCCCCCCCGACACCAATGACGGGGCACTACCCCCCCCGACACCAATGACGGGGCACTACCCCCCCCCCCCCCGACACCAATGACGGGGTACTATTTCGAACCACTAGCTTCTGTCGGACCAGCTGCCATATACACCTAGCGATGCTCGGCCTGTGTGTACTAGGCTTCAGTATCCATATCAATCAGTCAGAATTCACTTTACTGACATCAGATCAATACAAGTTTGATTATGGATCCTGCACATGCTCCTTGCATAATTTTATTTAAAAGAGAAATGTGGGATTGAAAAAAAAAAATCGTCTGTAGCAATTCCGATGCGCAAAATTCTGACACATGCTCAGAAACAATTGGGAAGCATTGAACTTTATTTTCTCGGCTCGTGGTAGTGTTGTACGTCACCGTGTTCTTGACGAAGGTCGAAGGTTCTGAGAACTTTTGTGTGACCGTGTGTATGTATGCAAGCCAAGCTGGAGCGGAATTCCGTTGCAAGATTTTTCCAACTGAAAATCCGATCGTGTGAAGGCGGCGTGAGCGCACAGCTGTGACCCACAGGAGAAGTGGCGCTAAAAGAGCTTTGGCCATACTTATGAAAAGTTCTCTTGTTATATTGTACGCAATGTACGCTCAGAGGATTATCATTGTTTTCTATGGGGATCATTCACACCTGTCTGTGTCCTTTCTGTGTGTCTTGGGGGCAGAGACATAGAGTACATTTTTTGGGTGCAGCCGTGTACATTCTGTACTTTGGTGGACTTTAGTGGAAACGTGTGACAATGCCCTCCAGGAGAAGACGGCCACCCCTCTGCACCTTCCACACATGAGCCTGAAGCACAACAACCTGCCTTGATTACTTTGATTTGTCTTGTAGTGAAGCATCAGATCTAGCCGCTGATGGAAGACTTTAAAGGGGTTGTAAAGGTAAATGTTTTGGTGAAAAAAAAACATCCCACGGGACTCGCGGACCCCATCGCCGCTGGAGTCCCGCGATCGGCCCCCGGAGCTGAAGAGCTGTGTGTAAACACGGCTTCCCCGTGCTTCACTGTGGCGGCTGCATCGATCCTGTTATAGGGGGACACAATCGCTGACGTCATACCTACAGCCACACCTCCCTACAATTGTAAACACACATTAGGGAACACATAACCCCTTCAGCGCCCCCTTGTGGTTAACTCCCAAATTGCAATAAGCAATGCATTTTAACCACTTGACCACCGAGCCTGTTTTTCAGATTCGGTGTTTACGAGACTAAAAGCTTTTTTTTTTGCTAGAAAATTACTTAAAACTAGGGTTGTCCCAATACCACTTTTTTAGGACCCAGTACAAGTACCGATACTTTTTTTTCATGTACTCGCCGATACCGAATACCGATACTTTTTTTAAATGTCATGTGACAGTTTTCAAACCACCATACAGACTAAGGATATTTTCTTTAGAATTATGAAGAACTCTAACTCAAGACATTATAAAAGAATAAAAATTAGTAATAATGAATAAAAAATGTTTTATTTCCTTGTCACGCAGTAGTAAAAAACTCAAAGAATTTTTACAGAACATGTTGATAAATACAAAAAAAGTATTCTATTTAGGTATCGGGAGCATTTGCGCGAGTACAAGTACTAGTATCGGTATCTGGACAACCCTAGTTAAAACCCCCAAACATTATATATATGGCATGATGGGAATTATAGTTCCTGAACACCTGGAGGGCCATAGTTTGGAGACTCCTGCTCTAGGGTGTTAGAAAAAAAAAAAAAAAAAAAAAAAAAAATATATATATATATTTTTTTTTTCTAACACCCTAGAGCAGGAGTCTCCAAACTACGGCCCTCCAGGTGTTCAGGAACTATAATTCCCATCATGCCTAGTCATGTCTATGAATGTCAGAGTTTTAAAATGCCTCATGGGAAGTGTAGTTTCACAGCAGCTGGAGGGCCGTAGTTTGGAGATCCCTGCCCTAGAGAATAAAATGGCGGTCATTGCAATACTTTTTGTCACACCGTATTTGCGCAGCGGTCTTACAAGCGCACTTTTTTTGGAAAAAAATCACTTTTTTGAATAAAAAAATAAGACAACAATAAATTTGGCCCAATTTTTTTATATATTGTGAAAGATAATGTTACGCCGAGTAAAATGATACCCAACATGTCACGCTTAAAAATTGCACCCACTCGTGGCATGGCGTCAAACTTTTACCCTTAAAAATCTCGATAGGCGACGTTTAAAAAATTCTACAGGTTGCATTTTTTTTAGATACAGAGGAAGTCTAGGGCTAGAATTATTGCTCTCGCTCTAACTATCGCGGCGATACCTCACTTGTGTGGTTTGAATACCGTTTTCATATGCGGGCGCTACTCGCGTATGCGTTTGCTTCTGTGCGCAAGCTCGTCGGGATGGGGCGGAGGGCATGGGAGAGCGGCGGGAGGGGGGGGCCCTCTCCTGCCACCGATAACGGCGAATCCACCGCAGAGACCGCCGTTATCATTACCAGAACCGGCCCATGTAGAGATGGATATCTCGGTTGTGGCAGCAGCTGCTGCCGTTACCGAGATATTCATCTTTAAAAACAGGACGTACTTTGGCAATGGGCCGGTTGTCAAGTGGTTGAATGCATTTTTTTGCTGTGAAAATGACAATTGTCCCAAAAATGTGTCAAAATTGTGCGAAGTGTCCGCCATAATGTCGCAGTCATGAAAAAAATCACTGGTCGCCGCCTTTAGTAGTAAAAAAAATAAATAATAAAAATGCAATAAAACTATCCCCTATTTTGTAAACGCTATAATTTTTGCGCAAACCAACCAATAAACGCTTATTGCGTTTTTTTTTATTTTTTTAACAAAAATAGGTAGAAGAATACATATCGGCCTAAACTGAGAATTTTTTTTTTATTATATATATATTTTTGAGGATATTTATTAATTAAAAAGTAAAAAATATTGAATTTTTTCCTAAATTGTCGCTCTATTTTTGTTTATAGCGCAAAAAATATAAAGCCGCACAGGTGATCAAATACCACCAAAAGAAAGCTCTATTTGTGGGAAAAAAAAGGATGCCAATTTTGTTTGAGAGCCACGTAGCACGACCGTGCATTTGTCAGTTAAAGCGAGTGCCAATTTGCAAAAAGGGGCCTGGTCCTTTAGCTGCATTTTGTAGTGGATGTAAACCCAAATATTTTTTTTTTTTTCTTGCTGTCACAATGTAGAGTATAAAATTTCCTATCATCTGTGCCCAGTCTTGCCACAGAGTTAATCCAGCGCTGAGCAATCCTCTTTTATTCAGTGAAATAAATGGACTAACAGGAGAAAACTTTTGTCTGTTCTTTCCCCCTTGCTGTGAGTGACAGGTTATTTTAATATCTCATGCACTAGCATTATTTTTTAATTCCCACCCCCACTCCTTTTCTGAAGTCATGTGGTTACTTTTCTGGATTTTGACTGGATGTTGGGGATCATAGCAGAATTTAGTGTAAGGGAAGTGTAGAGGTGGGCGGGGAGTCTACTGACATCACGACTCCACCCACTGAGCTCTAGACCAGTGGTCTCCAAACTGCGGCCCGGGGGGCGGATGTGGCCCTTTGCTTGCTTTCAACCAGCCCCTGGGGCACTATTTTCTTCACTGACATCAACAAAGGGGCAGAGTTCCAGCCAATGACACCAACAAGGGGGGCCCAATGACACCGACAATGGGGCACAATTACTCCAAATGACACCAAAGATAGATCACAATCCCTCCTAATGAAACAAACAATGGGACGCTATTCCTCCCAATGACATTAACAATGGGGCCCAATGATGCCAATGATGGGGCACAATTCCTCTCCCTGACACCAAAGACGGGAGATTGTTTACCCCATCTGATGCTGGCACTTTTTCTACTCCCGGTGGCCACAATCCGGCCCACCTATAGTCTGAAGGACAGTAAACTGGCCCCTAGTATAGAAAGTTTGGAGACCCCTGATCTCGACAACAGACCCACCCACAGAATCTGCAGTTTTTCAGTCCTTCTAACAGACAGAGGGGAGACATTTGACAGGTAAGGATACATGCAGGAGGCATCTATATCCTTATAGATCAGCACTATGGCAGTAGTTTAGAAAGGATGAGAGTGGGTTTACATCCACTTTAAAACAAGAATTACAGGGGTTCCCGACTTACAAACCACTCCTACTTGCGAACCAGGCGCTTCGGGGACCTTCTGCCATTCTGAACGGGCCAGCTGCTGTTTTCCGCAAGCGCGGCCAGACGGAGCATCGATCCCGGCGCGCGTGCCTGGTAGGCGCGATCCCCGCTGGGCACTCGCGATCGCTCGTTACAGAGCCAGAACCAGGAGCGCTCCTGGTCCTGTCAAGGGGGGAAATGACCTATCGCATGTTCATACAATGTCAGTCAACCCCCCCCCCCCCTTTCAGTTAGAACACACCCAGGAAACATACTTAACCCCTTCCCCACCCCTAGTGTTTACCCCTTCACTGCCAGTGGAATTAGCCCTGATCGCTATAAAAATGATAATGGTCCCAAAAATGTCCGAAGTGTCCGCCATAATGTCGCATTACCGATAAAAAATCACTGATCACCGCCATTACTAGTAAAAAGGAAAAAAAATGAATAAAAATGCCATAAAACTATGCCCTATTTTGTAAGCAATATAACTTTTGCACAAACCAATCAACAAACTATTTTTTTTTTCTACAAAAAATAAGTAGACGAAAATGTATCGGCCTAAACTAAGGGAATTTTTTTTTCTATATATATATATATAATATTTATTGTAGCAAAAAGTAAAAAATATATATTTTTTTTTTTCAAAATTGTCGCTTAATTTTTGTTTATAGCGCAAAAACTAAAAACCGCAGAGGTGATCAAATGCCACCAAAAGAAAGCTCTATTTGTGGGAGAAAAGGACGCCAATTTTGTTTGGCAGCCACATCACACGACCGCGCAATTGCCAGTTAAAGCGACGCAGTGCCAAAATGCAAAAAGGGGCCTGGTCTTTGACCAGCAATATGGTCCGGGGCTGAAGTGGTTAAAGCCCCCACACAACCGTTTTTCACGAAGTAATAAACGAAGAGAAAAAATAGACCATGTTCTAAATTTTTAATGGACATTTTTCACGTCGAGGAAAAATGCTCTGGAGCCTACACACGACCGTTATTTTTAATGACCAATTAAAAAAAATGGCATCATTCTCGTCATGAAAAAGCGCCGTGTGTACGCGGCATTACACCTGTGATCAACGGGTCAATGTAATTTGCAATGTCAGGCTCCTGATTATAGATCGGACAAAAATCCATGGATTTGTCCGATGGAAATTGGATCGTCTGTACGAAGCTTTACTGCCACCATTGTATTCTACAGGGTCTCTGCATTCGGAAAATATATAATGTTCTGGGGGCTTTAGGTAACTATGAAGCCCAAACTGCAGATTTTAACATGTGATGAATGGAAAACTTTCTCTAGAGGGGACGTGGCTAAGATTCTCTCTTTCTCTATCAACCCTTCATCTTCCAACTGTCATTTCTACAGGCAGTGGGTTGTAAATTGCATAGGGATTCTGGGACAACAAGAAGAAATGCTATTTCTAGTAAACCTTTCCTCTTCAATATATTATTTATTTTAAACAAACAAGTACAAATGATATGACTGTCAATGACGAAGGTCATAAGGTATAATGCTAGTACAAAGTAATATGCGCTCCCGGATAGCATAGCGAGCAAAGTCAGATATAACGTAACATGTGTCTGGTTTCCCAATGAGGTGGCAGTACAGGCAGGTCTGTCCTCCGAGTCATGAAATAATAGTCGTCGTATAAACTCGTCTAACCATTGAGATGAAAAATAGGAAGAAATATTTAGTGGGAAATAGCGGGGGTTCCCAGGGGTCATTGCACACAATGAAGAGTGGACCACATCCTAATTGGGTCTTACCATGAAGCCATGGTAAGACCCAATTAGGATGTGGTCCACTGTTTGATCAGATTGTATGTCTCAGAACAGTGGGAAACCAGTCTTAAAAGGGTTGTAAAAGTAAAAAAAAATGTATTTATTTTTCTCCTAAATAGCTTCCTTTATCTTAGTGCAGTCCTCCTTCACTTACCTCATCCTTCCATTTTGCTTTTAAATGTCCTTATTTCTTCTGAGAAATCCTCACTTCCTGTTCTTCTGTCTGTAACTCCACACAGTAATGCCAGGCTTTCTCCCTGGTGTGGAGTGTCTTGCTCGTCCCCTCCCTTGGACTACAGAAGAGTCAGGATGCCCACTAACACACAGCTCCCTTCTACGTAGAGAGCGTCCTGACACTCCTGTAGTCCAGGGGAGTTTTTTCCAAACATGAGCAATCTTCTGCTTAAAGAAGTCCAGCCTGAGCTCATTAGGCTGGGCTTCTCCTCTGGGTCACAGGAGTACAATTAGTTTTGCACTCCTGTGACCTGTTTTCAGCAGAGAACGTTCTGAAGTCCGCTCTCTGCTGACGTCGCCAATGTCGGTCCAGGCACGGCGTCATTCCGACTCTGGAAGTTTGGATCCTCAGGGTGCCTGGACTGAGAGGCATCTCAGCCTCTTAGCAAGTCGCAAAGGCAGCCTCTCCCCACCCCTCCATACCTTGATGCTCCAATGAGTGCGGAGGAGCAGATAGGAGAGCTGTTGACTGACAGGCAGCAGCTCTCTGCTCAGGGAGGTGAAAGAACCGCGCTATCGACTATGTTTGATCACTCGGTCCTCAGTGCAGAGATGGTGGGGGACAGATGCAGCATCCACCAAGGTACGGTATAAGCCGACCCGAATATAAGCCGAGGCACCTAATTTTACCACAAAAAAGGGAACATTTATTGACTCCAGTATAAGCCTAGGGTGTCCATCTGCATGCCTCACTGTGCCCATGCCTAGACTGACGTTTGCCATTGGAGTCTATGGAAGGGGTACCCGGCTTTGAAAAATCAGTGCTCCCCAGCTGTAGGTCTCCCAGACAATAAACTTTGCACACTTGTAGAGGAGAAATGGGGCTACATGTGTGCCAAGTTCCGGGTCCAGGAGACCTACGACCGGCCAGTACCGGGTCACCAAAGTCACTGGAGAGATGACCGTTTAAAGGGGTGTTCCAGCCAAATGTTATGTTTATTAAAAGTCAGCAGCTACAAAAAGTGTAGCTGCTGGCTTTTAATAAACATTCACTTACCTGCTCCAGCATTCCAGCGACACGCCGGCCGGGGCTCCACTCCTCTCCCCCCCGGCCGGCATCTTCATTCTAACTGTGGGAACCTGGCCGTGACAGCCTTCGGCTTCACGGCCGGGCACCCACTGCGCATGCGCGCGGCGCGGCCCACCGCTGATTGGACAGGCGATCGTCTAGGACCTGTCAGTGTCCTAGGCAGTCGCCTACAGCTTAATCGCCTAACCAGCCCCTCGGCGGAAGGAGGAAGTGGGACAGGAAGTCCCACTCCTCCTGAAGGCCCCACTCCCCCCCCCCCCCCCCAAAAAAAAAAATTACATGCCAAATGAGGAGTGGATTAAGCGGAAGTTCCATTTTTGGGTGGAACTCCGCTTTAACATGGAAGTCTATGGAAGGGGTGCCCGGCTTTGAAAAATCAGTGCTCCCTACGGCCGGCCGGTACCGGGTCCCTAAAGTCCGGGAGATCAGGCACAAAAAGGTGACTCGAGTATAAGCAGAGGGAGGCATTTTCAACACAAAAAATGCGCTAAAAAACTCGGCTTATACTCGAGTATATACGGTAAGTATGATTATGGAATAAAAATCCCATACTTCTTTTAAGGCTGGGTTCACATTTGTGCGGCTGTTTTGTGCCCGGGGTCCGGTGCATTCCTGTTCACTAAACCAGACCCCAAAACTCAAAGGACCCTTTTGTAATCCGCTCTGGATATGTGTGAAGCGGTTCCATTGAGAGTCGGTCACACTCGCCTGTCCTTCGAATTGAATAGCGCATCCAATTCGCACATATGTGAACCTAACCTGAAGGCTGTTATTACCTGTAGCAAGCTGAAACACTTTTCATACAATAAGACCCGTGGTGACCGCCTCCTAATTCTAGTATCTGGATAAACTGAAGCGTGTCCTATGATTTCTGTGCGAGTTGAACACGTTCATACAGCCTGGAGGAAAATACTTTTGGTTCCTTTCACACACGCCGCCAGGACAGAGTAAGAACAGATGGTTGAGCTGCATTGTTGCCGCTCTCTGACACTCGCCTACAGGCAGCAGCGGCGGTCACTCTCCTATGTAGGTGAATGGGGTCGAACACTTGGATTGCAGATAATGGCCATTCCAGCAATGCAAAACTGACATTCTGCAAAAAAAAAAAACCAGACGGCGGCAGTGAACTCTACTGCTGGCGTGGAAGGAGCCTTCTGCTGTGTGTGGATGACGTGGTCCTCAGTGTAACAGGTTGTAATATTCCAGGGTTCAGTTCACACCACAATTTCTGTGTTCCAGATACGTTTCTGCATTTTTTTTAATTGAACAGGAACATGCCGCCCGTGCCCGTGGGACTCGCTTGTGATTGGGGGGCAGCCCCTTCATTTTATGGGCTGAAATTTTACCAGACTGCAGCAAAAGAAGTGCAAGAACTACCTTATAAAAGGTACAGCAGCCGGATCACATGATGATACTGTACCACACAATCCGGGGCAGGCAAGCACACTGTTTGGGGTGTCATTAACCACTTCAGCCCCAGAAGGTTTTACCCCCTTCCTGCCCAGGCGAAATTTCAGCTTCCGGCACTGACCATTGCGCGGTCGTGCGACGTGGCTCCCAAACAAAATTAGCGTCCTTTCTTTTCCCACAAATAGAGGTTTATTTTGGTGGTATTTGATCACCTCTGTGGTTTTTATTTTTTGCGCTATAAACAAAAATAGAGCGACAATTTTGAAAAAAAATCAATATTTTTTACTTTTTGCTATAATAAATATCCCCCAAAATATATATATACATTTTTTTTTCCTCAGTTTAGGCCGATACTTATTCTTCGACCTATTTTTGGTAAAAAAAATGCGATAAGCGTTCATCGATTGGTTTGCGCAAAATGTATAGCGTTTACAAAATGGGGGATAGTTTTATGGCATTATTTTTTTTTATTTTACTAGTAATATCGGCGATCTGCGTTTTTTTTTTTTTTTTTATTGGGACTTCGACATTATGGCAGACACATCAGACACTTTTGTGACATTTTTGGGACCAATCACATTTATACAGTGAACAGTGCTATAAATATGCATTGATAACTGTATAAATGTGACTGGCAGGGAAGCGGTTAATCACTAGGGGGCGGGGAAGGGGTTAAATGTGTAGCCTAGTGAGTGTTCTAACTGTAGGGGGAGGGGGGTGACTGGGGGAGGTGACCGATTGTGTCCCTATGTACAAGGGACACAGCATCAGTCTCCTCTCTCCCCTGACAGGACGTGGAGCTCTGTGTTTACACACAGAGCTCCACGTCCCTGCTCAATTACTGGGCAATCGCGGGTGCCCGGTGGCGATCGTTGGCGGCGTCCTGTCAGAACAATGGAGT